>OX451737.1:242212907-242812907 GCA_948472305.1 Vicia faba
GAGGTCTTGTATTTTGTTCTTTAGAGCCCAACAGTTATTAGTGTCGTGGCCAGGACTTTCAGAGTGGTAAGCACAACGAGCATTGGGATGATAGTGAGGAGATGTTGTGTTGGGGTTTTTTGGAGCTTCTTTCAAGGTCACCAACTTGGATCTTAGTAAATGCGGTAATACCTGAGATAGGGTCATGTTAATTCTGGTGAATTGTCTTATTGGCCTTTCCATCCTTGGTTGGTTATTTCTTTGTTGATCAGGCACCGGTTTAGGAATCATAACAGCCCCCACCATTGGTCGGCGTTCGGCCATATCTTGATTTCTCTGAGGATAAACAGCAACCACTTCTTTCTTTCCGATAAATGGCTTCCTTATGGCAGCAGAGGAGGATGTATCTTTTTTTATCTTTCCATTCTTTATACCGGCTTCTACCCTTTCTCTGGTCAATATTAGTTCAGTAAAACCTGCAGATGAACTTCTAATTAAATGATTGAAGAAGGGACCAGACAAGGTGCCCAAGAACATGTCTACCAATTCTCTCTCAGATAGAGGGGGTTGAACTCTTCCAGCCAAATCTCTCCATTTTTGCGCATAGTCCTTGAAACCTTCATTGGAAACCATGGCCATACTCTGGAGTTGAGTACGGGTAGGTGCAAGATTAGCATTGTATTGGTATTGTTTGTAGAAGGCTGCAGAATGGTCTTCCCAGTTATGAACATTGGCTCTTTCTAACTGGTAAAACCAATCAAGTTGAGTTCTAGACAGGTTGTCTTGGAAGAAGTGTACCCATAAGTCTTTGTCAGTGGTATGGGGCTGGATTTTCCTTACATATGACCGGAGATGCATTTTAGGGCATGAGACTCCGTCATACTTGGAAAACACAGGTGCTTTAAATTTCGGAGGAATGACAATCCCCGACACTAACCCCAATTCCTCAAAGTCCAAGCCATGCACTTTTTGGATTTCCATTGCACTCAACCGCTCTTCGAGATATTTATACTTGTCATCAGTTGGAGGGTATTGTTCTTCAGTACAAGAATCCATATCCTACAAAACAAGAACAAAGATGAATCCCAAAATCCTTGAAATGGTTAGTGGATGTATATGATGTTCATGATATTCATGACATTATGTACAAGTATGCATATACAAACAAAGCAAGCAAGTCCTTAGGTTTAGGCTTGCATGGGGTTTTATAGGTAAGTAGCCTCTTGAAGTTTAGTTGGCTTAAACTTGTCCTAGTGATAGTAACCAGGTTCTAAGGAGCTCAATATCACTGGTTTGTTTCCTTGGTCATTGTTTTAGCACAAGCCTCTTTAATGGAGACCGAAATATCCCAAGAAACCAAACCTCAATGAGTGTAGTATCGAGTATCTACCAACATCAGACTGCACCAAAGTCGGTCATCTCACTACATCCTAAAGGCCAAGTTGGTAAAGTAAAGGTTCTAAAAGTTCATTAGTGCTTTATGACGTCACTCAGCGGCCCCATATTCTCTTTGATTAACTCAAAGGCTACCAGAACCCACAAATATGTCGCACTAATGTAGCTATTGCTTAGACCATGTCGGTACCCCGCACAGTTTCCACAATGTATTTGCTACTTACCTATAATGAATCCCAGATCCAGGTAGAGGATTCAAACCCAAACAAAGAACCAAAATGTAAAGCAGACAAGTCAAACAATGTAAGCAAATAAATGTGATCTAACCCTAAGGTAACCCCACTTTTAGAATATTCCCCAGCAGAGTCGCCAGTTCTTTGATACGGTGGGAGAACTGACTTGAGGGTTTTGCGTTTGATCGCAAATGTTGCGGTTAGTAGGAGTCGCCATTGACTTTTCTTTTATCCAAAAGGAAAGGTGAAAAAGCACAGGAAAGACCTTTGAGATTGTTTCTGGAGTTCGAGGGGTAGATTATGAAAAAGGAAGGTATTAGCACCCTTTTCATCCATGGTTTTCCATGGGCTCTTAGTTACTTGCTAGATCACTTTCTTTTGTTTGAAATTATGCTTTGTGTGGTTTTTGAAAGTATTTTATAAAGAGGCCATTGTATAGGTAATCTTTGTAATGATTCTCGTTCGTAAGAATGTATACAAAGACGTTGATCTTTTGAAAATGTTTTCAATTTTATAAGATGTTTAAAGGTGTATGTGTTTGTTTTTGAAAATAACAAGGATGTTTGTTTTTAAATGGAGCAAGTAATTAGGAGCAATCTACCTACTCAAATGTCTTTCTTGTTCATTTTCTTTTCCTTTGACATTGTTGTCTTACCATTGATTTGGTAAGCAACCCTATCTTTGGATGTAAGCGGGACGGGTGCGGGTCATCGTATAACCATGATTAGTAATGTTGCAAGGTATCTTAGCATTCTTTTTTAGGGACTAAGATCATTTGTAAGGCAACTTAGATAGCGCCATTGAGGGACTATGATCTTGTATTTTCTTGTTTTTGCTAAGATGCCTTACATGCGTAATATGGCCATTTTGTATAAGGCAACCAAGTGGGATAACCCTAGGGGTGCTTGTGTGCGAGTGTATTGTTTTCATGCTTGATTTTGTCTTGTATTAGGGTTTTCTATTTGATTGATTTTATTCTTTCCATACAAACCCTAATTACTAGCATTTGAATATAAAGCATTTAAATTGCGGAAAATAAAAATACTAAGCTATTACATGATTTGTGGGGAGGGGTATACAATTTGTAAATGGGGATTTCAAAAATTTAAACCCTAATTAGTCTATTACAACCATATTGAATTTATACAATAATTGAAATAAATAAATGTACAAAAATAAATATGCAAGAATGTAAATGCAATGAAAATGGATCTTTTTGTTTGAATTTTTATGAGAAAAGGTTTTTTTTGTTTAACCTAATTAATTACAAGAAAATAATTAATTAAAATAATAAAAGTAAACCTAATTTAATAAGAAAAGATTTTAGATAGAACCCTAAATCTATTAATAAATTAAGTTTAAGTAAAGTATTTTTGTATTTTTGTCTTGAAAATAATATATGGTGTTGTAAAATATTTTTGGCCTTTTTATATTAAAATAAATATATTTTAATTAGTGCAAAAGAAAATAAATAATAACCTAGTTTTAAATTAAATTTACAAAACTAGTTAGTAATAAATAAATAAAATATAGTTAAATAAAATATTTTTTGTGAGAAAAATAAAATAAACTAAGTTAAAATAAAAATCCAATTTTTTTTATATTTTTTTATGATTTTTTATCATTTTAGAAAATATATTTAAAAATAAAAAATAAAATAAATAAAAACAAATGGACCAGGGGGTGCATGAAGTAGGCAGAGAGTTAGTTAGTAAAAAAAAACAAGCCAGGCCCAAAGGGCCCAGCGCCTGCAAAAACAAAACAAACAGAAAAGTGAAAAAATATGGAAAATGAAAAGGGTACCACTGGGGCTCGAACCCAGGTTCCATAGGTTAACAGGCGTGCGCTTTACCACTGGGGTGGCTATACATCTGTTAACTTATATGAAATAATAAATACATAACACAAAACGCGCCATGACTGTACTTCATCTTCAACCTCCAGCCCAAGGATCTGTAACTTGCTCATTTCTCAACCATTTGCAAAAATGTAAACATGAAAATTGCTCCATTTTGGCACACGAATCCAACCATATAAATATCATAAATTATAAATCAAAGATGAATGAGAATTTTTAACGGTACCAAATTTTGACCTAGATATTTCAGAAAGTTCAAACTCAAAATTCTCCTAGCTCAATCAAAATAAATGAAATCTATGGACATTTACAGCTTCAGGGAAATGATGTCTACATTTTATCTTCACAAATGCAAGCCTAACAATGCCTAAGTAATGAGATAGAAGTTCAAGAAAAATACCTCAAAACTGGAAATTGTGAAATGCAAATGAGCTTGATTCAAAGTGCTGCAAGGATCAGGTTAGCTTCCTTGAGGTCCCAGGAAGCTAACGCAATGATTAGCTTGAGCTGAAAGTGGCTGGAATGGTTTGGAGAAGTCCAACTGTGATGCTCTGTTCTTGGTTATGGAAGACAGGGAAAATGGTGTTACAGAAGTGAAACAGGTACAAGGATGAGTTACTCTTGATGCAAGGAAGCTTTAGAAACTAAAAGGCCAAGAAACACACGAGGGAAATGTGAGTTTAAGGTTCAAGGTCAGAAACTATACAACAATGGAGTTTTTGGGAAATTTATGATTTGAAAGAGTTTTGGTGTATTTCAGGGTGTTTAAACTCGTGTTCTAGCTCACAAATAGTGCTTCTATTTATAACCAACAAGTTTAGAGACTTGTTGTTGATCAGAATTTGAATTTGCATCCTTAAGCTAAACATGTGATTTTTTGAGAAAACAAGTTTTAATGCCTTGTGTATATGCTAAGATATAGTGGTTATACTTTAAACACACTTGCTTCTGACTTTGTAGATGAAGTGTGATCAGAGGGAACAAGTTAGAGGCTCAAGAGTGGACTTTATACATAAAGCTTGCTTTTCACGAATGGTATTGTTAACTTTCTTTCCAAAATGGCAATGTGAATTGGATAAAGCTTAAATCACTTGTATTATAGCTCAAAAGTTTATGTAATCCATTAATTATGGAGTGACAAACAAGTTTGAGGCCTGCAAAGCAAAGATTATGCATCCTAACATTGATTTGCATTTGTGTTCGTCATGAAAATGACCTATAATTCAAGTGGCAAAACACCAACTTCATTTCTTCGATTCTCCCTACTCAAGAATGGTCTCAAGGAGTTCTTGGACATTTTGGAAAGCTTGCAATATGCTATAAAACTCATCTTTGAATTGCTTTTGAAGATTCCACTTGGAACTATGTTAAAAATTGCCATGAAGTTAGGTCAAAAATCTGCCTAACTAGGGCAAAATTTCACTAAGTCTTTTTTAGTTTATGAGCATGTATTCATAAAATTATAACTTGAGATCCAAGCATTTTTGGAAGAAGTTGTGTGAAGAAAAGTTGTAGATTTTATGGAGATATACAACTTTCAAGTTATAAGTTTCCTTTGAATCATCTTGCATCATAATGAAAAAATTGCTCAAAGTTATGAAAAAATAAGAAATTTTTGACACTTAGAAAAATTTCTAAGTTTAGAAATTTTGAATTTTCAAAATGAAATCTCGATTTCTTGATTTCTTGATGAATAAGTTTCCTATTTTTATATTTTTTGATGAATTATGATCTTTGGTGCTTAAATTTGACCAAAAAGTCAAAGTTTGACTTTTCAGTATACAGTTGACTTTTGATCAGTTGACTGCAAAATTCATCTGTCAATCCAATGGACTTGCTATGTTTTGAATCATGTCATTAGGTCAAAAATGATACAATTGGACTCTTGATATCATGCCTTAAACCAATTAACCATTTTCTAGGTCAAAAATCAGAAATTGCCATTTCCCAGTCAAAACCCTAATTTCGACCATTTTGCCCTTTTGGAGATTTGATCATATTTCTTAAGGAGTTATGGTCCAAACCTGATCAAATGATACATATGGGTTTAAAAGGTTGATGTGGATAAAAAAATTCTGAAGTTTGACTGTAAATTGGCCATGGTTGACTTTTTCCCCACTACAACTGATTTTTAGGTCAACTGCTCAATTGACTGAGCAAAAATATGATCCAAGGCTTGAAACTTGACATGAATAATCTTGGGGGTCCATAATGGTCCATTAAAGTCATATGAAGCATTTATAGTTCAAAAATCCTTGTGCAAACTCAAACCCTAATTTTGGTCATCAGTGCCTAAGGAGGTGTCTTGAGCTGATCAAACCCTAATGCAGTCTTGAGCCCAAGGAGATCTTGTGAGAAAATTCTTGATAAGTGAGAGGGAAAAGTTTGGGGTACAACACATTATCAATCAACACATTGGATAGTGAATCACTCTTGCAGTTCATAGAGATGTGGAGGGCCAAGTTATGATCCCTTCCTTCATCTGGAAATTCATCGTCGCAGAAACTCGGGTTATTATTTGACATAATGTTCCCTAGTACTGCTGAATTGGTCTATAGGCATGTCACTTTCCATAAAAGCTTGGTCCAATACCCTCATCAAAGATTCTCTGTGAGCAGAGGAGTTCATCAATAAAGCCAAGATAGATATTTTTGAAGGAGTCTGCAGTAACTGATCTACAATTCTATAGTCGCTCATCTTAATTATCTTCAAAATGTTATCCACCTCTTTTTCTAGCGTAGCTCCACTAGATTCACCCGTGGCCTTCTTAGGTTCAACACTTTCAACAATTTTATTTCCAGTACTAACATCTCCACGAACAACTGGTGCAAACACACGACCACTACGGGTCACTCTGCTAGTCTCAGCAATATTTCTAACGTTAGGCATTGGTTGGATGGGAACTTCCACACCATCCTGTAAGATTGTAGCATTATATTTGTAGGGTACAACCTTATCTGACTTGTAGGGGACAGGGCCCGGCAAACTAATCACCAATGGAGTAATAGTCGACTTGCTATGATACTCAACTTCAAAATGGGCAGGTGTACCAAAACAGGGCACAATAACGTTTACCCCTTCTTCAACACAATCAGTCATTATTGAGTCATCTCTGGAAAACAAATCCACATCTGAGGAAAAATATTCATCTGCAGAGGCATACTCATCATCTGACTCTTCTTTATCCAAACAAACCTCAATCATATCAACTTCATGGTAATCATCCCTTTGACCTGTAACCTCGATAGTTCCATTATCCAACAACAACTAAACACATTTCCTCACGATTGAACATCCTCGGGAGTCCAGGCAGCAAATTCGGCAAGATCCATATTGATGTTCCACCTGACCATCCATGTGGCAGAAAGTAGCATGCAATTGTACAAGATCCTCATTCATATACTCCACATCAAAAATTATGAACTCTCCAGGACATCCAGAAACCATGTTCACTTCCTCTTCATACTCTTCCCTAGGCCTGATTATGTGGATGAGGCCCTCATCCATCATCTCCTGCAAATCAGCCTTTATCTTATCGCAACCTTGTATGCTTGTACTGCAAATAACACAACCGGCATGGTCATGCGTATAGTAGCTAAACTCACAGAGGTCTGCATGCATTTTCACCAAATCTCCCCTAACCAGATTAACATCAAAAATCAGGAAGTCACCGGGACAACCGGCCACCATATTCACAGCGTTTGCTACTCCATGATTGGGTATAGGATTATCTTTCACATTAGGGCCCACATCTTTGAAAGATAGAATACCGGCCTTCACCAATTTCTATACCTCAGTCTTCAAAGGATAGCAATTCTCAACATTGTGCCCTGGTGCTCCCTGATAGAAAGCACATGTTTGGTCTGCTTTGTAATACCAAGGAAATGGTGATGGTACAGCGGGAGGTGGTCGGGTCCGAACCAACTTCTTATAAATTAACGTCGGGAGTAATTATGTATAACTAATAGGAATAGGGTCATAACTCTCCCTTCTCTAATTATACCCTTGATTCCCATGCTGGGATGGTCTCTGATAAGCAATGGTGGTGGGAGCTACACCAACAACTGGAGTAACTGAGGCGACTTGCTGAATACGTTGATAATTTCTTCTAGGAGGATTTACTCTCCTTTCTTGCATGACAACATTTGTATCTCATTCCTTCTTCTTGGTAAACCCGTAAGATGGCTTCTTCGCACTTCCAGAACCTTCACTCTTTGTTGAACGACCCTCTCTTACAACCTCTTCTAAATGGATACCCATGCCTACCATTTCAGTAAAGTCACTTGGCGCACTCTCTACCATCCTTTCATAGTAAAAAGCACCCAGAGTCTTCAAGGATATCTTAGTCATCTCCTTCTCTTCCATGGGAGGAATCACTTAGGCGGCTACCTCACGCCATCTCTGTGCATATTCTTTGAATGATTCCCTGTCTTTTTGAACCATGGCCCTGAGCTGATCACGGACAGGCACCATGTCTATGTTGTATTTGTATTGTCTGATAAATGCTTCCCCCAAGTAATTAAAATTATGGATATTGACACTATCCAAATTCATATACCACTTCAGCACAGCACCGGTCAAACTATCCTGAAAAAATTGAATCAGCAGACGCTGATCATCAGTGTGGGTAGACATTCTCCTTACATACATCACCAGATGAGCACGAGGTCAAGTGTTGCCCTTGTACTTTTCAAACTCCGGGACCTTAAACTTTGCAGGTATCTTAACATTCGGGACCAAGCATAATTCATTCACGTTCTGCCCGAATAACTCTTTTCCCCTGAGGGCCTTCATCTCCCTCTGCTTCTTGTCAAACTGCTCTTGAAAATCATCCATTTTGTCATAAAGATCCAAGTCTTCACTTGGTGGAGGAAAAGGACGACACATATCATCATAAGAAAATAAGACCATATTCACTGAAGGAGGTGCAGCAGGAGTAGCATGCACCACAGGAGGTGCAGGAGTAATAGTAGTCTGAACTACTGGAGTTTCTTGAGGACCAAGATTGAAACCTTCAGGTACAAAATTCTCTGGAATTCCCCATGGATAACCTTGAGGCATGCGATTCTGAACAACAGTTGGGGTAGCAGACACATGAACAGTCGAAGCTTCAGCAGTAGCCCTTGTTGGTTGAGGTTGAACACTCAGTGGCTGATTCTGAGCAGCCATCAGAGATTCCATCAGAGCAGTAAGATTGTCCATGCCGACCTTCAAAGCAGAAACCTCCTCGCGCAACTCGCGATTCTCTTGTTCTAAGTTGTCCATCTTCCTTCTGAAATTAGCTCGAGTATTGTAGTGGTGAGTCAGGTTGCTGAACGAAGTAAAGAAGCTTGATAAGACACCTGGATATGCATAACAAATGCAAGAAATATGTGCAATATGATGCATGATATATGGTGCACATGATTTACTTTTATTATTAATATTTCAAGGGACTTAAAGATTTATAGACACATTGCAAATATCAAAGTAATAACACATTTGAAATACTGGGAAAAAATTATTATAATAACTTCAAAATAGGTTTCAAGTTTCAACGATCCCAATTACAAGATGAAAATAAAGTCTAAAACCCTAAGAAGTAAAGCTGATGGAGATCACTCTATACGCTGACGCTTCCCTGTAAGCTTGGTAATCTGAGCCTTCAACCTCTGGTTTTCTTTAGCATATATGGTGGCCACCTCCTTCCAATCACATGAATCAGGAAGTGAGTAACTAGCATCTGACTGAGGCTTAGGATAAAATAAATCCCCTTGCCTCTCCATGATCTCTACAGCTCGACTCTCAAGGATCTTAATCAAGTCGTCTTTCTCCTTCAAGTCTGCTCTATAGGAAATCTCTAAATTTTGGCACTTATTCTTCCAAGCATCCATTTCTTGTTGCATCCTGACTAAAGCAGGTTGTAGTTCTTATATATCATCCAATAAGGGAGGAGTGGTCTTCGCAAACAAATCAGGCATAGGTGTTTCCCGAGAATACGGCATCTTCAACTGAATAGCTCTCGTTTGGACCCACTGAAGATAAGGTTCCAAAGAAATAGCCCCTCTTGGTCCCAAATATTTCCTACTCTTATTATGAATGTGACGCCAAGCCTTCGCAATCTTCTCCCTTGCTTCCATGTGATCTTCTCCCTCCTTCAGAAATAAATTTCTCAAATGAATATTATTTGGTTTATCCCTCATCAGATAACCAAGTTGTCGTCGTGCAAGAACAGGGTTGTAGTTAATTCCTCCCTTTGTACCAAGAAGTGGTACATTGGGGAAACTACCAAAACTGTCAACAATCTCTACATCCTGGTAAGCTCGATGATACCAATCAATATCTGAGTGAGTAAGTGTCATGATCTTAGGAGCCCATCGGGGTTCCTTCCTGAAATCCCAAAAAGCATCAGATTGGGTCATATGAGAGATAAACCACCGGTAATACAAAGACGTGTGTTGTACCCTAAAATTTTCCCTCTCACTTATCAAGAATTTTGCTCACAAGATCTCCTTTGGCTCAAGACTGCACTAGGGTTGATCAGCTCAAGACACCTCCTTAAGCGTTAATGACCAAAATTAAGGTTTGAGATTTCACAAGGATTTTTGAACTTCCAATGCCCCATATGACTTTCATGGATCATTATGGACCCCCAAGATTACTCATGTCAAGTTTCAAGCCTTGGATCACACTTTTGCTCAGTCAATAGAGCAGTTGACCTAAAGATCAGTTGTATTGGGGGAAAAGTCAACTATGGCCAATTTACAGTAAAAATTCATAGTTTTTGATCCACATCAACATTTTAAACTCATATGTATCATTTGATCAAGTTTGGACCACAATTCCTCAAGAAATTTGATTAAATCTTCAAAAGGGCAAAATGGTCAAAATTAGGGTTTTGACTGGGAAAGGGAAATTTATGATTTTTGACCTAACAAATGATCAATTGGTTTAAGGCATGATCTCAAGAGTCCAATTGCATCATTTTTACCTAATTACATGGCTCAAAACATTGCTCAAGACCAATGGATTGATAGATGAACTTTCAGTCAACTGATCAAAAGTCAATTGTACACTGAAAAGTTAAACTTTGACTTTTTGGTCAAAATTCAATGCCAAAGATCAAAATTCATCAAAGCATGTCAAAATATGAAACTTATTCATCAAGAAATCAAAAATTCAAGATTTCATTTTGAAAAGTTAAAATTTCTAAACTTAGAAATTTTTCTAAGTGTTAAAAATTTCTTATTTTTTCACAACTTTGAGCAAAATTTTCACCATGATGCAAGATGATTCAAAAGAAACTTTCAACGTGAAAGTTGTAGATCTCCATGAAATCTACAACATTGCTTTACATAACTCCTTCAAAAAGTGCTTGGATCTCAAGTTATAATTTTAAGAATACATGGTCATGAAACAAAACACTTAGTGAAATTTTTCCCTAATTTGGTTAGGATTTTGACCCAACTTCATGGAACTTTTTCATATAGTTACAAGGGGAATATTCAACAGAAATTCAAATATGGGTTTTATATCACATTGCAAGCTTTACAAAATGTCCAAGAACTCATTTAGATCATATTTGAGCTAAGAGAATCGAAGCCATGAAGTTAGGGTTTCATTCTTATATTACAAGTCAATTTTGTGATGAACACTTGATCCAATCTTCAAGCATGTTGTACAAATCCTACTTTTCAGGCTTTTAACTTGCATTTCACTCCATAATTAAATGTCTACACAACTGTTAGAATCTTTAATCCAAGCATTCAATGCATTGCCCATGCTTAATACCATTTTAGGAAGAAAGGCAACATTACCATTTTGGAAAAGTGGCTTTTTTGCACAAAGTCAATTATTGAGCCTCTCACATGTTCCCTCTGATCACACTTCATCTACAAAGTCAGAAGCAATGTGATAAAAGTGATTCAACCACTCTACATTGTTGGTACAAACTTTGAAACTTGATTTTCTCACTTTTCTTCAAAATCAAGTAACCTAGCAATTAGCTTGAGACTTGTACTTCTGATTGTCCAAAGCTCTCAAACTCTTTTGTTTATACATACACAAACCATTTTCCACAAAGACACGAAGGTTTAAGCCCTCAAACACTTTGAAATCATAACTTGCAGCAAAAACCTCCATTACTTGCCATTTCTGACCTTGAACTTCAAATACACAATCCACTCGTGCGTTTTCACTTTTAATCAATCACAAAGCTTCTATAACTCATATAGAGGCTATCCAAACCCTTACTAAACAACTGTAACACCATTTACCATAACCTCCATAACCAAAAAATAGAGTCTGCATCTTGACTTCTCCAAGCCATTTCAGCCACTCTCTAACCAAGCTAATCATTGCATTAGCTTCCTGGGACCTCAGTGGAGCTATTATGATCATCACGAAGTGCTCATTTGCAGAACATGATTTCCAATTTTGAGGTAAGTTATCTCAACTTTGAAATCTTCATACAAGCATTATTAATGTTTAATTTGTGAATGAAAAATGTAGACATCATTGTTCTGAAGCTAACCATGTCTTTAGATTTCATTTATATTGCTTGAGTAGTTAGAATTTTGAATCTGAACATCCAGAAAAAATTAGGTCAGAATTTGGTACCATTCAAAATTCATGTTCATTCTTGAGAATTAGTTTAAGTTGTTTATATTTCTGGAATCGTGGTAAAATTTTACACAAGTTTCATGTTTACTTTATTGTAAATGGTTGAGAAATTAACAAGTTACAGTTGGTCTGGCTGGAGGTTGAAGATGAAGTGTAAATCAAGGCGCGTTTTGTATCTGTTGTACCCCAAAATTTGCCCTCCCATATTCTTCAAGATTTGACAAGCATCACCTCAAATGGTTCAAAGTCTACTCAAGGGCTACACAGTCAACCACTCTCCTAGGCTAGTCAAATTAGGGTTTTGGTTCCTGCAAGGAAGTTGAGGTTTTCAATGGCTCAATCAAGTCCCATATGCTCATATACATTGTCAAACACCTACATGTCAAGTTTCAAGGCTCACAAGGTCAAGTTGCACAGTCAAAAACCCTAATTGCTTCACAATCAACTATAGGGGAAAAATGGTCATTTGGCAGTCAAAAGTCAAACTTTTTGGTCAACATCTTATTTTGAAGCCACAATCATCATTTGGTCAAGTCTTGACCATGATTTCACAAGAATGGCTCAAAAATCATCAAGGTGTCAAAAGTTTCTATTTTTGGACAGCTGAAAAGTCAACTGTAACTTGACCAAGGCATAACTTTTTCATGGTTCATCAGAAAAATCCCATCCAATGCACATCTTGAAGGGGAGGACATTTCCTACAACTCATCTTCATATTCCAAGTCCAAGAAATGCTCTCACAAAAAGTTATCAATTTCAACATTATAGATCATTTTCAAAAGTCAACAAAAAGGCACTTTAAGTCAAAGACCATAACTTGAGATTGGTAAATCAAAATGACATGGGACCAAATAATTGGTTAGAGGACTTCAAGACCTTTCCAAAATGTCCAAGAACATGTTCATAGCTTCAAAATTGAGCAAGATATGCATTGGAGAAGTTGGGAAATTTTTGTGAAATGGCCAAAGTCAATTATCCTTGAAACATCATTTTTGACAAAAGGGGCCCAATTTTTCCACTTGATTCAGCTTGGCCATGCCTCCCACGTGTCCCACAATTTATTTCAAGATTAAAAATTAATTTTTTCCATTTTTATTTAATTTTATTTGATTTAATGCATTTTAAATCTTTAAAATTCAAATAAAAATCAAAGAAATTAATGGAGGGATATTTTATGGTTTGAATAGCTTTGATACACCATCATTCACCTTCCAAATTCGTGCAAGGCCTATTCCAAGCAAGAAATTCAAATTTTCACAAGAATGGCAAGTTGTTTAAATGGTGTTCATGGCATAATCCAAAACATAATGGCAAGGCTTCAAGGCTCTTTATTTTGATTGATACTCATTCATATACACATAGGCAAGCTTTCCCAATACATTACAGGATCTAGAACACTCAAAAACGAAAAAACCACTCTCGAATTTTCAAAGAAAAAGTGAGGGACTGAAAACCTATTTGCAGTGCAATTCGAAGCCTCTTTTGGATTCAAACAGCTTGCCTGAATCTCCAGGAGTCTTTTGCTATCAAAAACGAGCCCTAACACCATCAGAATCAAAGCACACAACTCATACGGTTTGCATACATTTCCAAATTTACATATCACATTCCATGCGTTTTTAATACATTCTCTTGATTGATTTGTGTTGCTGACATCTTCCCAAAGCCTTTGGCATTGTTTAATTTCATTATCCTGTACAGAATCATGACTTGCCATTAAAACGCTTTAGGGTTTTCAAGGTTTAGAATTGGGGGTTTTGTCATACTGTAAAATTAGAACTCCAAACAGGCATGGTCAAACTCAGTGTAACGAGACGAACAGGAAGCACACCTCGCGCATTTTTTATATTCACCATATAGCTAATCGCTATTTTTGACATTGATGTTTTGTGGGGGTTTAAAACCCCCGCTATTTGCTTGTGATTTTTGTTTCAGAACGAAGAAGATGATGCGTGGATGAACTGGATTGGTGCATTCAAATATGGCGCGCTTTTTTAAAATCCCCAGCATAATTGTTGTTTTTGCATATTATTATCATTATCTATTTTGTTTACAAACAATTGCAGCTGGCTCATATGGCAACGCGTTAGTGGATTTCTCCAGAGGGCACGAGTTCGAATCCTGGTCCTGGCATTTTTCTTTACCTTTTCCATAATTAACATGCTTTCTATGTTTTTCTTTTTAATATTTTTATCCTAATTTAGTTTATCTTTAAATAATTTTCTCATGCATTTAAAAAATCACAAAAATATTTTCCTTTTGCATTTTAATCAGAAAAATGTTTATTTAATTTTTTACATTAAAATTAATATTTTTGCATGCATATTTTAATTAATTGTTAAATAATCATTAAATTGACTTTTAATTATCAAAATTGATCCAAAAAATACCAAAAAAAAGCATTCTATCATTAAATTAACATAACTAACTTTTTCATAAAAAATCCAAAAAGAATTAACATTATTATTATTATTATTTTATTTTGTAAATAAATATTAACCAAAACTGTTGTACCCCAAAATTTTCCCTCCCATATTTCTTCAAAGTTTACTTGGACTACACAGTCAACCACTCTCCTGAAGCCAGTCAAACTAGGGTTTTGGTTCTTGCAAGGAAGTTGAGGTTTTCAAGGGCTCAATCAAGTCCCCTATGCTCATACACATTGTCAAGCATCTATATGCCAAGTTTCAAGGCTCACAAGGTCAAGTTGCACAGTCAAAAACCCTAATTGCTCAACAGTCAACTGTAGGGGCAAAATGGTCATTTGGCAGTCAAAAGTCAAAATTTTTGGTCAACATCTTATTTTGAAGCCACAATCATCATTTGGTCAAGTCTTGACCATGATTTCACAAGAATGGCTCAAAAATCATCAAGGTGTCAAAAGTTTCTATTTTTGGACAACTGAAAAGTCAACTGTAACTTGACCAAGGCATAACTTTTTCATGGTTCATCAGAAAAATCCCATCCAATGCTCATCTTGAAGGGGAAGACATTTCCTACAACTCATCTTCACATTCCAAGTCCAAGAAATGCTCTCACAAAAGGTTATCAATTTCAACATTATAGGTCATTTCCAAAAGTCAACAAAAAGGCACTTTAAGTCAAAGACCATAACTTGAGATTGGTAAATCAAAATTACATGGGACCAAAGACATTGGTTAGAGGACTCCAAAAACTTTCCAAAATGTCCAAGAACATGTTCATAGCTTCAAAATTGAGCAAGATATGCATTGGAGAAGTTGGGAAATTTTTGTGAAATGGCCAAAGTCAATTATCCTTGAAGCTTCATTTTTGACAAAAGGGGCCCACTTTTTCCACTTGATTCAGCTTGACCATGCCTCCCACGTGTCCCACAATTTATTTCAAGATTTAAAATTAATTTTTTCATTTTTATTTAATTTTATTTGATTTAATTCATTTTAAATCTTTAAAATTCAAATAAAAATCAAAGAAATTAATGGAGGGATATATTTTGTGTTGATTAGCTTTGATACACCTTGAAATACCTTCCAAATTCGTGCAAGGCCTATTATGGGCATAAAAATTCAAATTTTCACAAATATGACAAATGGTTCAATATTGGTTATGGAGGAAATCAAGAACTTCAATGCAAAGCTTAATGACCATAATTCTGATTGAGATTCATTACATAACACATGTGCAAGCTTTCAGAACAACATTCACGACCTAGAAACACTCCAAACGGCCAAACACATTTCAAACTTTCAAGAGAAAATAGAAAAAATGAAAACCTATTTGCAGCCTGTTCCAAGCCTCCATTTCAATCCAAATACACTCCTTGTATCCCTAGGAACCTTTGGCAATCAGAACCAAGCGCAATCACTCAAGGAATCATCCCCACCAACTCATACGGTTTGCATACATTCTCAAAATTACATATCACATTCCACGCATTTTTAATACATTCTTTTGGTTGATTTGCATTGCTGACGTTATTACCAAGCTTTCCATGTGTTTTAATTTGAGAATGATGCTTTAAATCAAAAAATGCCATTGACAATTTCTAGGTTTTTCAGAGCTTCAAATTAGGGGTTTCACCATACTGTAAAATTGGGACCCCAAACAAGCATTTTTAAAATCAGCTGGACTAGACGGTTTTGATGGACCCCTCGCGCTCAATTTATATTAACTCCTCTTCTAATCGCTATTTTCCATCATTACACTTAGTGGGGGTTTAAAACCCCCGCTATCTCATTCATGTTACAGGTGCAAACGAAGAACAAAGCTGAGGTGTCCAAGCGTGGTTGGGTGATTCAAATATCTGGCGCGTTTTTTTTTGTTTTATACTATTAATCTTTGTTTTCTCATATAATATTTGTTTTCCCTTATATTGACAAACGCGCACAGTTGGCTGAGTGGTGGGAAACGTGTTCGTTCACCACTGGGACCTGGGTTCGATTCCCAGGTCCCCTTATAATTTCCATATTCTTTTTCCAAACGCTTTCCTGTGCAGAGTTCAAGTTGATGCATACCATGCACCTCACCCATCCAACAAGCCAAGTGTCATTGGAGGCAGATCTAAGGGCCAAGCATAAGGAACACCATGGTCTGGAGTCAACATGGACATAGGCGATCCAGGAAAGTCCAAACGGGCTGAAGCTTAATGGGCCACAATTCTCAATTCAACACCTTCAAATTCCAGCCACACCCCCCCCCCCCCCTTGGTTTTACTTCTTTTTTTTCATTTTTGTTTTGTCATTTTCTATTATTTAATTTCTAACCTTTATTTTATTTTTATTATTAACAATTAATCAATTAACATTTTCATAAAAAACCAAAAAAATAGAATTAACATTATTATTATTATTATTTTATTTTGTATATAAATATTAACCAAAATAGTTTAATTAGGCAATTGTAATTCCTTTCTTAAATAATTAAAATAACTTAGATTTAGGTTAACTTTTAATTTCGTTTGTTTTTATTTTTATTTTATTTCATAAAAACATAAAAAACAAAAAAATATTTTCTTTTAATTAAATTAATTAATTAGTCATTAATTAGCTTTAATTTCGTTTTAATTATAAAAAAGACCAAAAAATCAATTTCTTTTCTAAAAGGGTCAACACCCTTAGAACATTCCCGATTAATTTATTCGCGCGCATTTACTTTATTTGATTATTATGTAATTGCCTTCAAGAATGTAATAGTTAAATAGGTTTATCGCTTTATTTACTTTCCGTACTTATTTACCAAAAACGGGTCTTTGTAATTTTTGGCAATGTATAGACCCGCGCCTTGTAATAGCGTAGGATTTATGTTTCCGCAATTTACTTTCCGCACCCCTTAACTGCTAAACTTGCATGAAAGAATGTATGCTAACTAAAAACAACGCGTAGCTCACAATGCCATGGTCAAAGATAACTGTTAAACTGAAAACAACACACAAATACACACACCACTTCTAGGGTACGCCTCACTTGTTGCCTTCGAAACGTGGTCGTCAAGTATAGGACGTTTTAGCGGTCCTTATGTCCATGATCCGGTTGCCTCGTAACAGTTGCCTCGAAACGGTTGCCTCAGATTAAAAAGGATCTAGGACATTAGGGTTACCTCTAAGGTGTCCTAACTGTTGCTTCGGTGACCACACTGTCCCTAAAATCGAATTGACCCGAACACCTCCAACGGTGGTGCTACCTACCTCTCAATGGTGGGAGGGCACTACCTAAAGGACACTTACACAGCTTAATTCCTTAGGGTAGGTAGATGACTCATGGGTACTTGCTCTTTTCAAAAACAAACAAAATACTTTTCACACCTTACACTTTCTAAAAGTTTTTAAACAAAACACTTCATACACTCTTGAGGACTGATACAAGAGTTACTTAGAAGTTTTTTTTCAAACGAACTTTTTCAAAACCCACACACACTTGAAAAGCAAACAAATTTTGAAAACATAAGAGCAAGTACCTAAGAGCCCATGGATAACCATGGATAGAAAGGGTGCTAACACCTTCCCTTTCTATAAATCTACCTCCCGAACCGAGAAACGTTCTCATAAGGAATTTTGATGTGCTTCTGTCCTGTCCATGTTGGAGAAAATAAAAGACGGTGGCGACTCTTGCTTCCGCGACATTTCGCGAAACCAGCTAAAAACAGTCAGTTCTATATCCACCGATCATAGAACTGGCGACTCTGCTGGGGAGTACTTTAAGTGAGGTGTACCTTAGGATAGCTCATACTTGTGTTTTCAATTGCTTTGTTTTGCTTGCTTTAATATTATTGGGCCTGTCTTGGGAGTTCTATAGATCCTAACCCGGATCTGGGGGATACCTTCTTAGAAAGTAGCAACAAGGCTGTGAGGGAACTGTGCGGGGTATACCGACACGGTTGAAGCAGTCTGCTACATTGATGTGGCACTTTGGTGAGTACCGGTAACCCTTGAGTCAAGTCAATGAGAGTACGGGGCCGCCGCGTGGTGTCGTGAAGCATCAACTGACCTTAGGAACCTTAATTGAACCATCCTGGTCTCTTTAGGGGTAGTGAGATAACTGACTATGGTGCAGTCCGAAGTTGGTTGATACTCGATACTACACTCAGTTGAGGGTTGTTTTCTTGGGATATTTTGATCTCCAGTTCAGTGGCTAAATCGAAACGATGAACACAGAAAACAATCCAATGATATTGAGCTCCTTAGAACCCGGTTACTTTGATAGGACAGGTTTGAGCCCACCAACTTCAAGAGGGTAATACCCAGACCCCATGCTGGCCTAAACTCTAAGGGCTGTGGTGAGACTTGTGTGCCTTACCATGTTTGCTTTTTGTGGATATTTGTGGTGTGTTTTTATCATAGCATCATAACATCATACAGCATCACATGCATCCACTAACCATTACTGGGGTTCGAATCTTCATCTTTGTTCTTGTTTTGTAGGACATGGAAATTATCCGCAGAAAAACAATTCAGATCAACCTCGTAAGGGTCCCTTCTCAGCTTAAGGAACTTATATCCAGGATTCCCGAGAGTTCTTCTTTCAGTGAGAAACATGGAAGACTCATCAGCTTGGTCAACACCAACATTGAGGAAGATATGATAAAGGTCCTCTTCCAGTTCTTTCACCCTCTGCACCACTGCTTTACTTTCCTGGATTATCAACTGGTGCCTACATTGGAAGAGTTCTCCCAGCTTCTGAAGATCCCTATCCTTAGTCAACTACCCTACAACGGTACGGAAAGGGAACCAAAACTTGAAGAGGTTGTTAAAGCATTATGCCTACAACCATCCGACATCAAGGGACATTGGGAAACCAAAAGTGGTATCAAAGGGTTCTTGGCCAAGTTTCTGTTTGAGAAGGCCCAAGAATTTTGGAATTCCCTTGACCTACAAGCCTTTGAAGAAGTTGTGGCCCTCCTTGTCTATGGGTTGGTGCTGTTCCCTAATCCAGACCAGCTTATAGATATCAATGTTGTCAAGATCTTCATGTCTAGGAATCCTATACCTACGTTGCTTGGGGACATCCTTCACTCATGTTACACTCGAACCATGAGAAAAAGGGGTGTTCTTATGTTCTGCACTCCTCTCCTGGGAAGGTGGTTTATTTCGCACCTTCCACAATCAGTTTTGAAGAACGAGCGGGGTTTGAGATGGTCACAACGATTAATGACTCTTACGCATGCTGATATACATTGGTGTTCTCGGTCCAGAGAAGACGTCACTATCATTGATCGTTGCGGGGAGTTTCCTAATGTTCCTTTACTTGGAATCAGAGGAGGTATTACTTACAACCTCTGTCTGGCCTGGAGACAGTTTGGATATGCTCGGAGGGATGGCCCTCATGACATGTTAATTCCTGACATGGTTTTTGACTTCGACAACGATGCACAAGGACTTCGCCAGATATTTATCAGAGCTTGGAGGATGCCCAACAAGATAGACAGCAAGACAATGGGGCATAGGAACTCCATCCCGTTGGAGCCTTATCTCAAGTGGGTACGAGCCCGCTCCCAGAAGTTAGTGATGCCATATCCTCATGTTCTCCCTGTGATCAAAGAGCCAATTTTGGAAGGAGGGGTGTCCTACACCATTCAACATCCTGACATGCCTACATCCTGGGAAGAAATGCAGAAAAGCTGGATCCAACTCAAGGAAGAATGGAATTCTCTTGAAACCAATTTACATGCCAGTGAGAAGAAGGTCTTGGAGCTCACGCGTCTACTGCACGAGGAAAAGACTCTCAACACTTACATTGCTCCAAAGAGGATGCGCAGTGTCTTTTGGGATTAATTACTTTTTAATGTTTTGCCCATGAGGCCTTGATGTACTGAACAAAGTTATTTCCTAATAAAAAGTGTGTTCCTTTTTTGGCTACAACAAATTTGAACTTTCGAACCCTTGAATGCATTACATAAATAGCATATCATGCATCATGTGCATAACAGGTACCCCTTTTTCTACAGGTTGCTTAATCTTCTTCGCTGTTTATTTCAGCACTCAAGCATCATGAATCCTGAACTCACTACCGAGCAAGCTATCAAGGCCCTCCAGGCCCAGAATGCCCAATTTCAGGAGATGGTCATGAACTTGGCCCAGGGACAACAAGAGCTGAAGGCTTTGCTCCTGAAGAAGAATAAGAAGAAGAAGAGGACTGTGATATTCAACACTGGGCGCAGACTCGGGAATACATTGCAGAATGAAGCTGAGAGGACTACTCCGTCTGTGGGGGAAGGCAGTCACCAAGGGAGAGAGATCCCCAGTCCTGTGGTCTCTAACACTGAGACAGACTTCAACGATGAACAGTACCCTCCTGCTGAGAACCGGTATAAACAGCTGGAGGACAGGTTAAATGCTATGGAGATTCAACGTGTGCCTGGGTTGGATTTCGGAGACTTGGGGTTATCTTCTGGGGTGGTGATCCCACACAAGTTCAAGGCACCAACCTTTGTAAAGTATGACGGGGCTTCCTGCCCTAAGATGCACCTCCGTTCTTATGTAAGGAAGATCCAACCTTACACAGCAGACAAGAACTTATGGATCCACTTCTTCCAGGAGAGTCTTTCAGGGACTCATCTCGAATGGTTCTATCAGCTGGATGGAACCAACATTCGTAACTGGGAGGATTTGGCCACTGCTTTTTACAAGCAGTATCAATATAATTCCGACCTCTCTCCCACGCGTAACCAACTCCAGGGTATGTCACTGGGAACGGGTGAAGGTTTTAAGGAGTACGCACAGAAATGGAGAGACCTGGCTGGCAGGGTGCAGCCACCGCTGACTGACCGTGAACTAGTGAACATGTTCTTGGGGACCTTATCCGGTCCATTCTTCAATCATCTCATTGGTAATTCCTCTGCTGGGTTCACAGACCTGATCCTGACTGGTGAAAGGATCGAAGCTGGTATAAAATCGGGAAAGATACAGAAGGGTGCCTCCTCAAATGCTGAAAAGAAGCCCTTCAAGAAGGAAGCTAGTGTTGTGTACGGTCCCAGGAGACAGAACAAACCGGAACGCCGCCAAGCTGTCAACGCGATAGTAATTTCAAAGCCTGCTGCTGCTCCTCAGCAATATAACCAGCCAAGAGCTGAGAGGCCCAAACGGCAGTATACCCGGCTCAGCATGACTCTATCTCAGATCTTACCACAACTGCTGTCAACTAGCCTGGTAACTGTCAAGGAATCCCCGAAGATGGTAAACACAACATCTCCGAAGTACAACCCCAACGCCCGTTGCGCTTATCACTCTGATAGCCCGGGGCATAACACTGATGATTGTTGGGCACTGAGGAATAAGGTTCAAGACCTTATTGATGCTAAAGAGGTTCAGTTCAAGGCGCCCGAGAAGCCTAATGTGGTGACTGCTCCCATGCCTAACCATGGAGTAAATGCTATTGGGGATGAAGACGAAGTGGAAGAATCTGAGTTTGACAGTTGGATTTACTCAACGACCAATGGTGGACCAAGCAACTGGACTGCCAAAGACTTTATGCCTGTTACTTTTTTCACCCAGTAATGAACTTCTTTGTTTTTTGTAACAAACAATAATTTGAAACTCTATGGCCCGGTGTCTTACCCGGGGCACCGTGGTTTTATTTGTGAGGGCTTTTGTGTGTCACTTCCATATATCATGAATAAAAGCATTGGACATTTTTCACATTTCAAATCTTGCGCTCCCTTTCTTTCTTTATATATTGCAAAACATCTGTATTTACACACACTCACTTATACAGGTTCCAATCCACTCTGGATCCCACTGGTAACGACTCTGCTACTGCCAGTTATGACTTCAAAAATCCGATCAACTTAGCCGAAGACGAAGGTGAAGATGATTGCGAAGTGCCTGGAGAGCTTGCAAGACTGCTACTCCAGGAAGAGAGGGCCATTCAGCCACATGAAGAGCCAGTGGAAACGGTAAATCTGGGTACTGAGACAGACAGAAAGGAAGTCAAGATTGGTGCTAATCTAGAGCTCAGTGTGAAACAACGGCTGATCCAGATGCTGCATGACTACATGGAAATCTTTGCCTGGTCTTACGAAGACATGCCTGGGTTGGATACCGACATTGTGGTTCATCACCTTCCTACCAAGGAAGACTGCCCGCCAGTAAAATAGAAGGTTCGCCGTATGCGTCCAGAGATGTCCGAGAAAATCAAGGCTGAGGTTATGAAACAATTTGACGCCGGTTTTCTTGCAGTGACTTCTTACCCTCAATGGGTTGCCAACGTGGTTCCAGTGCCAAAGAAAGATGGTAAGGTCAGGATGTGTGTTGATTACTGGGATTTGAACAGGGCGAGCCCTAAGGATGATTTCCCTATACTTCATATCGACGTCCTGGTTGACAACACTGCTCAGCATAAGGTATTCTCCTTCATGGATGGCTTCTCCGGTTATAATCAAATCAAGATGGCTCCGGAAGACATGGAGAAGACCACTTTTGTTACTCAGTGGGGCACCTTCTGCTACAAGGTCATGCCTTTTGGATTGAAAAATGCTGGGGCAACCTACCAACGTGCCATGGTTGCTTTGTTTCATGACATGATCCATCATGAGATAGAAGTGTACGTCGACGATATGATTGCAAGGTCCCAAACTGAGGAGGAACACCTTGACCATCTACAGAAGCTGTTTGACCGGTTGAAGTTGTATAAGCTGAGGTTGAACCCGAACAAGTGCACCTTCGGGGTAAGATCTGGAAAGTTGCTAGGCTTCATCGTGAGCGACAAAGGTATTCAAGTGGACCCTGCCAAGGTTAAAGACATACAAGAGATGCCAGTTCCCAAGACAGAGAAAGAAGTCAGAGGCTTTCTAGGACGTCTAAATTACATTGCCCGATTCATCTCGCACCTAACTGCTACCTGTGAACCAATCTTCAAGCTACTGAAGAAAGATCAAGTAGTACGTTGGAACGATGAATGTCAGGCTGCTTTCGACAGAATCAAAGAGTATCTCCAAGAACCACCCATTCTTATGCCACCGGTTGAGGGGAGACCTCTAATCTTATACCTGACAGTACTTGACAGCTCAATGGGGTGTGTGTTGGGGCAGCATGACGAGTCTGGCCGAAAAGAGCACGCCATTTATTACCTTAGCAAAAAGTTTACCCACTGTGAGACCCGATACTCACTGCTCGAGAAAACTTGTTGCGCTTTGGTATGGGCTGCTCGCCGGATGAGACAGTATATGCTGACTCACACTACTATGTTGATTTCAAAGATGGATCCAATAAAGTACATATTCGAAAAGCCTGCTCTGTCCGGAAGAATAGCAAGATGGCAGATGATCTTGACAGAATACGACATCCAATACACAACTCAGAAAGCCATCAAGGGAAGTGTGTTGGCAGACCATTTGGCACACCAAGCAGTGGACGACTACCAATCGATGAACTTTGAATTTCCAGATGAGGATATAATGGTAGTGACTTATTATGAAGTACCTGGACCGGAGGAAGGACCTGAGGAAGGTTCCCGATGGTCTATGCACTTTGACGGAGCCTCGAACGCTTTGGGTAACGGTATTGGCGCTGTGATCATATCCTCTCAAGGCACTCATACTCCACTTACTCCCGGCTATGTTTCAACTGCACCAACAACATGGCGGAGTATGAGGCATGCATCATGGGTCTTCAAGCTGCAATTGACTTAAGGATCAAGTTTCTGAGTGTTTTCGGAGATTCCGCTCTCGTGATCAATCAGATCAAAGGCGAGTGGGATACGAAACACCCAAACCTCATTCCTTACAAAGAGTGTGTGTTGACATTGATCCCCCATTTCACGGAGATAACTTTTGAACACTTCCCAAGAGAGGAGAATCAGCTGGCGGACGCGTTAGCTACGATGTCTTCCATGTTCAAAGTCAAATGGGACAACGAGGCTCCCCGGATCATTATCTGGAAACTGGATGAACCTGCAC
Source organism: Vicia faba (assembly GCA_948472305.1). Lineage (NCBI taxonomy): Eukaryota > Viridiplantae > Streptophyta > Magnoliopsida > Fabales > Fabaceae > Vicia > Vicia faba. The sequence continues at coordinate 242,237,340 of OX451737.1, forward strand.
ATTGCTGTGATCTTGAGGCTGAAGAAGTAACTGAGAAACCTTGGTATCATGAGGTGAAAAGGTACTTAGAAGCTCAAGAATACCCTGAAGGTGCATCCATCAATGACAAGATGTTTCTGAGAAGGGTCGCTGCAAAGTTCTTCCTCAGCAATGGCATTATGTACAAACGAAACCATGATTCAACCTTACTGCGTTGTGTGGATAAAGCTGAAGCAGAAAGAATCATGGCAGAACTGCAGGAAGGTACCTTCGGAACGCATTCCAGTGGACATACTATGGCAAAGAAAATCCTTCGGGCGGGATATTTCTGGTCCACAATGGAAGCCGACTGTTACCAACATTCTCGGACATGTCATAAGTGCCAGATTTATGCAGATAAGGTGCACGTTCCTCCAGTCCCTCTGAATGTCTTGACTGCACCTTGGCCTTTTGCAATGTGGGGCATTGATATGATCGGCGAGATTAAACCTACGGCATCCAACGGACATCGCTTCATCCTGGTAGCGATTGATTATTTTACGAAGTGGGTTGAAGCAGCTTCCTACGCTACTGTAACCAAGAATTTCATGGCACGGTTCATTCGGCACAATCTGATTTGTCGATACGACGTCCCGGAAAGGATCATTACGGACAATGGTACCAATCTTAATAATAAGATGATCACTGAGCTCTGCGTACAATTCAAAATACAGCACCACAACTCTTCTCCCTACCGGCCGAAGATGAATGGGGCTGTAGAAGCAGCAAATAAGAATATCAAAAAGATTGTGCAGAAGATGACAGTGACCTATAAATATTGGCACGAGATGCTTCCGTTTGCTCTTCATGGGTATCGTACCTCAGCAAGGACGTCAACCGGGGCAACCCCCTTTTCCTTGGTCTACGGCATGGAGGCAGTCTTGCCAATTGAAGTCCAGATACCCTCTCTCCGGATAATGAAGGATGCAGACTTGAGTGAAGATGACTGGATCCAGACTCGACTTGATCAGTTAAACCTAATTGACGAAAAGAGACTCACTGCTATTTGTCATGGTCAAACGTATCAAAAACTGATGATCAGGGCATTTAACAAGAAAGTCGGACCACAAGAGTATCAAGTTGGGGACCTGGTAATCAAGCGCATCATTCTTCCTCAAAGTGATCCCAGGGGCAAATGGACCCCCACATACGAAGGGCCATTTATGGTTAAACATGTGTTCTCAGGAGGAGCCATGATTCTAACCACCATGGATGGTGACGACCTTATTTGATTTTGTAAATGGAGGCTTATTTGATTTTGTAAATCTTTAAAATTCAAATAAAAATCAAATAAATTAATGGAGGGATATATTTTGTGTTGATTAGCTTTGATACACCTTGAAATACCTTCCAAATTCGAGCAAGGCCTATTATGGGCATAAAAATTCAAATTTTCACAAATATGGCAAATGGTTCAATGTTGGTTATGGAGGAAATCAAGAACTTCAATGCAAAGCTTAATGACCATAATTCTGATTGAGATTCATTACATAACACATGTGCAAGCTTTCAGAACAACATTCACGACCTAGAAACACTACAAACGGCCAAACACATTTCAAACCTTCAAGAGAAAAAAACAAAACTGAAAACCTATTTGCAGCCTGTTCCAAGTCTCCATTTCAATCCAAATACACTCCTTGTATCCCTAGGAACCTTTGGCAATCAGAACCAAGCACAATCACTCAAGGAATCATCCCCACCAACTCATACGGTTTGCATACATTCTCAAAATTACATATCACATTCCACGCATTTTTAATACATTCTTTTGGTTGATTTGCATTGCTGACGTTATTACCAAGCTTTCCATGTGTTTTAATTTGATAATGATGCTTTAAATTAAAAAATGCCATTGACAATTTCTAGGTTTTTCAGAGCTTCGAATTAGGGGTTTCACCATACTGTAAAATTGGGACCCCAAACAAGCATGGTTGAAATCAGCTGGACTAGACGGTTTTGATGGACCCCTCGCGCTCAATTTATATTAACTCCTCTTCTAATCGTTATTTTCCATCATTACACTTAGTGGGGGTTTAAAACCCCCGCTATCTCATTCATGTTACAGGTGCAAACGAAGAAGAAAGCTGAGGTGTCCAAGCGTGGTTGGGTGATTCAAATATCTGGCGCGTTTTTTTTGTTTTATACTATTAATCTTTGTTTTCTAATATAATATTTGTTTTCCCTTATATTGACAAACGTGCACAGTTGGCTGAGTGGTGGGAAACGTGTTCGTTCACCACTGGGACCTGGGTTCGATTCCCAGGTCCCCTTATAATTTCCATATTCTTTTTCCAAACGCTTTCCTGTGCAGAGTTCAAGTTGATGCGTACCATGCACCTCACCTATCTAACAAGCCAAGTGTCATTAGAGGTAGATCTAAGGGCCAAGCATAAGGAACACCATGGTCTGGAGTCAACGTGGACATAGGCGATCCAGGAAAGTCCAAACGGGCTGAAGCTTAATGGGCCACAATTCTCAATTCAACACCTTCAAATTCCAGCCACACCCCCCCTTTGTTTTACTTCTTTTTTTTCATTTTTGTTTTGTCATTTTCTATTATTTAATTTCTAACCTTTATTTTATTTTTATTATTAACAATTAATCAATTAACATTTTCATAAAAAAACCAAAAAAATAGAATTAACATTATTATTATTATTATTTTATTTTGTAAATAAATATTAACCAAAATAGTTTAATTAGGCAATTGTAATTCCTTTTCTTAAATAATTAAAATAACTTAGATTTAGGTTAACTTTTAATTTCGTTTGTTTTTATTTTTATTTTATTTCATAAAAACATAAAAAACAAATAATATTTTCTTTTAATTAAATTAATTAATTAGTCATTAATTAGCTTTAATTTCATTTTAATTATAAAAAAGACCAAAAAATCAATTTCTTTTCTAAAAGGGTCAACACCCTTAGAACATTCCCGATTAATTTATTCGCGCGCATTTACTTTATTTTATTATTATGTAATTGCCTTCAAGAATGTAATAGTTAAATAGGTTTATCGCTTTATTTACTTGCCGTACTTATTTACCAAAAACGGGTCTTTGTAATTTTTGGCGATGTATAGACCCGCGCCTTGTAATAGCGTAGGATTTATGTTTCCGCAATTTACTTTCCGCACCCCTTAACTGCTAAACTTGCATGAAAGAATGTATGCTAACTGAAAACAACGCTTAGCTCACAATGCCATGGTCAAAGATAACTGTTAAACTGAAAACAACACACAAATACACACACCACTTCTAGGGTACGCCTCACTTGTTGCCTTCGAAACGTGGTCGTCAAGTATAGAACGTTTTAGCGGTCCTTATGTCCATGATCCGGTTGCCTCGAAACAGTTGCCTCGAAACGGTTGCCTCAGATTAAAAAGGATCTAGGATATTAGGGTTACCTCTAAGGTGTCCTAACTGTTGCTTCGGTGACCACACTGTCCCTAAAATCGAATTGACCCGAACACCTCCAACGGTGGTGCTACCTACCTCTCAATGGTGGGAGGGCACTACCTAAAGGACACTTACACAGCTTAATTCCTTAGGGTAGGTAGATGACTCATGGGTACTTGCTCTTTTCAAAAACAAACAAAATACTTTTCACACCTTACACTTTCTAAAAGTTTTTAAACAAAACACTTCATACACTCTTGAGGACTGATACAAGAGTTACTTAGAAGTTTTTTTTCAAACGAACTTTTTCAAAACCCACACACACTTGAAAAGCAAACAAATTTTGAAAATATAAGAGCAAGTACCTAAGAGCCCATGGATAACCATGGATAGAAAGGGTGCTAACACCTTCCCTTTCTATAAATCTACCTCCCGAACCGAGAAACGTTCTCATAAGGAATTTTGCTGTGCTTTTGTCCTGTCCATGTTGGAGAAAATAAAAGACGGTGGCGACTCTTGCTTCCGCGACATTTCGCGAAACCAGCTAAAAATAGTCAGTTCTATATCCACCGATCACAGAACTGGCGACTCTGCTGGGGAGTACTTTAAGTGAGGTGTACCTTAGGATAGCTCATACTTGTGTTTTCAATTGCTTTGTTTTGCTTGCTTTAATATTATTGGGCCTGTCTTGGGAGTTCTATAGATCCTAACCCATATCTGGGGGATACCTTCTTAGAAAGTAGCAACAAGGCTGTGAGGGAACTGTGCGGGGTATACCGACACGGTTGAAGCAGTCTGCTACGTTGATGTGGCACTTTGGTGAGTACCGATAACCCTTGAGTCAAGTCAAGGAGAGTACGGGGCCACCGCGTGGTGTCGTGAAGCATCAACTGACCTTAGGAACCTTAATTGAACCATCCTGGCCTCTTTAGGGGTAGTGAGATAACTGACTATGGTGCAGTCCGAAGTTGGTTGATACTCGATACTACACTCAGTTGAGGGTTATTTTCTTGGGATATTTTGATCGCCAGTTTAGTGGCTAAATCGAAACGATGAACACAGAAAACAATCCAATGATATTGAGCTCCTTAGAACCCGGTTACTTTGATATGACAGGTTTGAGCCTACCAACTTCAAGAGGGTAATACCCAGACCCCATGCTGGCCTAAACTCTAAGGGTTGTGGTGAGACTTGTGTGCCTTACCATGTTTGCTTTTTGTGGATATTTGCAGTGTGTTTTTATCATAGCATCATAACATCATACAGCATCACATGCATCCACTAACCATTTCAGGGGTTCGAATCTTCATCTTTGTTCTTGTTTTGTAGGACATGGAAATTATTCGCAGAAAGACAATTCAGATCAACCTCGTAAGGGTCCCTTCTCAGCTTAAGGAACTTATATCCAGGATTCCCGAGAGTTCTTCTTTCAGTGAGAAACATGGAAGACTCATCAGCTTGGTCAACACCAACATTGAGGAAGATATGATAAAGGTCCTCTTCCAGTTCTTTCACCCTCTGCACCACTGCTTTACTTTCCTGGATTATCAACTGGTGCCTACATTGGAAGAGTTCTCCCAGCTTCTGAAGATCCCTATCCTCAGTCAACTACCCTACAACGGTACGGAAAGGGAACCAAAATTTGAAGAGGTTGTTAAAGCATTATGCCTACAACCATCCGACATCAAGGGACATTGGGAAACCAAAAGTGGTATCAAAGGGTTCTTGGCCAAGTTTCTGTTTGAGAAGGCCCAAGAATGTTGGAATTCCCTTGACCTACAAGCCTTTGAAGAAGTTGTGGCCCTCCTTGTCTATGGGTTGGTGTTGTTCCCTAATCCAGACCAGCTTATAGATATCAATGTTGTCAAGATCTTCATGTCTAGGAATCCTATACCTACGTTTCTTGGGGACATCCTTCACTCATGTTACACTCGAACCATGAGAAAAAGGGGTGTTCTTATGTGCTGCACTCCTCTCCTGGGAAGGTGGTTTATTTCGCACCTTCCACAATCAGTTTTGAAGAACGAGCGGGGTTTGAGATGGTCACAACGATTAATGACTCTTACGCATGCTGATATACATTGGTGTTCTCGGTCCAGAGAAGACGTCACTATCATTGATCGTTGCGGGGAGTTTCCTAATGTTCCTTTACTTGGAATCAGAGGAGGTATTACTTACAACCCCTGTCTGGCCTGGAGACAGTTTGGATATGCTCGGAGGGATGGCCCTCATGACATGTTAATTCCTGACATGGTTTTTGACTTCGACAACGATGCACAAGGACTTCGCCAGATATTTATCAGAGCTTGGAGGATGCCCAACAAGATAGACAGCAAGACACTGGGGCATAGGAACTCCATCCCGTTGGAGCCTTATCTCAAGTGGGTACGAGCCCGCTCCCAGAAGTTAGTGATGCCATATCCTCATGTTCTCCCTGTGATCAAAGAGCCAATTTTGGAAGGAGGGGTGTCCTACACCATTCAACATCCTGACATGCCTACATTCTGGGAAGAAATGCAGAAAAGCTGGATCCAACTCAAGGAAGAATGGAATTCTCTTGAAACCAGTTTACATGCCAGTGAGAAGAAGGTCTTGGAGCTCACGCATCTACTGCACGAGGAAAAGACTCTCAACACTTACATTGCTCCAAAGAGGATGCGCAGTGTCTTTTGGGATTAATTACTTTTTAATGTTTTGCCCATGAGGCCTTGATGTACTGAACAAAGTTATTTCCTAATAAAAAGTGTGTTCCTTTTTTGGCTACAACGAATTTGAACTTTCGAACCCTTGAATGCATTACATAAATAGCATATCATGCATCATGTGCATAACAGATACCCCTTTTTCTACAGGTTTCTTAATCTTCTTCGTTGTTTATTTCAGCACTCAAGCATCATGAATCCTGAACTCACTACCGAGCAAGCTATCAAGGCCCTCCAGGCCCAGAATGCCCAATTTCAGGAGATGGTCATGAACTTGGCCCAGGGACAACAAGAGCTGAAGGCTTTGCTCCTGAAGAAGAATAAGAAGAAGAAGAGGACTGTGTTATTCAACACTGGGTGCAGACTCGGGAATACATTGCAGAATGAAGCTGAGAGGACTACTCCATCTGTGGGGGAAGGCAGTCACCAAGGGAGAGAGGTCCCCAGTCCTGTGGTCTCTAACACTGAGACAGACTTGAACGATGAACAGTACCCTCCTGCTGAGGACCGGTACAAACAGCTGGAGGACAGGTTAAATGCTATGGAGATTCAACGTGTGCCTGGGTTGGATTTCGGAGACTTGGGGTTATCTTCTGGGGTGGTGATCCCACACAAGTTCAAGGCGCCGACTTTTGTAAAGTATGACGGGGCTTCCTGCCCTAAGATGCACCTCCGTTCTTATGTAAGGAAGATCCAGCCTTACACAACAGACAAGAACTTATGGATCCACTTCTTCCAGGAGAGTCTTTCAGGGACTCATCTCGAATGGTTCTATCAGCTGGATGGAACCAACATTCGTAACTGGGAGGATTTGGCCACTGCTTTTTACAAGCAGTATCAATATAATTCCGACCTCGCTCCCACGCGTACCCAACTCCAGGGTATGTCACTGGGAACGGGTGAAGGTTTTAAGGAGTATGCACAGAAATGGAGAGACCTGGCTGGCAGGGTGCAGCCACCGCTGACTGACCGTGAACTAGTGGACATGTTCTTGGGGACCTTATCCGGTCCATTCTTCAATCATCTCATTGGTAATTCCTCTGCTGGGTTCATAGACCTGATCCTGACTGGTGAAAGGATCGAAGTTGGTATAAAATCGGGAAAGATACAGAAGGGTGCCTCCTCAAATGCTGAAAAGAAGCCCTTCAAGAAGGAAGCTAGTGCTGTGTACGGTCCCAGGAGACAGAACAAACCGGAACGCCGCCAAGCTGTCAACGCGATAGTAATTTCAAAGCCTACTGCTGCTCCTCAGCAATATAACCAGCCAAGAGCTGAGAGGCCCAAACGGCAGTATACCCGGCTCAGCATGACTCTCTCTCAGATCTTACCACAATTGTTGTCAACTAGCCTGGTAACTGTCAAGGAAGCCCCGAAGATGGTAAACACAACATCTTCGAAGTACAACCCCAACGCCCGTTGCGCTTATCACTCTGATAGCCCGGGGCATAACACTGATGATTGTTGGGCACTGAGGAATAAGGTTCAAGACCTTATTGATGCTAAAGAGGTTCAGTTCAAGGCGCCCGAGAAGCCTAATATGGTGACTGCTCCCATGCCTAACCATGGAGTAAATGCTATTGGGGATGAAGACGAAGTGGAAGAATCTGAGTTTGACAGTTGGATTTACTCAACGACCAATGGTGGACCAAGAAACTGGACTGCCAAAGACTCTATGCCTGTTACTTTTGTCACCCAGTAATGAACTTCTTTGTTTTTTGTAACAAACAATAATTTGAAACTCTATGGCCCGGTGTCTTACCCGGGGCACCGTGGTTTTATTTGTGAGGGCTTTTGTGTGTCACTTCCATATATCATGAATAAAAGCATTGGACGTTTTTCACATTTCAAATCTTGCGCTCCCTTTCTTTCTTTATATATTGCAAAACAGCTGTATTTACACACACTCACTTATACAGGTTCCAATCCACTCTGGATCCCACTGGTAACGACTCTGCTACTGCCAGTTATGACTTCAAAAATCCGATCAACTTAGCCGAAGACGAAGGTGAAGATGATTGCGAAGTGCCTGGAGAGCTTGCAAGACTGCTACTCCAGGAAGAGAGGGCCATTCAGCCACATGAAGAGCCAGTGGAAACGGTAAATCTGGGTACTGAGACAGACAGAAAGGAAGTCAAGATTGGTGCTAATCTAGAGCTCAATGTGAAACAACGGCTGATCCAGATGCTGCATGACTACATGGAAATCTTTGCCTGGTCTTACGAAGACGTGCCTGGGTTGGATACCGACATTGTGGTTCATCACCTGCCTACCAAGGAAGACTGCCCGCCAGTAAAATAGAAGGTTCGCCGTATGCGTCCAGAGATGTCCGAGAAAATCAAGGCTGAGGTTATGAAACAATTTGACGCCGGTTTTCTTGCAGTGACTTCTTACCCTCAGTGGGTTGCCAATGTGGTTCCAGTGCCAAAGAAAGATGGTAATGTCAGGATGTGTGTTGATTACATGGATTTGAACAGGGCGAGCCCTAAGGATGAATTCCCTATACCTCATATCGACGTCCTGGTTGACAACACTGCTCAGCATAAGGTATTCTCCTTCATGGATGGCTTCTCCGGTTATAATCAAATCAAGATGGCTCCGGAAGACATGGAGAAGACCACTTTTGTTACTCAGTGGGGCACCTTCTGCTACAAGGTCATGCCTTTTGGATTAAAACATGCTGGGGAAACCTACCAACGTGCCATGGTTGCTTTGTTTCATGACATGATCCATCATGAGATAGAAGTGTACGTCGACGATATGATTGCAAGGTCCCAAACTGAGGAGGAACACCTTGACCATCTACAGAAGCTGTTTGACCGGTTGAAGTTGTATAAGCTGAGGTTGAACCCGAACAAGTGCACCTTCGGGGTAAGATCTGGAAAGTTGCTAGGCTTCGTTGTGAGCGACAAAGGTATTCAAGTGGACCCTGCCAAGGTTAAAGACATACAAGAGATGCCAGTTCCCAAGACAAAGAAAGAAGTCAGAGGCTTTCTAGGACGTCTAAATTACATTGCCCAATTCATCTCGCACCTAACTGCTACCTGTGAACCAATCTTCAAGCTACTGAAGAAAGATCAAGTAGTACGTTGGAACGATGAATGTCAGGCTGCTTTCGACAGAATCAAAGAGTATCTCCAAGAACCACCCATTCTTATGCCACCGGTTGAGGGGAGACCTCTAATCTTATACCTGACAGTACTTGACAACTCAATGGGGTGTGTGTTGGGGAAGCATGACGAGTCTGGCCGAAAAGAGCACACCATTTATTACCTTAGCAAAAAGTTTACCGACTGTGAGACCCGATACTCACTGCTCGAGAAAACTTGTTGCGCTTTGGTATGGGCTGCTCGCCGGCTGAGACAGTATATGCTGACTCACACTACTCTGTTGATTTCAAAGATGGATCCAATAAAGTACATATTCGAAAAGCCTGCTCTGTCCGGAAGAATAGCAAGATGGCAGATGATCTTGACAAAATACGACATCCAATACACAACTCAGAAAGCCATCAAGGGAAGTGTGTTGGCAGACCATTTGGCACACCAAGCAGTGGACGACTACCAATCGATGAACTTTGAATTTCCAGACGAGGATATCATGGTAGTGACTTATTGTGAAGTACCTGGACCGGAGGAAGGACCTGAGGAAGGATCCCGATGGTCTATGCACTTTGACGGAGCCTCGAACGCTTTGGGTAACGGTATTGGCGCTGTGATCATATCCCCTCAAGGCACTCATACTCCACTTACTCCCGGCTATGTTTCAACTGCACCAACAACATGGCGGAGTATGAGGCATGCATCATGGGTCTTCAAGCTGCAATTGACTTAAGGATCAAGTTTCTGAGTGTTTTCAGAGATTCCGCTCTCGTGATCAATCAGATCAAAGGCGAGTGGGATACGAAACACCCAAACCTCATTCCTTACAAAGAGTGTGTGTTGACATTGATCCCCCATTTCACGGAGATAACTTTTGAACACTTCCCAAGAGAGGAGAATCAGCTGGCGGACGCGTTAGCTACGATGTCTTCCATGTTCAAAGTCAAATGGGACAACGAGGCTCCCCGGATCATTATCTGGAAACTGGATGAACCTGCACATTGTTGTGATCTTGAGGCTGAAGAAGTAACTGAGAAACCCTGGTATCATGAGGTGAAAAGGTACTTAGAAGCTCAAGAATACCCTGAAGGTGCATCCATCAATGACAAGAAGTTTCTAAGAAGGTTCGCTGCAAAGTTCTTCCTCAGCAATGGCATTCTGTACAAACGAAACCATGATTCAACCTTACTGCGTTGTGTGGATAAAGCTGAAGCAGAAAGAATCATGGCAGAACTGCAGGAAGGTACTTTCGGAATGCATTCCAGTGGACATACTATGGCAAAGAAAATCCTTCGGGCGGGATATTTCTGGTCCACAATGGAAGCCGACTGTTACCAACATTCTCGGACATGTCATAAGTGCCAGATTTATACAGATAAGATGCACGTTCCTCCAGTCCCTCTGAATGTCTTGACTGAACCTTGGCCTTTTGCAATGTGGGGCATTGATATGATCGGAGAGATTAAACCTACGGCATCCAACGGACATCGCTTCATCCTGGTAACGATTGATTATTTTACGAAGTGGGTTGAAGCAGCTTCCTACGCTACTGTAACCAAGAATGGCATGGCATGGTTCATTCGGCACAATCTGATTTGTCGATACGACGTCCCGGAAAGGATCATTACGGACAATGGTACCAATCTTAATAATAAGATGATCACTGAGCTCTGCGTACAATTCAAAATACAGCACCACAACTCTTCTCCCTACTGGCCGAAGATGAATGGGGCTGTAGAAGCAGCAAATAAGAATATCAAAAAGATTGTGCAGAAGATGACAGTGACCTATAAAGATTGGCACGAGATGCTGCCGTTTGCTCTTCATGGGTATCGTACCTCAGCAAGGACGTCAACCGGGGCAACCCCCTTTTCCTTGGTCTACGGCATGGAGGAAGTCTTGCCAATTGAAGTCCAGATACCCTCTCTCCAGATAATGAAGGATGCAGACTTGAGTGAAGATGACTGGATCCAGACTCGACTTGATCAGTTAAACCTAATTGACGAAAAGAGACTCACTGCTATTTGTCATGGTCAAACGTATCAAAAACGGATGATCAGGGCATTTAATAAGAAAGTCAGACCACAAGAGTATCAAGTTGGGGACCTGGTAATCAAGCGCGTCATTCTTCCTCAAAGTGATCCCAGGGGCAAATGGACCCCCACATACGAAGGGCCATTTGTGGTTAAACATGTGTTCTCAGGAGGAGCCATGATTCTAACCACCATGGATGGTGACGACCTTATTTGATTTTGTAAATGGAGGCTTATTTGATTTTGTAAATCTTTAAAATTCAAATAAAAATCAAAGAAATTAATGGAGGGATATATTTTGTGTTGATTAGCTTTGATACACCTTGAAATACCTTCCAAATTCCTGCAAGGCCTATTATGGGCATAAAAATTCAAATTTTCACAAATATGGCAAATGGTTCAATGTTGGTTATGGAGGAAATCAAGAACTTCAATGCAAAGCTTAATGACCATAATTCTGATTGAGATTCATTACATAACACATGTGCAAGCTTTCAGAACAACATTCACGACCTAGAAACACTCCAAACGTCCAAACACATTTCAAACTTTCAAGAGAAAAAAGCAAAACTGAAAACCTATTTGCAGCCTGTTCCAAGTCTCCATTTCAATCCAAATACACTACTTGTATCCCTAGGAACCTTTGGCAATCAGAACCAAGCGCAATCACTCAAGGAATCATCCCCACCAACTCATACGGTTTGCATACATTCTCAAAATTACATATCACATTCCACGCATTTTTAATACATTCTTTTGGTTGATTTGCATTGCTGACGTTATTACCAAGCTTTCCATGTGTTTTAATTTGATAATGATGCTTTAAATTAAAAAATTCCATTGATAATTTCTAGGTTTTTCAGAGCTTCGAATTAGGGGTTTCACCATACTGTAAAATTGGGACCCCAAACAAGCATGGTTGAAATCAGCTGGACTAGACGGTTTTGATGGACCCCTCGCGCTCAATTTATATTAACTCCTCTTCTAATTGCTATTTTCCATCATTACACTTAGTGGGGGTTTAAAACCCCCGCTATCCCTTTATGTTACAGGTGCAAACGAAGAAGAAAGCTGAGGTGTCCAAGCGTGGTTGGGTGATTCAAATATCTGGCGCGTTTTTTTTGTTTTATACTATTAATCTTTGTTTTCTAATATAATATTTGTTTTCCCTTATATTGACAAACGCGCACAGTTGGCTGAGTGGTGGGAAACGTGTTCGTTCACCACTGGGACCTGGGTTCGATTCCCAGGTCCCCTTATAATTTCCATATTCTTTTTCCAAACGCTTTCCTGTGCAGAGTTCAAGTTGATGTGTACCATGCACCTCACCTATCCAACAAGCCAAGTGTCATTAGAGGTAGATCTAAGGGCCAAGCATAAGGAACACCATGGTCTGGAGTCAACGTGGACATAGGCGATCCAGGAAAGTCCAAACGGGCTGAAGCTTAATGGGCCACAATTCTCAATTCAACACCTTCAAATTCCAGCCACACCCCCCCTTGGTTTTACTTCTTTTTTTTCATTTTTGTTTTGTCATTTTCTATTATTTAATTTCTAACCTTTATTTTATTTTTATTATTAACAATTAATCAATTAACATTTTCATAAAAAACCAAAAAAAATAGAATTAACATTATTATTATTATTATTATTATTTTGTAAATAAATATTAACCAAAATAGTTTAATTAGGCAATTGTAATTCCTTTTCTTAAATAATTAAAATAACTTAGATTTAGGTTAACTTTTAATTTCGTTTGTTTTTATTTTTATTTTATTTCATAAAAACATAAAAAACAAAAAATATTTTCTTTTAATTAAATTAATTAATTAGTCATTAATTAGCTTTAATTTCGTTTTAATTATAAAAAAGACCTAAAAATCAATTTCTTTTCTAAAAGGGTCAACACCCTTAGAGCATTCCCGATTAATTTATTCGCGCGCATTTACTTTATTTGATTATTATGTAATTGCCTTCAAGAATGTAATAGTTAAATAGGTTTATCGCTTTATTTACTTTCCGTACTTATTTACCAAAAACGGGTCTTTGTAATTTTTGGCGATGTATAGACCCGCGCCTTGTAATAGCGTAGGATTTATGTTTCCGCAATTTACTTTCCGCACCCCTTAACTGCTAAACTTGCATGAAAGAATGTATGCTAACTAAAAACAACGCGTAGCTCACAATGCCATGGTCAAAGATAACTGTTAAACTGAAAACAACACACAAATACACATACCACTTCTAGGGTACGCCTCACTTGTTGCCTTCGAAACGTGGTCGTCAAGTATAGAACGTTTTAGCGGTCCTTATGTCCATGATCCGGTTGCCTCGAAACAGTTGCCTCGAAACGGTTGCCTCGGATTAAAAAGGATCTAGGATATTAGGGTTACCTCTAAGGTGTCCTAACTGTTGCTTCGGTGACCACACTGTCCCTAAAATCGAATTGACCCGAACACCTCCAACGCTGGTGCTACCTACCTCTCAATGGTGGGAGGGCACTACCTAAAGGACACTTACACAGCTTAATTCCTTAGGGTAGGTAGATGACTCATGGGTACTTGCTCTTTTCAAAAACAAACAAAATACTTTTCACACCTTACACTTTCTAAAAGTTTTTAAACAAAACACTTCATACACTCTTGAGGACTGATACAAGAGTTACTTAGAAGTTTTTTTTCAAACGAACTTTTTCAAAACCCACACACACTTGAAAAGCAAACAAAATTTGAAAACATAAGAGCAAGTACCTAAGAGCCCATGGATAACCATGGATAGAAAGGGTGCTAACACCTTCCCTTTCTATAAATCTACCTCCCGAACCGAGAAACGTTCTCATAAGGAATTTTGATGTGCTTTTGTCCTGTCCATGTTGGAGAAAATAAAAGACGATGGCGACTCTTGCTTCCGCGACATTTCGCGAAACCAGCTAAAAACAGTCAATTCTATATCCACCGATCACAGAACTGGCGACTCTGCTGGGGAGTACTTTAAGTGAGGTGTACCTTAGGATAGCTCATACTTGTGTTTTCAATTGCTTTGTTTTGCTTGCTTTAATATTATTGGGCCTGTCTTGGGAGTTCTATAGATCCTAACCCGGATCTGGGGGATACCTTCTTAGAAAGTAGCAACAAGGCTGTGAGGGAACTGTGCGGGGTATACCGACACGGTTGAAGCAGTCTGCTACGTTGATGTTGCACTTTGGTGAGTACCGGTAACCCTTGAGTCAAGTCAAGGAGAGTACGGGGCCGCCGCGTGGTGTCGTGAAGCATCAACTGACCTTAGGAACCTTAATTGAACCATCCTGGCCTCTTTAGGGTAGTGAGATAACTGACTATGGTGCAGTCCGAAGTTGGTTGATACTCGATACTACACTCAGTTGAGGGTTGTTTTCTTGGGATATTTTAATCGCCAGTTCAGTGGCTAAATCGAAACGATGAACACAGAAAACAATCCAATGATATTGAGCTCCTTAGAACCCGGTTACTTTGATAGGACAGGTTTGAGCCCACCAACTTCAAGAGGGTAGTACCCCAAACTTCATGCTGGCCTAAACTCTAAGGGTTGTGGTGTGACTTGTGTGCCTTATCATGTTTTCTTTTGTGAATACTTATGGTGTGCCTTATCATAGCATCATAACATCATACAGCATCATATGCATCCACTAACCACTTCAGGGGTTCGAATCTTCATCTTTGTTCTTGTTTTGTAGGACATGGAAACTATCCGCAGAAAGACAATTCAGGTCAACCTTGTAAGGGTCCCTCCTCAGCTTAAGGAACTCACATCCAGGATTCCCGAGAGCTCTTCTTTCAGTGAGAAACATGGAAGACTCATCAGCTTGGTCAACACCAACATTGAGGAAGATATGATAAAGGTCCTCTTCCAGTTCTTTGACCCTCTGCACCACTGTTTTACTTTCCCAGATTATCAACTGGTGCCTACTTTGGAAGAGTTTTCTCAGCTTCTGAAGATTCCCATTCTCATTCAACTACCCTACAACGGTACGGAAAGAGAACCAAAACTTGAAGAGGTTGCTAAAGCATTATGCCTACAACCATCTGACATCAAGGGACATTGGGAAACCAGAAGTGGTATCAAAGGGTTCTTGGCAAAGTTTTTGATTGAGAAGACCCAAGAGTGTTGGAATTCCCTTGACCTACAAGCCTTTGAAGAGGTTGTAGCCCTCCTTGTCTATGGGTTGGTGATGTTCCCTAAGCCAGATCAGCTTATAGATATCAATGCTGTCAAGATCTTCATGTCCAGGAATCCTATACCTACGTTGCTTGGGGACATCCTTCACTCATGTTACACTCGAACCATGAGAAAAAGAGGTGTTCTTATGTGCTGCACTCCTCTCCTGGGAAGGTGGTTTATTTCGCACCTTCCACAATCAGTTTTGAAGAATGAGCGGGGTTTGAGATAGTCACAACGATTGATGACTCTTACACATGCTGATATACATTGGTGTTCTCGGTCCAGAGAAGATGTCACTATCATTGATCGTTGCGGGGAGTTTCCTAATGTTCCTTTACTTGGAACCAGAGGAGGTATTACTTACAACCCATGCTTGGCTTTGAGACAGTTTGGATATGCTCGGAGGGATGGCCCTCATGGTATGCTGATTCCTGACATAGTTTTTGACTTCGACAACGATGCACAAGGACTTCGCCAGAGATTTATCAGAGCTTGGAGGATTCCCAACAGGGTAGATAACAAGACACTGGGGCACAGGAACTCCATCCCCCTGGAGCCTTATCTCAAGTGGGTACGAGCCCGCCCCCAGAAGCTGGTGATGCCATATCCTCATGTTCTCCCTGTGATCAAAGAGCCAGCCTTGGAAGGAGAGGTGCCCTACACTATTCAGCATCCTGACATGCCTACATCCTGGGAAGAAATGCAGAAAAGCTGGATCCAACTCAAGGAAGAACGGAATTCTCTTGAAGCCAATCTACATGCCAGTGAAAAGGTCTTGGAGCTCACGCGTCTACTGCACGAGGAAAAGACTCTCAACACTTACGTAGCTCCAAAGAGGATGCGCAGTGTCTTTTGGGATTAATTATTTTGTAATGTTTTCCCATGAGGCCCTGATGTACTGAACAAATTATTTCCTAATAAAAGTGTGTTCTTTTTTGGCTACAACGAATTTGAACTTTCGAACCCTTGAATGCATTGCATAAATAGCATATCATGCATCATGTGCATAACAGGTACCCCTTTTTCTACAGGTTGCTTAATCTTCTTCGCTATTTATTTCAGCACTCAGCATCATGAATCCTGAACTCACTACCGAGCAAGCTATCAAGGCCCTCCAGGCCCAGAATGCCCAATTTCAGGAGATGGTCATGAACTTGGCCCAGGGACAACAAGAGCTGAAGGCTTTGCTCCTGAAGAAGAATAAGAAGAAGAAGAAGAGGACTGTGCTATTCAACACTGGGCGCAGACTCGGGAATACATTGCAGAATGAAGCCGAGAGGACTACTCCGTCTGTGGGGGAAGGCAGTCACCAAGGGAGAGAGGTCCCTAGTCCTGTGGTCTCTGACACTGAGACAGACATCAATGACGAACAGTACCCTCCTGCTGAGGACCGGTACAAACAGCTGGAGGACCGGCTGAATGCTATGGAGATTCAACGTGTGCCTGGGTTGGATTTCAGAGACTTGGGGTTATCTTCTGGGGTGGTGATCCCGCACAAGTTCAAGGCGCCTGCCTTTGTGAAGTATGACGGGGCTTCATGTCCTAAGATGCACCTCCGTTCTTATGTAAGGAAGATCCAGCCTTACACAGCAGACAAGAACTTATGGATCCACTTCTTTCAGGAGAGTCTTTCAGGGACTCATCTCCAATGGTTCTATCAGCTGGATGGAACCAACATTCGTAACTGGGAGGATTTGGCCACTGCTTTTTACAAGCAGTATCAATATAATTCCGACCTCGCTCCCACGCGTACCTAACTCCAGGGTATGTCACTGGGAACGGGTGAAGGTTTTAAGGAGTACGCACAGAAATGGAGAGATCTGGCTGGCAGGGTGCAGCCACCGTTGACGGATCGTGAACTAGTGGACATGTTCTTGGGGACCCTTTCTGGTCCATTCATCAATCATCTCATTGGTAATTCCTCTGCTGGGTTTATTGATCTGATCCTGACTGGTGAAAGGATCTAAGCTGGTATAAAATCAGGGAAGATACAGAGGGGTGCCTCCTCAAGTTCTGAAAAGAAACCCTTCAAGAAGGAGGCCAGTGCTGTGTACGGTCCCAGGAGACAGAACAAACCGGAACTCCGCCAAGCTGTCAACGCGGTGGTTATTTCTAAGCCTGCTGCTGCTCCACAACAATACAACCAGCCCAGAGCGGAGAGGCCCAAAAGGCAGTATACTCGGCTCAGCATGACTCTCTCTCAGATCTTGCCGCAACTGCTGTCAACTAGCCTGGTAACCGTCAAGGAAGCTCCGAAGATGGTAAACACAGCATCTCCGAAGTACAATCCCAAAGCCCGTTGTGCTTATCACTCTGATAGCCCGGGACATAACACAGATGATTGTTGGGCCCTGAGGAATAAGGTTCAAGACCTTATTGATGCTAAAGAGGTTCAATTTGAGGCACCCGAGAAGCCTAATGTGGTGACTGCTCCCATGCCTAACCATGGAGTAAATGCTATTGGGGATGAAGACGAAGTGGAAGAATCCGAGTTTGACAGCTGGATCTACTCAACGACCAACGGTGGACCTAGCAACTGGACTACCAAGGACTCCTTACCTGTTACTTTTGTCACGCAGTAATGAACTTCTTTATTTTGGATTTGTAACAAACAATATTACTAAACTCTATGGCCCGGTGTCTTACCAGGGGCACCGTGGCTTCATTTGTGAGGGCTTTTGTGTGTCACTTCCATATATCATGAATAAAAGCATTGGACGTTTTTTACATTTCAAATCTTGCGCTCCCTTTCTTTCTTTATATATTGCAAAACTTCTGTATTTACACACACTCACTCATACAGGTTCCAATCCACTCTGGATCTCACTGGTAACGACTCTACTACTGCCAGTTATGACTTCGAAAATCCGATCAACTTAGCCGAAGACGAAGGTGAGGATGATTGCGAAGTGCCTGGTGAACTTGCAAGACTGCTACTCCAGGAAGAGAGGGCCATTCAGCCACATGAAGAGCTAGTGGAAACGGTAAATCTGGGTACTGAGGCAGACATAAAGGAAGTCAAGATTAGTGCTAATCTGGAGCTCAGTGTGAAACAACGGTTGATTCAGATGCTGCATGACTACATGGAAATCTTTTCCTGGTCCTACGAAGACATGCCTGGGTTGGATACCGACATTGTGGTTCATCACCTGCCTACCAAGGAAGACTGCCCGCCAGTAAAACAGAAGGTCCGTCGTATGCGTCCCGAGATGTCCGAGAAGATAAAGCTGAGGTTATGAAACAATTTGACACCGGTTTTCTTGCAGTGACTTCTTACCCTCAGTGGGTCGCCAACGTGGTTCCAGTGCCAAAGAAAGATGGTAAGGTCCTAATGTGTGTTGATTACAGAGATTTGAACAGGGCGAGCCCTAAGGATGATTTCCCTCTGCCTCACATTGACGTTCTGGTTGACAACACCACTCAGCATAAGGTATTCTCCTTCATGGATGGGTTCTCCGGTTATAACCAAATCAAGATGGCTCCTGAAGACATGGAGAAAACCACTTTTGTTACTCAGTGGGGCACCTTTTGCTACAAGGTCATGCCTTTTGGACTGAAAAATGCTGGGGCAACCTACCAACGTGCCATGGTTGCTTTATTTCATGACATGATCCATCATGAGATTGAAGTATACGTCGATGATATGATTGCAAGGTCTCAAACTGAGGAGGAACACCTTGACCATCTATAAAAGCTGTTTGACCGTTTGAAGTTGTACAAGCTGAGGTTGAACCCAAACAAGTGCACCTTTGGGGTGAGATCACTACAAGAAAAATGATAGATTGGGACGGTTATTTTGGCTGATTACGACGGTTAAAACCGTCGCAATTTACAATCTACGACGGTAGAAGTACCGTCGCAGAATCGTGCGTCCCCAGCCTATTTCGCGACGGTTGCAAAAACTGTCACGCACAACAGATAGCGACGGTTATATACCATCGTGAATTTGACTTTATTTTTTGTTTTTGTTGTTGTTTGCGACGGTTATTCTACCGCCGTAGGTTAGAAATTGCGGCGGTTTTAACCGTCGTAATCTGATTTATAAATTTCAAATAATATTTTTATTTAAATTATTATTTAGTAAAATAATTTTAAATATAATATTATTTTACTATAATATTTTACTATTATATTTAAATTATTATTTACTTTAATATTTTTTTTTATAGTATTTTTATTTTATTTTCTATCACTTTTCAACATAATAAAGTTAATTACAATAAAAACATTTAATATCAAATAATCATCAATAATATCAAAAAAATGTGATCAAAGGTAAAAAGAAGTGCAAATTTTACCAATAAACAAGAAAAATTCAAATATCATCAAAGGCCAAATTTCATTTTAATATTTACATTGGTTTGCTACAACTTGAGAGAATTACAAAAAATGTTACAATATTCTACAAAATTCATGAAAGTCCTTAGTGTTAAGTGATTTTGTGTTAAACTTCCATGCTAGGACCATGATCCTTCCTTGACTACCATTTGGTCCAAGCTACGCATACCTAGCAGCCTGCAAGATTCACACAAAACATAGGCAATATCTTAGGGAAAGTTTAAACAAACTTCTAACTTCTAGAAACTTTTCAACTGAGTTATGTATTCAGCTCCTAATTTCTTTCACAATATAAAGGTTTCACATGTCCTTGAACAATATCACAACCGTAAATGCAGCAACATCATCCACATTAGTTTTCATAAGCTCGCAGTGTAACCACAAGTACAATGTAGAAACATCATCCAAATAAATTGTACAAAATTTGAAATGAGTAGAATAATATTTGAAACATTCTGATAACTAAGAGGACCTGAAACTATCAACCCCCACCACCTTGCAACATATCACTACCCTCTCAGTTCATGATTCAACAACAATTCTCTGAATCACACAACACCATGTAACTCTCGTACTCATTCTCAATTATCATCATCATTCTTTCAGCTCTCACTCAATTAGTACACACAACAGAAATACAACAAAGAAAAGGAAAATAAGCAGAGCAATTACAATCATACAGAAGAACACACAGAAGCAACAAAGAACATCAAAAAAGAAAAGCAAAGTCTCGAGAATTCAAAAAGAAAGAAGAAGGAGAAGATTAGAGAAATAAACAAGGCCATCACAATTTAAAAGATTACCTTTTGAAGCTGCCAGAATCAGTGAGACCTCGCTGAAATCTGGGTAATCCCACCGGAAAGTTCATAGCCACTTAATTCTGACGAGTCTTTTAACAAGCCGTGTACATTTTTTTAGCCTAAGCCATGCCCTCGTCATGAATTGCGCTTCAACTTACTGTCTTCATCGCATTTGACCCAATTGGTGCGGTTAGGGTTTGGAGAGGTACCTTCAAATTTTCATCTTATGTAGCTTTAAGAATCTTCTATGAGTCTTCAACGATTTCACTTCTAAAACTTCAACAATTCGTTCTGCACACATCCGAAACTCTTCTCAGAACTTCATCTCTCCAAAACTCACTCTCTAACTGCTTCTCTACACAAAATCATTTTCATCAACAAGTCCGAATCGGCTTCTCAACAACGATAATCAACATCACGCATACTTCATCAAAACTGCATCATCATCATGTTCAATGATTTTCAAATCACACAGGACAATAATTCCATATAACACTGTAGTAAAAACAAGAAGCAAATTCGTGGAAGAGATTTGAAGAAGATGAATTACCAATGAAATGTGAATTCAAAGTGAGAAAGTGAGGTATTCGTACCTAAGTTTCTGAAGAGATTGCTATCTGATTTTCTCACCATCTTCATCAATTTGAAGAGCCTTCGGAGCTGCTCTGACGGGTAATTTCGATTCTCTATTTGTCATTACCTTCGTGTTTAATCGGAATTTTGAGATTTAAAGTAGCAAAAGTGTTTTGTTGTTTCAAACTCTTTTCGATCTAAATTTATGATATGATGAAATGATTGCTAAAGAAAAATCACGGAGGTAATTGAAACCTGAGATTGAAACATTGAGAAGAGCGACCAAATCACGAACGCATTCGAATAGAAGTGGAACCGTGCAGCGAAGCTTTGTCAAAAGAGAAATGTTGAAGCTTGAGACAGTGGATGAATGAAGTTTGTTGATGAAGCCTGAGATGTTATTCACAATACAGTGTTGACATAGTGAGGTCATCGGAATTTGAATCAAGACGACAGAGGATGACGCGAGATCGAGATGGACGAATTGAGCGAGATGAGCAGAGATTGAAAGATTTTGAGGGCGTGTGGAGGCGTTGCGAAGTGGCTCATCATCAATTTGAATAGGCGAAGAGAGAAAGATGGTTGAACTTTGACAGAGCGATGGAGGAGTTGACGAAGGCTCGAAGCGAAGATGATAGACGGAATCTGAGGCATTAACAGAGAGATTCGAGAGAAGAGATCGGAGAAGCGTTTCTGTTGATTGTCGAAGGCAGACTGAAGCTGTGATGAACGGAGCAAGGTGACAGAGACAGCGTCGGAACAGAATAAGCAGTGGTGAGAGCGGCCGCGATTTTAAGAAGGAGAGGAAGTCGTGTTTTAAGAAGAAGATGAAACAACTTCTTAACCCTAGCTCTATTTCATCAAACGAAAAATTTGTTTTTTTCTTTTCTTTTTTATTTTATTATTTGTTTTATTAAATAAAAAAATATGAAATAAAAATAATGCTTAAATTTGAGAAAAGAAGTGAAATCGTAATAAAGAAGAAAAATATAAAGGAAATTGTAATTTAATAAATAAAATTATGAAAATCTTAAAATAATATTGATGGGTGTGAAAATTTATTTTGTTGGTAATTTATTTTATTATTATTATTATTATTATTATTATTATTATTATTATTATTATTATTATTATTAATAATAAAAGAGAAAAAGAAGGGGAAATGAAAGAAAAAAAGTGGGAAAGTAAAAGAATAAAAAAAAGTAGCGATTATGATTGGCTAATGTAGTTACGACAGTTCACCTAATTGTCGCGGATGTGAAAAGAGGGCGGTTTTTTGGTAACTGTCGCAATTATGTTACTCATAATGCTTGAAAATCTACGACGGTTGAGCCTAACCGTCGTGACAACTGTCGCAATTCAGGAATAAGGACGGTTTTGTGGGAACTGTCGCAATTTATGTGTCGTAAATCTCTTTTTTTCTTGTAGTGGATCTGGAAAGTTGCTAGGCTTCGTCGTAAGCGACAAAGGTATTCAAGTGGACCCTGCCAAGGTTAAAGTCATACAAGAGATGCCAGTTCCCAAGACAGAGAAAGAAGTCAGAGGCTTTCTAGGACGTCTGAATTACATTGCCCGATTCATCTCGCACTTAACTGCTACTTGTGAACCAATCTTCAAGCTGCTGAAGAAAGATCAAGTAGTACGTTGGAACGATGAATGTCAGGCCGCTTTCGACAAAATCAAAGAGTATCTCCAAGAACCACCCATTCTTATGCCACCGGTTGAAGGGAGACCTCTAATACTATACCTGACAGTACTTGACAGCTCAATGGGGTGTGTGCTGGGGCAGCATGACGAGTCTGGCCGAAAAGAGCACGCCATTTATTACCTTAGCAAAAAGTTTACCGACTGTGAGACCCGATACTCACTGCTCGAGAAAACTTGTTGCGCTTTGGTATGGGCTGCTCGCCGGCTGAGACAGTATATGCTGACTCACACTACTCTGTTGATCTCGAAAATGGATCCAATAAAGTACGTATTCAAAAAGCCTGCTCTGTCTGGAAGAATAGCAAGATGGCAAATGATCTTGACAGAATACGACATCCAGTACACGACTCAGAAAGCTATCAAGGGAAGTGTATTGGCAGACCATTTGGCACATCAGGCAGTGGACGACTACCAATCTATAAACTTTGAATTTCCTGACGAGAACATCATGGTAGTAACTGATTGTGAAGTACCTGGACCGGATGAAGGGCCTGAGGAAGGATCCCGATGGTCTATGCACTTTGACGGAGCCTCCAACGCTTTGGGTAACGGTATCGGCGCTGTGATCATATCCCCTCAAGGCACTCATACTCCACTTACTGCCCGACTATGTTTCAACTGCACCAACAATATGGCGGAGTATAAGGCATGCATCATGGGTCTTCAAGTTGCGATTGACTTAAGGATCAAGTTTCTGAGTGTCTTCGGAGATTCCGCTCTCGTGATCAATCAGATCAAAGGCGAGTGGGATACGAAACACCCAAACCTTATCCCTTACAAAGAGTGTGTGTTGACATTAATCCCCCATTTCACGGAAATAACTTTTGAACACTTCCCAAGAGAGGAGAATCAGTTGGCGGACGCGCTGGCTACAATGTCTTCTATGTTCAGAGTCAAATGGGAAAATGAGGCTCCCCGGATCATTATCTGGAAACTGGACGAACCTGCATATTGTTGTGATCTTGAGGCTGAAGAGGTAACTGAAAAACCTTGGTATCATGAAGTGAAGAGGTACTTGGAAGCTCAAGAATATCCTGAAGGTGCATCCATCAATGACAAAAAGTTTCTGAGAAGATTCGCAGCAAAGTTCTTCCTCAGCAATGGAATTCTCTACAAGCGGAACCATGATTCGACTTTACTGCGTTGTGTGGATAAGACTGAAGCAGAAAAGATCATGGCAGAGCTACACGAAGGTACCTTCGGAACGCATTCCAGTGGACATACCATGGCAAAGAAAATCCTTCGGGCAGGATATTTCTGGTCCGCAGTGGAAGCCGACTGTTACCAACATTCTCAGACATGTCATAAGTGCCAGATATATGCTGATAAGGTGCACGTTCCTCCAGTTCCTCTGAATGTCTTGACTGCACCTTGGCCTTTTGCAATGTGGGGCATTGATATGATCGGTGAGATCAGACCTACGGCATCCAACAGGCATCGCTTCATCCTGGTAGCGATTGATTACTTCACGAAGTGGGTTGAAGCAGCTTCCTACGCCACTGTAACCAAGAATGTTGTGGCACGGTTTATTCGGCACAACCTGATCTGTCGTTACGGCGTCCCGGAAAGGATCATTACGGACAACGGTACCAATCTTAACAACAAGATGATCACTGAGCTCTGCGAGCAATTCAAGATACAACACCACAACTCTTCTCCCTACCGGCCGAAGATGAATGGGGCTGTAGAAGCGGATAATAAGAATATCAAGAGGATTGTGCAGAAGATGACAGTGACCTATAAAGATTGGCACGAGATGTTACCGTTCGCTCTTCATGGGTATCGTACCTCAGCAAGGACGTCAACCGGGGCAACTCCCTTTTCCTTAGTCTATGGCATGGAGGCAGTCTTGCCGATTGAAGTCCAGATACCCTCTCTCCGGATAATGAAGGATGCAGATTTGAGCGAAGATGACTGGATCCAGACTCGACTTGATCAGTTAAATCTAATAGACGAAAAGAGACTCACTGCTATTTGTCATGGTCAAACGTACCAAAAACGAATGATCAGGGCATTTAACAAGAAAGTCAGACGACAAGAGTATCAAGTCGGAGACCTGGTAATCAAGCGCATCATTCTTCCTCAAAATGATCCCAGGGGCAAATGGACCCCCACATATGAAGGGCCATTTGTGGTTAAACATGTCTTCTCAGGAGGAGCCATGATTCTAACCACCATGGATGGTGACGACCTTCCTCACCCCGCCAATGCAGACATAGTAAAAAGATACTACGTATGATAAAAGACCCGCTAGGTTGACACACCTAGGCAAAAATAAGGGCTTCCCGGCGAACCAAAAGGGTTCGGGCAAAAATAAGGGATGAAATGAAAAAAAATCTGTACACCCGGCAAGTCGAAAACCTGAAAAGGCGGCTTGGGCAAAAATGGGTATCCTGGTGGACTGAAAACCCGAAAGGGCGGTCCAGGCAAAAGTTAGGGATAAGCGTAATACTATGTCTCATTGGATCACCGCGCATCCAGAATCCGGTATCAACTATCAGGTTCAGACGGCATCGATCAATCAACTTCATCTTCAACTAAGCAGCAAAGTGATGAGACGCTCGAAGATATAAAGGCGATAGCAGAGTTGGAACCCAGTGGGATTATTCTTTTCACATAGCTGTTTTGTTTTCCTTTTTCACAAAATTGTATAAACTCTGTTGTTCGGCGGCGTTCTCTTACTAGGACGTCAGCCTCTTGTACATAAAATGCCTATTTACAGGCAAATTCAAAAATCAATACAAATTCACTTTTCAGACCAATTGCCAATTGTTTTTCCTTTTTCTGTTTTGTTTTGTAAAGAACGTCCAATGTTCAATTTTTGATATATGCATTTGACACTATTTGCTAACTCATAAATATTTACATGCGAAACAAAGGACTAATTACAGGTAACATCAGAAACAGGGGCAATAATGAGTTGTCTAAGCAATCTAATTGCTCTGTCCATCAAGGTACCAAGGTAAGTTCGGCTGAAGAACGTAACCAAGATACCTTCACTCCCCCGAGAGTAAGACAGGTTCAGCAATACTCTCCCCCGAGCAGAGTTGGTCTCCCGTCAGCCCTGAAAAGGCACAGTACCCACAGCAACTCAGCAACGCTCTCCCCAAGCAGAGTTAGTCTAATGTCAGCCTCAAGGAAGTGGGTATCCCCACAATATCTCAATATTCCCCAGCGCAGTATACAGACATTCCTAACAAGCATCCCTGGCAATCTTGATCTAAGATTGTTCCCCGGCGGTATACCGGACCCTAGTGGAGCCACTTCCCCAGTACAGTCTCAAAAGATTCCCCAGGAAAGTTGAATCAATCACCCCAGTAGGAAGCTTATCCCCAGTAGATTCTGGAAGCTTGTCACCTGCAAAGCACGAACGCGTCCCCCGGCTTTATTCAAAGGTTATTTCTCCACCAGAGCTTATAACTGGGTTATCCTCAGCCAATTACCATGGAAAGATCGTCCTCGACGAAGTTCTTCCTATCCCCCAGCGGAGTTCATCAAATCTTCCAACAAAGCATATCAGCGGTATTCCCAGCGGAGTTATCATCAAACCTCAGCGAAGTATCTCTTCCCATAGAGTAGATTCCCCGCAGAGTAATCTCTACAAGTTTATTCCCCAACGGAGTCATCTTCTCCTACCGGTATTCTTGGAACCAACATCCCCAGCGGAAACAAAAAGCGCTACTCTTCAACATCAGCCCAGAAGTTGACTTCCCGGCACCCGTCAAGGATTTATCTTCCTAAGACAAAAATACATTCATGAACATCACATCTTCATACACAATGCATGCACATACGCATCATATCACACAATCTCATTTCTCCCTGAGAACATCATGACATCATGCAATTCATACATCATGACATTGCATACAACTAATGTTTTGTCTTTTCAGGACAAAGGTCAATACAAAGATGATTACTATCAACTGTCGTAAATTCCAAATTCGATACCTGTATCTAACCAGGGCATGTCTGTGAGGGACTATTTTCCAGACTCGATTCCTGTATCCTGCCAGGGCACGTCTGAAGAGTTTGAAGATCTGATTCCTGTATCTTGCCAGGGTGTATCTGTTGACGATTATTTTCCAGACTCGATTCCTGTATCTTTCCAGGGCACGTCTGAAGAGTTTGAAGATCCGATTCCTGTATCTTGCCAGGGTGTATCTGTTGACGACTATTTTCTAGACTCGATTCCTGTATCCTGCCAGGGCACGTCTGAAGAGTTTGAAGATCTGATTCCTGTATCCAGCCAGGGCGTATCTGTTGACGACTATTTTCCGGACTCGATTCCTGTATCCTTCCAGGGCACGTCTAAAGAGTTTGAAGATCCGATTCCTGTATCCAGCCATGGCGTATCTGTTGACGACTATTTTCCGGACTCGATTCCTGTATCCCGCCAGGGCACGTCTGAAGAGTTTGAAGATCCGATTCCTGTATCCAGCCATGGCGTATCTGTTGACGACTATTTTCCAGACTCGATTCTTGTATCCTGCCAGGGCACGTCTGAAGAGTTTGAAGATCCGATTCCTGTATCCAGCCAGGGCGTATCTGTTGACGACTATTTTCCGGACTCGATTCCTGTATCTTGCCAGGGCACGTCTAAAGAGTTTGAAGATCTGATTCCTGTATCCTGCCAGGGTGTATCTGTTGACGACTATTTTCCAGACTCGATTTCTGTATCCTGCCAGGGCACGTCTGAAGAGTTTGAAGATCTGATTCATGTATCCTGCCAGGGTGTATCTGTTGACGACTATTTTCCAGACTCGATTCCTGTATCTTGCCAGGGCACGTCTGAAGAGTTTGAAGATCCGATTCCTGTATCCTGCCATGGTGTATCTGTTGAAGACTATTTTCTAGACTCGATTCTTGTATCTTGCCAGGGCACGTCTGAAGAGTTTGAAGATCCGATTCCTGTATCCTGCCAGGGTGTATCAGTTGACGACTATTTCCAGATTCGACACCTGTATCTAGCCAGGGCATGTCTGTGAACGACTGAGTGAAGATCAACACCTGTAACGGGCCAGGTAATTATCTTTCTTTCTCAGGTACGCAAGTTCTCGCTAAGGAATCTCATACGCGATCAACACCTAGATGGCATCTATAAGCCTATCCCCCCGTTATAGTTCCAAATGGCATCTATAAGCCCATTCCCGACAAGGTTCTGTCACACTTCCAGATGGCATCTATAAGCCCATCCTCCTATCCACCATCTCTCCAAATGGCATCTGTAAGCCCATTCCCGCTATCACACTTTTGATACTCTACTATGTGAGTGCAAATTTCTGGGCACTCTAGTGTTCAATCATCTTCCACCCTCGGATCACGAAAGGCACGCAAGCCAATCTAAATCCTCAGGTCTAAGAAGATTGAACAGGGGCAACTGTTGTACCCCAAAATTTTCCCTCCCATGTTCTTCAAGATTTGACAAGCATCACTGTTGTACCCCAAAATTTGCCCTCCCATATTCTTCAAGATTTGCAAAGAGCAAAGCTTCAAAATCTCCCCAAGGGTTGCACAGTTCAAGGGCCTCCTAACAGTCAAAATTAGGGTTTTGGTTCTGACAAAGAAAATGAAGTTTCCAAGGGTCCAATCAAGTCCCATATGCCTACAAACATGGTCAAGCATCCTCATACCAAGTTTCAAGACTTACAGCTCAAAATTGCAAAGTCAAAAACCCTAATTGCACTACAATCAACTGCAGGGGCAAAATGGTCATTTGACAATCAAAAGTCCAAATTTTTGGTCAACGTCTCATTTTGAAGCCACAAACATCATTTGATCAATGCTTGATCATGATTCTCAAAGCTTGGCTCAAAAATCATCAAGATGCAAAAGTTTCCATATTTGGACAGTTGAAAAAGTCAACTGTAACTTGACCAAGGCATAACTTCCACATGGATTATCAGAAAAATTCCATCCAAAGCTCATTGTGAAGATAAAGACATTTCCTACAACTCCTCTTCACACTTCAAGTCCAAGAAATGCTCTCACAAAAAGTTATCAATTTCAACATTATAGGTCATTTTAAAAAGTCAACAAAAAGGGACTTTAAGTCAAAGGCCATAACTTGAGATTGATAAATCAAACTTACATGGGACCAAAGACATTGGTTAGAGGACTCAAAGACCGTTCCAAAATGTCCAAGAACATGAGCAAAGCTTAAAAATTGAGCAAGGTATGCTTTGTGGAAGTTGGGAAATATTTGGGTATTTTGAAAAGTCAACATTGATTCAAATGACCTAAAATTGCTAATGGGCCTCTTTTTCTTCCACAATTCATCATCCAAGGCATGTGCACGACCATTTGGCCCAAAGGGAAGTTTTTTATCATTTTTATTTATTTATTTGGATTTTTAATCATTAATAATTCATTTAATTAATTAAAATATATGAAAAATACTAGACCTAGGTTTTTAAATCTTTTTATGCATGATATACACTCAATATTTCGGGCATGGTGAGATTTGGAAAGAATCAATATGATTTGTCATGATTTGGTAGCAAATATGCATGAAAAGATTGGAAAATATTTTGCCATGAAAATCAATATCCTCTCCATCAATTCCTTGATCCTTTGGCTCTGAATTCTTACCCTAATCACTCACATACATATAAGGGTGCAAACCCTCGTGCCCATAATCTCTCAGCTACGCCAGAAAAGCATAGAGAAACTTGAGTTTTTACCAAAAAAATTGAAAACTGAAAACTAGGTTGCAGGTCGATTCAAGCAAAAAGACTTGTTCCATCACCTTCCTGAGGCTTCAAGGAAGGTTTTCAAATCAAAACCATCCATCCTAACACCAAGAAACGTGAGAACGATGGTGTCCTGTACAGAAAATTTTTTACATTCTTGCATCTCGATTCATGCATCTTTAGTAATTTTTGATGTTTGATTTATGTTCCTTGACTAATTCTGAAGCTAACTACATAATTCAATTAAGTTTTCATGTGCTATACACGATTCCACCGTTGATGCAGGCTAGGGTTCCTTGAGTTCCAAATTGGGCGTTTCTAAAAGCCATAAAATTAGAACACCATAATTCCATGAATGAATTCAGCGTGCTTGGACGAAAACAAATCAACCCTCGCGCCTAATTTATATGCTACCATGGCTTAATCGTTATTATCAAAAGCTGCATATTTTGGGGGGGTTCAAAACCCCCGCTAACCCTTTTGTATTTTCAGGAAAAAACACAACGAAGAAGAAGATGATGAGGTGTCCTACAGTAATTGGGTTATTTGAATTTCGCGCTGAATTTATCCACTAACATTTGCTTTATTTTATTATGTTTATTAGTTATATGTTATACAAAGAGACAAAGCGGAGCAGTTGGTAAAGCACTTGGTTGGTAATCATCAGGACCTGGGTTCGAACCCCAGGTCCCCATCCCTCTCCATAATATTTTTATTAACATTATCCTATGCAGCGTTCCCCCTTGAAGGCCATCATACATCCTCAAATCCAGCTTGCCACTTGGCCAATAATACCAATCCAAGGGACCAGATCTGAAGACCATGGTGAACCTCAGTCAACACCCATGTACGCTAGCAGAAAAGTCAATCAGGCCAGAAGTTAATGGGCCTGAAATACTGGATCATACCTCTCATTTGGGGACAGACCCCCCCTAGGTTTGCAATCTTTTATATTTTTTATTCTTTTATTTATTTCAATTATTGTTTTTAATTAATTCCTTTAATTTAATATTTTCATAAAAAATATAAAAAACAATATAAAATCAGAAAAAGACAAAAAAATAAGTATTTTATTTAATTAATATATATTTTTGTAAATAAATATTATTCGTTAATTGTAGCTATTAAATTAGGTTTAATTCAAGCATTTTCTTAATTAACTTAGAAATTTGTAGAAATTAGGTTTAATTGTTTTAATTACTTTTATTCTTTTTTCACCATTATTAATAATTAAGTATTATTTATTTTCATAAATCAAAGTTGCATGTAAATAATTAGATTAATCTAGGTTTAACTTTAAATACTTTTTTTTCTTAATAAATAAAAAACTAGAATTAGGGTTAATATTCTTTTCATTTAATTCTCATAAAAATCATAAATGCAAAAAATCTCAAAAAAAATAATTTCTTTTTCTTTTTAATTTCATTAATTTAATAATCATTTAATTTAATTTCATTAAAGGGTCCAACGCCCTCGTTTCCTATTTTAATTCATATTCGCACATTTATCTCGTTTCTTTTAATTATTTATGTACCTCTCCCAAAGCCATGTAAATATTTATCTTTCGCACTTTACTTTATTTATTTATTTTCTGTCAAATCGGGTCCTGGATTTATTTTGGCGATGTGGACCCGCGCCTTTGTAATAGTTTAGAATTTTATCTTTCTCGCAATTTTTAACTGTTAAATGCATGCAAGAATGAATGGCCTAAAATGAAAACAAACGCTTAGATCACTTTGACATGACAGACAAAATAACTGAATCTGACACACAAATCACACACCACCCCTAGGGTACGCCTCACTGTTGCCTTGCCCTTCGAAAGGTGATCGTCGAGTATAGGATGTCTTAGTAAGTCCTCATGATCCAGGAACCTGGCATGAGGGTAGCTTCTAAGGTGTCTTCCCATTGCTCTGGTGATCACCATGTCCCGAACCTCGAATTGACCCGAACACCTCCAATGGTGGTGCTACCTACCTCTCAATGGTGGGATGGCACTACTTTAAAGGACATCTACACAGACGAATTCCTTAGGGTAGGTAGACGACTCTAGATACTTGCTCTGATTTCAAAACAAATTCAAAAAATACTTTTCACACCAACACATTTTCAAAAAGCTTTCGAAAGCAATTTTTCAAACACTCTTGAGGACCGATACAAGAGTCGAACTAGAATTTTCAAAGAAACTTTTTTTAAAAACCCACAGTTGAAAAGAAAACAAACTATTTTTGAAAACACAAATGAGCAAGTATCTAAGAGCCCATGGATAACCATGGATAGAAAGGGTGCTAACACCTTCCCTTTCTATAACCTACCTCCCGAACCGAGAGCAATCTCTTTAAGGAATTTTTCTGTGCTTTTGTCCTTTCCATTTGGAGAAAATAAAAGACAGTGGCGACTCTTGCTTCCGCGACATTTCGCGAACCAGCGTTAAACAGTCAGTTCCAGATCCACCGATCACAGAACTGGCGACTCTGCTGGGGACATACTTAAAGTGAGGTGTACCTTAGGGTTAGTTCATAACTGTGTTTTCAATTGTATTGACTTGTCTGCTTTAAATTTGTGGGTTGCATGGGAGTTACATAGATCCTAACCCGGATCTGGGGATACCCTGTTTAGGTAGCATAAGCTGTGAGGGACCTGTCCGGCGTATACCGACATGGGTGAAGCAGTGGCTACGTTGGTGTGGCACCTTGGTCTGTACCGATATCCCTCGTGTTGAAACGGGGAGAATATGGGTCTTCCAAGGAGTCATTAAGCACCAACAGACCTTAGAACCTTAACTGACCCAACTTGGCCATTAGAACAGTAGCAGTATGCTACGCCCATTGAGGCTAAACTCTCGTGATGGTTCTGGCCGCAAGAAAAGATTGCGATGCTGGAGTTATGACCGATTGAGGGTAGTCAGTGATATTGGGACCCTTAGAACCCGGTTACTTCTAATAGGACAGGTTGAGCCCACCAACTTCAAGAGGGTAATACCCAGACCCCATGCTGGCCTAAACTCTAAGGGTTTCTCTTGTATGACTTGTGTGCCTTCGTACTTGACTATTTGCATGCCTGTTATCTGACACATGAACTACTTGCAGGTTTCGTTTATAGTCCTTAATTAGGACTCATAACAGGGTTTACTAAGTTTCTGGCATGTTTTGTTTATAGTCCTTAATTAGGACTCATGACAGGTTTTACTTGAGTTTCTTGCAGGTTTTGGTTTGCAGTCCTTAATTGGGACTCATAACAGGGTTTACCTACATTACTCTATGCATAGCATAGCATCATGCCATCATACCATTGCATACATCCTAACCCATTTCAAGGATCTCAAGGGTCTGTGATGCAGGTCATAATGAGTCAAATGTCTAGCAAGGGGCAAAAGGGGATTTATTTTCCTCTAAGCCAGGTTGATGACTTGAGTCGGAGGCTATGACCCACTTGATATGGTGAGCTCTGACTCTTGAAGAAGGTTCCCTTAACCAAGGTTGTTTGGAAATCAAAACCAGACATGATGACTAAAGTCAGGGGCTATGACCCACTAGATATGGTGAGCCTTTGACCCTTGAAGAAGGACTCTCAACAACATGCAGTTCCTTCAATCAAGCTACCGGACCCAAATTCTAACAAATTTTCTTGTTTATCCCGCAAGATCCTTGAAAACATTGCATGCATATCATACATACCATTGCATTGCAGGTACCCTTTTGACAGGTTGCTTACCTTCTTTGTTGTTTATTTCAGCCGATCGTCATGAATCCCGAATCGTCTACTGAGCAGTCCATCAAGGCCCTCCAGGCTCAGAATGCCCAGTTCCAAGAGTTGATCATGAATTTGGCCCAGGGGCAACAAGATCTGAAGACCTTGCTCTTGAAAAAGAAGAAGAAGAGGACTGTGTTGTTCAACCCTAGGCGCAGATCTGGGAATACACTGCAGAATGAAACTGAGAGGACTACTCCATCTGTTGGGGAAGGCAGTCATCAGGAGGAAAGGGTTCCCAGTCCAGTGGTCTCCGACAACGAGACAGATTTCAACGACGAACAATACCCTCCTGCTGAAGACAAGTACAAGCGGTTGGAAGACCGTCTGAATGCAATGGAAACTCAACAAGTACCTGGTTTGGATTTCGGAGATTTGGGTCTAACTTCTGGTGTGGTGATCCCACACAAATTCAAAGCACCCTCTTTTGCTAAGTACGATGGGGCATCCTGTCCCAGGCTGCATCTCAGGTCTTATGTGCGGAAGATTCAACCGTATACTGTGGACAAGAACTTGTGGATCCACTTCTTCCAGGAAAGTCTTTCAGGAACTCATCTCGAATGGTTCTATCAGCTGGATGGAACCAAGGTTCGTAACTGGGAGGAGTTGGCTACTGCTTTTTACAAGCAGTATCAGTACAATGCCGACCTCGCTCCTACGCGTACCCAACTCCAGGGTATGTCGCTAGGATCGGGAGAAGGTTTTAAAGAGTATGCGCAGAAATGGAGAGACCTGGCCGGTAGGGTACAACCACCGCTGACTGACCGTGAACTTGTGGACATGTTCTTGGGGACCTTGTCTGGTCCATTCTACAACCACCTGATTGGGAATTCATCTGCTGGATTCACAGATCTTATCTTGACTGGAGAGCGAATAGAAGCTGGCATCAGGTCTGGGAAGATTTAAGAGGTTGCACCTTCTGATAAAAAGCCTCATCATGGAAAGAAAGAGTCCAATGATGTGCACGGTAAAAAGAGTCGTCATGAGGTAGGGGCAATCCAGATCTCCAATCCTGGACCTGCTCAACAAGGACAGGGGCAGCAGCGCAAGGAGAAACGACAGTTCACCAAGATCAACATGTCGCTGGATCAAGCACTACAACAAATGTTGAAGGCAGGGCTGATCACCTTAAGGGCTCCTCTTCGGAATCCGTACACTTCTGCTCCTAACTATCATCCTAACGATAGGTGCGCATACCATTCTGATAGCCCGGGGCATACTACGGACAACTGCTGGCCTCTCAAGAACAAGATTCAAGATATGATCGACGCCAGAGAGATTCAGTTTGAAGTGCCTGAGACTCCGAACATAATCACTGCTCCGTTGCCCAATCATTGAAGACCTTTTGTTTATTTGAATTTCCGAGTTGTATTTTTCTTGGCTTATACAAACAGTTAATGTCATAGCAAACTCTTTTATTCTATCAATGCATTGCATATGTCTGTCATTATATTCAAAATTCTTTTCATTTTTCTGTGATGATCAACTCTCGGTTAATAATTCTAAGCCTCTTGAGGGAGGATGACGAAAACGATACCACGATCTTTACAGTATGCTTTTGAACAGACCCCGCTGATGAGGTACAGGCATTGTTTCAAATCCCTAAACACTGGAGTTATAAGGATAATAATCCCTCGTCAACCCCTCTGAGCCAAAGAAGTAGGAGTTTTTCTTTTCGAAATTTAAAACCCTTAATCATAACCTGGGGCGGGGTAGTCTCTCAGTTGATCCGAGTGCATAACGAATGGCACCAAAAGAGGTCCTTACAAAACAAAGAAAGACAGTGATGGTTCCGAACAATCATACAGACAGGCAGTCATTACTTCTCAAAATAAAAACCCATTAAGTCAAAACCCATGAAGGAGACTTACAAAACTGGGGCATCCCGCTGACTGTAATTCCAAAAAAGGAAACAGTTCAGGCAAAAAAGAAAGGGATAACAAAAAATCGAAAAAAGAAAGAGGTTCTACAAACCCTCAACAAAAAGAAACGACTGCCTATTCAAGATAAGTTATCGACATCCGAATCATCACCGGAAAATCAGAGCAAAGACTCAGACAAGGTCTAACGTATGATCAACTGAGTTTAGGTTTGGAGAACATCACGAAGAGCGGGTGGGTACAAATAAAATTTGAGCCTTTATCCTTTGTTTCTTAAACCGTGAACCAGGCCACGCTACAACCTTTAAAAGTCCTAGCTGAAGCATGGGTTAGTTCGAAAGCATACTGTTACGAAAGGTATCCTGACTCCTTAAGGCTCGCTGTAAAATCTTGAGTTGACATCACATTATTTTACGACAAAATACATTTTTAAAATCTTCAAGACAGACATAAGCTTTGCATTTTTGATATAACATTGTTTGCATATGACTTTTTGTTTGAACAGCAGGGAAATTCGTACGAAGAATACCTAGTGAGCAAAAGCACTTCCAATCAAGGGGCAGACCTGATCTTGGTCTATTATCTGGGGCAGTCCAATCAAGATTCGGAGAATCTCTCAAAAGGCCAAATGGCCTGGGGCAAATCTCTGCCTGAGTCACTTGGGGCATTTCAACAATAAATCTTGCCTGGTCAAAAATCTTCTGGTGGCGTGACAAAACATTTCTAACAGGGGCAACTCCCTACATTCTGAGAGCATGGACATAGTCGAAAAGATACTACGCAGAAACAAAGACCCGCTAGATTGACATACCTAGGCAAAAATTAGGGCTTCCCGGCAAACCAAAAGGGTTCGGGCAAAATGAAGGGATGAAATGAAAAATCTGTACACCCGGCAAGTCGAAAACCTGAAAAGGCGGCTTGGGCAAAAATGGGTATCCCGGTGGACTGAAAACCCGAAAGGGCGGTCCAGGCAAGAGTTAGGGATCAAAGCGTACGACTATGTCCCGGCATCTCGCCACTTGCCTACCAGAAGATTTGTCAGCTACCCCCACAGGTATCTTCCTCTCCCACATCAGAAACAGGGGCAATAATGGGTGGTCTAAGCAATCTGATTGTTCTGTCCTCCAAGGTATCAAGGTAGGTTCCGTTGAAGAACATAACCAATACAGTTCAATACTTCCCCAGGAGAGTCTAATCCAGTTTCCCCAAGAAAGTGGGAATTCATCTCTCCAAGCAGTAAGCTTATCCCCAGTAGATTCTGGAAGCTTATCCTCGCAGAGCACGAACGCGTCGCCCGGATTTATTCAAAGAGTTATTTCCTTACCAGGATATAACTGGGTTATCCTCAGCCAAAAGCTACGGAAAGAGCGTCCTCGACAAAGTCTTCTTATCCCCAGCGAAGTTTATTAACACTTCCAACACAACAATGGTATCCCCAGTGAAGTTACCATCAACATTTCAGCAAAGTACCCCTCTTCCCACAGAGTATTGCTCCCCAGCAAGATCGTTAGAGTACTTTTCTCCCCGCAGAGTAATCCATTTGCCAAGTTCATTCCCCAACGGAGTTATCTTCTCCTACCGGTATACTCACAACTATCATCCCCAGCGGAAGCAAAATCTATTCTTCAACACCAGCCCAGGAGTTAACTTCCTTGCACCCGTCAAGGATTTATTTTCTTAGACAAATACATTCATGAACATCACATCTTCATACATTATAGCATGCATATGCATCATACTACACGAATCTCATTAATTTTGAGGACATACAGTTCATGCATCATGATCTTGCATACAACTGATGCTTACCTTTCAGGAAAGGTCAATACAAAGATGATTACTATCAACTATCGCAACTCTTTCTAGATATAGTTCAGATGTGAACCAGATATGGCAACGCTCTGATACTTCTTCCAGATTTCCTTCTAGATATAGTTCAGATGTGAACCAGATATGGCAACGTTCTGATACTTCTTCCAGATTTCCTTCTAGATATAGTTCAGATGTGAACCAGATATGGTGACGTTCTGATACTTCTTCCAGATTTCCTTCCAGATATGGTTCGGATGTGACCCAGGCATGGAGACGTTCTGACACCTATTCCAGTTGAAGATTTCAAGACCTAGATCGGTTCAGTTAATCGACCCTAAGATTTTCTATTTCTTATCCAGTCCAAGGCCTTCTCTAGTCCAGTTAAATCGACCCCCAACAGATTTTCCTGATAAAGACTCAGCAGAAGTTATCCAAGATTCTCTCAATGATTGCTATTGAGGTTGTAGTCGCCTATGGTTCTCTCCCCGATACTGCGGAGGTAGTAATCATCCCAAGATTCGCTCAACGATTGTTGTTGAAGTTGAAGTTATCCAAGATTCTCTCAATGATTGCTGTTGAGGTTGTAGTCGCCTATGGTTCTCTCCCCGATACTGCGGAGGTAGTAATCATCCCAAGATTCGCTCAACGATTGCTGTTGAAGTTGAAGTTATCCAAGATTCTCTCAATGATTGCTGTTGAGGTTGTAGTCGTCTATGGTTCTCTCCCCGATACTGCGGAGGTAGTAATCATCCCAAGATTCGCTCAACGATTACTGTTGAAGTAGAAGTTATCCAAGATTCTCTCAATGATTACTGTTGAGGTTGAAGTCGCCCAAGATTCTCTCAGCGTTCCTGTTGAGGTAGTAATCGTCCAAGATTCTCTCAGCGTTCCTGTTTAGGTAGTAATCGTCCAAGGTTCTCTCACCGTTCCTGTTGAGGTAGTAACCATCCCTGGTTCATTCATCACCGTTTGAAGCTCCAGATCCAGCTCCTGTAACCAGTCAGGACACATCTATACCAAGAATTTGAGGACCAGCTCCTGTAACAGGTCAGGTAAACATTTTTCTTTTTGCAGGTACGCAAGCTCTCGCTAAGGAATCTCTTACGCGATCAACATCCAGATGGCACCTATAAGCCCATCCACCTTCCATCATCTCTTAGCATGGCATCTATAAGCCCATCATACTATTCATCAATCTCCAAATGGCATCTGTAAGCCCATTCCACCATCACATTGCTACTATGTGAGCGCAAATTTCTGGGCACTCTAGTGTTCAATCATCTTCCACCTTCGGATTACAAAAGGCACGGCAGCCAATCTGCATCCTCAGGTCTAAGAAGATTGAACAGGGGCAACTGTTGTACCCCAAAATTTGCCCTCCCATATTCTTCAAGATTTGCAAAGAGCAAAGCTTCAAAATCTCCCCAAGGGTTGCACAGTTCAAGGGCCTCCTAACAGTCAAAATTAGGGTTTTGGTTCTGACAAAGAAAATGAAGTTTCCAAGGGTCCAATCAAGTCCCATATGCCTACAAACATGGTCAAGCATCCTCATACCAAGTTTCAAGACTTACAGCTCAAAATTGCAAAGTCAAAAACCCTAATTGCACTACAATCAACTGCAGGGGCAAAATGGTCATTTGACAGTCAAAAGTCCAAATTTTTTGTCAACATCTCATTTTGAAGCCACAAACATCATTTGATCAATGCTTGATCATGATTCTCAAAGCTTGGCTCAAAAATCATCAAGATGCAAAAGTTTCCATATTTGGACAATTGAAAAAGTCAACTGTAACTTGACCAAGGCATAACTTCCACATGGATTATCAGAAAAATTCCATCCAAAGCTCATTGTGAAGATAAAGAAATTTCCTACAACTCCTCTTCACACTTCAAGTCCAAGAAATGCTCTCACAAAAAGTTATCAATTTCAACATTATAGGTCATTTTCAAAAGTCAACAAAAAGGGACTTTAAGTCAAAGGCCATAACTTTAGATTGGTAAATCGAAATGACATGGGACCAAAGACATTGGTTAGAGGACTCAAAGACCTTTCCAAAATGTCCAAGAACATGAGCAAAGCTTAAAAATTGAGCAAGTTATGCTTTGTGGAAGTTGGGAAATTTTTGGGTATTTTGAAAAGTCAACATTGATTCAAATGACCTAAAATTGATAATGGGCCTCTTTTTCTTCCACAATTCATCATCCAAGGCATGTGCACGACCATTTGGCCCAAAGGGAAGTTTTTTATCATTTTTATTTATTTATTTGGATTTTTAATCATTAATAATTCATTTAATTAATTAAAATATATGAAAAATACTAGACCTAGGTTTTTAAATCTTTTTATGCATGATATACACTCAATATTTCGGGCATGGTGAGATTTGGAAAGAATCAATATGATTTGTCATGATTTGGTAGCAAATATGCATGAAAAGATTGGAAAATATTTTGCCATGAAAATCAATATCCTCTCCATCAATTCCTTGATCCTTTGGCTCTGAATTCTTACCCTAATCACTCACATACATATAAGGATGCAAACCCTCGTGCCCATAATCTCTCAGTTGCGCCAGAAAAGCATAGAGAAACTTGAGTTTTTACCAAAAAAATTGAAAACTGAAAACTAGGTTGCAGGTCGATTCAAGCAAAAAGACTTGTTCCATCACCTTCCTGAGGCTTCAAGGAAGGTTTTCAAATCAAAACCATCCATCCTAACACCAACAAACGTGAGAACGATGGTGTCCTGTACAGAAATTTTTTTACATTCTTGCATCTCGATTCATGCATCTTTAGTAATTTTTGATGTTTGATTTATGTTCCTTGACTAATTCTGAAGCTAACTACATAATTCAATTAAGTTTTCATGTGCTATACACGATTCCACCATTGATGCAGGCTAGGGTTCCTTGAGTTCCAAATTGGGCGTTTCTAAAAGCCATAAAATTAGAACACCATAATGCCATGAATGAATTCAGCGTGCTTGGACGAAAACAAATCAACCCTCGCGCCTAATTTATATGCTACCATGGATTAATCGCTATTATCAAAAGCTGCATAATTTGGGGGGGTTCAAAACCCCCGCTAACCCTTTTGTATTTTCAGGAAAAAACACAACAAAGAAGAAGATGATGAGGTGTCCTGCAGTAATTGGGTTATTTGAATTTCGCGCTGAATTTATCCACTAACATTTGCTTTATTTTATTATGTTTATTAGTTATATGTTATACAAAGAGACAAAGCGGAGCAGTTGGTAAAGCACTTGGTTGGTAATCATCAGGACCTGGGTTCGAACCCCAGGTCCCCATCCCTCTCCATAATATTTTTATTAACATTATCCTATGCAGCGTTCCCCCTTGAAGGCCATCATACATCCTCAAATCCAGCTTGCCACTTGGCCAATAATACCAATCCAAGGGACCAGATCTGAAGACCATGGTGAACCTCAGTCAACACCCATGTACGCTAGCAGAAAAGTCAATCAGGCCAGAAGTTAATGGGCCTGAAATACTGGATCATACCTCTCATTTGGGGACAGACCCCCCCTAGGTTTGCAATCTTTTATATTTTTTTATTCTTTTATTTATTTCAATTATTGTTTTTAATTAATTCCTTTAATTTAATATTTTCATAAAAAATATAAAAAACAATATAAAATCAGAAAAAGACAAAAAAATAAGTATTTTATTTAATTAATATATTTTTTGTAAATAAATATTATTCGTTAATTGTAGCTATTAAATTAGGTTTAATTCAAGCATTTTCTTAATTAACTTAGAAATTTGTAGAAATTAGGTTTAATTGTTTTAATTACTTTTATTCTTTTTTCACCATTATTAATAACTAAGTATTATTTATTTTCATAAATCAAAGTTGCATGTAAATAATTAGATTAATCTAGGTTTAACTTTAAATACTTTTTTTTTCTTAATAAATAAAAAACTAGAATTAGGGTTAATATTCTTTTCATTTAATTCTCATAAAAATCATAAATGCAAAAAATCTCAAAAAAAATAATTTCTTTTTCTTTTGAATTTCATTAATTTAATAATCATTTAATTTAATTTCATTAAAGGGTCCAACGCCCTCGTTTCCTATTTTAATTCATATTCGCACATTTATCTCGTTTCTTTTAATAATTTATGTACCTCTCCCAAAGCCATGTAAATATTTATCTTTCGCACTTTACTTTATTTATTTATTTTCTGTCAAATCGGGTCCTGGATTTATTTTGGCGATGTGGACCCGCGCCTTTGTAATAGTTTAGAATTTTATCTTTCTCGCAATTTTTAACTGTTAAATGCATGCAAGAATGAATGGCCTAAAATAAAAACAAACGCTTAGATCACTTTGACATGACAGACAAAATAACTGAATCTGACACACAAATCACACACCACCCCTAGGGTACGCCTCACTGTTGCCTTACCCTTCGAAAGGTGATCGTCGAGTAGAGGATGTCTTAGTAAGTCCTCATGATCCGGGAACCTGGCATGAGGGTAGCTTCTAAGGTGTCTTCCCATTGCTCTGGTGATCACCATGTCCCGAACCTCGAATTGACCCGAACACCTCCAATGGTGGTGCTACCTACCTCTCAATGGTGGGATGGCACTACTTTAAAGGACATCTACACAGACGAATTCCTTAGGGTAGGTAGACGACTCTAGATACTTGCTCTGATTTCAAAACAAATTCGAAAAATACTTTTCACACCAACACATTTTCAAAAAGCTTTCGAAAGCAATTTTTCAAACACTCTTGAGGACCGATACAAGAGTCGAACTGGAATTTTCAAAGAAACTTTTTTTAAAAACCCACAGTTGAAAAGCAAACAAACTATTTTTGAAAACACAAATGAGCAAGTATCTAAGAGCCCATGGATAACCATGGATAGAAAGGGTGCTAACACCTTCCCTTTCTATAACCTACCTCCCGAACCGAGAGCAATCTCTTTAAGGAATTTTTCTGTGCTTTTGTCCTTTCCATTTGGAGAAAATAAAAGACGATGGCGACTCTTGCTTCCGCGACATTTCGCGAACCAGCGTTAAACAGTCAGTTCCAGATCCACCGATCACAATCACCTCAAATGGTTCAAAGTCTACTCAAGGGCTACACAGTCGACCACTCTCCTAGGCCAGTCAAATTAGGGTTTTGGTTCCTGCAAGGAGGTTGAGGTTTTCAAGGGCTCAATCAAGTCCCATATGCTCATATACATTGTCAAACACCTACATGTCAAGTTTCAAGGCTCACAAGGTCAAGTTGCACAGTCAAAAACCCTAATTGCTTCACAGTCAACTGTAGGGGCAAAATGGTTATTTGGCAGTCAAAAGTCAAAAAATTTGGTCAACATCTTATTTTGAAGCCACAATCATCATTTGGTCAAGTCTTGACCATGATTTCACAAGAATGGCTCAAAAATCATCAAGGTGTCAAAAGTTTCTATTTTTGGACAGCTGAAAAGTCAACTGTAACTTGACCAAGGCATAACGTTTTCATGGTTCATCATAAAAATCCCATCCAATGCTCATCTTGAAGGGGAGGACATTTCCTACAACTCATCTTCATATTCCAAGTCCAAGAAATGCTCTCACAAAAAGTTATCAATTTCAACATTATAGGTCATTTTCAAAAGTCAACAAAAAGGCACTTTAAGTCAAAGACCATAACTTGAGATTGGTAAGTCAAAATGACATGGGACCAAATAAATTGGTTAGAGGACTTCAAGACCTTTCCAAAATGTCCAAGAACATGTTCATAGCTTCAAAATTGGTCAAGATATGCATTGGAGAAGTTGGGAAATTTTTGTGAAATGGCCAAAGTCAATTATCCTTGAAACTTCATTTTTGACAAAAGGGGCCCACTTTTTCCACTTGATTCGGCTTGGCCATGCCTCCCACGTGTCCCACAATTTATTTCAAGATTAAAAATTAATTTTTCCATTTTTATTTAATTTTATTTGATTTAATGCATTTTAAATCTTTAAAATTCAAATAAAAATAAAAGAAATTAATGGAGGGATATTTTATGGTTTGAATAGCTTTGATACACCATCATTCACCTTCCAAATTTGTGCAAGGCCTATTCCAAGCAAGAAATTCAAATTTTCACAAGAATGGCAAGTTGTTTAAATGGTGTTCATGGCATAATCCAAAACATAATGGCAAGGCTTCAAGGCTCTTTATTTTGATTGATACTCATTCATATACACATAGGCAAGCTTTCCCAATACATTACAGGAGCTAGAACACTCAAAAACGAAAAAAGCACTCTCGAATTTTCAAAGAAAAAGTGAGGGACTGAAAACCTATTTGCAGTGCAATTCGAAGCCTCTTTTGGATTCAAACAGCTTGCCTGAATCTCCAGGAGTCTTTTGCTATCAAAAACGAGCCCTAACACCATCAGAATCAAAGCACACAACTCATACGGTTTGCATACATTTCCAAATTTACATATCACATTCCATGCGTTTTTAATACATTCTCTTGATTGATTTGTGTTGCTGACATCTTCCCAAAGCCTTTGGCATTGTTTAATTTCATTATCCTGTACAGAATCATGACTTGCCATTAAAACGCTTTAGGGTTTTCAAGGTTTAGAATTGGGGGTTTTGTCATACTGTAAAATTAGAACTCCAAACAGGCATGGTCAAACTCAGCGTAACGAGACGAACAGGAAGCACACCTCGCGCCTTTTTTATATTCACCATATAGCTAATCGCTATTTTTGACATTGATGTTTTGTGGGGGTTTAAAACCCCCGCTATTTGCTTGTGATTTTTGTTTCAGAACGAAGAAGATGATGTTGGATGAACTGGATTGGTACATTCAAATATGGCGCGCTTTTTTAAAATCCCCAGCATAATTGTTGTTTTTGCATATTATTATCATTATCTATTTTGTTTACAAACAATTGCAGTTGGCTCAGATGGCAACGCGTTAGTGGATTTCTCTAGAGGGCACGAGTTCGAATCCTGGTCCTGGCATTTTTCTTTACCTTTTCCATAATTAACATGCTTTCTATGTTTTTCTTTTTAATATTTTTATCCTAATTTAGTTTATCTTGAAATAATTTTCTCATGCATTTAAAAAATCACAAAAATATTTTCCTTTTGCATTTTAATCAGAAAAATATTTATTTAATTTTTGACATTAAAATTAATATTTTTGCATGCATATTTTAATTAATTGTTAAATAATCATTAAATTGACTTTTAATTGCTTTTAATTATCAAAATTGATCCAAAAAATACCAAAAAAAATCATTCTATCATTAAATTAACATAACTAACTTTTTCATTAAAAAATCCAAAAAGAATTAACATTATTATTATTATTATTCTCATATTATTTTTGTAAATAAAATATTAACAAATAAATAGTTTAATTAGGCCATCTTAACTTTTTTTTTAATAACTAAAATAACTTAGAATTAGGTTTACTTAGAATTTTAAATCTCTTATTTTATTTCATAAAAACATAAAAA
Organism: Vicia faba; assembly: GCA_948472305.1. NCBI lineage: Eukaryota > Viridiplantae > Streptophyta > Magnoliopsida > Fabales > Fabaceae > Vicia > Vicia faba. Next base: position 242,281,822 of record OX451737.1, read on the forward strand.
ACACAAAAATATTTTCTTTTAATTAAATTAATTAATTAGTCATTAGTTAGTTTTAATTTCATTTAATCACCAAAAAGACAAAAACATTCAATTTCTTTTCTTAAAAGGGTCAACACCCTTGGAACATTCCGATTTAATTTTTATTCGCGCACAGTTTATTATTATGTAATTGCTTCTAAGATATGTAATAGCTAATTAGGTTTACTGCTTTATATTAATTTCTCGTACTTATTTACCAAAAACGGGTCTTTGTACTTTTGGCGATGTATAGACCCGCGCCTTGTAATAGCGTAGGATTTATGTTTCCGCAATTTACTTTCTGCACCCCCTTAACTGTTAAATGCATGAAATAGTGTATGATAAATAAAAACAACTCGTAGCTCACTAATAACAATGACAAACATTAACTGAATACAACACACAATACACACACCACTTCTAGGGTACGCCTCACTCGTTGCCTTCGAAACGTGGTCATCAAGTATAGGGTATCTTAGAGGTCGCCCTTTGTCTAAAGATCCAGTTGCCTCGAAACAGTTGCCTCGAAATGGTTGTCTCAGATTAAAAAGGATCTAGGACATTAGGGTTACTTCTAAGGTGTCCTAACTGTTGCTTCGGTGACCACACTGTCCCTAAAATCGAATTGACCCAAACACCTCCAACGGTGGTGCTACCTACCTCTCAATGGTGGGAGGGCACTACCTAAAGGACACTTACACAGCTTAATTCCTTAGGGTAGGTAGATGACTCATGGGTACTTGCTCTTTTCAAAAACAAACAAAATACTTTTCACACCTTACACTTTCTAAAAGTTTTTAAACAAAACACTTCATACACTCTTGAGGACTGATACAAGAGTTACTTAGAAGTTTTTTTTTCAAACGAACTTTTTCAAAACCCACACACACTTGAAAAGCAAACAAATTTTGAAAACATAAGAGCAAGTACCTAAGAGCCCATGGATAACCATGAATAGAAAGGGTGCTAACACCTTCCCTTTCTATAAATCTACCTCCCGAACCGAGAAACTATCTCATAAGGAATTTTGCTGTGCTTTTGTCCTGTCCATGTTGGAGAAAATAAAAGACGGTGGCGACTCTTGCTTCCGCGACATTTCGCGAACCAGTTAAAAACAGTCAGTTCTAAATCCACCGATCACAGTATCATATATTTATTGTTTTTCTTATGTTAACGGGTGTATAGCCACCCCAATGGTAGAAGCGCGCGCCTGTAACTTTTGGGACCTGGGTTCGAGCCCCAGTGGTACCCTTTTGGATTTTTTCACATTTTTGCATTCTGACTTTCTTTTTTTGCAGACGCCTGGGCCTCCCTTGGGCCTTATGTTTCTTTTCCTTACTGTTAACCCCCCTGCAGACTATTCACACCCCTGGTCCAGTTTTATTTTCTTTTTCTTATTTTTTTATTTATTTGTTTTCTTAATTATTTTTCTAATACTAAAAAATCATAAAAAATACAAAAATAATAGATTTACATTTTGAAATTGTTTATTTATTTTTCTCACACAAAAAATTATTTTATTAATCATACTTTATTTATTTTACTAATTGTCTTTGTAAATTTAATTTAAAATAGGTTTTAGTTATTTTCTTTTACACCCATTAAAATATATTATTTTAAAACAAAAAAAGACCAAAAATATTTTATAATACTATAATTTATTTTCAAGACAAAAATACCAAAAAAAAATACTTTTCTTATAAACTTAATTTCTTTTTAATCAATTAATAGATTTAGGATTTTATTTAAAATCTTTTCTTAGTAAATTTAGGTTTTGTTTTTAATTAATTATTTTCTTCTAGCTAATTAGGTTTAAATCAAAACCCCTTTTCTCATGAAAAATCAAACAAATATCTATTTTCTTTGCATTAACATTCTTGCATATTTATCTATTTTTGTACATTTATTTATTCAATTCTTGTACCAATTCAATATGGTTGTAATAGATTAATTAGGTTTATTTTCTTGCAATCCCCATTTACAATTTGTACACCCCCCTCCCACAAGTATTGTAATAGCGTAGTAACTTTAAATTTCGTAGTTTATCGCTTTATATATGACGTACTAGTAATTAGGGTGTGTATGGAAAGACTAAAACCAATACTTAGAAAACCCTAATTCAAGAAAAAATCAAGCATGAAAACAATACACTTGCACACAAGCACCCCTAGAGTAAATCCACTTGGTTGCCTTTACAAAATGGCCATATTACGCATGCGAGGTATCTTAGCATAAACAAGCAAAGTATAAGATCATAGTCCCTCAATGACGCTATCTAAGTTTCCTTTCAAATGATCTTATCCCTAAAAAATAATGCTAAGATACCTTGCAACATTTCTAATCATGGTTATACGATGAACCACGCTCGTCCCATTTACATCCAAAGATAGGGTTACTTACTAAATCAATGGTAAGATAACAATGTCAAAGGAAAAAGGAAATGAACATGAAAGACTATTGAGTAGGTAGAATGCTCCTAGTTACTTGCTCAATTTCAAAAGAAAGCATCCTTGCTATTTTTCAAAACAAACACCTACACTTTCAAAACCTCTTACAAAACTTGAAACCATTTTAAAAAGATAAACATCTTTGTATACATTCTTACGAACGAGAATCATTACAAAGATTTCCTAAACCATGGCCTCTTTACAAAATACTTTCAAAAACCACACAAAGCACAAATTTCAAACAAAAGCAAGTGATCTAGCAAGTAACTAAGAGCCCATGGAAAACCATGGATGAAAAGGGTGCTAATACCTTCCCTTTTCATAATCCACCCCCCGAACTCAAGAAATAATCTCAAAGGTATTTCCTGTTCTTTTTCACCTTTCAGTTTGGATAAAAGAAAAGTCGGTGGCGACTCTTGCTAACCGTAACATTAGCGATAAAACGCAAAACACCCAAGTCAGTTCTTCCACCATATCACAGCGTGCAATAGATGATCATCCCCCCATGATAAAAAAAATTTGAAGATGAATAGAGTAATAAGCATCACCCAAAAGTGTAGGAATTGGGTTTCCAATCATGAAGATCCTGATAGCATTAACGTCAACAAACTTGTCCACATTAGGAAATAAGAACAACCCATAAGCAAGTAGAGCAAATATGGCCTCAAAAGCGACTGTACTCTTCATCCTGGCAAAGTAACGAGCTTTCTTCAATAAGAACTGAGCTGGTAATTCTATAATCCCTCCTTTAGTAGTCATATGGGCTTCAACCTCAGACTTCCCCAGATGGATCAAAGCAACAATCTCATGTGGTTTTGGCTCACCCTCCAAACCAGTAAAAGGAAAATGATCGGTAATAGGTAAATCCAACAGATAAGAATACTCCTCTAGTGTAGGCATCAACTGATAGTCGGGGAAACTAAAGCAATGATACATCGGATCATAGAACTGGACCAAGGTCGAGAGAATACTCTCCTTCATCCTAAGCTTCATGAGAGGAATGATGGATCCATACTTCTTTCGAAAATCTGAAGAACACTCAATCTTGGGAATTAGACTGATCAACTCATCTATCTTGGGATCCTTGAAACTGTATTTTTCGGTCTTTCTTTTTCCAGAATCCATGGTCAAAAAGTACCTGAGATATTCACAAATGGTCAACTTTTAAGTCCCTTGAAATAAAATTTCTTTAAAAGATGCTTATGAGTGAATAGAAGCATGATGCAGCAATCACACACAAGATCACACATATAGGGTTCATAGGTTCAACGTCACGAGCATGAGGTCGAAGGTACTACCCATAAGATATGGTCTAAAATTTAGCACCTGCCGAACAAGGTTCTAGAGGTTCCCAGAGTCTACATCCTTCCTTCGGATATTACCAACTTCCCGATTGACTCGGTAATTAGTAATATTCTCAAGAAAAACTCGTCTGAGCGTAGTATCGCGTGACAACTATTTCCGGATTACTCTGCCATAGCTTCCGTACTACACCAAAAAGCCAAGATGGGTTAGGTATTCTACAGTCCTTAGCTTCAGCAGGCTCCTAGGTCGAAAGCAGTACATCTTCCCGATTACTCGGTAAACGACACTACAGTCAAAGGGGCCTCCATTGAGTGGGGGATCTCATGCCTCTTTTTTTGGGATTACTCCCTCAAAGTCAACATGACTATACCGCCCATCCTATCTTAAAGTTTGCCCAAGTCCGGGTATAGGACTTATAAGTAATCACCAAGCACCCTAAAAACCAGGAAAGTCCAAACAAACAGACATACAACATATAATATATAACAAACAATAGTGCATATATAGATATAAACAAAGATAGGTTTAACCCACTTAGGGATGGACCATCAAGAGGTCAATCTTTCCCCAGTGAAGTCGTAATTTTTTTATGTAGCGGTAGAAATGTTTAAAACTAAGCCATTGGATTGACTAGACTTATACAGATCAAAACAAAAATCACCATCGCGCTTTATTGTTTCCAAAGGAATGGGAAAAGAGCGAGTAACCCAAAAAGAGGGGGGGAGATTCAAGGTTAGGGGGTTTGTTATGCAAAGGGAAGGTATTAGCACCCTAAACATCTACGGTACTCCGCATGAGCCTCCTTGTAAAATCTGTATATTTTGGCTATAAAAACTGTTGTATATAAATGGATGGTGGAGGTGAGAAAAGAAATATATCTATTATGACTTTTGTACCCTCCGTGGTTATGAACCTTTAGTGCCTACGTACCACCTTTCGTGCAATAGGGGATCAGGGTACACGTAGTTCCTCTTTAAAAAAATTCTCACTTCACTACATATTGTAGAAGTATAGTTGTTTGCATCACTACATAGATTGACAAGAGTCCAATCTTTTGAGAAAAGTTTTAAAGTAAAAAGCCAAAGTGGAAAAATGGTTTGAAATGAGATTGATTGACTTTTAGTCTTCTCACAAAAATGCCAAAGTATTAGTAATTTGATTGAAGTTTATTTATGAAAATGTTTTGAAAATGCATGGACATAAGTCCAAGTTTGTTATGAAAATGGTTCAAGTTTCAAAACAAGAAGAGTTTTTAAAAGGAGGAGGGAGATTTTTGAAATTAAAGAAGATGGGAGGAGAAGAATGGACTATCCTAAAGCATAAGGTAAAAAGCTAAGGATAAGAACCATCTAACCAATAAGAAGCCAATACTTAACATTATGAGTCAAGATAGAATTCCCATTCTTTGGATTGAAACCAAGCAAGCAAAGATATTAAACCTCTTGAGAGAACCAAACTTCAAGTGTATTAAGTCTTCACAAAAATTAGGCAGAGTAACAGCTATATACGGGTGAATTCCAAATTACAAACAAAGAGTGTAATCACAATAACCTGCACACAAAAAAAACAAACAACCCAATGTCTTGAGGTAAACCTCATGAACTCCAGAAAAAATATCAATTAAGGTCTCAAGGTCTCCAACATAGGCCAAGGTTTCTAATCCTAAGTCCAAGAAGTCCAATACTCCATAATGCCAAGGATAGTAACCAAATAGTCCAAGTATCATTAAAGGTTTTTATGGTTCATGTTGATTATTAGGTGTCTTAGAAGAGAAAAGAAAAGCTCAAGTGAGCAAAATAAAAATGACATGAAATGTAATGCTTAAAGTAAATGGTACATAAAGCATATAAAATAAAAGCATAAAGTAAAAACAATTTAATAATTAGTGGTTAGTTGGATGACCATCTTGAAACTTGCATTTGGAACTCATTAGAGGATTGGTAGAACCAAAGCCTCCACACAACAAGTTGCATTTGCTTTTTGTTAAGTATATCATCCATTTGGAATCCTCAAAAGTACCATTTAATGATCAATGATGTTTAAGTGATCCGCATTGACCAAAAATGTTGTAGATCCATTAGAGGATTGGTAGGACCAAAGCCTCCACACATTGAATCTCAAGGTTATTGGATCAAAGAGATCAAATTAACATACTTGGGCTTGCAAACGTAGGTTTGGGCCACAAATGGTCATTTATTCGAATCAGGACAAAATTTAGTGCTATGTTAAGCAATCGTAAGTGGACTTATGTAGAAGTCGCACCTATTTTGAGGCCGGTCAATAGCAGACTATGCACCATTTATTTTGAGACGTGATATAGAGATCATGCTCCAATAACACTTAGTGCAATAAGAAAGGGATAAGATGAAGAAGGGTGGGAAAGAATGTATAAACCATATTTGAATTAAAATTTAATCAAAATATTATTAAAATCATTCATCCTTTTTTGTGGAGTTAGACTCAACACCATGGATCCAATGATGTTAATAAAGTTCATGATCAAAAATTCAACCCAAGATCAGCCAGAAAATATAAAAAAATAAATTCTATTTTAAAATAAAATAATTAGGGTTTAAAAATGATTAAAAAATGAAAAAAATAGAGAAAAAAGGAAACTATGTTCAAATTAATCAAGAAATATCAAGACCATAGAAAAATCAGAAATGAACTTAAATACTTTTATAAAAATTTTGGTAATTTTTTAAAGTCAGAAACTATTTTTAAAATTTAAAGAAATAGGCAAAATAAACCAAAAAATGATTAAAAAAAACAAAGTCAGAAATAAAAAATAAATGAGGTCACCAATATTTGTCACAATATCATTGGATCATTCCATAATTTTTTCAGAATTTAAAAATGCATAAAAGTATTTTTAAACATTTAAAACAGTTCAAATAAAGTGAAAATTTATAAAAAAAATATCAAAACACAAAATAAAATTTTGAAAAAATAGAAATCAGAAAGAGAAAAGTCAAAAATATTTTTCATAATTTTTTCAGATTTTTTGGACTAAAAATGAATTTTCTATGATTTTTTTAAATTTATAACAATTAAATATAAAAATCAAAAAAGAAAAATAAAGTCAAAAATATGTGGACCATTGGATGAGAGTCAAAACACGTTAGTAATCAAATCTAAGGGATCTGACACACTGTGCATATCATGGTCATTAGTGAATAAAACACTGAATCATTAATTAAATCAGATTTTCAAAAAAATAGATGGCGCGCCTTCATTGGTTGGAAGATAACACATTGGTCATCTTCAACCTCCAGCCAACGTGAATTGCAGATCTCTCAAACTGTAAAATCGGAAGCTCAGGCCTATGCCATTCGCTTCGTCTCTTCAAGACAAAGAAAATCACACATTCGCGACAAATTTATATAAAATGTAGCTCAAGCAATTTGGAATGAATGTTTTGAAAAGGGATTTGAAATTTCATGGTCAGAACATGTTTCCAGATAAAAGTAAGTGTTGTGACTATAACCATGATAATGAGAGCATCACAATGATATCAAAGTTTTGAAGAATTGATGGAGAAATCTACCTATTGAAGTTGAGTTGCAGAGCTCTGAAACTGGACTTCTATGGAGCAATATAGGGCACAATTCTTGAAGGTAATTGTATGGTTAGCTTCAGGCAAGATCAAGGAAGGTAAATTGATAGAAAAATTGGATTGAAAAAGGCTTGAACACTGATTTCGAAGTTACAGAAATTTGAGTTATGATACAAGTTTGGCAGAGTGATTTTGGCTATCCAAGCTTGAGGAAATGAATGGGGGATGACCCTCTATTTATAGGAGAATGAATGGGATCCTCAAGTGTGTGAAGTGATGAAGTTTAGAGGGAAATCATGGGAGGTCTGCAGCATGAACAAAGTGTGACTTGTTTAGCATAAAGACTCAGCCAAATCATGCGTTTCATGATGCTAAACACCTTTGTAAAGTTTCTAAACATTATTAAAAACAAAAACGCATGGAAAACTTGTAATTAGAATCTAAAACAAAGATTTCAAAATCTGACTTGTGATGAAACTTCAGTTTCCAGCTACCAATTTTAAAATAATGGAATTTTCAACTCAAGGGATCTTAGGACATGATTCTTGATGCTTTAGAAAGATGAGGTTACAAACTTTGAAATGGAAAAATAATGGAATAAAATGGATGCTTGAGCTGAAAGTTGCATTGATTCAAAGTTGGAGAAAAAGGGTTGACTTTCCATACTTAGAAATATTTCAAATTTTTCTACAAAAGTGACCTATAATGTTTTGCATCCAAACATGGCCTTCTACTTGGAATTTGCTCTTGACCAAATAATATGGCATTAAGTAGACCTCTTAAATGACATTTTGAAACTTGAACCATTCAAAATATCCAAAAATTGAGAGAGTTATGAATTGTTGAAGTTGGCAAAAAATCATGAAATGTCCTATAATCTTTTGTATCCTTAGGTCATCTTCCATCCATTTTATAATTTTGCATATAAAAGAAGGAATAAAGTTAACATCCATAAGATCATTATGGAAAATGAGTGGGCTCAAGATGATAAAAATTGACCAAGTTATGATCATTTGAAGTCACACATGAGAAATTGGGGGTTCATCTGGAGGACTTGTAATCTTTCTTCACCATCAAGTTTATTCCACATGAAAAATCCTTGAAACTTTTGAAGTGATTTGTTAATAACCCTTTGAAGAGAAGGATGTTTTTGGAATCACTCAAAAATACCAAAATATGAGCAAGACATACTTCTTTGAAGTTCAAAACCCTAGCTCCTAGACCAAGAAAATGCTTTGAGGAACTTTGACAATTTTAAACAACCTTCATGTACCAACACTCTTGCTTTATACATATAAGTTGTTAAAGATGGTAATGAGAACTAATAGCCATCAAAACCACTTCCATATATTGAGAATTTAGAGAAATATGCACTTGTGACAAATGGGAACAAGGCCTTGTCCAACCATGACAACTTCTTCAATCAACCCCTTGTACTTTTGAATCAATCTTGATAACTTGGAAATGTAGTGAACAAAAATAAACCTTACCATGCCATCCCTTCCAAAAAAACTTCAATGGTGAGGTTTGAATTTCTCAATCTTTATTGACTAGGGCATGGAAATAAACTCATGAACCCATGGATCAACTTGCTAAGCCATATTGCCTTTACCTATATTATCAACAAGTAAGACAAACCAACATTCTATTTTATTAATTAGAAAGAAAATCAAGACAAAATATTCATGATCAAAAAAGAAAACAAGTCAAGGTGCTTGGTAATTCCTCAAAGAGCAAAGCTAAAGATAGGGAGAAGAACCAAAAGCCCTAATGTGATCTTGTTGTGATTGAATCAAAATGGTATGATGAAGGTATCTTAGGGGCAAAAATTGGGGTACAACAGGTAGCTTTGTTCCATGACATGATTCATCATGAGATAGAGGTTTATGTCGATGATATGATAGCCAGATCTCAGACAGAAGAAGAACATCTTAATCATCTACACAAGTTGTTTGAGAGGCTGAAAAAGTATAAGCTGCGATTGAATCCGAACAGGTGCACCTTTGGGTGAGATCCAGTAAGCTCTTGGGTTTTGTTGTCAGTGGTAAAGATATTAAGGTTGATCCCTCTAAAGTCAAAGTTATTCAAGAAATGCCCATTCCCCGTACCGAGAAGGAAGTCAGAGGTTTCTTGGGACAACTGAATTACATTGCCCGATTTATTTCTCATTTGACGGTTACTTGTGAGTTGATCTTCAAGTTGTTGAAGAAAGACCAGGTAGCAAAATGGAACGACGATTTTCAGATAGCCTTCTACAAAATCAAGAAGTATCTCCAAGAACCTCTGATTCGGATGCCACGAGTTGAAGGAAGACCTTTAATCATATACCTAATTGTGCTAGAGAATTCAATGGGGTGTGTATTGGGTCAGCATGACGAGTCTGGTCGAAAAGAGCATGCAATATACTATCTTAGCAAAAAGTTTACCGAATGTGAAACAAGATACTCACTACTCGAGAAAACTTGTTACACTTTGGCATGGGCTTCTCGCCAACTAAGACAGTATATTTTGACTCACACTACACTTTGATCTGTAAAATGGATCCCATGAAATACATATTCGAGAAGCCCGCACTCTCTGGAAGAATAGCCAGATGGAAAATGGTCTTGACAGAATACGACATTCAGTACACCACTCAAAAATCAATCAAAGGAAGTGTACTGGCAAATCATTTGGCTCATAAATCCATAGACGACTATCAGTCCATGAATTTTGAGTTCACGGACGAGAACATCATGCAAGTTACAGATTGTGAAAATCTTAGACCGTATGAAGGACCTGAGCCAGGATTCCGATGGACTATGGTTTTCGACAGAGCTTCTAACACACTTGGTAATGGAATTGGTGTTGTAATTATCTCTCCTCAGGGTTTTCATACGCCCTTCACCTCCATATTATGTTTTGATTGTACCAACAACATGGTTGAATATGAAGCGTGCATCATGGCTATTAAAGTTGCTATCGACCTGAAAATCAAGCTCTTGAGTGTATATGGGGACTCATCCCCAGTAATAAGTCAAATCAAGGGAGAATGGGATACTAAGCACCCGAATCTCATTCCTTATAGAGAGAATATGCTTACCTTAATCCCATACTTTGAGGAGATCACTTTTGATCACATCCCAAGAGAAGAGAATCAGTTGGCAGACGCATTGGCTACAATGTCATCTATGTTCAAAGTCAGATGGGACAATGAGGCTCCTCGAATTACTATTGAAAGGACAGAAGAACTGGCACACTGCTGCGAAGTTGGCACTGACGGGGTAAAAGAAAAGCCATGGTTTTATGAAGTGAAAAGGTATCTTGAGGCTCAAGAGTACCCTGAGGGACAATTTATCAATGACAAGAAAATCATATGGAGGTTCTCTGTTAAGTTCTTCCAGAGTAACGAAATTTTGTACAGGCGCAACCATGATTTGACTCTGCTTTGTTGTATGGACAAGAAAGAGGCGGAGAAGATTATGGAAGATATGCACGAAGGTATCTTTGGTACTCATTCCAGTGCACATACTATGGGCAAGAATATTCTGGGAGCGGGTTACTATTGGTCGACTAATGAAACCGATTGCCATCACCACTCAAGAACTTGTCACAAGTGTCAGACCTATGTTGACAAAGTACATGTGCCTCCAGTACCTCCGAATGACTTGACTTCTCCTTGGTCGTTTGCAATGTGGGGCATTGATATGATTGGAGAGATCAAACCTACTGCTTCAAACAGACATCGCTTCATCCTCGTCGCCATTGCTTATTTCACAAAGTGGGTTGAAGCAACCTTGTTTTCCTCTGTTACTAAGAATGTTATCGCTCGGTTCATTAAGCACAATCTTATTTGTCGGTATAGAATCCCTGAGAGAATCATCACAGACAATGGTACTCATCTCAATAACACTATGATCACCAGAACTCTGCATGCAGTTCAAGATCAAGCACCATAATTCTTCTCTGTAAAGACCCAAGATGAATGGCGCAGTGGAATCCGCCAATAAGAACATTAAGAAGATTACACAGAAGATGACAGTGACGTATAAAGATTGGCACGAGATGTTACCATTTTCTCTTCATGGCTATCGCACTTCAGCTCAGACATCAATTGGGGCAACCCCATTTCCCTAGTTTATGTTAAGGAAGTTTTCCTACTTATCTAAGTTCATATTTCTTCCCTGAGAATTATGAAAGATGTGGATTTAGACGAAGACAAAGGGATTCATACTAGGTTGGACCAGCTGAATTTGATTGACGAAAAGAGGCTTGCGACTGTTTGTCATGGTCAGATGTATCAGAAGAGTATGGTTGAAGCCTTCAATAAGAAGATCAAGCATCGGGTATAACAGGCTGGTAACTTGGTAATAAAGCGCATCATCCTACCATTGGGTGATCCCAAGGGAAAATGGACTCCCACCTACGAAGGGGCATTTGTAGTCAATAAGATATTTTTGGGCGGTGCAATGATACTTACCACCATGGACGGTGAAGATTTTCCGCACCCTGTGAATGCAGACATAGTCAAAAGATACTACGCATGAAAATGACCCGCTAGATTGACTGGCCTAGGCAAAAATAAGGGCATCTCGGCAAACCAAAAGGGTTCGGTAAAAAAAATTTTATATATATATATATATAAGACTATACACCCGACAAGTCGAAAACCTGAAAAGGCGGCTTGGGTAAAAAAGGGTATCCCGGTGGACTGAAAACCTGAAAGGGTGGTCCAAGAAAAAATTAGGGATTAAAGCGTACGACTATGTCCCGTTAGATCACTTACAGCCAACTTTATTACCAATGTCAAGTTCGAATGGTGTCGATCAATTCAATCAACTTCTTTCAACAGCAAGGGATGAGATGCTCGAAGACATAGGGGTAATAGCAGAGTTGAAACCTGACGAGATCATTTACACATAGTTATATATATTTTTCACTTTGTACTCTCTTCATTTCACGGTGATTTCCTCTTACTAGGATTTATGTCTCTTTGTACAACAATCGCCTGCTTATAGGCAAATTATCAATATAAACACAATTTCAAAATTCAAATTTTGTTTTACTTTTTCTATTTTGTTTGCAAAAGGATCCAATAACTAAATTGAATGAACATGTGCATATGAATATGATTACTGTCAATAAATATATGCATAAAAATAGGAATAAGTATTTACTCAAGACTTCATTCATCTACGAATCCCCATAGAGCAGTTCCCATAAGATTATCCCCCGCGAAGTCATCTTCACAAACTCGACACATTCCCCGCAAGTCTGAAATATCCTAATCATACTCACCAGCAGATCCCCCTAGCAGACAAAGGATTTTGATCTTTTCCCCGGTAATGTCACCAACCTATGGAATCCCAATCCTCATAGTAGATTATGACAGCAGCACAGTTCACAAGAATTCTCTTCCCCAGTTGAGTTTATTTCTCCAACACTATAAAATTCCACAGCATAGCATATATTCCTCCAGTAGGATTTATTTCCCCAACAAGGTTTATTTCCCCAACAGGGTTTATTTCCACAACAGGATACAGTCTCCCTAGCTTGAGTCTATCCCCCTGACTACTACAAGTCATCAGCAAATCTCCCATCTCCAATAAAAGGTAGTATAGATTGCCATCCCCAGAGAGTTGCTACAGAATCTGAAATCAGACCAGATATCAGTTAATCTTATCCTCCCTAGACAAGTCGACATCCATATCAGAATCGGTCAAGCAACACATCGAAAGGTTATCCATCTATTTTATCCCCAGTCAAGGTATATAATAATTAAATTTCCCAGTAGAGCGGTGAATGACCAATGTTCTTGAACTTTTCTCCCCAAGCAGAAATCACATTCCCTGACGAGTTTCCTCAAACAGAAAGCAGGAATTCCCAGAGGAAACATTCTAAACAATGATTGAAGATTACACATAGTCTTCATCCCCACCAATAGTCAGGGATTTATTTTCCCCAGTCAGAGACTTTATATGGAGCTACCAATACGCTTCAATGACATATTAAACTCATACATCATTTATAAAATATCATAGCATATGCACACGAAACACATATGGAACACTCATATTTACTTTGAGAACATCATTAAGAAATGCATTTCATACATCATGCTATGGCATACAGATAAATCTTTATCTCTTCAGGTAAAGTCTACAAACAGACGAATATCATCAACAATTCTCAAACAGGTCCAAGATTAATTCCTAAAACAAGACGGGGCAAATATCTATGTGACCAGGTCAGAGATTAATTCCCAAAACAAGACAGGGCAACTATCTTTACGGCCAACAAAAAGCAGGTCCCAGGTTAATTCCTAAAACAAGACGGGGAAACTATCTGGATGACCAGACATAGATTAATTCCTGAAACAAGACAGGGAAACTATCTGTGAAAGCAAACTGTAGATCAATTCCTGAAACAGGACGGGGCGGCTATCTACATGAACAGGTTGAAGATTAACTACTGAAATAGGACGAGGAAACTATCTTTCTATCTTTATGACCAGATGAAGATCAATTCCCAAAACAGGGTGGGGCGACTATCTTTATCACAAGGTGGTATAAATTCCCGAAATAGGATGAGTTTACCAACAAGAAGAGATTATAAATCAATTCTCAAAATAGGACGGGACAACTATCTACACGAAAAACACTTTCCTTCAGATCTTCATTCTGAAAAGCATTTCCATCAGATCAAGTCGAGTGTAGACTCATTTTGATGCTCCTATCAACAATTACTTTGGATGGCATCTATAAGCCCATCTCCGATGAAACTTTGTCACCTCTCTGAATGGCATCTTTAATCCCATTAAAGCAATATTATCAAACAACAGTGTTACTCCATGCACATGTGAGTGCAAATTTCTGGGCACTTAAGTGTTCAATCCTCTTCTACCTTCAAATCACGAATGGCAGACATGCCAATCTAACTCTTCAGGTTTAAGAAGATTTAACAAGGGCAGCTCTTGTACCCCAAAATTTTCCCTCCCATTTTTCTTCAAGACATTCTCCTAGGGTTCTCAAATGCTTAAGTTTGCTCAAGAATTGATCAGATAAATTCTCCTCCTAAGCAATGGGTCCACAACTAGGGTTTTGTGTTTCTTAAGGAATATTAGGTTTCCAAGGTCTCAAGTGTTTTTCATGGTTCTTCATATGTCCTTAAGAATGCTCATATCAAGTTTCATGCCTTGTATCACAAGTTTGCTCAGTCAATGGCTTAGATGACTGAATATCAACTATATTGGGCAAAAAGTCAAATATGGTCAACATACAGTCAAACCTCAAGATTTTTGGTCAACATCAACATTTTAAATTGATATTCATCATTTTTTCAAGGGTTCCTCAAGAAAATCCCTCAAATCATCAAAAGTCAAAAGTTGCCAAATTAGGGTTTCCTTAGGAGAAGTCAACTGAACCTTGACCAAGCATAACTTTCACATGCTTCATCAGCTTTTCTCCAACTAAGTATAATTTTGAAAGGAATTCAGTTCTGTACAACTTTGTCTCTCTAAGCACAAGTCCAAAAAGTGCATCATTTGAGAGATATGGGCCAATACATTATAGGTCATTTCAAAAGTCAACAAAAAGACACTTTTTGTCAAGGCAAATTACATCAAGATAAATTCTTCAAAAGCAAAACTGATCAACATAGAGATTATAGAGGACATCTTAAGCTTTCCAAAAATTCCAAGATCACCTTCAAAAGATGAAAATATATAGAGTTATGATCATTGTAAGTTGGGAAATTTTTAGCAAATGCATGAAGTTCAAAGTGAGCAAGCTTGTTATTTTGGGCTATTAGGCCATTGTTTAAAAGTCCAAATGTGCTTTATACCTCTCATACACCTCAAATTTTGTTCTTCCACCGCATGACCTATTTTTATTTTTATTATTTTAATTATTTTTTGATTTATTCATTAAATAATGAAAAATAAATAAGATAAAATTATATCTTCTTCAACAAGGTCCAAGCCCACATGACTTTGACCTAATTTTCACTATATATTCCCTCATTCTTTATCATACAAGACACAAAAAAACCCTTGCCACAAACTTGTCAAAATATCAAGCTTTTTTCAAGAACCTTAGAATTTCAAAACCATATTTACAAGCCCTTTCACTACAAAACCTTCATTCCATTCTCTTCCAGCAAGCCTATAGAGTAAGTTTGGACCAAATTGGATGGTCCAAAATGTGTGAAATTTCATTACATGGCATCGCTGGTTTCATAATGTGCATAATATTCAAATCTTGATTTTTTGTTTGCTTTAACATGTATTAACACTACTAATGTATCCCTGAGTTTCACTAGTACATGCTTGGACCATCGTGATAGTCCAATGCACGCTGAATCACATAATTACATGATTGCTCTAATCTGCACCGTTTGTGTTATAGCAGCCAAACCCTTGCGTTTTATCCCAAAAAAATATGTCAATTGGATTCGCAGCCCTTGGTTTAGAGGGGGTAGGATGTTTTTTATCACTAATCTTACTTATTTTATAGGTTGAACGAAAGAGGGCAACCAGAGAAGACGACCGGAGTTAGGGCTCTGGTGCCTCTCCGGTCAATGCATTCATGTTTATTTTATATATTTATTGATTCAATTATATAAACGAATGTGTAGCCACCCTAGTGGCAGAAACGCGTGGCTAAGGCATTGGTCTCCCAGGTCACGGGTTTGATCCCCGGTTTTGCCAAAATTCTTATATTTTCATATTTTTGCAGGGTTATCATATAATGCGTTGAACATGTTATCCAGTACTAACCAGCGCTTGGCCTGGTGGAAAGCTTGTTGCGTGAAACTGTTGAGGGTGTAGGTTCAACACCCACCCCTACTCTTTTGGTTATTTTCTATGTTTCTCACTCTTTTTTACCCTTTTTTCTTTAAAACCTTTTTTTCAAAATTTTTTTTAAGAAAACCTAATTTAGGTTTTAGTTTTTTAATTAACCCTAATTAAATTTTTTAGGTTTTTTATTTAATCAATCAATTTAGATTTTTTTAGCTTTTTCACTAAATTTTCTTTTAATCAAAATTATTTTAGACTTTGCTTAATTAATCAATTCTTTTTCTTAATTAGTTAAAATTAACTAGTTAGGTTAGTCATCAAATCAACTTTTTTTTATCAAAATCACGAAACAAATTTCTTTTTCCCTTTATTCTATCATCTTCGCGTATTACTTTCGCATTAGTTTTTTCCCAATTATGTATCTGCTACAGTATGCAATAGTTTAATCAGGATTTTGCTTTCTTTTTCCCCCAGACACGGATGCCATTTTGATACTCATTCAGATTTAGCTCTCAGATACAGTTCAGATACGCTCCAGACACGGATGCCATTCTGATACTCATTTAGATTCAGCTTTCAGATACAGTTTAGATACGCTCTAGACACGGATTCCATTCTAATACTCATTCAGATTCAACTTTTGGATACAGTTCAAATACTCTCCAGACACGAATGTCATTCTGATACTCATTCAGATTCAACTTTCGGATACAGTTCAGATACGCTCCAGACACAGATGTCATTCTGATACTCATTCAGATTCAGCTTTCAGATACAGTTCGGATACGATCTAGACACGGATGCCATTATGATACTCATTCAGATTCATCTTTCAGATACGCTCTAGACACGGATGTCATTATGATACTCATTCAGATTCAACTTTTGGATACAATTCAGATACGCTCCAGACACGGATGCCATTCTGATACTCATTTAGATTCAAATTTCGGATACATTTCAGATACGCTCCAGACACGGATGTCATTCTGATACTAATTCAGATTCAATTTTCAGATACAGGTCAGATACGCTCCAGACACGGATGCCATTCTGATACTCATTCAGATTCAGCCTACAAATATGGTTCAGCAATCATTTCTAGATGGAATCTACAAGCCCATCTCCAACATCATCTCTCTAATGGAATCTTTAAGCATATTCCCTATACCATCAACCATCAACATCACCGAGTGCAAATTTCTAGGCACTCTAGTGTCCAATCATCTTCCACCTTCGAGTCACGAATGGAAAAACTAGCCAATCTAACTCTTCTGGCTTAAGAAGATTGAACAGGGGCAGCTGTTGTACCCAAAAAATATCCATCTCACTTATCAAGAATTTGCTCACAACATCTCCTTAGCTCAAGACTACACTAGGGTTTGATCAGCTCAAGATACCTCCTTAAGCACTAATGACCAAAATTTGGGTTTGAGATTTCACAAGGATTTTTGAACTTACAATGCTCCATACAACTTTCATGGATCATTATGGAACCCCAAGATTACTCATGTCAAGTTTCATGCCTTGGATCACATTTTTGCTCAGTCAATTGAGCAGTTGACTTAAAATCAACTGTATTGGGGGAAAAGTCAACTATGGCCAATTCACATTCAAACTTCATAAATTTTGATCCATATCAACATTTTAAACTCATATGTATCATTTGATCAAGTTTGGACCATAATTCCTCAAGAAATTTGATCAAACCTTCAAAAGGGCAAAATGGTCAAAATTAGGGTTTTGACTAAGAAAGGGCAACTTCTGATTTTTGACCTAGAAAATGACCAATTGGATTAAGGCATGATCTCAAGAGTCCAATTGCATCATTTTGACCTAATGACATAGCTCAAAACAATGCTCAAGTCCAAAGGATTGACAAATGAATTTTCAGTCAACTGATCAAAAGTCAACTGTATACTGAAAAGTCAAACTTTGACTTTTTAGTCAAAATCAAATGTCAAAGATCCCAGTTCATTAAAGCATGTCAAAATATGAAATTTATTCATTTTTTACATTATTCCCATTTAGTTTCTTATACAAATTCAATTTGGTTGTAATAGATTAATTAGGTTTATATTCTTGCAATCCCCATTTACAATTTGTACACCCCCTCCCACAAATATTGTAATAGCGTAGTAACTTTAAATTCCGCAATTTTTCGTTTTATATACAAATGTTAGTAATTAGGGTTTGTATGGAAAGACTAAAACCAGTACTTAGAAAACCATAATTCAAGACAAAATCAAGCATGAAAATAATACACTTGCACACAAACACCCCCTAGGGTAAATCCATTTGGTTGCCTTTATAAAATGGCCATATTACGCATGTGAGGTATCTTAGCAAAAAAAAAAACAAATACAAGATCATAGTCCCTCGATGACGCTATCTAAGTTGCCTTTCAAATGATCTTGGTCTCTAAGAGAGAATGCTAAGTTACCTTGCAACATTGTTAATCATGGTTATACGATGACCCACGCCCGTCCCGTTTACATCCAAAGATAGGGTTAATTACCAATTCAATGGTAAGATAACAATGTCAAAGGAAAACAAAAATGAACAAAAAAGACTTTTGAGTAGGTAGAATGCTCCTAATTACTTGCTCAATTTCAAACAAAACATCCTTGCTATTTTCAAAATAAACACCTACACTTTCAAACATCTTACAAACTTAAAAACATTTTCAAAATATCAAACATCTTTGTATACATTCTTACAAACGAGAATCATTACAAAGATTGCCTAAACAATGGCCTCTTTACAAAATACTTTCAAAAAACCACACAAAGCACAATTTCAAACAAAAGCAAGTGATCTAGCAAGTAACTAAGAGCCCACGAAAAATCATGGATGAAAAGGGTGCTAATACTTCCCCTTTTCATAATCTACCCCCCGAACTCAAGAAATAATCTCAAAGGTCTTTCCTGTGCTTTTTCACCTTTCCTTTTGGATAAAAGAAAAGTCGGTGGCGACTCTTGCTAACTGCAACATTTGCGATCAAACACAAAACCTTCAAGTCAGTTCTCCCACCATATCACACTATCCGCAACATTTTCGATCAAACGCATAATCAAAAGTGAGTTCTCCACCGTATTACAATAGTGATGAAATAGACGACAAGGATTTGACTACGGATTTAATAAATATCTTAATTTTAACGCTAAATGTTACCTCGGTTTTTAGGAAAACCGACCCGTTAGAACATTTAATTTATAATTAAAAACTACAATTAAAATAGAGGTTCCAATTTTAGCACTCAATTTTATCGCTAAATGGTCCTCAATTTTTATGAAAAAGCGATAGGTTAGAACATTTATATTACAAATAGAAAATAACGTTAAAATAGAGGTTAGAACATCGATGTGGGGCACATGCATTAGAATCATATCACTTATCTAGAATAGTAATGATCAACTATATTCAACATTCTTTGGGCTATTTAAACGTCTCTTTTGGATTATCAAGGAGGCATTTGAGATGTTTAAACGTCTAATTACCAACTCGTTGTTTCAAAGTGTTTTCCTATTTTCAACGTCTCGTTACCAAATCTCTGTTTCCTTATTTCAAATTCCTTAAATGGGTGCAAATTTTTTGTTCATTGTCAATGAAAAGTATATTGATTTCAATGATTTCGAATGCTTTATACAAAAGTTGAAGAAAGTTATTGATAAAAAAGGTTTAATAGTTACTTTAACATTCTACATGGCCCTATATACACTAACCTCGTTAAAGATTTATGGATTAACACCTCCGTTGTGCTAGCTGGTGATGAAGAAATCATCCAATCCTATATCAATGCCACTCATTTATACATTACTCCATCACCGATTTATATGACAAACAACTGTAAGTTTTGGTAGTTGTGAACATTATGAATTCAACAGTGTCTATGAAATACACCTTTATCTACTTTATTTCAACGAAAATAATATCTCCAGTCCTGCTTCTCTGAAACCAATTGCAAAATTTTGGTTTCAACTTCTAGTGGCAAATCTTCGTCCAAGAGAGAAAGACTTGGAAATGCTTACTTGGTATGGCAAGCATCTCTTGTTATTCCTCATCTAAAATATGGGAATTAATCTTCCTCTTACCATTTTCAACTTCTTGATGGAAATGATAAAGACTTCTCGGGAGGAAACGACTTTCGTCATACCTTATAGAAGAGTTCTTTCTGAACTTTTCTATAAGTTAGGGATAGTTAGGGGTGATGTTGAAGTTGAGTGGACTTAGAAGTTTGAATTTGTTTAGTAGTTTTATTTATTGAGTTTTTTATTATCAATGAAATATTTCCTTTATCTATTATTACCTATTCTTGTTAAACAAAAAAAAACATGGCATCTGGAAAAGACGCCAAGTGATAAATCATTGAAAAATGTTTTAAATGCGACAACTGGGATTTGAAGTGAGGTTCCTTATAGCTATATTACATCGATTTTTAAGAAAATAGAGATAACATATTTATTAGTTTTTTATGGAAAAAAGGCGCTAACTTATAGGTGTGCAACCTCGGTTTTTAATAACACCGACGTAAGATGATGTTTATCTTATTAAAAAATAAAACATTGTGCTCCCATGATATATCCTCTCGGTTTTAAGCATGTTGGAGATGAAAGCTTCGTCATGAAAAGTGTTATTTATTGTAGAGTATCCTCCGACTTTATGGCGAAGAAGAAAGGTTATGTATCTTACGATGATCACAACAAATTTGCAATGCTTGGAAAATGTAGTATAGGTAATCCCTCAACTATTACTATCTCAAATGTTATGTTAGTTGAAGGTCTTAGACATAGTCTTCTTAGCATTAATCAATTGTGCAACAATGGGTATAAGGTAACTTTTGCCAAAGATTGTTGCATAATAGAACATAATGAAAATAAGGATTGTATGTTTAATGGTGTGAGTGTAAATAATATCTATATGCTTGACTTAAAAGAAGTTTCCTTGAATAATGCCCAGTGTCTTGTTACCATGAGTGAAGACTCTTGGCTATGGCATATACGTCTGGCACATGTCAATGTTGATCTACTTAATAAAGTAGTTGCAAAATGTTTAGTAATTGGTCTACCTAAAATAAAAGTTTCAAAAGATCACCTATGTGATGCATGTCAAAAGGGACAACAAACAAGAGTCTCTTTTAAATCTAAAAATGTTATTTCAACATCGAGACCTCTTGAGCTCCTTCACATGGATTTATTTGGACCATCACGGACCAAAAGCATAGGTGGAAACTACTATGCTTTTTTAATTGTAGTCGATTACTCTAGATTTTGTTGGACTATTTTCTTACGTAGCAAAGATGAAACATTCACAGCTTTCACACTTTTTGCCAAGTTATCCCAAAATAAATTGAATTCTAAAATTGTTGCCATCCAAAGTGATCATGGAGGTGAATTTGAAAATCACCTCTTTGAAGAATATTGTGATAAAGGATTGTTATGGAGCGTAAAAATCATGTTTTAGAGGAGTTGGCAAGAACAATGCTCAATGACTATGGTCTACCAAAATATTTTTGGGCTGATGCTATTAGCACAGAATGTTATGTCTTGAATAGGATACTTATTCGTCCTATTCTTGATAAAACTCCTTATGAACTTTTAAAAGGTAGAAACCAAATTTATCTCATCTTCATCTATTCTAATGTAAATGTTTTGTTTTAAATAATGGAAAGGGTGATCTTGGAAACTTTGATGCGAAAGCCGATGAAGGTATATTTCTTGGATACTCACAATCTAGTAAAGCATATAGATTTTATAGCAAGAGATTACTTATTATTGAAGAGTCGGTTCATGTTACTTTTGATAAATCTTGCCCTAGTAGTGTTGGGAAAGGTATTTCTTTTCATGGTGTAGGTGCAACTACAAAAGGACATACTCAAAGACACCGAAAAAGGAGTTGATCAACCTAAAGCGGTGGAAGTTGAGAAGGAGGGACATGACAACCAAGAAAATAAGGATGATGAACCAAGTCAACAAGAAAATGATGGTATTCCATTGGAGTGGAGAACCTACAAGGATCATCCAATTGACAACATTATTGGTGACATCACCAAAGGGGTAACAACACGCTTTAAGATAAGTAATTCAAGTTATCACCACGCGTACCTATCACAAGTTGAACCTAAAAACGCTAAGGATTCCTTAATTGATGAGCATTGGCTTATGGCCATGAAATAAAAATTGAATGAAATTGAAAGAAATGGCGTTTGAGACCTTGTCCCTCGTCCACAACATCGTCAAGTTATAGGCACACGATGGGTATTTAGGAATAAACTTGACGAACATGGTGTGATAACAAGGAATAAGGTCCAGCTAGTGGCTGAAGGGTATAACCAAGAGGAATGCATTAATTATGAGGAGACTTATACTCTGGTTGCCTAACTCGAGGCTATACGCCTTTTACTAGCATATGCATACTCTAGAACTTCAAATTATATTAAATGGACGTTAAAAGTGTGTTCCTTAACAGATATATAAATGAATAGGTGTATGTTTTTACAATCTTCCGATTTTGAAAATTATGAGTATCCTAATCATGTTTTTAAGCTAAAACGTGTGTTGTATGGTCTTAAATCTTAAACAAACCCCAAGGGCATGGTATGACCGGCTAAACAAGTTCTTGCTTGATCAAGGATACTCTAGAGGGAAGGTAGACACTGTAACACCTCGATTTAATTAGAATTATTTTTAATTAAATAATTAGATAATGTGATATGATATTTTGTTGGGGACTAGATACCTTAGAATTATGAGAGTTGAGGTTTTAGGGGTGTATGGCTAAATGTGTAGAGACATGGGGGGTGTAGTATAATATGGATTTTTATTACTATTATATTATAATATTAGGATTATTATTATTTTATAATAATAATTAAATCATTACTTAATTAAGATAGTTATTTTAATATTGGCATATATTAGAGTGAGAAGAAGATAAAGAGAGTTAGTACGTAGAAACAGAAAAAGAGAAGCGTAGATGTGAGAAGAGGAGAAAGAACTAGGAATCTAGGGCAGGAAAGTTCATCAGTAGGAATCAAAAATCATCACCAATCTAAGGTAAGGGGATTATAACTCTATAATAGTTTGCCTAATGATGGGATATGGTGGTGTTTAGGTTCCATGGTTGTATGCTTTTGATTTCTCCCTATTTGGTTATTTTGGGGTTTTACCCTTTGATGATTGATTTTGATGCATTGTGTGTACCATTGATGTTTGATATGTGTGGTAATTGATGTATGATGATAGGGGATGAAAATCTGAGGTTTGATTGTGCATTATCTCATGAAGTTCATGTTTTTAGAATTGAGCCAAAAGGATTTTCGCACTGCTATTTTTCTGAATCCGTAAAATTGTTTTTCACAGGTGCAATCGATTGCTAAGTTCAATTTTGGTGAATTTTTCTTCTGTTTCAGTAAACAATCGATTTGAAGTACAGAGCAATTGATTTTCACTACTTAAAAACGTGATTTTTGGCCTCTGGAACAAGGTGCAATCGATTTGCATGTTAGTGCAATCGATTGCTCACTGTTTGACAGCATTTTTGAAAACTTGAAAACTCCATAACTTTTGACTCGGGTGTCTGTTTGACGCGCTGTTTGGATCGTTGGAAAGATAAAAATATTTTTTACAGTATGGCAATAATTTTGATGATAGTAGACTAATATTTTATTGTAATAATTCTGATGTGTGTGTATGTTGTATGTGTTGTAATGCAAAATGTTGCGATTGAATGTATCAGTGTTGTATAAATGATGTACGAAGGATTTTGCATGATGTATTGCATGATAATGATGATGACGATGGCCTGTATTGGCAAAAGATGGCATGTATTTCCGATACATTAATAAGTATGAACAATCAATGTAAATTAAGTTGTTGCATGTCAGTGCCGCATGCATTCATTAAAGATATAGTCTGTATTGGCGAAAGATGGCCTGTATTGGCGAAAGATGGCCTGTATTGGTGTTGTTTCCCCAAGTTGGCATTTATTAAGTTGAGGGTTTTTCCCTATTGGTACCACATGCATAGAGTCAGTATCATCTTCATTGCATTATACTGTTATTAGTAATCGATGGTTTGATTATTAAACAAATTTCTAATTCCGTTACAATGGATGTTTGTGTTGTTTGTTGCACATAATTATATTGATGTTTTTTCACAGTATGATGAACGATAAAAAGGTGTGAGATAAAGAGGTATAATTATGTGTACTTGAATTACTATCTGTTTATTATTATGCTTCCTCTTATATTGTTATGATATCTCACCCTTTTTGTTTGAATGTTGCCTCTACGTGGGTAACGTGCAGATGATCTGAAGTAGCTCGAGGTCGTGGTTAGATGAAGAATTCCTTCAGTTATGTGTAGATTGAGTCGGTGTCTGCTCTGATACATAACACTTGGAGGTTTCGCATTCATTTTATTTCGTTGGAGTGAACTTTGCACTACTCCATTGTTTGAGTTTAATTTATGACTATGTTGAATTTTGAAAGATGATAATTATGACTCTGGTTGGAGAATTGAGATGATTCTTTATTGATGTTTTCCGTTGCGAATAAATGAAAGGAGGTTTAAGACTTTTGAGCATATGAATTATGTTGTGTATCTTATTTAATGAGCATGTATTATGTATGAAGCATGTTACATCCTATTTTGATGTTGTATTTTAGAAATTAATTTACTCTGATTTTTATATAAATTATCGAAGGGGATATAGGGTGTTACAATTGGTATCAGAGCAGGTCGGTCCTTCTGGCCAAGTTGTTGAGTCAGTGTAGTGTGACAGTTGAATATTGTCAACGTGTTGTTCCTTAGTACGCGACATGTGTGTGGAACACTGTCGGTGCTTTCTTGTTTTTCTAATCACTTGTTTGCAGGAGTGGGATTGGAAAAAAGTGGGCGAGAAGCTAGTGCTTCTCTCAGATGGTTCAGGTGTGAACAATTGTTTCAGTGTGTCGTGATTTTCATAAGTGCAAATGTTGGTGAGACTCCACTGTTTTTCCAATTTTGAAGGAAGTAACGAATTCGGGATTTATATCTAGCGGTTAGTCGAATGGTCCTTGAGAGAGAATGATCAGGTACTCGTGTTGTTCACATCTCTAGAAGTGGAGTGCGATGTTATGGCTAATGATGTGCCAGTTGTGGGTGAGTCTTGATGTTTTCTTGGGGAGAATTGAGACTGGTCGTTAGAGTGAGATGTTGGATTAACTTGATGTTATCCTTGGGGTGGACTGGTTGGAGTTAAACCAAGGGATTGCAAATTATTTTGATGAGTTGATGCATATTCTTATGCCCGGAGATATTTGTTAAATAAGTAGGATAACTCCTAGAAGGTGAAGCTCATATGGTCATAATGTTTCAACACTGCATGTTGATCTTGAAGTTGTCAGTGTTGAGTTACCATTGTGTATGTCGTTGTTGTCCTGAATAATGCTAGAGTGATGAATTATTATGAATTTTATGTTGGAATCATGTGTGTGATTGTTGATTGGCGTTGATATTGTTGAGGTGTTGTGAATCACAAGTTAGATTTGGAACTCGAAGATATGAGTAAATTTGTAAAAAGGATTGGAGCATTGGTGTTTTGGAAAATGGAATTTTTGGCAAATTAATGTGCCTCTTGAGTTATAAGAAGAATGGGGTTTTGGAAAAGTGTTGGAATGGGTTTTGTACATAGAAAATCATTTAAAAAACTGCTTTTGTACAATAAGCAATCTATTGGCATTAGGGTGCAATCAATTGCACAGTTAAAAAAGATATGTGGAAAACTGCTTCTGTACAAGGTGCAATTGATTGTTGTTTTTGTGCAACCGATTGCACAATGCTGGATAACATTTTTATAAAAACTTCAAAAATTCATAACTAGTTCTGGACGTCCGATTTGAGTTCCGTTTGAAGCGCTAGAAAGCTAACGTGACAAACTTTGTTTTAAAAATGGTTCCAGAACCTGGAAGTAATTTAATTGTCATGAGGGGCGGAGTTTACTGTTGATCTTGTCCTTGGTACCAGACTTGTTTCTATAGCACCATACAGGATGTCAACTTCAGAGTTGGATGAATTGAAGAAGCAATTAGAAGAATGGTTGGAAGATAAATTTGTGAGACCAAGTGTATCACTTGGGGAGCTCTGATGTTATTAGTTAAGAAAAATAAGGTACTACGAGATTGTGGGTAGATTACTGACAGTTAATTTTGGTAACGATTGAGTTTAAATATCCACTGAGATGGATTGAATATTTGATGGACCGTCTGGTAGACGAGTATCTCTTCAAGTCTAATCGAATTGAGGTTGGACTACTTTCATATTCAGGTGAAGGGTGAGGATAGTTAGATAATATCTCTTAGAACTCGGTGAAGGCATTATGAATATTGGATTGGTTTGTTGCGGTGTTTATTGAGGAAATATCTAAGTCGGAATATAGGCATGTTGAACGTTGCGATTTGAATTTTTGTGTCGAGATGGAGGAAACTTTATGCTAAGTTTCCAAGGTGTAAATTATGGTTTGAGGAGATTATTTTTTTTTTTAGCATGCTATTTCAGGTGATGGTATCTGTGAATCCATCCAAAGTAAATGCATTTCTACATTGAGTGGCTCTGAAGTTGGTTACGGAGACTAGAATTTTTTTTTTGACATAACTTATTACTATTACAGTTCATTTGAGAAAAGGTCAAGGATGATATATTGTTAATGAATGAGATATTGGTATTAGTAAGGATGTGAATGTATTGGAGAAAACACATAGAAGTGCAGATTATGCCAATTGAGAATGTTTACAGTGTGGAGATCTTTGAGGAAGAGAGAAAGTTAGATGGTAGAGTGGGTTGCGCTTTGTTGATAATATAATATTGACATGTGTCAAGAAAATTTTGGAAGTTTTATCAACAATCGGGATGTGGAAATGGTGTTATTGAGATTGTGATTAGAATGAGATCCAAATATGAAGTTATATGAATCATCGAGGCCATAAGGCTAAAGGAGAGACTAAGGATTTATTGATGTTATTAAAGCCCTTTACTTGGGTGAATACTTCATTTGGATCGAAATGACTTGGATTGTACTTGGTGCAGTAGCAATTCCGATATTGGGAGAATATTTAACAATTGTTTTGTACCACGAGTATATATAAGAGAATATGTGATGGATTTTTGGGCGTTTATGTATCATTGACGAGGTTGAAAAAGAAGGAAATTAAGAAAATGTTTGTAAGTCTTAGAGATGATTGTTGAATATTATGCTTAAGTAACTTTGAGCACAAGATAAAGGACACTATTATAGTTGAGTAACGATGATTTATGCCACCAATATGGTTATCGACTACCTATTGACAAATTGAGAAACTGATCACCCTTGATCTCTTGTTGATAGTAAACGGGATTGTATTGGATGGGATAAACTTGTCTTACTAGCTTGATAGTGAGTAAAGTGGATTGACTTTTTATCGAGAGGATAATTATTCACCATTTTGTGTGAACCTAATATAAAAATGGCTATGAAAGAGTTGGAAATTATTGAGTTGTTCGATGAATTGAGTTGGTATGTGAGTTAACGCTATAGAGTGGAAGGTTGAGAATATCTAAAGTGAATAATGACTTCCTGGTGGATATTAAAGAGATTCAGAAACTAGATATGAAACTTGTAGATCTGATAGTTCATGGAAATCAAAATGATGATAGTGATTGTAAAGTAGATGAATGAGAGTGGCGCAGGGAAGCGTGATGTGGCGTAGTTCATTATGTGTGTGTGACTTATTAGGAGTCAACAGTAAACATCAGAATCCTACGGGGATGATGCAAACCATTGGACAATTCAGAATGGAATTGTTAGGTGAAAGATTGATATATTTTCCGTGTTGTTGTCATCGTAATAGAGGTATTGATTTGCATAATCTACTAGTGGAATGTAGCATTATGGCACTAAAGTTGTGTGTTAATGTTGTCGGTAATCGGTTGTGTTTATGTTCTTATGACGATATTGATGTGTGATGAAATAGTAGAAACGGTGTTCATGTCCTGAGACTCTACATTCTTAGTCTATGTTGTTGTTTTGTTTCCTATGGCAGGGACTCGAGGGTGAGCATAGTTTCCTTATGAAGAGAAATTATAGAAGTGTTACCTATAGTGACAGAGAGGATCTCATTGTGTTCCGGTCCAAGCGTAAACAAGAACATAAAGTAATAGATCATGTATTCTGGGGTGATGAGACAAGGAGTAAATTAACATATGCATTCATAACTCAGTAGTAATGCATCTTATTGGATTTTTGTGGTTGACTATATGGAAGGTTAGATAGTAGTATTCGGAAGGTTTCCAAACATGATGTGGAAGTTGGAAGGAAGGATGCGAGATTCGTATCCGGAGTTATTAGTATCAAGTGGATTTTCAAGGACGAAAATATTCTAAGTGGGGGAGAGTTGTAACACCCCGATTAAATTAGAATTGTTTTTTATTAAATGATTAGATAATGTAATATGATATTTTATTGAGGACTAGATACCTTAGAATTATGAGAGTTGAGGTCTTAGGGGTGTATGGCTAAATGTGTAGAGACATGGGGGGTGTGTAGTATAATATGGATTTTTATTACTATTATATTATAATATTAGGATTATTTATTATTTTATAATAATAATTAAATAATTACTTAATTGGGATAGTTATTTTAATATTTGGATATATTAGAGTGAGAAGAAGAGAAAGAGAGTCAGTACGTAGAAACGGAGAAAGAGAAGCGTAGAAGTGAGAAGAGGAGAAAGCACTAGAAAGCTAGGGCAAGAAAGTTCATCAGTAGGAATCAAGAATCATCACGAATCTAAGGTAAGGGGGATTCTAACTCTATAAGGGTTTGCCTAATGATGGGGTATGGTTGTGTTTAGGTTCCATGGTTGTATGCTTTTGATTTCTCCCTATTTGTTGTTTTGGGGTTTTACCCTTTGATGATTGATTTTGATGCATTGTATGTACCATTGATGTTTGATATGTCTGGTAATTGAGGTATGGTGAAAGGGGGTGATAACCTGGGATTTGATTGTGCATTATCTCATGAAGTTCGTGTTTTTATAATTGATCCAAAAGGGTTTTCGCACTGCTATTTTTCTGAATCCGTAAAACTATTTTTCACAGGATGCAATCGATTTGCAGTGCAGGTGCAATCGATTGCACAGCTCAATTTTGGTGAATTTTTCTTCAGTTTCAGTAAGCAATCAATTTGTAGTACAGAGAAATCGATTTGCACTGCTTAAAATGTGATGTTTGGCTTCTGGAACAAGGTGCAATCGATTTGCATGTTAGTGCAATCGATTGCTCACTGTTTGATAGCATTTTTGAAAACTTGAAAACTCCATAACTTTTGACTCGGGTGTCTGTTTGACGTGCCGTTTAGATCGTTGGAAAGCTAAAAATATTTTTTATAATGTGGTAATAATTTTGATAACAGTAGATTAATATTTTATTGGAAGAATTCTGATGTGTGTGTATGTTGTATGTGTTGTAATGCAAAATGTTGCGATTGAATGTATCAGTGTTGTATAAACGATGTATGAAGGATTTTGCATGATGTATTGCATGATAATGATGATGACGATGGTTTGTATTAGCGAAAGATGGCCTGTTTTTCTGAGACATTGATAAGTATGAACAATCAATGTAAATTAATTTGTTGCATGTCAGTGTCGCATGCATTCATTAAAGATGGTCTGTATTGGCGAAAGATGGTCTGCATTGGCGAAAGATGGCATGTATTGGCATTGTTGCCCCAAGTTGGCATTTATTAAGTTGAGGGTTTTTCCCTATTGGTACCACATGCATAGATTCAATATCATCCTCATTGCATTACACTGTTATTAATAATCGATGGTTTGATTATTAAATGAATTTCTAATTCTGTTACAATGGATGTTTGTGTTGTTTGTTGCACATAATTATATTGATGTATTTCATAGTATGATGAACGATAAAAAGGTTTGAGATAAAGATGTATAGTATTGTGTACTTGAATTACTATCTGTTCATTATTATGCTTCCTCTTATATTGTTATGATATGTCACCCTTTCAGTTTGAATGTTGCCTCTACGTGGGTAACATGCAGATGATCCGAAGTAGCTCGAGGTCGTGGTTAGCTGAAGAGTTCCTTCAGTTTTGTGTAGATTGAGTCGGCGTCTTCTCTGATACATAACACTTGGGGGTTTCGCGTTTGTTTTATTTTGTCAGAGTGAACTTTGCGCTACTCCATTGTTTGAGTTTAATTTATGACTATGCTGAATTTTGAAAGATGATAATTATGACTCTGGTTGGAGAATTGAGATGATTCTTTATTGATGTTTTCCATTGCGAATAAATGAAATGAGGTTTAAGAATTTTGAACATATGAATTGTGTTGCATATCTTATTTAATGAGCATTTATTATGTATGAAGCATGTGGAATCCTATTTTGATGTTGTATTTTAGAAATTAATTTACTCTGATTTTTATATAAATTACAGGCGGGGAAATAGGGTGTTACAGACAAGTATTGTCTCAAATTACTAAAACGATTGGGAATGGACGGTGCAAATGAAATTGACACACCTATTGCAATAAATGGCAATTTGGATAGAGATAAAAAGGGTAAGGATGTTGAGGTCAAGAAATATAGAGGTATGATTGGATCTCTTCTATATCTTACAGCATATATGTCTGATATTATATTTAGCGTTTGTAAGTGTGCATAATATCAATAGGATTCTAAGGAATTGCACTTAAAAGCGGTTAAGCGTATTCTTAGTTATCTTATTGGTACCTCTAAGTTTGGGATTTCGTATTCCAAGGGACACGATTATAGCTTGCTTGGCTATTCAGATTCTAATTTTTTCGGTTACAAATCAGATAAGAAAAGTACTAGTGGAACTTGTCTCATGTTTTCAAAATCCTTCATTAGTTGGCATAGTAAAAAGAAAATTTCAGGGATTTGTCAACGGCCAAGGCGGAGTATGTGGTTGGCGATAGTTGTTGTGCCCAAATCTTGTGGCTTAAGTAATAATTACTTAATTTTGACATTAAACTTCCATGTATTCCTATCATGTGCGACAATAATAGTGCCATTAATCTAACCAAGAATATTGTACTATATTCTCGCACTAAACATATTGAGATGCTGTTGGCTCCTAAATTCGAAACCCTTGTTTTTATTAATATAAACCATTAATCATGAGGGATGGTTTTGACCAGCTGATTTTGTCGAAATGCTCATCAGAAGATGGCAAGGTACTTAGAGAATTTCTTCTAAGTAGGAATCTTCTTGCCTTCGACGTCGAAGGTGCTTCTCGACAAAGGTATTCGATTCTTAGAGTGGAACGGTTTGAGATTCAAATGTTTGGAGGGAAAACGGTTCCCAGCGGTTACCAAGTGCAACGTGCCAAGATCAGGAGCGTCGAATGCTGTGAGCGTGCCAAGTGGAGTCATCTCGAAGCAGCGTAACCGCCCGACGGTTACTTGAGATGTGTTTAGTATAAATACTAGTTGTTCACGTAGTTTTTCGCGTGTGTTCACAATTATATACAAGTCACTCATTTAGATTCAAGTACCCAGTGTGAGCGAAAGAATTGTTGAGAATGTATGTGTGAAACACCATTTTAATTAATCAAAGTCATTTATTTTCCAGAACTTTATTGCCTTTCATTTACTTTTCCCAGTCGAAGCCTTTATTTAAAGCTTTCTTTCATTCTACCAAGTTTTCTTCATGCAATTTACATAAAGTGTCTTTATTTTCTTGTCATTAACCATCATTAAACTTAGTCAAAACCCCAAAAATCAACCATGTCTTAGGATCAATCTGATCGATCCTGCGAGTCACCAAATAAGTAACCTTTTGGAGGATCAGCGGTTGTGTACCAATTTCCACGGTAAACAAATTGGCACACCCGGTGGGACCTTGTGTTGATTTTGAAGGTTAACCGTATTTATATAGAATATCATCTTTTTCGAGAGGTATTGCATGTTATTGAGGAGTGGTAGAATATACACTAACAATACCAATACTGGCAGAAGAAGAGAAGCGATGGTGAATCCGCCAAACAATAGCGAAATCCCACAAACGAATGTGGGAACAACGGTTATCCCAACCGTAAGTGAAGCGCTAACCGCTGGTTCAACACCAACAGTAACGGTCACACAAACGGGGCCATTACCTCCGTTCACTGGCCCCAGAGTGCCTTTGGGAACTCCCCCACCAACGGGAAATCCAGGAACTAGGCCTTATGTTCCCCCAGGATTTATGACAGGCGGTCCAAATCGAGAACCACTCTATGGCATGCCAACGTCTGAATTGGCTAGCCTGACGAACGCTGCGTCCAGTTTTTCAGACCCTTTAGTGAGTGCCTCTTCGCCACTCCAAGGTTCTGGAGTTGGTATGGCGAACAGAAATAGGACCCAACTCTTAGGAGGAACGTCCCAAGTAGTGCATGGCCTTACGAATGCCTCGACAGCAGTCTTGAGGCAACAAATGGACGAAAGCAACCACGATATGGTTCAAATGTTGGCACAAACTTTAAGTACAGTGCTGAATCCTCTAATACAAAACACCACCCAGTCGAATCAGCAGATGACAGCGCAAATGACGCGTCTGGCTGATTTCTTTGGGGTACCCCAACCTATTCGACAGCCCCAAAGGGCGCAAATAAGGGGAAACCAAGGTATACTTCTAGAGGAAGAAACCACTATTAACCAAGTCCAGCAGCCTGTCGAAGAAAACCTTAGGGCGCGATTGGAGCAACCCGGGGTCGAAGAACCTAGGGTCATAGCCCCGGAGGTAAGGATAGTCAACAGAAACCAAAATGCTGACGAAGTAGTTCAGCACATCCAATACCAGAACATGGGTTTGGAAAATAACCTGGCAGCCATGATCGAAAGAATCATGACGCAAAATGGGATGAATATGGGCTTTCGTAGGCCCAACTTCACATCCCCACTGTCAGAATATGTGTTACAAACAGACTTACCTCCTAGATGTAAAGTCCCTAAGTTCACTAAATTTTCAGGGGACACGACAGAATCTACTGTCGAACATGTGGCGAGATACTTGATCGAAGCAGGAGATATTTCAAACAACGAAAACCTGAGGATTAAGTATTTCCCAAGTTCTTTAACAAAGAACGCGTTTACTTGGTTCACAACTCTCCCCCCCAATTCGATCCATCATTGGACCCAGTTGGAGAGATTGTTCCATGAGCAATTCTACATGGGACAAACCAAGATAAGCCTGAAAGAATTGGCCAGTGTAAAGAGACGTTTCACTGAACCTATAGACGAATATCTAAATAGGTTTTGGTTGCTCAAAGCAAGATGCTTTACGCAAGTGCCAGAACATGAGTTAGTCGAAATAGCCGCAGGGGGCTTAGATTATTCCATTAGGAAGAAATTAGACACTCAATACCTGAGAGACATGGCCCAATTGGCCGATAGAGTTCGACAGGTAGAACGCCTTAAGGCTGAAAAAGCCAAGGCGACAAAAACTCATAAAAGAGAGAGGATAGCATATGTCGAATTGATGATGAAGATCCAGAAACCTTCGACGAAACTATAACCGTCGAAGAAAGCAAGGTCGATTTAGCGGAACTAAAACAAGGGCCACCATACTCTTGCAAACTGCTAGTCCCCTCAAGTGGAAAAAATCCCACTGGTCTGGAAAGGGCCAACGATAGGTTCCCCAAAAAGACTTACAGTTTTGATATTACAAAATGTGATGAAATCTTTGACTTACTTGTAAAAGATGGCCAAATGATAGTACCCCCAGGGGTAAAAGTGCCTCCTCTTGATCAAAGAAAGAAAAGAGGCTTTTGTAAATATCATAATTTTCTGGGCCATAAAACATCTCAATGTTTTCTTTTCAGGAATCTCGTGCAAGACGCTATCGAAGAAGGGAGGCTGAAATTTGCTGACAAGACCCCCATGACTGTGGACTCTAACCCTTTGCAGGCTGAAGCCCATTATGCTGAACCTTCAGAGGTGAATGTGATCGAGGCATCCAGAAGCCAGGCGAAGAGGCCAGGAATAACTATGGTCAAAGTCACCAAGGATCATGTCAACATGCCAATCTTTGGCAGTTTTTCTGGGAATCTGTCCAGAAAAACAATTGAAGCGGTCCAAAAAGCGGTCGAAAGCCCAAAGCTGGAGACAGTTGGAGCCCAAAAATCTGGAACAAAACCCAGTTCTTACTTGGCTGCAGTTCAAGGCCAGACAGAGGACTTGGAGATTCAGATGAAGCAGTTGACTCTTGCCACCAAAGACACCATGAATGTCAACATGGTCGAAGTCTCTGAACCAAAAGCATCAGAGGAGGCCATTAGGCAAGAACAAGCCAACAAAACTGCTTTCCCTCGGGAAAATGAAAATCTGGCAGATTTCTTGCAAAGATGCCAGAAGAAGAAGTCATAAGTGATGATGTGTCCTCGATGCAGCTCGATTTTCGACAAAAAAGCTGCTGAACATATCCAAGGTGTGAGAGCAGCAAACAAAAAAAGGGAAAGTGTTGATACTCGACATGACCCCAGAAGAACCTACCAAAAGGGTTCAAATCAAGAAAAGAGGCCACTGACTTTCAGGCCTCCAACAAATGTGCCAGTTGATACATGGTACAAAACATCTGGTCGAAAGAGACCAAGCGAGGAAAGATGGCACTCCTTCGAAGTGCCAAGAGGTTCATCTTTTACACATAAGAAAGAACCTCAGGTTGCTACCCCTAAAGTGACCCAGGTATCAAGCAACTACAAGGGAAAGAATCCCATGTCTCGATCTCAATGGAGAAGATACCAGAGGCGGCGAAAGGCTGAGAGGGAAGCTGCTAATGAACCAAAGCCAGAATCAAGTTCAAATGTCCCTCAGAGAAAGCAGAGGAAGCCTCTTGAAAGACAACCAGTGACCAATAGGCTAGTCTGGCCTAACCAGGGTGAAGTTGATAACGAAGATGGCTCTGAGTCTGATGACACCTTAGATATCATGGTGAACATAGTCTCAGTTTTGCCAAGAGAGTTCAACCGCCAGGTGGAGGTCGAAACAAGCGATTGGGAAATTGAGCAAGAAATGGCCAAGCATAGGCCAGTGTGCTACTTCGTCATGGATAATGGCGCTACTGAAGAGCAGAATGGGTTCTTCGAACCTCCTACAGAGGCGATGAAAAATCACCTCAAGCCTTTATTTATAAGGGCTAAACTCGAAGAAACCACAGTAAATAAGATCTTGGTGGACTGTGGGGCAACCATCAACATCATCCCTCACTTTATGCTGAGAAAAATAGGCAAGAGCGATGAAAACATCAAGCCTCACAACATGGTCCTGTCGAATTATGAAGGCGGCATAGGGACCACTATGGGTGTGATCCAACTGGACATCAAGGTGGGATCCATCCTTCGACCAACTATGTTTATGGTTATATCGGCTAAACCAAATTATAATCTTTTGTTGGGCCGAGAATGGATACATGGTGTTGGAGCTGTACCATCATCAATGCACCAAAGGTTGATTCTATGGCGTCCTAATGGAATGGTCGAAAACATAGAAGCGGATCAAAGCTATTACTTGGGCGAAATAAATCACCTAGGGATGGCAGACTTCGACAAAAACCTGGCTCACATTGGGCCATGCCCAGCACCTGACTTCGACTTGGCGCCAGCGCCAAATGCTTTTTGTTCCTTATACCTGCACCCTGAGCATGGTTTTCAATGGGACAGAGAAGACTTGTCCCACATTGACTTTAGTGGGCTAACTAATATCCAGCCAACTGGTTGGGGAAGTGAATTCAGTGACAATGACTGAGTCACAATCACTGCAGCGAATTTCGGCTTACGTAGCCGAAACAAGGATGATAACGGCTCTCGAAGCCGAAGTAAAATATATGGCCACACAGGCCAATGATCAAGAGTTACCTTCTGCAGGTCCTGGAAAGGATTTCGATCCAGAACCTCCTGATATCATGCCAGAAGGAATGCAGGAACAAAGGCTCGACGCCATCTACGACGATGAGCCTTTGGGATTCGAAAAGGACCCCTTAGCGAACAACATCAAAATGCTAGCGCAGGATCCTTTAGAAGAAATCAACTTGGGCGAAGGGTTAGAGAAAAAGCCAACTTACATTAGCGCAAAAATAGACCCAGAACTCAGGTTGGAAGTGATCCATTTGTTAAAGGAGTTCAAGGACTGCTTTGCATGGGATTACGACGAGATGCCTAGTCTCGACAGAGGATTGGTAGAACTTCAGTTGCCAATCAAACCTGGGAAGAAGCCAGTCAAGCAAAGTCCAAGACGCTTCGCTCCAGAAATACTGTCGAAGATCAAAACGGAAGTCGAAAGACTGCTGAAGTGCAAATTCATATGAGCTACGAGGTATGTCGAATGGATTGCAAACATTGTGCCAGTGATTAAGAAAAACGGTACATTAAGGGTATGCATAGATTTCAGAGATTTGAATGCTGCTACACCCAAAGATGAATATCCTATGCCTGTGGCAGAAATGCTAGTCGATTCTGTCGCTGGCTATGAGTACCTGAGTATGCTTGATGGTTATTCAGGATATAATCAAATATTCATTGCTGAAGAAGATGTGTCGAAAACAGCTTTTCGATGCCCCGGGGCTTTAGGCACTTACGAGTGGGTAGTGATGCCTTTTGGCCTAAAGAACGCTGGGGCAACATATCAGCGAGCGATGAACTCTATCTTCCATGATTTTATTAACACTTTTATGCAAGTATATATTGATGACATTGTTGTAAAATCTATTTCCAGGAAGAACCATATAGACCACCTTCGACAATCATTTGAAAGAATGAGAGAACATGGTCTAAAAATGAACCCTTTGAAGTGTGCATTCTGTGTAAAAGCTGGAGATTTCTTGGGCTTCGTCGTCCACAAGAAAGGAATCGAAATCAACCAGAACAAGACAAAGGCAATTCTGGAAGCGAAAGCACCAGCGAACAAAAAGGAACTACAATCTCTGCTAGGCAAGATAAATTTCTTGAGGAGATTCATATCTAACCTAAGTGGGAAAGCTCAAGCCTTTTCACCCTTACTTCGATTGAACAAAGAAAGATTCGAATGGGGGCAAGAGCAACAAGAAGCCTTCGACAAAATCAAAGGGTATCTCACAAAGCCACCTATTTTGGTGCCTCCTTGCAGCAACAGAAGTATGAGATTGTACATAGCTGCATCCGACAAAACTTTGGGAAGCATGTTAGCCCAAGAGGATGAAAATGGAGTCGAAAGACCCATTTACTATCTTAGTAGAGTTTTGAACGATGTAGAAACTAGATATAGCGAAGTTGAAAAATTATGTCTATGTCTTTATTTCTCTTGTACAAAGCTCAAACAATATATAAAACCAGTTGATGTGTATGTTTCGTCTCATTTTGATGTTTTCAAGTACATGTTGTTGAAACCCATCCTGCACAGCCGAATTGGCAAGTGGGCGCTAGCGTTAACTGAATACTCCTTGACCTTTATGCCTCTTAAGGCAGTGAAAGGACAAGTGGTGGCAGACTTTATAGTCGACCACTCAATTCAGGTTGAGAATATAAATTATGTGGAGATAGAGCCTTGGAAATTCTACTTCGATGGTTCCAGTCATAAAGATGGAACAGGAGTAGGAGTCTTGATTATTTCTCCAGAAAAAATTCCAACAACATTCAAGTACAAGATATCAGGTACTTGTTCAAACAATGAGGCTGAGTACGAAGCTCTAATTACTGGCCTTGAGATATTGTTGGAATTGGGGGCAACTCGAGTCGAAATAATGGGAGACTCAGAGTTAGTCATTAAGCAAGTCACAAAAGAATATAAGTGCATAAGAGAAAATCTTATTATGTACTTTGTGATAGCAAATCGTTTATTGAGAAAATTCGAAATGGTCAACATTCGACACATACCCAGATTGGAAAATCAAATAGCCAACGATTTGGCACAAATTGCATCTGGGTACGAAATTTCAAAAACGAGATTACAAAGGGCAATCGAAGTCTAAGAAAAAATAAAAGCAACTTGTCTGTCACCAACAGATTTGAGATCGACAAGACTAGGGTATGCTGATCAAAGGAACTTCGAAATATCTTTCATAGACAGTTTGTCAGAGCAAGATTGGAGGAAACCCATTGTAGATTATCTACAAAATCCAGCAGCTTTGACAGAACGGAAAATAAAATATAGGGCGTTGAGTTATGTACTCATGGGTAATGAGTTATTTAAAAAGACGCCTGAAGGGGTATTGCTAAAGTGCTTAAGTGAAACTGAAGCATACATAGCCCTTTCGACTACGCACGCTGGAGCATGTGGGGCTCACCAAGTAGGCCATAAGATGAAGTGGTTGTTGTTTCGACAAGGACTATACTGGCCCACCATCTTGAAAGATTGTGTCGAGTTCGCGAAGGGTTGCCAAGAATGTCAAGTCCATACAGGCATCCAACATGTACCAGCAAGCGAACTTCACTCAATAGTGAAACCTTGGCCCTTTAGAGGATGGGCGTTGGACCTTATTGGAGAGATTCGACCAGCATCATCAAAGAGCGAGAAGTATATATTGGTAGGCATTGATTATTTCACTAAGTGGATCGAAGTTGTTCCTTTAGTCAGTGTAGACCAAGAAAATGTCATTGAATTTATTCAAAAGAACATTATCTTTAGATTTGGAATCCCTGAAACTATAACGACTGATCAAGGATCAGTTTTCACCGGTCGAAAGATGCAGGAATTCGCTCAAGAAACAGGCTTTAGACTCCTAACATCAACACCTTATTATGCGCATGCAAACGGTCAAGTTGAAGCAGCAAATAAAATAGTGATTGGCTTGATAAAAAAAGCATGTAGGGAAGAAGCCAAAAAATTGGCATAAGACGTTAGACCAGATCTTGTGGGCATGTCGAACGTCCCCAAAGAAGCCATAGGTACAACACCATATCGGCTAACTTTTGGTCATGACGCAGTGTTGCCAGCGGAAATTTGTCTTCAATCTGCAAGGGTTCAGAGACATCATGATATCCCCTCTGAGGTTTATTGGGATATGATGTTAGACGAACTAGTAGATTTAGACGAAGAAAGACTACGCGCTCTCGACCTACTAAGGATTCAGAAGAAAAGAGTAGAAGACTCTTACAATAAAAAAGTAAAGCCTAAGGAATTTTCGCCTGGAGAATTAGTTTGGAAGGTGATTCTCCCCATGGATCGAAGGGATCGAAGCATGGGAAAATGGTCACCCAAATGGGAAGGACCATTCAGAATTATCCAAACTTTTTCTGGTGGAGCTTATGAAGTCGAAGAGTTAGGTGAAGATAAAAGACTCTTGAGAGTAAACGGCAAATATTTGAAGAAATATAAACCTATGCTCCAAGAGATCAAAATAAATAGCAAGTAATGACCAAATTAACCATAAATAGCCAAAATGGAAAATTTTATAAGAATTAGCCAAAATGGTTACATTGCCAAATAAATATTACAATACATGGTTAATAAATGGCTGAGTAAATTAGAAGGGGATAGAATCTCTAAGTCGAAGGTACTTGGCCTGCTGCAACTCCAGTCTTTTGTTGCACAAGGCATTCGCCTGGGAAAGCTTGGCAATCTGGTCATCGAAGGCTTGGGCTTTCTCAGCAAACTCTAGGCCTCGTGTAACTTCAGCTTGGCTCTCTGTGTCTGAAACAGTCGAGAGAAGCTCCTCCTTACGCTTGGTATTAGCATTTATATTAGCATTTATCTTTGCCTTCTGCTTCGACAACTCTGCAATTCGAGAAGTCGTCTCAGCTACCTCAGTCCAGGCAGAAGAACTTTTGCCATGTAGCGCTTCGAGCTGGTTGTTGAAGCCCCTCTGACGTCGATAGTCCGCAGAGAATTGATCAACAATGGAGTATAACTCCAAGATAAAGCTCGAAACCTCTGGAGTCACAGCAAGCAAGTCGACTGCATTCAAAACAGCTCCCAAACAAGACGGAGCAGTGGGATCCCCCTCCAAAGCCTTCATCAGATCTTTCTTGAAGAACTGAGCCTTGACCTTCATCAAAGCCTCATCAAGAGGAGAAGTCGAAGTGGACTTCCCCGATGCAGTAGAAGCATCATGACTAAGGTCAGATGAACTTCCC
Source organism: Vicia faba (assembly GCA_948472305.1). Lineage (NCBI taxonomy): Eukaryota > Viridiplantae > Streptophyta > Magnoliopsida > Fabales > Fabaceae > Vicia > Vicia faba. The sequence goes on from OX451737.1 coordinate 242,322,007, forward strand.
CTACTCTCGATAATGGCATTCAGATAGCCAATGGGATCAGTTTGCTTCAAGAGTGCCAAGTCTTCTTTAGACTTAGGCTTTGTCGAGGTGGTAACCCTTACAGCAGCGTTGGCTTGGGGTTGAAGTTGTTGAGTAGCATTTGCATCGACATGACTCTCTTCGACATGTAGTTCTGTAGTGCCAGCATCAGTGTGATCCCCTTCGTCATGTTGTTCCTCTGACAGATCGACCACTTGAATTTCCTTTGGTTGTTGATCCTCTGCTTCGGCATTGGCTTCGTCGTTTGCCAATTCCTCCTCTTGTGGCCTACTGTGTTCAGCAGAGTCTAGTGTCTCTGAAGTCTTTGGTGCTGAACTTTCGGTGGTCTCCTGAAAATGGAAGAGGAAGAATCTTCTGGTTTAGAAAGAGACACAATCGAACGTGAGCATCGACACCTGAGTTAAAAATGGTTAGAGAAACTACCTGCAGAGGAACTTCAGCCCCAGGGCTGGAATTATCACTTTCGACGGGTTTATTGAGCAAAACATTTAGCTCCTCCTCCGTGGGCTCTTCGATAATCACGGGAGGTGGCCTGGGTCTTCTCCCTGCAACCTTTATTCTGATCATGGGTCGAGACTCAGGAGAAGGAGCATCTTTCTTCAGTTTTCTCCGTTTAAGAGGAGCGGGGGGAGATTCGTCCTCATCCTCACTCCCAGATTCGACCGTTAGTGCAGGTCGTTTCTTAGGTGAAGGTGCCTGAAAACCAATTGGAGTTCGATTTAGAACGCTACATCGAAAAACAGGATGTTAAAACCAGAAGGAAATAATAAAAGTTTGGTTACCGGTGCTGAAGGTTTTATCGAAGGACCTCCCCCCTAATGGCTTTCTGTAGTTTTCGCCGGTGCTGAAGGTTTTGTCAAGGGACCTCCTCCCTGATGGCCTTCTGTGGCTTTCTTTGTTGCAGGCTTTCGAACAACTGAAAGAAGATGCGTTCACAAGTTATAATTAACAAGTTACAAGTCGAAATGGAAAGACAAAAGTAATTTGGAGAGTGAACGTACATTTCTTTATTTTGTCAAGGACTAGAACGAAGGACTTCTGAAGTTCATCCACAAAATCTTTTTCGTCGAAGAACTCTTCGGCATAATAACTCTTCCACCAGTCTTCGAAAGATGGTGAACAGAGGAAGTTAAGTTGATAGTCGAACAGTGAAAGTATTATTCGACCAGCATACCTGCCAATATGCTTGGTGGCAGCATCCTCAGTATAGTCATTGCAAAAATATAACATTGATTTCTCCCTAGGAAAAATAGGAGAAGGAAGTGATTGAATGATACCAAACTGTCAAGAGACCAAGTTTGGCTGGTAAGCGATCAAGCTCAGGTGATTCTTGGAGCTCTTAAAGCGCAGTGGCATTATTCTGGGTGTGAGAAATGCTTCCCACATTATTGTGTGTTCTTCGACATGAGGGTCACCTGACGACTTGGGATGGGGCCTGGTGAACCATTCTAGACCAACCTTTCGACGAGCGAAAGGAGCCATGGTCGAGGTGAATTCTTTTCTTCTTGCAAACATCAAGACGAAGTTTGCAAAAGTCTGTTGAAGTTCCATCCCATCTTCAGTCGGGGTCAGTAAAGCCAATTTGGTGCCTTCGATACGCCTTTTGGCTATCTCAGGAGCTTGCTCGTTTATCTGAGTTTTCTGAGGTAAGGAAGACTCAAAAGTGGCATTTAGCCACAGTTGAAGTAGCCAAAAGGGTCCTGCAAGCAACAAACTGGCTCTATTTTCGATGACCTTTAACAGAGTCGCTCCACTGCTGATCGATTCATACAGATTCGCCAGGATTAATTCTGCCAAACAAATGTTTTGGCCATGGTGAAGCTGGGTAGCAAGGGTGACCATTTTCTTTGTCACCTGTAAAGACTTCGTACATAACACAAAGCGTGACAGCCAAAGGGCTAGAAACGCAATGTGCTCCACATCCGTCACATTGGCTGTTGACCTATCATGGTAGTGGTTGATATAGGTGGTATAGGTGGGTTTAGTAGCTGAAAACCCAATTTGGTCCTCCGACATTTCCTCTGGGTCGAAATAATCCCCAGTTGGTCGAAGACCGGTGATGGCAGCCACGTCGAAAAGCGTGGGTGTTAGCATTCCACAAGGCAGGTGGAAAGTGAAGTGAGTATAATCCCAGAAAAGCAAAGAGGCTATCAGCATCTCAGGGGAGTAGTTGAGACCAGTCTTCGACAGCATGACTAGGTCGTATATCCCCAGGTTCTTCCAGATCGAAGCCTGGCTTTTTTCCATCTTCTCTAGCCAAGCACTGTAGTCTGGTGTAAGACTAGGGCTAGACCTAAAAGCCCTAACACCCCTATTGAAGAAGCGAATATCTATCTTCTCCTTAGTAGGATCTTCGTTGTCATCTGCAGCCTTTTTGGAACACCCAACAGGTTTGAGTGCCTCAAGCACCGGGAAGAAGTTCTTGATCTTCATAGATTCATCAATGCATGGGGATAACGGGCCAGACATGGCGAAAATTTGGTTGGAGTATCCAATCGGAATCAGTAGTTGATGTGAATAAGCTTCACGCTCAGCAGTTTCCAGGGGTTCAGGAACCCTTCGCAGGCCTGTAGGGGTAACTGTTGGAACAGTTGAGAAGATTTTTGGTTTAGCATTTCTAGAAGGAATGTTGGAACTGGGAGCGTTAGAGGAACCTGAAGCCATTTTTGGGTTAAGATTGAAGGTGAGTGAAGAACAAAGTGTTTGCAGGTTTGCAGAAGTTTTTGTGTTCAACAAGAAGGTTTGGATGCAGAATGGCGTGAAAAAGTCCCACAAGGGGGTACTTAGCGCTATTTATAGTGGTTGGGAAATCACAAAATTCGAGGCCATTTAATGTTGCAGATGATAGTGGGGCACGTGGCGCTCCTTCGTTGACATAGTCGTTCTACAGAAACGAAACGGTGCAGCGTGCGCCCTCGTTTTTGGGAAATTGTCATGATGACAATCTGTGAAAAGACATTGGGCACGCTAAACGCCTTACTGAGGTGACGTCTTAGGTACAGATGGAATGATGGCTTTTTCTTGGGATTGTCAGTTGGTTGGTAGAAGACAAAAAGCGCACAGGTTAATCTGTGGCTAAGAATGAAGGACAGGTGTCGAGTGGAATCTCAAAGAATGCCTTTTTCTTTTCAGCGTCGAAATAAGGCATTCTTGGGGGGCAATTTGTTGGCTCCTAAATTCGACACCCTTGTTTTTATTAATATAAACCATTAATCATGAGGGATGGTTTTGACCAGCTGATTCTGTCGAAATGCTCATCAGAAGATGGCAAGGTACTTAGAGAATTTCTTCTAAGTAGGAATCTTCTTGCCTTCGACGTCGAAGGTGCTTCTCGACAAAGGTATTCGATGCTCAGAGTGGAACGGTTTGAGATTCAAATGTTTGGAGGGAAAACGGTTCCCAGCGGTTACCAAGTGCAACGTGCCAAGATCAGGAGCGTCGAATGCTGTGAGCGTGCCAAGTGGAGTCATCTCGAAGCAGCGTAACCGCCCGACGGTTACTTGAGATGTGTTTAGTATAAATACTAGTTGTTCACGTAGTTTTTCGCGTGTGTTCACAATTATATACAAGTCACTCATTTAGATTCAAGTACCCAGTGTGAGCGAAAGAATTGTTGAGAATGTATGTGTCAAACACCATTTTAATTAATCAAAGTCATTTATTTTCCAGAACTTTATTGCCTTTCATTTACTTTTCCCAGTCGAAGCCTTTATTTAAAGCTTTCTTTCATTCTACCAAGTTTTCTTCATGCAATTTACATAAAGTGTCTTTATTTTCTTGTCATTAACCATCATTAAACTTAGTCAAAACCCCAAAAATCAACCATGTCTTAGGATCAATCTGATCGATCCTGCGAGTCACCAAATAAGTAACCTTTTGGAGGATCAGCGGTTGTTTACCAATTTCCACGGTAAACAGATGCGTCACCATTTCCTTTGCGATCATGTTGAAAAAGGGGATGTTGTATTTGAGCATGTTGATAGTAAAAATCAGTCTGCCGATATTTTCACCAAACCTCTTACAATCAAACCGTTTTTCAACATACATGGGAAATTGGGGATTGTTGTACCCCAAAATTTGCCCTCTCATTTCTCAAAGGATCATCCTGGACCCTCGGGTTTGCTTCTATCGAGTTTCAAGTCTTGAATTACAACTTTTCAAGAAAATCATCCACAAGGGCAAAATGGTCAAAAGCACGCTGAAAAGTCAAGCTTTGACTTTTAGATCAAAAATCAAGTTTCAACAATTATATTTCATCAAGACGAAATTGGTTCATCAAAAATCAGAAGTCAGAAATTACTTTGAAAAAATTAAATTTCTAAACATTTAGAAAATTTTCTAAGTGTTAAGAGAATATGATACTTCAGAACTTCTGAGCTAGCCTCCATGCAAGTGCAGTCAGAAGTTGCAAACATGGTTCAGAACATAGTTCTTCAATCAGAACATGACTCTTCAGCATATGCTTCGATCAGAGCATCACCCTTCGAGTTTCATTCTGGTCTTCTTCGATCAGAACATCACAAACCCCTAAAACCTTGTTTGAACAGCCTGTTGCACTACTATAGCACAGTCCTGGAACCAGCTGCCACAACACTCCAAATTGTTGCTGATCTAGTCCACGCCTGCATTTTTCTTAAACCATATATTTACACAAAATTAGCATACAAAAACTGTGATTAAAAAGAAATGGAACAGTATACCAAAAAGTTTTAAATCCCATTTGTTTTCCCCCCAAAACCACAGCAAACCTATCTATAAATAAGTTGCTCCATCACACGTTCAAGGGGTTGGTCTTTGGAGAGAGAGAATCGTCAAAGGAGAGAAAAGAAAAATGTGAAACCTTCGTCAAAAATCCAGAATTCCCAAACAGAAAACCAAACCTTTATTCTTCCCTTTGAATCAAAGAACTTGGCATTTTCTTTTCCGTTGCTCTTGCTGACTCCAGAACATCTGAAGGCAGCGGTTCAAGTTCCAAACACACGCTTCAGACTCAAGAGCTTCTAAGATTTTCTCACTGCTCTCACATTCAGAACTTCAGCACGTAGAAACTCAGAACTTCTATGTTTTCCCTCTAACGTTTCTTGCGGGACCTCAGAGTGTATCAACTCATAACTTCTTATTTCGTCTGATGTTTCATGTTGAACCACAGCGCGTCCGGCATCAGAACTTCTGATCCCCGTTGCTTTGCTTTCAGCAACATGCTGAATCTTTTCTCTCGTTATTTTCCTTTCTATCATTTTTAACATTAACATCCTTTTTTTTAATATAAAAAAACAGACATAAAAAATATTTTCTTTTTTTAGTTAATTTATTTCTTTTTTATTTATTTATTTATTCATTAAGACAAAAAAACCATTTTCAAAACAAATCCTTTTTCTTTCTTGCATGGTACATTTCAATATGGTTGTAATAGTTAAATAAGATTTAAGTTCTTATAACCCCCCATTTGTAAATTTGTATCCCCATCCCTAAATATTGTATTAGCGTAGGACTTTATATTTATGCAATTTATCGCTTTTCAAATATAATCCTAGTAATTAGGATGTGTATGGCGAGACATGAAATCAACAAATAGATCACCATAATCAAGACTAAATGCATACAATCAAACACACTTTGCACACACACACCCTTAGGGTAATCTCACTTGTTGCCTATCAGAAATTAGTCATGTTCCTCGAACATGTGAGTTTTAGCAAAAGACCCTCGATAAAAGATCGTAGTCCTTCGATGTTGCCTTTGGTAAACGATCTAGTCCCTAAAACGACATTGCTAAAACGTTCCATGGGTTGCCTTTTATGACTATATAAACGTCCCGCACCCGTCCCTTCACATCCAACGATGGGGCTTCTTACCAAAATTAATGGTAAGATAGCAATATCTAAAGGAGGAAGAAAAGAACACGTAAGACCTTTTGAGTAGGTAGATTCGCTCCTAGTTGCTCGCTTGCTCACAACAAAACATTTTTACACCATCACTCTCATTTGAAATATTTTCAAAAGACAACACTTTGTACGTGTTCTTATAGAAATGAGAGCCATTACAAAGAAAACCAATTTCAAAATCACTTTCAAAATACACAAACACCTCTTTGAACTATTTTCGAAACAAACACTTTGTACGCATTCTTATAGAAACGAGAACCATTACAAAGACATTTTCAAAATACTTTCAAAACCCACACTACAAGCACATTCAAACAAAAGCAAGTGATCTAGCAAGTAACTAAGAGCCCATGGAAAACCATGGATGAAAAGGATGCTAATACCTTCCCTTTTCATAATCTACCCCCCGGACTCAAGAAAACATCTATAAAGGTCTTTCCTGTTCTTTTCAGCCTTTCCTTATTGGATAAAAGAAAAGTCGGTGGCAACTCTTGCTAAACCGCAACAATTGCGATCAAACGCAAAACAACCAAGTCAATTCTCCCACCGTATCACAGGGATCATTGATATATCCAATGTTTCTTAATTTTACTTTGTTGCTAGCATTTTATACTTTTGCTCTAACTCTTTGTTTAGTTATTTTACATCATGTGAGTGTAACTTTCGTTCCATCAGGAGTGAGGTAATATTGTTTCAAATTTTCTTCTTGAAATTAAGACTTTTCTTAATGCATTCTTGGTTAAAAATGCTTGATATTTTCTCAAATGATGAAAACTATGAATGTTTATTTCCAAATTTTTTTTATTCACAACCATTGTGTGTTTTTAATATATATGTTTAGAATGACTTAATATATTAATTCTTTCTCATTTGTATAAGTTTGTTCTTGTTGTGCAAGCATATTTTTTTATTAAGTTTTTTTCTTACATTCGTGCTTGAGTTAAATGTATGTGTGTTATTTGCATATATGTTTCTTGTTGTAGTTGGTCACATGTTATGACAAACATTTTCATTTTGGATTGAATAGTGACATATTCTTGTTGCTATGCTAGGCATATGCGTGTGCAGCATCAGGAGTTCCATTATGATGTGTTACGTAATCGTGAAGCTATAGAAGCAACATGAAAAGTTTGCTCTTACATCACATTCATTATTTCATCATGCATTGCATTACATGTGATGTAATATTATTTGCTTGTTATTTATCAATTTTACATCATTACATATATAGGGGATATGTGATTGTTTCTCTTCTATGCAAAAATGCTTCTGAGTGAAATATTTGTATTTTTATTATGTAGCGGTAGAAATATTGAGACTGAGACATTTGATTGACTTAACTCACAAAATCAGTGAAAGTCGCGATCACACTTTTATTTTATCAAAAGGAATGGGAAAAGAGCAAATAAACCCAGAGTAAAATTGAGATCAAGGTAAGGGGTTTGGTTATGAAAAGGAAAGGTATTAGCACCCTAAACATCTACGGTATTCCGTAGGAACCTCTTTGAAAATCTGTGTATTTTGGCTATAAATAAATATTTACAAAATGGGATTGTGGAGATGAGAAAAGAAGTAGTTTTTACAATTTTTGCACCCACCGTGGTTGCGAACATTTTGTGCCTACGTACCCCCTTCGTGCAATAGAGGATCAGGGCACTTGTAGTTCTTCTAAAAAAATTTAAAAATTTTTATGCGTTGGTTAATTTTAAGAAAAAAGGTTTTAAGGAAAAAAGCCAAAGCGGCAAAAAGATTTGAATTTGGTTTGTATTTTTTAAGTATTGAAGAAAGAAGTAATATCTTGATTAAGATTGATTAATGGCCTTATTAAGAAAAGAATCTTGAAAATGCATGGACCTAAGTCCAAGTTCTTTATGAAAGCGGTTCAAGTTATAAAACAAGAATCCTTTGAAAAAGGGAGAAGATTTTGAAAATTAAAGAAGAACAGGAGGAGATGAAGAGACTATCTTAAAGCACAAAATAAAAGCTAAGGTAAGGAAATGTCTAACCAAACAAGAAGCCAACACTTGACATTATGAAGTAAATGTAGAATTCACATCCTTTGGATTAAAAGTCACAAGTACCAAATAGACCAAGAGCATATCAATCATCAATGTCAAAGTAAATCACAAGAAAAGAAGTATCAAAGAAACCCTGAGGTTTTAAAACACAAATCAAGGTCTTCAATATTGAGTTGTGTGCCATATAGATCACTTAAGGTCAACAGAATAACACTTGTACACTGAAGATTTCCCAATACAAGCAAAATAACAATGAAATAACACAAGGTCCAAAGGTCTCAAAATATCAGGGCAATGCTTCTAATCCTAAGTTCAAGAGGTCTATAACTCCAATATGCCAAGGATAGTAACCAATAGTCAAAGAAGAGAGGCTTAAGTCTTTTATTATTCAAGTTGGATTATTAATAAGTTAAGCCCAATATAAGGGTCCAAGTGGACAAAGAGAAATTGCATAAACATAAACATATGTCCAAGTGGACAAAAGGAAAATGCGGAATCATAAACAAGTTACATGAAATGTAAATGCTAAAAGATAAAAGTGCAAATAAAGGCATAAAGTAAAGTTAATTGTTAATTGTTAGTAAGTTAATTGTTAATAGTCAGAAAGGATGATCAACAATGATTGAATGATGATCTTAGACCCGGAATAATGGGAACTCATTAGAGGAATGATAAAATCAAATCCTCCTAACAACTAGTTTTATAGGTATTGGACTAAAGATAACCAATCAATCATACTTGGGCTTACAAACATAAAGTTTGGGCCACGAGTGATTATTTTCCTAATCGGGACAAATTTAGCGATATGTTAAGCAATCGTAAGTGGACTTATATAGAAGTTGCACCTATTGAGGCTGGTCAATAGCAATGTATGTACCATACATGTTAGAGACATGGTAGAAACCAAGCTCCTACAACATGTAGCACAAGTAAAAAAAGAAAAAATAAAGAAGAAGGGAGATGAAGAAGAGATGAATTCTATAATAAATTATCAATGATGGTTGAAGATTGAACTTAGGTTAAAGTTGATGAAAACTTGTTAGAGGATTGATAAAATAAAATCCTCCTAACAACAAGCTTCAAAGGTCTTGAACCATAGTTCAATAATCAATCATACTTGGACAATTTTAATCCTAAAGCTTAGGCCATTAATGATCATCTAAAAGGAAAAAATAAGGAGATGAAATACATGATAAATGATCAATGATGATTGAAGATTGAACTTAGGCCAGAGTTAGTGAAGACTTATAAGAGGAATGATAAAATCAAAGCCTCCTAACAATAAGCTTCAAAGGTCTTGAACCATAATTCAATAATCAATCATACTTGGACAATTTCAAGCATAAAGCTTGGGCCACTAATGATCATTTAAAGGAATCAAAAAAGAGATAAGATGAAGGGGAAGGGGATGAAGTACAGATAGACAAAAAGTTAAATCACACATTTGAACCAAGGGATTAATCAAGCTATCATTAAAACCATTCATCCATTTTGGTGGAGTTAAACTCAACACCCAAGATCCAATGATGTTAATGAAGCTTATGACTAAAATCCATATGATCCAAGATCAGCCAGAATATATACAAAAATAAAATTGTAATTAAATGTAAAAAAAGAAAATATGAAAAGGGTTTTAAAATGGTTTTAAATTAAGAATAAAAGTCAAAATATCAAACTACGTTCAAATCTTCAAATAAATGAGATCCAGAGGCATAGAAAAATCAGAAATACCACAAAGTATATTTACAAAAATTTTAAACATTTTTAAAAGTCATAAACTAATTTAAAACAAAAAACAAAAAAATACCTTAAAAGAAACAAAAATAGATGAAAAATAGCAAACTAAAATATAAAATCCCAATAAAATCACCATAAGTGTAAAACCATCATTGGATCATATTTTATTTTTTTGGAATTTTAAAAGAGTTAAAAATATTTTTAAACAATTAAAACAAAGTGAAAATTCTAGAAAATATCAAATCATAAAATAAATTTGTGAAAAAATATGGATCAGGAAGAGAAAAATTCAAAAATAATTTTTGTGATTTTTTTCATAATTTTTGGATTTAAAATGAATTTTCTATAATTTTTTGAAGTTTAAAACAAAAATAGAAAAATAATATAAAAAAAAAACAAGAGACATCAGATCCATCTCACTTAAACACGTTGGCACATCTGATGAATAAGAGGTGAGGGATCATGGTGGATCTTAGTCAAAACGCGCACATGTAACACATAAAAGTCTGGCCACTCAAAAATAAAACAATTGGCGTGCCTTCATTGGTTGAATATGACACGTTGGTCATCTTCAACCTCCAGTCATCTACAAGTAGGGCGAAACAAAGATTCTTCAATCCGTAAATTTATGCTTTTATAGTGGTACCATTAGTTGCGTCTATTCAAGACGATATCAATCATATGCTCGCGAAAAATTTATTTAAATCACAGCTTAGTCGTTTTGGAAATTACCAAAGCAAACTTGTGAAATTAAATTTGAAAATTCAAGTATCAAATCACCACAAAAATTCAAACCAGAAGAAGCATAAGCTTCAGAGAAGAAGGGACTACATCCTAAGCATTTATTTAAGAAGATCTGGTTGAGAAATATAACGCCCGTAATTTAATTAATTATTTAATTAAATTATTTTTGGAATAATTGTGAAGTTGTGTCGTGATTAGTTAGATTTAATTATTTTATTAAGTGGTAGAATAATATTAGAAGGATAATATTATTTGATGTGGGCTTATTTTAAAGAATAGAAGTAGTAATAAGGGGGTGTAGTAGTCTTAAGCCCATTAAGGAATAAAGAGAATAATAGGGTTATTTTATTATTGTTAGAAATAATAGAAAGAAGAAGCAGTAAGAAGAATAAAGGTTAGAGAAAGAACGTGAAAACTGTTGGAAAAGAGGAAAAGAGGTAGAACGGGAATCAATTAGAGAAAGTATAGAAAAACCTTCAATCCAAGGTAGGGGTGGATTCTGACTCTATAATAGGGTTTGTGATAATTGGTATGTGGGATTAGATGTGAAAAATGTTGTCATGTTCATGATTGAATTATATGTTGTTGTATGATGAGAATCAATGAATTATGGATGAATAACGATGTCCCAATGTTGTATATGTGATGTAGAATTATAAGATAATTATAATTGATGATTATCTATGATTAGGAGATGTTTTTAGGGCCTAAAGTATGGAACCTGTAGTGAAAACACAGAGAAATTGTAGAAAATACCCATGATAGAGCAGTATGTGTCAACCCCAAACGTTATGTGTCGATACAAGAAGGCCTTTAGACTCAGGATGAGTCGAAACGAAGGAGTCATGTGTCGATACATGAGGGCTTTTAGACTCAGGATGAGTCAATACGTAAGAGCATGTATCGATACATGAAGTGTGGCAGACTCAGTATGAGTCGATACAAGATAGTATGTATCGACTCATGTAGCATGTTCAGTTCAGTACGCGTCGATCCAAGGCATTATGCGTCGATCCATGTTGTCTGGTTTTTGGCAGAATTAGTTTGAGAATGCTGTAACTTGAGTTTACGGATTTCGTTTGAGGTGTCGTTCGAAGCATTGAATAGCTAACGCGATAAACTTCATTCTTAAGGATTAAATGAAGAATAGGAAGGATAATCCCAGTATCCAAGTTAGGAATTGGATTAGTTCTCGTGTTGATCGTTATGTTGATTTTTATGAAGAATGATGACGATGAGATGTGTATAGATTACTGTCTAGTTTGTAATAGTAGGATTAATGATGATGCTGATGTAGTATTACAGAATAGTATCCAAGTTAGGAATCAGATTAGTTTCTGTGTTGATCGCTATGTTGATTTTTGTGAAGAATGATGAGGATGAGACGTGTATAGATTACTGTCTAGTTTGTAACAGTAGGATTAATGATGATGCTGATGTAGTATTATAGAATAGTAATATGTAGAAGTTTGTTAATTTAGAGGTAATCCTTAGATGATTAATTAATTATAGGCAATATCGCGTTGTAGGCCTATGGCCAACGTTTTGAGATTGACGAATTGCTGTTATAATGTTATTGTGGCTTAATTGTTGTGAATTATAATGATATACGATGTTTGATGAATTGCGATGATATATGATGTTTGATGAATTATTATGATATATGATGTTTGATTAATTATGATGATATATGATGTTAATGAAAGATGTTGAGATGCCTCTAATAATTGGCAGCTATAAAGATGTAGGCTTATGGCCAACGATGATGTTGTGTTGAGATGTTGTCAATTATGGTGTTGTCATTACACTCATGATTGTGTCGCATACATTGCATTTCAAGATGGAGCTTATGCTCGTTAAAGATGGCATGTATTGGCGAATATTTAGATGAAGGCTTATGCCTTGTTGATCCCTCTATTTATTGGCAGAGTTTTAAGATGGGAGTTCTGCTCCAATGGTACCACATGCATTTGCATAGTATTGAGTCGCATTATACGATTGCATAAAGAAATTGTGTATTGGTGTGATGAATGTGTATTATTGTTAGTATTCTATTGCGATTATTGTTGATTATAAGATGAGAAGTGGTGATGTTGTGTGATCTAACTTAATATATTAATTATCATACGCTTTATTATATTGTTAGATATCTCACCCCTTCTGTTTGAATGTTACCCTTATGTTGGTAACGTGTAAGTAATCGAGAGTGAAGGTTGTATACCTTCAGTACTTCGAGTCGGTGTCATTGCTCTGATATGTAACACTCGGGGGGATGAACGCTTGTTGATTTTGGTTGTTGATTATTCAGTTGTTGAACTTTAAGTTGATTATTATTAAGTATGTGTTATTTTGAAGTTGTTGTAACGATGGTTAAAGATGTTATTATGAATTCCGCTGCATAGATGTTTAAATTGTTGAATTATTTAATTAAAGTATTATGCTGATGGTTCATCCGAAGTTTAAAGTGTTATGTATCCACGATGAATGCAATGAGTTTTTAAAGTTGAATTTGTGGCATCCTGATTCGTTTGCATGAATGATTTTAACTCTAATTTATTTATATAATTGCCAAGTAGAATTGGGGTGTTACAAAGTTGGTATTAGAGCAAAAGGTTGGTCTGACCTTGTTGTCGAGTCATAGTTGTCTAACAATCGAGTATTGTTAATTTGAGTTCTAATTGTTGTTTATGTTGTAGTGTTAAGTTGAGATGGCTGGAAGGAATGATGTTGCACTTGCTGCTGCTTTAGAAGCAATGGCTCATGCAATGGAGAATCAGCTGAATGCTGACAGGAATGCTGGATCTCGTAGCTTGGCGACTTTCCAGAGAAAGAATCTACCTACGTTCAAGGGAAAGTATGATCCTGACGGAGCATTGGAGTGGTTGAAAGAGATTGAGAGAATCTTCTTTGTGATGGACTGCACTCCAGCGCAAAAGATTCGGTATGGTACTCATATGCTAGCAGTCAAGGCTGATGACTGGTGGCTAGAGACTTGTCTGAGATTGGAAGTTGCATGTGAGAATGTCACTTGGGTTGTGTTCCGTAGGGAATTTCTGAGGAAGTACTTTCCTGAATATGTTCGTGGTAAGAAGGAGATTGAATTCCTTGAGCTGAAGCAAGGGAATATGTCGTTTGTTAAGTATGCTTCCAAGTTTTATGAGTTGGCTAAGTTTTATCCACACTACGCTGATGCTGATGCTGAGTTTTCGAAGTGCATCAAGTTTGAGAACAGGTTGTGCCCAGAGATCAAGAAGGTAGTTGGATACCAGAAGATCTGTGTCTTTGCTGATTTGATTGATAGTTGCAGGATTTATGAAGAGAATAATAATGCTCATTACAATATTATCAGTGAGAATAGGGGTAAGCACCAACAGAATCATGGTAAGCCTTATGATACCCCAGCTGGTAAGGGTAAATATAAAGTTGCTCAGGGTCAGATGACTAGTGGAGGAGATGCTCCTACTTGTGTGGTTTGTTTTAAATGTGGGAAACCTGGGCATAAGAGTAATGTGTGTACTACTGAAGTAAAGAGGTGTTTCTGTTGTGGTAAGAACTGACATGTTGTATCTGAGTGCAAGCATAAGGATGTGATTTGTTTCAATTGTAGTGAAGAAGAGTACATTGGTAGTCAGTGTAAGAAACCGAAGAAGGCGCAGACAAGTGGCAAAGTGTTCGCTTTGGTTGAGGCTCAGACAGCTGTTGAGGTCAGACTTATCAGAGGTACATGTTTCATTAATAGTACTCCTTTAATTACTATTATTGATACCGGTGCTACTCATTTTTTTATTGTTGTTGACTGTGTTGAAAGATTGGGTCTTATGTTGTCTTCTTTGGATGGAGAAACGGTCGTCGATACTCATGGACCAAAGCTTATTGGGCTTGAAAATCATATTGGCACCCCCTCAATTGCTAGCATACCAGGCTCAATTCTCTCTTTCTTTTCTTTTTATATTTTCCTTTTATTTATTATTTTGATTAAATAATTTTCTAAAACAAATTAATTCTTTTTTTATAAAAACTCATAAAAATCAATTTCATCAAATTTAGGTTTTTTTATATATTTTATCAAAATTAATTTAATTAGTTTAATTTAATTTTAGGGTAACTTTAATCATTTTGTAAATAACTTAAAATAAATTAGAAAATTAAGTTTTACTTGATTTAATTTTTATTTTCTTTTCTTAAAATAACCAAAATACAAAAATAGGTCAAATTTAATTAATTTTCTCAATTTAATTTAATTAGTAATTAGGTTTGTATTTATTTAATTTAAAACCTTATTTTTTCCTCAAAATAATCAAAAATAACAAAAAATAATAATTTTTCTTTCAATTAGGTTTAGACGGGGTCAAAACCCTAATTTTATCTCGTTCTTAATTCATCGCGCGCGTTTATTATTTTTGCAAATATTAATGTAACTGCTCATGGGATGTAACAGTTTAATTAGGATTTTTCGTTTATTTATCGTTTTACGGGTTTTTGGCTATGTAATTAATCCCCCTCCCCGAAGCCTTGTAATAGTGTAGCTTTATTTCTCACATTTTAATTTTCGCAAATATTAACTGTTAGATGTATGATAATAGGATTGCATGACAAGAATGTATGTTAATTTTAAAATGGTTAGCAAACCCTAAATGTGCAAAGATAATAACTTGAAATCAAATCACTCACACATGCGCACTCCTAGGGTATACTCTCACTTCGGTTGCCATCGGTAAATTATCATTAAGTATAGGGTGTTTTAGTGGTCGCTCTTTTGTCTAAACAAAGACCGAATGTCCCGTTCGAAAATGTTGCCTCGGAAATGTTGTCTCGAATATGATCTTAAGACATTAGGGTTATTACTAAGACGTCCTAACATTGCTTTAGTGATCGTACGTCCCTTTCGAATTGACCCTTACAACTCCAACGACGGTGCTACCTACTCACTAATAGTGGGATATCGCTGTCTAAAGGAAACAAGAACAGAAACATTCTTTTTTCGAGTAGGTAGATAATTGTTAGGTACTTGCTCAAACAAACAAACTTTCCCACACTTAAACTCTTTTCAAACAAAGTTTTCAAAAACCCTTCATAACACTCTTGAAGACAGAAGCAAGGGTTAAATCGAAGTAAAACAAAAACTTTTCAAAAACACACAAACACGGAAGCAATTTTTAAAATGATGAGCAAGTACCTAAGAGCCCGTAAAAAACTACGGATAGAAAGGGTGCTAATACATTCCCTTTCTATAATCTACTCCCCGTACTCAGAATATCTCGAAAAAGGAATTTTTCTGTGCTTTTTTCCTTCCCAGTTGGATAAAATAAAAGTCGATGGCGGCTTTTGCTTACCGGGGCATTTTGCAAACACAAACGTAAAACACAAACCAGCATTTTCCTTAAACAGTCAGGTTCTGCCACTATATCACAGAACTAGCGACTCCGCTGGGAACTAAATAAGTGGGGTATACCTTAGGATTAGTTCATCATAAATTGCTTCTCTTGTTTGATTTGATTGCTTTACTTTTGAGGGTTTTATATTGGGAGTTACTATAGATCCTAACCCGGATCTGGGGAACACCTTTTAGGTAAGTAGCAATAAACTGTGAGGGAATTGTACGACGTAGACCGATATGGTTGAAGCAGTAGCTACATTGATGTGGCATATTGGTTGGTATCGGTATCCCTTATGGAGAAACGATGAGAATACGGGGCTGCTATGTGTGTCGTTAAGCATCAACTGACCTTAGAACCTATAATTGACCAACTTGGCCATAGGAAGTAGTGAGATAGCCGGCCTCGGTGTAAAGCTGAGAACTGGTTGATAATCGATACTACACTCATTGAGACCATACTCTCGAGATAGTTCCAGCCGCAAGAAAAGATTGCGTGAGCTGAAACCATGACGGATGGAGGATGGTCAGTGATATTGAGAACCTCTAGAACCCGATTACTATTATTAGGACAGGTTGAAACCAACTAAACTTTAAGAGGGTAATACCTAGACCCCATGCAAGCCTTAAACTTAAGGGCTTTTGTGTGACTTGTTTGCCTTTACCATGTCTGTTACCTGTTATACCTGTTGCTTTTTATCATGACATCATGCATTATAACATAGCATGCATACTTCATTACACTAACCATTTCAAAGATCTAGGGGATTTATCTTTGTTCTGTTTTGCAGATTATGGCTTCCATGCGCAGAAACACCATTCGAGTTAACTTTGTGCAAATACCTGCTCAACTCAAATATTTAGCCTCGAGAGTTTCTGATACTTCTTCATTTATTAGGATACATGGTCATATTCTTAGTTTGGTTACCTCAAAGTTTGATGAGCAGGTGATGAGTGTGCTTTTCCAGTTCTTCGATCTGGTGCATCATTGCTTTACTTTCCCGGATTATCAGCTAGTTCCCACTATGGAAGAGTTTTCTCACTTACTAGGCATATCCATCCTTGAGAAGATGCCCTTCACAGGTTTGGAAGAGACTCCTAGACCAGAAGACATTGCTTCATCTCTACATTTGAAACGGGATGATGTAGTATCCAACTGGGAGACACGAAGCGGGGTTAAAGGTTTCTTAGCCAAGTTTCTGATAGATCAAGCTCAACTATTCTGAGATAACTTGGATTTTCAGGCTTTTGAAGACATTTTGGCTCTCCTTATCTACGGTTTGGTTCTTTTCCCGAATCCAGATTCCTTCATAGATGTGAATGCGGTTAAGATCTTCCTGTCCCACAATCTTGTGCCTACTCTTATGGGTGATATCTTTCATGCCCTCTACACTCGTACCGTGCGTAGAAGAGGGACCCTCATGTGTTGTATGTCGTTGCTGGCGAGGTGGTTTATTTCGCACCTCCCCAAGTCTGTATTGAAGAATGAGGAAGGTTTAGGATGGTCTTACAGGATAATGTCCCTTGCCCATACAGACATTCTTTGGAGTTCTAAGGCTATGGAAAGTATTGTTGTCATTGACCGATGTGGGGGATACCCTAATGTCCCATTGCTTGGAATTAGAGGGGGAATAACCTACAGTCCTTGCTTGGCTTTACGACAGTTTGGTCGTGCTCGGAGAGACGGTCCTCATGAGCTACTTCTTACAGATATTGCATTTGACTATAAGGGGGACGTTGACGAGCATCGCCGAAGGTTTATACGAGCTTGGGGCATGGTGAACAGGTCTGACGCTCAAGAGCTAGGACCAAAGACGTCTCTCCCTATGCAACCTTACCTTCAGTGGGTCCGAGCTCGTGCTCAGCAGCTGGGGATGCCTTATGAATATGTGTTGCCAGTGATTGTGGAGCCTACCAATGAAGAGGGCGTTCCTTATGCGGTCCTTTAACCCTACATGCCCACTGATCTTGGGGCATTGAAGAGATCCTGGATTCAGTTGAAAGAGGAGAGGGATGCCTACCGGGAGAAGTATCATGAGCAAGAAAGAAAGATCTTGAAGCTCACGAGGCAACTTGAGAATGAAAGGACGATTAATGACTACGTCAGCACGAAGGGGAAGCGACCATGGGATTAATGATTTTTGCTTTTTTCTAGTTTAGATTTACTTTTCAATTATTTCTTTGTAAACGCCTTAAAGGCATTGTTAAACATTTTTACAAGTTAATCTAATAAAGTTTATTTATTTTTTGATTTGCAAATTTAAATCTCCCAAAGTCTTTGAAATCATTACATACGCATCCCATTATCACGCACATCATTACAGGTACCATTACAGGTTTCTCATCTTCTTCGCTGTTTATTTCAGCATGAAATGTCTTCTGAAATACCTACCGATCAAGCCATCAAAGCTCTTCAGGCACAAAATGCCCAATTCCAAGAGATGTTCTTGAACTTGGCTAAAGGGCAAGAGGATTTGAAGACTCTCATCCTGAAGGAGAAGAAGAAAAAGAAGAAGAAGGTGGTTCTTCTGAATATGGGTAACAGATTTGGGAATAGGTTGCGACAGGAAGCTGGTATGTCTCTTTCATCCAAAGGAGAGGAAAACCAAGAAGAAGAAAAGGGTCCCAGCCCTATGGTCTCTGACAATGATACTGATTTTGATGATGAGCAGTATCCTCCTGCTGAGGATAGGTACAAACAACTTGAAGACCGTCTGAGTGCTATGGAGATTCAGAAGATTCCTGATTTGGACTTCGGAGATCTGGGACTAGCATCTGGGGTGGTGATCCCTCATAAGTTTAAAGCTCCAGTTTTCGCCAAGTACGATGGAGTATCCTGTGCCAAACTCCATCTCCGCTCGTACGTTAGAAAAATCCAACCTTACACTGCTGATAGGAACCTGTGGGTACATTTCTTTCAAGATAGCCTGTCAGGGACTCAGCTTGAATGGTTTTATCAATTGGAAGGAGCTAATGTCCGAAACTGGGAAGACCTTGCTACTGCTTTCTACAAGCAGTATCAGTATAACACCGACTTTGCTCCCACTTGTACTCAGCTTCAGGGTATGTCTATGGGTGCAAGTGAAGGTTTTAAGGACTATGCTCAGAAGTGGAGAGATTTGGATGGAAGAGTCCAACCCCCTTTGTCTGACAGGGAGTTGGTTGACATGTTTCTTGGGACGTAGTCTGGTCGATTTTTCAATCATCTGATTGGCAGTTCGTCATCTGGGTTTAATGAATTGATTTTGACTGGGGAGAGAGTAGAAGCTGGTATACGAAGTGGTAAGATACAGAAGGATACGTTGTCAAGTGCAGTAAAGAAGCCTTTCACCGGTAAGAAAGAAGCTAGTGTAGTTTACAGGTCGAGGAGCCAAAACAGACTTGAACGCTGTCAAGCAGTAAATGCGGTAGTAATATCAAGACCCATCGTTGCCCCATAACGCAACAATCAGCAAAGAATGGAGAGACCGCAGAGACAGTACACTCGGTTTAATATGACTTTGTCTCAAATTCTACCGCAATTATTGAAGACCAACCTGGTAACTCTGAGGGAAGCCCCGAAGAATCCCAGCACCACATCTCTGCTATATAATCCGAACGCCCGCTGTGCCTATCACTCTGATAGCCCACGGCATGATGCAAACAACTGTTGGGCCTTGAAGAATAAAGTGCAATATTTGATCGAAGCTAAAGAAATTGAGTTTGACGCTCGAGAGAAACCCAATGTCATAACTACTCATATGCCCAAGCAAGACTCGGGAGTCAATGCTATTGAGGTTGTCTCCGCCACGGAAGATGCTGA
This sequence comes from Vicia faba, assembly GCA_948472305.1. Taxonomy (NCBI): domain Eukaryota; kingdom Viridiplantae; phylum Streptophyta; class Magnoliopsida; order Fabales; family Fabaceae; genus Vicia; species Vicia faba. The sequence goes on from OX451737.1 coordinate 242,341,606, forward strand.
TGATGAGGACTCGGATGTTGACAGCTGGATTTACCCAACTACCAACGGTGGATTGAACAATTGGACGGCGAAGGACTTCATGCCCGTTTCTTTTATTACACAATAATTGACTTTTGTTTTGAGATTTGTAACAGACAGTTTGAAACTTTACAGCCCGGTGCCTTTCCCGAGGCACTTTGGCTTTGTTTGTGAGGGCTTATTATTTGTCATTTTCATATATCATCAATAAAACATTGGATGTTTTCTTGCATTACAAATTTTGTGCTCCTTGTTTTTCCTTTCTATCTCGCACTTTATCAAAACAGCTATTGTCTTACACACACTCACATATCATAATGCTGATCCACATCCACTATGGATCCCATTGATGAAGACTCTGCTACTGCCAATTATGACTTCGAAAATCCGATCAACCAAGCTGAGGATGAAGGTGAGGATTATTGTGAAGTTCCTGGGGAACTTGCTAGACTGTTACTACAAAAAGAGAGGGCCATACAGCCTCATGAAGAGCCAGTGAAATTAGTGAATTTGGGTACAGAGAAAGACAAGAAAGAGGTTAGGATAGGTGCAAATCTGGAGCCTAGTGTCAAGCAATGGTTGATACAGATGCTACACGACTATGTTGAGATTTTCGCTTGGTCTTATGAAGATATGCCTGGTTTAGACACTGACATTGTGGTACACCGCCTGCCAACTAAAGAAGACTATCCTCCGGTAAAGCAGATGTGATACGGTGAGAGAACTGACTAGATGTTTTACATTTCGTTTGCACTTGTGCGGTTAGCAAGAGTCACCACCGACTTTTATTTTATCCAAAAGGAAAGGTAAAAAAGCACTGGAAAGACCTTTCGAGAATTTTTCTCGGGTTCGGGGGGTAGATTATGAAAAGGGAAGGTATTAGAACCCTTTTCATCCATGGTTTTCCATGGGATCTTAGTTACTCATTTAGATCACTTGCTTTTGTTTGATTGTGTGCTTGTGGTGTGGGCTTTGAAAGTATTTTGAAAAATCTCTTTGTAATGGTTCTCGTCTCTATAAGAACGTATACAAAGTTTTCTTTCGAAAAATTGGTTCAAATATGTGTTTGTGGATTGTGTTTCGAAAAGTCTTTTGAAAAGAGGTTTTGCAATGGTTCTCGTCTCTATAAGAACGTATACAAAACGTTTTGTCTTTTGAAAATGTTTTTAAATGGAGGTTTAGGTGTAAAAGTTTTGTCGTGAGCAAGCGAGTAACTAAGAGCGAATCTATCTACTCGAAAGGTCTTAAATTGTTCTTTTCTTCTTCCTTTTAATGGTGATATCTTACCATTGATTTGGTAAGAAGCCCCACCATTAGATGTGAAGGGACAGGCGCGGGTCAAATTTACAATCATTGAAGGCAACTTGTGAAATGCTTTAGCAATTTTTGTAAGGGACGAGATCGTTTTAATCGAAAGCAACATCGAGGGTCATCGAGGGACTACGATCTTTTTTATCAAAGGGTCATTGCTAGAGTGTCTCATATTCGAGGGACATGATTGTATTTCCGAGGCAACGAGCGAGGTTACCCTAGAGGTGCGCGTGTGAGAAAGTGTGTTGGTTTCAAGTTATTTATTCTTGGATTAGGTCATCTAGCGATTGATTTTTTGAATCTTGCCATACATGCCTAGTTACTATACAGTATATGGAAAATAGTAAATTGCGGGAATTGAAATTCTACGCTATTACAAAAGTATTCGGGAATGGGGGTACAATTGTTACAAATGGGGATGAATCAAATGAAAATAGCAATGTCCAAATATCAAACAATACAACCAAATTGAATTGTTGTGCGATTTAATATAAAGCTATGACAATTTATGAAATAAAGTCAACAAAATATGAAATGAAATGTATTTACATGAAAAGAAAAAGATAAAACCTATTCTAAAAAAAAAGATTAAAATCTTTATTATTATTTTTTGTATTTTATTAATTATGCAAATAAGTTTAAAGAAAGGAAACAAATTAAATTAAATTTTTTGATGTTTTTATTAAGTGTAAAAAATTAATAAAGATAAGTTATATATAAAAAAAGAAAATGATAAAAAATTAATTTCAAGACTTAAATTAAATGTATAAAAGGTATTCTATGTTTTAATTAGTAATTTTATTATAAAAAAAAGAAACAAAATTAAAAAAAAAGTAACAAATGGGCTTAAGGGAGATTTTGGAAGTGTTAGGCCCAAAGAAACATGGTGTTATTGCTGAAACAAAACAAGGCCAGATGGGGGGTGAATTAGCAAAGCGTGTGGGCTTTAGGGGGTCTGTAAACGAAACAGGCCCAATGTTTAAACTGCATTACTTGTTGATTAGGGGACAAAGCCAAATTAGGGTTCTGAGACCCTTTGGCTTACAGCGGCGCTGCCTCGTCTCCTTCGTCCCTCTCTGTTCATCTTTTGTTCATCCTAACTCATCCATTTTCATTCATCTTCTCACCTTATCACTCACCTCTTCCTAATTTCATGAACAAACCACTTTTAGCCTCTTTGTCTCGCCCTGATTCACGTTTTTTCTGGAAACCCTAAGTTCTGATTTATGCCTAAGATGCTCGATTCTAGCTTATCTGATCTTCCCCCCAACTTTCTGTTGCCGGAGCACCTCTCGACCACACCTCCTTAAACGATTTTCAGTGGTTTTCTTGGAAACGGTACAGTTCTGTTGTTATTAAAGCTTGAACGATTTTTTTGTTTTTTTGTCTTGTTCATGTGTTTTCTATTAATCCATCTTATTGTCCATTAAAATGCAGGAAAATATGTTTTTAGGGATTTATGAGAAAGTTGAAAAGTTCATACCTGTTTGGAAATCTTCTGTGAAATGAAAGGATAGTGAGACTGAGAGAAGTGACGCTCCTTGGTGGCCGGAGACGGGGGGAAGAAATGAAGATGAAGGCCTTGGTATTTCTGGTAACCTTCTTCTGTTTTTTGTGCTTTGAATGATGATGATGTTGATGCTAATGATTTGATGATGTTTGCTGATGATAATGATTTGATGATGTTTGTTGATGATAATGATTTGATGATGTTTGTTGATGATAATGATTTGATGATGTTGGTTATCTGGGATGTTTGAGGCTTGAATACTGTTTTATTTGATTATGGTTTTAGGCTTTTTTGGTTTTGTGTTTGAAGCTTGAGACTTGTTTGTTGCAAGTTTTTGATCCTGTTTTTGGTTATGGATTTTTGGAATGTTGGTATTGGGATGTTGGTTTACAGTTTGCACGTTTGATGGTTTTGAAAGTTTTGAAACTTTTTCTGGTTTTTTTTGTTTGTTTGTTGGCAGTTTTTGAGGTTTGATGGTGTTGAGATGGTTTATCAGTTTTAATTTTGAATGTTTTTGTTGTTTTGGATTTGTTGGTTAACAGGTTTGATGAGTTTGTTACAGGTTTGTGACCTATTTTGAGGTTGGGTGTTGTTTTTGCTTGGCTTGGTATATTTTGTTGATAGTATTTGAGAGGTTTATCAGTTTGGAGGTTTGAATATTTTGGTTATGGTTCAGACTTTGGGTTTGACAGTTTGGGATTTTTTGGTTTGAACTTGTTTGACAGGTTTGAATATTGGTTTGACAGTTTGAAGGTTGGTTATTCTGGTTTTTGTTCACAGGTTTGGTTTGATGGTTTGAAAGTTGGTGATTTGGTTCTTACTGTTGGCTTTGTAACAGTTTTTGAGGTTTTTTGGTTTGAAAATGTTTTGACAATTTTTGGACTTTGACTGTTTTCTGAGTTTGATAATTTTCTCCCTCCCTTTCTGCTTGAGAGTTTCACTGTTATATTGATGTTGCTTTGGTTGAATTCTTATTCAAAAGGGGGGGGGGGGGGGGGGGGACAAAGAAATTGAATATTTTGGCATATTGTTCTTATGCTCTTTTTGTTGCAGTTTTTGTTTTCTAGCAACTCTTATGCAATTGTGACAATCAAGGCAGCAGGGTTGTGCATCCCTAGGTGACTTCTTTCCTCTCTTCTCTCTTAATGACACTAAGAGTCAATTGCTCTTTTGCCTTTTTCTGAAAAGTTTGCAAATAACTGGAAAATGATGATTTGGCTTATTGAACAAGCCTCTTGCTTGTTTGACTTAGCTTACCATATTGCTATACTTTCTTTGCTGCCTGCTCTAGCTTATGCTGTTTGTTATTTGCTTTTTGCTGCCCAGTTTGCGCTGCTGTTTGTTACTTGCCATTTTGCTGCTTGTTTGGCTCTGTTTTGCGCCTTCTGTTTGGAATATTTGTTTGGCTGTTTTTTGGGCATCTTGTTTGTTTGGACAGCCTTGCTGCATTTCTCTTGTTTGGATAGCTAGCTTACATCTCTCTTGTTTGGATAGCTTGCTTACATTTCTTCTTTTTGTGAACCAAGAAGAATAATCTTCTTGTGATTTGCAAATAGAGAAAATAAAAATGTGATGAATTAAAAATAGCCTTCTGATTCCAAATTGCAAACTTTAATGATGAACACTTTTTCTTTTGAAAATTCTTGCTCATGTCCAATTAATTTGTACTAACTTTTTCTTTCTTTCATTTTCATGTGAGCACAATGGAGAGGGCAAAGCATGCAAGCAAGAGACTCTGTGGCAAGCATGGAAGCAAAGGAACCTCAGTCAACCTTAGGCATATATTCATTTTCTTTTCTTTGTAATTTAGAGAGAAACATTCTTGTATTGTAACCGATAGTTGTACTAATTTATTTTCAAATACGATAAGTTGTAAAACCTAAAGCATTTAAATAATAAATTGTTTTGTAACAACGTTTAAAAAATTGGAGAAAGTCTTATGAAATATTCTGGTGTTAATTGAAATCCTTTATTGTCAAGAACTTATAATTTTCCCTTCGCATCCCAACTGATTCTTAAAGATTCCCAATCAAGATAATTGAAACAAAATGCTCCAATCTGATAACTTAAATTCCAATAATCCTGTAATCTTGCAACTGCATTCCGAACAAACACGCACTGTGTATTCCATTTCCTAAACAAGCAAATGTTTTAAAAGACGCAAATCATCTGGTTAACCTAGATTAAACGATCATGACAGTCTTAAATTCTATCTCTTGTCCCAAACAACCATGCCTTGAGAACAAACATTGTCTTTTCAGTAAACTTGAGAAAGCATGAAAACATGTGAAAGCCAATTGGATCTTTGAGAATTCATTTCTTTTGAGAATTGCAAGGAAAAAAACCTAACTGTTGGTTTACTACCAAAGGAGAAAATCTGTCTGATCGATTCCTGAGCCAACTTGAATATTTGAGAAACCCTAGGGTTGTGCTTTCTATGAAAAATGGGAGGGCAAATTTTGGGGTACAACAGCAGAGGTTCGTCGTATGCGCCCTGAGATGTCTGAGAAAATTAAAGCTGAGGTTATGAAATAGTTCGACGCCGGGTTTCTAGTTGTCACTGCTTACCCACAGTGGGTTGCCAACGTTGTTCCTGTTCCTAAGAAGGATGGTAAGGTACGGATGTGTGTGAACTATAGAGATCTGAACAGGGCGAGCCCCAAAGACGATTTCCCACTGCCTCACATCGATGTTCTGGTCGACAACACCGCGCAGCATAAGATCTTCTCCTTTATGGATGGTTTTTCTGGTTACAATCAGATTAAGATGGCTCCCAGGGACATGGAGAAGATAACTCTCGTTACACAGTGGGGCACCTTCTGTTACAAGGTAATGCCTTTCGAGTTGAAGAATGTTGGGGCAACGTATCAGCGCGCCATGGTCGCTTTGTTCCACGACATGATTCACCATGAGATTGAGGTTTAAGTTGATGACATGATTGCAAGGTCCCAGACTGAGGAAGAGCACCTTGACCATCTCCAGAAACTGTTTGACAGGTTGAAGATGTACAAGCTGAGGTTAAATCCGAACAAGTGCACCTTCGGGGTAAGGTCTGGTAAGCTGCTGGGTTTCGTTGTTAGTGATAAAGGTATTCAAGTGGATCCTGCAAAAGTAAAGGCTATACAGGAGATGCCGGCTCCCTGAACGGAAAAGGAAGTTAGAGGATTTTTGGGACGTCTGAATTACATTGCAAGATTTATTTCACATCTGACTGCTACTTGTGAGTCGATCTTCAAGCTGCTGAAGAAAGATCAAGTAGTAAAATGGAATGATGAATGTCAGACTACTTTCGAAAGGATCAAGGAATACCTCCAAGGGCAACCTATTCTGATGCCTCCAGTTGAAGGAAGACCTTTGATCTTATACTTGACAGTGTTGGATAATTCCATGGGGTGCGTGTTGGGGCAGCATGACGAGTCTGACCGAAAAGAGCATGCTATTTACTACCTTAGCAAAAAGTTTACCGACTGTGAGACCCGACACTCACTGCTCGAGAAAACTTGCTGCGCTTTGGCATGGGCTGCTCGCCGGCTGAGACGGTATATGCTGACTCACACTACCCTATTGATATCAAAGATGGACCCAATCAAGTATATCTTTGAAAAGCCCACCTTGTCCGGAAGAATAGCAAGATGGCAGATGATCTTAACTGAGTACGATATCCAATACACAACCCAAAAAGAAATCAAGGGGAGTGTGTTGGCGGATCATTTGGGGCATCAGGCCGTGGAGGATTACTAATCCATGAATTTCGAATTCCCTGATGAGAACATCATGTTGGTGACCGACTGTGAAGAACCTGGACCAGATGAAGGACCCGAGGAGGGATCCCGATGGTCTATGTATTTTGACGGAGCCTCAAATTCATTGGGTAATGGCATTGGCGCTGTGATTATATCTCCTGAAGGCTGTCATACTCCGTTCACTGCCCGATTATGTTTTAACTGCACCAACAATATGGCGGAGTATGAAGCATGCATCATGGGCCTTCGAGCAGCTATCGACCTAAGGATTAAGTTCTTGAGTGTATTCGGAGATTCCGCTCTCGTGATCAGTCAGATCAAAGGCGAGTGGGATACGAAGATCCCAAATCTTATTCCTTACAAAGAGTATGTATTGACATTACTTCCACACTTCGAGGGGATAACCTTTGAACACTTCCCCAGAGAGGAGAACCAGCTAGAGGACGCGCTAGCTACCATGTCTTCTATGTTCAAAGTCAGATGGGACAATGAAGCTCCACAGATTACCATTTAGAGGTTGGACAAACCCGCACATTTCTGTGATATTGAGATTGAAGAGGTAGCAGATAAACCCTGGTTTCACGAGGTAAAGAGGTATCTTGAGGCTCAAGAGTACCCCGAGGGTGCATCTGTTAATGATAAGAAGTTCTTGAGAAGGTTCAATGTGAAGTTCTTCATTAGTAATGGTATCCTTTACAAGCATAACTATGATACGGTGGGAGAACTGACTATGAGTTTTGCGTTTGTTTTCGCAAATGTTTCGGTTGAGCAAGAGTCGCCACCGACTTTTTATTTTATCCTAAGGAAAGGTTAAAAAGCATAGCAAAAACCTTTTGAGATGTTTTCTTGGGTTCGGGGAGTAGATTATAGAAAGGGAAGGTATTAGCACCCTTTCTATCCATGGTTATCCATGGGCTCTTAGTTACTTGCTTAGATCACTTGCTTTTGATTTTCAATTGTTTGAAATGGTGCTTGTGTGTGTGGGGGTTTGAAAATGTTTTGAAAAGAAGCCAATGTGGTGGAAACGTTTGTAATGATCCATGTGGGGATGTATACAAAGATGTATGTCTTTTGAAAAGGTTTTCATTTTGTTTTTGAAAGTTGTTTTGAAAGTGTTGTGAGGTGTGTTTTAGAAAATAGGCAAGTGTTTTGTTTTTGTAAGTTTGATTCAAGTAACTAAGAGGTTATCTACTCCTAAATTTCTCAAAGTTTATTTCTATGTTTTAACCCTTTTAACAAGTTTGTTCCACCATTGTATTTGGTGGACAATCTCATGCTTAGGATGTGAAAGGGACGGGCGCGGGTCATCGTTTAGACCATAATTGCAATGGTGCCAAGTATCTTTGGGCAATTTTCTTTAAGGGACTTGATCATTTGTTTAGGCAACTTTTTGAAAGCGTCATCGAGGGACTATGATCATTTGATTTGTGTTTGTTTAGCCCAAAGAGACCTAACATGCAATATGGCCCAATTTTGAAAGGCAACAAGTGGAATACCCTAGGGGGTGCAAGTGTGATTTGTGTGTCCATTTTCATGCTTGTTTATCTTGAAATTAGGTCAAAACTATTTTCGTTGTTTTTTTCGCATACAAACCCTAATTCTAACATGGTATAATTAGAAAGCAATAAAGTGCGAAAATAAATTTACTAAGCTATTACAAAACCATATATGGGGAGGGGGGTACAAATGTTCAAATGGGGACTTTGACAAGGAATTTAAACCTAAACTATTACATCAATATTGAATTATTTACAAGATGATTAATTTGCATAAATTAAATAAAATAAGAATAAATATGCAAGATGCAAAAAATGTTTTTTGTATATATGAAAAAAGGTATTTTTATGTGTCAAAATAAACAAAAAGAAAAGTATTATTTTTGGAAGTTTTTTCATGTTTAGGGTTAAACCCTGATTCTATTAAATAAAATGCATTATTTATTTATTATGTACAAGTATTTATTTATTGTATACAAAAATAAAATAAAATGAAGTATATTTGTCAAAATGTATTTTTATATTAAATATTAAATAAAAATAAAAATGTGTATATTTTGTATTTTTTCCTAAATATATTAATAAATATATATATATATATATATATATATATATATATATAATATATATATATATATATATATATATATATATATATATATATATATATATATATATATATATATATATATATATATATATATATATATATATATATATATATATATATATATATATATATATATATATATATATATATATATATATATATATATATATATATATATATATATATATATATATATATATATATATATATATATATATATATATATATATATATATATATATATATATATATATATATATATATATATATATATATATATATATATATATATATATATATATATATATTATTTACTAAATATATACAAATTAATAATATTTAATATTTAATAAAAAAGTATTTTTTCTATAAAATATTTTCAGAAGGTAAAACAAAATTAAAATGTATAAAAATGTATTTGCACTATTTTAGTATTTTAAATAAAAGTATATGTATTCATTTATTTATGTACAAACTAAAAGAAAACCAAATAAATGCCTAATAAATTCAAAAATGGTGAGAAAAATATTTTTTATATTTTTAATATCATGAGAAAAAATAAAAAAGTCAATCCAAAAAAGAAAAAGTCAAAAAGTCAAAGAAATAAGCAAAATGGGCTCAGGGGGTGCAGAAGTAAAAATATGGTGCAAAAAGAAATGTCAAACAGGCCCAGCCCAGAACCAAGTCATCTTCAACCTCAGAACACCTTTGTTCAAGCCAAACACGCGTTTTCTATCTCTTGATTCCTGGACTTTCAAGCAAAACTCATAACATGAAAAGTGTAGAGCATGAGAAGATGAATCCAGGGATATAAAAAACTTGACTTAACTCTCTAAGATGAGGGAGAATTTCTTCTCCCCCAATTCCTGACCTAGTTTTCCATCAATGTTCAGACTCAAAATTCTTGCAGCACACATAATATAAATGAAATCTAATCATATGGGCATGTTCAGGGCTATGATTGTGACATGTTTTCTTCACAAACCTAAAGCTAACAATGCCTAATAAGTGAGATATGAGTTCATGAACTTACCTGTTCAGTTAAAGTTGTATCTGGCAATGGAGAAGCTTTCAGTGCAAGGTGATGATTGGTATAGCTTCCTTGAGGTCCAGGGATGCTATTCCAAGCTTTACTTTGTCTTGAAACTTCTTGAATCGTGCTAAAGAACTTCAACTGCAAAACAAGAAAATGAAAATGGTGGAACTGGTTAGAGGAATTACAGGTCGTGTTTTAGGTTTTAGTTAGCTTGCATTGATGGTAGGGAAGGTGTGTGAAGAGCTTTTAGCAAGAAAGCATGACAGGGATGAGAGTTGGAACTCAATCTGTAGAGGTCACTCTGTTTTGGCAGTTTGATGGTGGTTCTGAGTTTGTGAAGGTATTGGAGGTGAAAGGCTCGTGCTTCAGCTTAGGATCAATGTTTGGAATGTGTTTGATATCTTTCTCTAAGGCTTGGTTGACTGATATGGAGGTTGGTATGTCATATGCAATGTTTCTTGAACTTTAAGCAAACAATGGTCACTTGATGTTTCTAGCCTGTACAGGCCCTCACACTATGCTGCATACATTGGCCTTGATCAGTGCAATTTGCTCATAAACTTGTGCCAAGAAGATTTGGACTGTACCAATTGGATTTGCAAAATGGACATAAAGTTCTACTTTTTCAAAATGGAAATAATGCTTTTTCTAATTAAGGGTTAATTCTCCATGTAATGTCCAAATGCATAGAACAACATCTTGACACAATGGTTTTGCATTGAATTATTGAGTGAAAATGGGATTAGAGGCCTGCAATGTAGCTTAAGCATGCTGAATTCAAAATGGCACCAATGTATGAACATGTCTTGGCCAAGAACAAAAGTGACTTTTTCCCATTTTGCAAAATTCGATTCTCCCTAACCATGAGGTTTTTTGAGAAGTTCTTGGACATTTTGGAAAGCTTTGAATGTGTACTACAATCCATCTACGGAATGCAAATTGAAATTCCAAGTGGAAGTGTATGAAAAATGGTCTTGAAGTTAGGTAAAAAACTTGTCCAAAATAGGTCAAATTTTCACTAAGTTAAGAATGGTTTGGTACCCTTGTTCCAAAATTTGTAACTTGAGATACAAGCCTCATTTGGGAAAACTTTGTGAATCAAAGTTGTAGATTATGCAACAAGCTACAACTTTCATGTTTTGACTTTTGTTTGAATCCAAATGAATCTTGGTGAGAAAGTGGGGCAAAGTTGGGGAAAAATTAGGGTTTTCCATAACTTAGAAAAATTCTAAGTTATGAAAAATTTCCATTTCAAACCCTAATTTGCATTTCTTGATTTCTTGGTGAACAAGTTTCATGATTTGGCATGCTTTGATGAAAAATGAATCTTGACTTTTGATTTTGACCAAAAAGTCAAAGTTTGACTTTTCAGTATACAGTCAAAATTGATCAATTGACTGGGAAATTCAACTATCAATCTTGTGTATTTGGGATCGTTTGAACTTGTTGAGCATGTCAAGATAATTCCATGGGGTCCTTGAGTCCATATGTGAGCTTGGTTTGCCATTGGCTAGGTCAAACAGTCAAAAATTGCCTTTATGCAGTCAAAACCCTAAAAATGACCATTTTGCCCTTTTTATGATCTGATCAAATTTCTTGTGGAATTGTGATCCAAACTTGATCAAATGGTCCATGTGAGTTTATAATGTTGATGTTGGTCAATTTTCATGATGTTTGACTGTCAATTGGCCACAGTTGACTTTTTCCCCAATACAGTTGATTTCTAGGTCAATTGTCCAATTGACTGGGCAAAACCTGGAATCAAGACTTGAAACTTGATATGGATAAACTTAGGAGTCCAACATGAAGCATGAAAGTCATCTTAGGCATTTTAGGTCAAAATATCTTTGTGCAAACACAAACCCTAATTTGGGTCAACAGTGCATGGAGAAGTCTTGAGCAGAGGAAACCCTAACTGGGTCTTGATCTTCAAAGGTCTTGTGATGAGAAAATGTTGAGGAAATGGGAGGGAAAATTTTAGGGTACAACAGTTGCCCCTGTTCAATCTTCTTGAACCTGAAGAGTTAGATTGGCAAGTTTGCCTTTCGTGACTCGAGGGTAAAAGGAGATTGGACACTAGAGTGCCCGGAAATTTGCACTCGCATGTTGGAGTATCAGCAATGTGATGTCGGGAATGGGCTTATAGATGCCATTTAGAGAGGTGGTGGATAGGGAGATGGGCTTATAGATGCCATCTGGAGATGTGACAGAACCTTGTCGGGAATGGGCTTATAGATGCCATTTGGAAGTGTTGATCGCATAAGAGATTCCTTAGCGAGAACTTGTGTATTTGAGAAAGATAAATGTTTTCCTGGCTTGTTACAGGTGTTGATATTCAATCTCCTCATGCAGATATGCCCTGGCTAGATACAGGTGTCGAATCTACAATCGGTTGCTCACAGATGTGCCCTGGCTGGATACAGGAATCGAATCTGGAAATGTTGTAGTTGATAGATGTGCCCTGGCTGGATACAAGAATCGAATCTTCGGACTCTTCAGACGTGCCCTGGCTAGATATAGGAATCGAGTCTGGAAATGTTCGTTAACAGATATGCCCTGGCTAGATACAGGAATCGAATCTGGAAATGTTGTAGTTGATAGATGTGCCCTGGCTGGATACAGGAATCGAATCTTTGAACTCTTCAGACGTGCCCTGGCTAGATACAGGAATCGAGTCTGGAAACTGATCACCCTCAGATATGCCCTGGCTAGATACAGGTATCGAATCTGGAATTGTGACAGTTGAAGGTAGTTGTCTTTGGGATTGTCTTTTTCCCTGAAAAGGCGAAAACATAAGTTGTATGCAATGTCATGATGTATGATATGCATGATGTCATGATGTTCAACATGAGATAGTGTTGTATGCACTTTATCATGTATGTAAGCAAGACGTATGAAAATGTGAAATGTTTATGAATGTAATTTCGTCTTTAGGAAAATAAATCCTTGACGACCGGCCGGTGAGTTGCTCTGTGGCAGAGATACTTTGCTGAAGTTTTGATGAGAGGCCTGCTGAGGACTTCAATGATGGATTCCGCTGGGGATAATGATGATAAACTCCGCTGGGGAACACCAAAGATAAACTCCGTTGGGGAATAGGAAGAACTTTGCCGAGGGCGATCTTTCGTGGCAGATAGCTGAGGATAACCCAGTTATAAGCCCTTGTGAGGAATAACTTTGAATAAAGCTCGGGAGAGACGTCCGTATTCTGCAGGGAACAAGCTTCCAGAATCTACTGGGGATAAGCTTTAAGACCTGTCGGGGACGCTTGCTAGTGAATGCCTATATTCCACTGGGGAATGTTGTGCCTTTTCAGGATTGACGGGGAACCAACTCTGTTTGGGGAAAGCATTGCTGAATCTTGTCTTACTCTACGGGGAGTTGAGATGATTTGGTCGCATTCTTCAGTCGAATCTACCTTGGTACCTTGGCGGACAAAGCAACCAGACTGCATCAGACAACCTCACCTTGCCCCTATTTCTGATGTCGCCTGTAATTAATCTTTTGTTTCATATGCAAATATTTATGAATCAGCAATTTAATGTCAAATGCATATATCAAAAATGAACATTGGACGTTCTTCGCAAGACAAAACAGAAAAAGGAAAAACAATGGCAACTTGTATCGACAAATGAATTTGTATTGATTTGAATTTTGCCTGTGAATAGGCGTTTTTGTACAAGAGGCTGACATCCTAGTAAGAGAATGCCGCTGAATAACACAGAATTTACAATTTTGAAAAGGAAACAAAACAGCTATGTGAACAATCCCACTGGGTTCCAACTCTGATATCGCCTTTATGTCTTCAAGCGTCTCATCAGTTTGCTGCCTGGTTGAAGATGAAGCTGATTGGTCGATGCTGAAATCTGAGCCAGATAGTTGATGCCGAATTCCGGATGCGAAGTGATCCAATGAGACATAGTGTTATGCTTTATCCCTAACTTTTGCCTGGACCATCCTTTCGGGTTTTCAGTCCACCGGGATACCCATTTTTTGCCCAAGCCGCCTTTTCAGGTTTTCGACTTGTCGGGTGTACAGATTTTTTTCATTTCATCCCTTATTTTTGCCCGAACCCTTTTGGTTCGCCGGGAAGCCCTTATTTTTGCCTAGGTATGTCAACCTAGCGGGTCTTTTATTCATGCGTAGTATCTTTTTACTATGTCTGCATTGGCGACGTGAGGAAGGTCGTCACCATCCATGGTGGTTAGAATCATGGCTCCTCCTGAGAACACATGTTTAACCACAAATGGCCCTTCGTGAGTAGGGGTCCATTTGCCCCGGGGATCACTTTGAGGAAGGATGATGCGTTTGATTACCAGGTCCCCAACTTGATACTCTTGTGGTCTGACTTTCTTGTTAAATGCCCTGATCATCCGTTTTTGATACGTATGACCATGACAGATAGCGGTGAGTCTCTTTTCGTCAATCATATTTAATTGATCAAGTCGAGTCTGGATCCAGTCATCTTCATTCAAGTCTGCATCCTTCATTATCCGGAGAGAGGGTATCTGGACTTCAATTGGCAAGACTGCCTCCATGCCATAGACCAAGGAGAAAGGAGTTGCCCCGGTTGACGTCCTTGCTGAGGTACGGTACCCATGAAGAGCGAACGGTAACATCTCGTGCCAATCTTTATAGGTCATTGTCATCTTCTGCACAATTTTCTTGATATTCTTATTAGCTGCTTCTACAACCCCATTCATCTTCGGCCGGTAAGGAGAAGAGTTATGGTGATGTATTTTGAATTGTTCGCAGAGTTCAGTGATCATCTTGTTATTGAGATTGGTACCATTGTCCGTAATGATTCTTTCCGGGACGCCGTATCGACAGATCAGATTATGCCGGATGAAACGTGCCACGACGCTCTTGGTTACCGTTGCGTAGGAAGTTGCCTCAACCCACTTCGTGAAGTAATCGATTGCTACCAAGATGAAGCAATGCCCGTTGGATGCCGTCGGTCGGATCTCACCGATCATATCAATTCCCCACATTGCAAAAGGCCAAGGTGCCGTCAGGACGTTCAGAGGAACCGGAGGAATATGCACCTTGTCAGCATAGATCTGGCATTTGTGACAAGTTCGAGAGTGTTGGTAACAATCGGCTTCCATTGTGGACCAGAAATATCCTGCCCGAAGGATTTTCTTTGCCATGGTGTGTCCACTGGAATGTGTTCTGAATGTACCTTCATGCAGTTCTATCATGATCTTCTCTGCTTCAGCCTTATCCACACAACGTAGTAGAGTTGAATCATGATTCCGTTTGTAGAGAATGTCGTTGCTGAGGAAGAATTTCGCCGCAAACCTTCTCATGAACTTCTTGTCATTGACAGATGCACCTTCAGGGTATTCCTGAGCTTCCAAGTACCTCTTCACCTCATGATACCAGGGTTTTTCAGTTACCTTTTCGGCCTCAAGATCGCAGCAGTATGTCAGTTCGTCCAATTTCCAGATGATGATCCGGGGATCCTCATTGTCCCATTTAACTTTGAACATTGAAGACATTGTGGCTAGTGCGTCCGCTAGCTGATTCTCCTCTCTTGGGAAGTGCTCAAAAGTTATTTCTTCAAAGTGGGGAAGCAAGGTTGACACATACTCCTTGTAAGGAATAAGATTTGGGTGTTTCGTATCCCACTCGCCTTTGATCTGATTGATCACGAGAGCGGAATCTCCGAAGACACTCAGAAATTTGATCCTTAAGTCGATTGCAGCTTGTAGACCCATGATACATGCCTCATATTCTGCCATGTTGTTGGTGCAGTTGAAACACAATCGGGCGGTGAGTGGAGTATGAGTTCCTTTGGGAGATATGATTACAGCGCCGACGCCATTACCCAAAGCATTGGAGGCTCCGTCAAAATGCATAGACCATCGGGATCCTTCTTCAGATCCTTCATCCGGTCCAGGTACTTCACAGTCAGTTACCACCATGATATCTTCGTCCGAAAAATCAAAGTTCAATGATTGGTAATCGTCCACAGGTTGGTGTGCCAAATGATCTGCCAGTACACTTCCTTTAATTGCTTTCTGAGTTGTATACTGGATATCATATTCTGTTAAGATCATTTGCCATCTTGCTATTCTCCCAGACAGAGCAGGTTTTTCAAATATGTACTTGATGGGATCCATCTTTGAAATCAATAGAGTAGTGTGAGTCAACATATACTGTCACAGCCGGCGAGCAGCCCATACTAGAGCGCAGCAAGTTTTCTCAAGCAGTGAGTAACGAGACTCACAGTCGGTAAACTTTTTGCTCAAGTAATAAATAGCGTGCTCTTTTCGGCCAGACTCGTCATGCTGTCCCAGCATACACCCCATTGAATTGTCAAGTACTGTCAAGTATAATATCAGAGGTCTTCCTTCCACTGGTGGCATAAGAATGGGTGGCTCTTGGAGATATTCCTTTATCTTTTCAAAGGAAGCCTAACATTCATCGTTCCAGCGTACTACTTGATCTTTCTTCAGTAATTTGAAGATTGGCTCACAAGTAGCAGTCAGATGTGAGATGAATCGGGCAATGTAATTCAGTCGTCCCAGGAAACCTCTGACTTCTTTCTCTGTCTTTGGAGTTGGCATCTCTTGTATGGCTTTTACCTTGGCAGGGTCTACCTGAATACCTTTATCACTTACAATGAAACCTAGCAATTTTCCGGACCTCACCCCAAAGGTGCATTTGTTGGGATTCAACCTCAGCTTGTATAACTTTAGTCGGTCAAACAGCTTCCTCAGATGATCAAGGTGCTCCTCCTCAGTTTGAGACCTTGCAATCATGTCATCAACGTATACCTCAATCTCATGATGGATCATATCATGAAATAAAGCAACCATGGCACGTTGATAGGTTGCCCCAGCATTTTTCAACCCGAACGGCATGACCTTGTAACAGAAGGTGCCCCACTGAGTCACAAAGGTAGTCTTTTCCATATCTTCCGGAGCCATCTTGATCTGATTATACCCTGAAAAACCGTCCATGAAGGATAACACCTTGTGTTGAGCAGTATTGTCAACAAGAACGTCGATGTGAGGCAGAGGGAAATCATCCTTGGGGCTTGCCCTGTTCAAATCCCTGTAGTCGACACACATTCTGACTTTACCGTCCTTCTTCGGCACTGGCACCACATTGGCAACCCACTGAGGGTAAGAGGTTACTGCTAGAAATCCGGCATCGAATTGCTTCATAACCTCAGCCTTGATCTTTGCGGACATCTCTGGGCGCATGCGGCAGACTTTTTGCTTTACCGGAGGGCAGTCTTCCTTGGTTTGCATGTGATGAACTACAATGTCGGCATCCAAACCAGGCATGTCTTCATAGGACCAAGAAAATATCTCCATGTAATCATGTAGCATCTGGATCAATCGTTGCTTCACGCTGAGCTCTAGATTGGCACCAATCTTGACCTCTTTCCTATCTGTCTCAGTACCCAGGTTAACTGTTTCCACCGGCTCTTCATGTGGCTGAATAGCCCTCTCTTTCTGGAGCAGCAGTCTTGCGAGTTCACCAGGCACTTCACAATCATCTTCACCTTCGTCTTCGGCCAAATTGATCGGATTCTCGAAGTCATAACTGGTGGTAGCAGAGCTGTTACCAGTGAGATCCAGAGTGGATTGAAACCTGTATAAGTGAGTGTGTGTAAATATAGCTGTTTTGCAATATATAACACAGAAAGAAAAAGAGCACAAGATTTGAAATGCAACAAACGTCCAATGTTTTGATTGATGATATATGGAAATGTCATACAAAAAGCCCTCACAAATGGAGCTACGATGCCCCGGGTAGGACACCGAGCCAACAAAGTTTTAACATATTGTTTGTTACAAATTAAAAATCAAAAGAATTAATTACTGCGTGACAAATGTGATAGGTGTAAAATCCTTTTTCGTCCAGTTGCTTGGTCCGTTGCTGGTGGTTGGATAGATCCAACTGTCAAACTCTGCTTCCTCTACATCCTCCTCGATAGCATTCACCCTTGGGTTGGAGATAAACACTGGAGCCTTTCTGATCTTGTCCTTGCGCACAGCCCTCTGAGCCTCCGCAGTAAAGCCCAGCCCAAACTTGTCATTCTTTTGAGTGAAGTCAGGAAGCTGACCCCAGTTTGCACAATTGCCTCTCTCGATTACAGCCCGGGCATCCTTCAAAGATGCCATCTTCAACGAAAAGTCTTCTTCAACCACTGTTTCAGCTGATGCCAACGTTGGGGGTACCTCCTCAAAATGTTGAAAGGGGGTTTCAATAAACTCCCCGTCCATCTCGATATACCGGAATGAATTCAAGTGACTAACCATGTACTCCTCCTCACCCTGCACAGTAACAATCTTCCCTTTGACAGGGTATTTGAGCTTTTGGTGTAGAGTGGATGTTACTGCCCCATCCTTGTGAATCCAGGGTCGACCCAACAAGCAGGAGTAAGATGGACGAATATCCATTACATAGAACGTTGAGTCGAAGACTTGGGAACCCACGCGAATAGGAATGTCTACTTCACCGTGCACCATCCTCTTAGAACCGTCAAAGGCTCTAAAAATGATGTTACTAGACTTCAATTCCAGACCCTCACAATCCAAGCGATCCAAAGCTTTCTTGGGCAAAACATTCAGGGAAGAACCGGTATCCACTAACACGTGTGCGAGAGTAGTGCCCCTGCATTCTATGGAAACATGCAGGGCATCATTGTGATTTTTCCCTTTGGGGGTAAGGTCAGCATCCGAGAACCCCAAGCCGTTGTCAGCTGTCAAATTAGCTACACAGTCAGTGAATTGATCCGCGGAGGTCTCTTGTGGCACATGGGCCGTTTTCAGAAATGAAATCAGGGCTTTTGCATGGGCCTCTGAGCATAGCAGCAACGATAGCATAGAGATTTTGGAGGGGGTATGCCCCAACTGTTCAACAACATTGAAGTCACTCTTTTTAATGATTTTAAGGATTTCCTCCATTTCTTGTTGGGAGGCTTCCACAGCAGTCTTTTTTGGTGCCTCCGTCCTGGCAGGAAAATCGGTAGCAACTTCTTTGCCCCGAGTATCGGAGGACTCGGCGGTAGTAGTAGACACAGGAACTTGATTCGGAACATGCACACTTGCGGGTGTGATGGTGAGAGGTTTTCGGATAACTGGCGGTGCAATGTCAGGAGAGAAGAGCCTGCCACTGCGGGTAATCTTGGCGGGACCAGTGATGTTACTGATACTGGTATTGGTGTTGAACTCCTGCTTCACCCCAAGCACATATACGTCGGCCCCATAATGCCATGGGACCGCTTTATCAAACTCATATGGGAGAGGCCCTGGAACGGTAATAGTAATGGGTGCAACAGACATAATTTGGACTGGTTTCTTCATGGGAGCTTTGGAAAGATTGTAAATTGTGACAACAGATATTTCTTCAACAGAGACAAACGGAACAGCAGTTTTCTTGAACAGAATTTCCTTGCTATCCATCAGGCTTTGGATGCCTGATTTCAGCAGCGGACAACCGGTAGGGATAACAGCACACAGGAGGCAACCCTTGCTACAACCCGGAAATAAACCGGTTAGTAGTAAGTTCCTCTTAACAGTCAAAAGAGGGGTAGCAACATCATTCACCGAAACAGCATATAAATCTTCCTCAATGGCATTTACTCTATGCTGGGGCATAGGAGCAGTTACAACATTTGGCCTCTCAGGCGCCTCAAACTGAATTTCCTTCGCGTCGATAAGATCTTGCACTTTATTTCTCAATGCCCAGCAATCATCAGTAGTATGCCCGGGGCTATCGGAATGATAAGCACAGCGGGCATTTGGGTTATACTTAGGAGATGCAGTATTAACGACCTTAGGAGCTTCTTTGATGGTCACCAAGTTGGTTGATAACAGTTGGGGTAAAATTTGTGATAAGGTCATACTCAGCCGAGTATACTGTCTCTTGGGCCTTTCACTTCTTTGTTGATTGTACTGCTGAGGAGCAGCAACAGGTTTTGAAATGACCAAAGCATTGGCGGCTTGGCGACTTTCTGGCTTGACTTGTCTTCTAGGACCATAGACGGCACTTGCTTCTTTCTTGAAAGGTCTCTTCTCAGTACTTGGGGAGGCAGCCTTTTGTATCTTTCCTGACCTGATGCCAGCTTCAATTCTCTCACCCGTTAGAATCAAATCCGTAAACCCAGCGGAGGAGTTACCAACCAAATGATTGAAGAAAGGACCGGACAAAGTCCCTAGAAACATATCAACCAACTCACGATCAGTCAATGGAGGCTGCACCCTGCCAGCCAAATCTCTCCATTTTTGTGCATATTCTTTGAACCCTTCGCCCGTTCCTAGAGACATACCCTGAAGTTGGGTACGCGTAGGAGCGAGATCAGAATTGTATTGATATTGTCTGTAAAACGCGGTTGCCAAATCTTCCCAGTGTCGGATGCTAGTTCCATCTAGTTGGTAGAACCACTCAAGCTGTGACCCCAAAAGACTATCTTGGAAGAAGTGAATCCAAAGGTTCTTATCTGTCGTGTAAGGTTGGATCTTCCTTACGTACGACCTTAGATGCAGCTTTGGACAGGAGGCCCCATCGTATTTGGCAAAGGCAGGCGCCTTAAACTTGTGTGGGATTACTACCCCAGAAGATAACCCCAAATCTCCGAAATCCAGCCCCGGCACATTCTGAATCTCCATGGCGCTCAAGCGGTCTTCTAATTGCTTGTATCTGTCAGCAGCAGGTGGGTATTATTCGTCATTGTAGTCCGTCTCGTTGTCAGAGACTGCAGGACTAGGAGCTCCTCCCCCTTGGGGACTGTTTTTTCAGCAGAAGAAGTAGTTGGTTCAGCTTCATTATGGAGTGTGTTCCCAAACCTGCGTCCAGTGTTGAACAACGCAGTCCTCTTTTTCTTCTTCTTCTTCAGGAGTAGGGTCTTCAACTCTTGCTGACCTTGGGCCAGGCTCAGGACCATCTCTTGAAATTGGGAACTTTGGGCCTGAAGGGCCTTGATTGCTTGCTCACTGGATGAGTCTGGATTCATGATGACTGTTCAAATAAACAGCGAAGAAGATTAAGCAACCTGTGAAATAGGGTACCTGCTATGCATATGGTGCAATGAGATGCGTATGTTTTATGTTTTCAAAGACAAACAAGATTCAACTTTGTAGACAAAAAGGGAAACACACTTCATTAGATTAAAATTTTAATTGTTCAACAACTTGCCCTTAGGCATTACAGGAATGAAAAAAAATACTGGAAAGGAAATAAAAGCTATAAAAGGAAATATCCAAAGCCCATCAGTGCTCCCATGGCCTCCTTTTCTCAGTGTTGATGTAGTTATTCAGGACCCGCTCTTCCTCCAATTGCTTAGTCAGCCTCTGGATCTTCCGTTCCTGCTCGTTGAATTTTTCCCGATAGAAATCCCGTTCTTCCTTTAGCTGCGCCCAAGATCTTTTCATTGTGTCAAAATCAGTGGGTATCTGAGGAGGGAGGACAGTGGGAGGAACCCCATCTTCATCAGGAGATTCAAGAATGATAGGTCTGACAGCTTCGTACGGCATACCTAACTTCTGAGCACGGATGCGGACCCATTTGCAATAGGGTTCCATTGGTAGAGAAGTCTTTGGTCCCAACTCATGCGGGTCGGTTTTGTGAATTCTGTCCCAAGCTTTAATGAATCCATGGCGTAGTTTGTCACTGTCTGCCTGAAACTCAAAATGGAAGTGAGGAACCAACATTTCATGAGGCCCAACTCTTCTGGCTCTTCCAAACTGTCGGAGAGCTAAGCATGGATTATAAGAGATTCCTCCTTGGATACCAATCAAAGGGACATTGGGGTATTCTCCGCAACGATCAATAACAGCTACCTCATCCAAACCTCTGAGAGTCCAAGTGATGTCATTATCAGTGAGAGACATTAACCTCCGAGCTCAACCTTTTCCTTCTTCATTCTTCAGCACGAACTTAGGAAGGTGCGAGATAAACCACCTCACTAGCAAAGGAGCACAACACCACGGAGTTCCCCGTTTTCGAGCAGTACGAGCATAGAGTTGTTGCAAGATATCACCCAAAAGAGTGGGTACAGGATTCCGAGACATGAAGATCCTTATGGCATGGATACTGATAAAGGTGTCAGGATTGGGAAACAATACCAGACCATACATCAAAAGAGCCAGAATATCCTCGTACGCCTTGAAGTCCAAGTCATTCCAGAAATCATTAGCTTTGCCAACCAGAAATTTGACCAAAAAGCCCTTAACTCCACTTCTAGTTTCCCAGTTAGCCAATACCTCTTCTTTGGTCAAGGGGAGAACTGCAGCAACCTCTTCAGGCCTAGGAGTCTTTTCCAAACCAGTGAATGGAGTTTGCTCCAAGACAGGGATCCCAAGAAAATAAGAGAATTCTTCCAGGGTAGGAACCAGCTGGAAGTCTTGAAAGGTGAAACAATGATACAGGGGGTCATAAAACTGGGTCAGAACACTTATCAGTTGTTGGTCCCATTTTGAAGTGATCAAGCCAAGGAGAGAACCATGCCTGTTGATGAAGGAATAAGTGTTTGGAATCCTACCAACCAAATCCTTGAGCAAAGTTGGTGGTTGAACAAAGTTGAGCCGGACAGTATTCCTACGCACGGGCATCATGATGTCCTACAAAATAGAGCAAAGATGAAACCTTTTTGTCTTTGAAATGGGTTAGTCCTTTATACAGGATGCATGCAATGGTATGATGGCATGATGCTATGATGAAGCACACCACAAGTATTCACACAAGCAAACATGATAAGGCACACAAGTCACACAAGACAACCCTTAGGTTTCAGGCCAGCATGAAGTTTAGGCATTACCCTCTTTTGGTTTCGTTGGTTAAAACCTGCCCTATCAAAAGTAACCGGGTTCTAGAGGATCTCAAATCATTGACTACCCTCAATCGGTCATAACTCCAGCATCGCAATCTTTTCTTGCGGCCAGAACCATCGCGAGAGTTTAGCCTCAATGAGTGTAGCATACTGCTACTGTCCTAATGGCCAAGTTTGGTCAATTCAAGGTTCTAAGGTCGGTTGGTGTTTAATGACTCCTTAGAAGACCTATATTCTCCTCATTGCAACACAAGGGATATAGGTACAGACCAAGGTGCCACACCAATGTAGTCACTGCTTCACCCATGTCGGTCTACGCCAGACAGGTCCCTCACAGATTATGCTACCTAAAAAGGGTATTTCCCAGATCCGGGTTAGGATCTATGAAACTCCGATGCAAAGCCCACAAATATAAAAGCAAACAAAGCAAACAATTGAAAACAAAGGTGATCTAAGCCCTAAGGTTAATCCATTTTTAAATTATTCCCCAGCAGAGTCGCCAGTTCTGTGATACGGTGGGAGAACTGACTATGAGTTTTGCGTTTGTTTTCGTAAATGTTTCGGTTGAGCAAGAGTCACCACCAACTTTTTATTTTATCCTAAGGAAAGGTTAAAAAGCACAGCAAAAACCTTTTGAGATGTTTTCTTGGGTTCGGGGAGTAGATTATAGAAAGGGAAGGTATTAGCACCCTTTCTATCCATGGTTATCCATGGGCTCTTAGTTACTTGCTTAGATCACTTGCTTTTGATTTTCAATTGTTTGAAATGGTGCTTGTGTGTGTGTGGGTTTGAAAATGTTTTGAAAAGAAGCCAATGTGGTGGCAACCTTTGTAATGATCCATGTGGGGATGTATACAAAGATGTATGTCTTTTGAAAAGGTTTTCATTTTGTTTTTGAAAGTTGTTTTGAAAGTGTTGTGAGGTGTGTTTTAGAAAATAGGCAAGTGTTTTGTTTTTGCAAGTTTGATTCAAGTAACTAAGAGGTTATCTACTCCTAAATTTCTCAAAGTTTATTGCTATGTTTTAACCCTTTTAACAAGTTTGTTCCACCATTGTATTTGGTGGACAATCTCATGCTTAGGATGTGAAAGGGACGGGCGCGGGTCATCGTTTAGACCATAATTGCAATGGTGCCAAGTATCTTTGGGCAATTTTCTTTAAGGGACTTGATCATTTGTTTAGGCAACTTTTTGAAAGCGTCATCGAGGGACTATGATCATTTGATTTGTGTTTGTTTAGCCCAAAGAGACCTAACATGCAATATGGCCCAATTTTGAAAGGCAACAAGTGGAATACCCTAGGGGGTGCAAGTGTGATTTGTGTGTCCATTTTCATGCTTGTTTATCTTGAAATTAGGTCAAAACTATTTTCGTTGTTTTTTTCGCATACAAACCCTAATTCTAACATGGTATAATTAGAAAGCAATAAAGTGCGAAAATAAATTTACTAAGCTATTACAAAACCATATATGGGGAGGGGGTACAAATGTTCAAATGGGGACTTTGACAAGGAATTTAAACCTAAACTATTACATCAATATTGAATTATTTACAAGATGATTAATTTGCATAAATTAAATAAAATAAGAATAAATATGCAAGATGCAAAAAATGTTTTTTGTATATATGAAAAAAGGTATTTTTATGTGTCAAAATAAACAAAAAGAAAAGTATTATTTTTGGGAGTTTTTTCATGTTTAGGGTTAAACCCTGATTCTATTAAATAAAATGCATTATTTATTTATTATGTACAAGTATTTATTTATTGTATACAAAAATAAAATAAAATGAAGTATATTTGTCAAAAGGTATTTTTATATTAAATATTAAATAAAAATAAAAATGTGTATATTTGTCAAAATGAAGTATTAATATTTTGTATTAAATAAAAGGTATTTTGTATATTTTTATATGTATTATTTACTAAATATATACAAATTAATAATATTTAATATTTAATAAAAAAGTATTTTTTCTATAAAATATTTTCAGAAGGTAAAACAAAATTAAAATGTATAAAAATGTATTTGCACTATTTTAGTATTTTAAATAAAAGTATATGTATTCATTTATTTATGTACAAACTAAAAGAAAACCAAATAAATGCCTAATAAATTCAAAAATGGTGAGAAAAATATTTTTTATATTTTTAATATCATGAGAAAAAATAAATAAGTCAATCCAAAAAAGAAAAAGTCAAAAAGTCAAAGAAATAAGCAAAATGGGCTCAGGGGGTGCAGAAGTAAAAATATGGTGCAAAAAGAAATGTCAAACAGGCCCAGCCCAAAACCAAGTCATCTTCAACCTCAGAACACCTTTGTTCAAGCCAAACACGCGTTTTCTATCTCTTGATTCCTGGACTTTCAAGCAAAACTCATAACATGAAAAGTGTAGAGCATGAGAAGATGAATCCAGGGATATAAAAAACTTGACTTAACTCTCTAAGATGAGGGAGAATTTCTTCTCCCCCAATTCCTGACCTAGTTTTCCATCAATGTTCAGACTCAAAATTCTTGCAGCACACATAATATAAATGAAATCTAATCATATGGGCATGTTCAGGGCTATGATTGTGACATGTTTTCTTCACAAACCTAAAGCTAACAATGCCTAATAAGAGAGATACGAGTTCATGAACTTACCTGTTCAGTTAAAGTTGTATCTGGCAATGGAGAAGCTTTCAGTGCAAGGTGATGATTGGTATAGCTTCCTTGAGGTCCAGGGATGCTATTCCAAGCTTTACTTTGTCTTGAAACTTCTTGAATCGTGCTAAAGAACTTCAACTGCAAAACAAGAAAATGAAAATGGTGGAACTGGTTAGAGGAATTACAGGTCGTGTTTTAGGTTTTAGTTAGCTTGCATTGATGGTAGGGAAGGTGTGTGAAGAGCTTTTAGCAAGAAAGCATGACAGGGATGAGAGTTGGAACTCAATCTGCAGAGGTCACTCTGTTTTGGCAGTTTGATGGTGGTTATGAGTTTGTGAAGGTATTGGAGGTGAAAGGCTCGTGCTTCAGCTTTGGATCAATGTTTGGAATGTGTTTGATATCTTTCTCTAAGGCTTGGTTGACTGATATGGAGGTTGGTATGTCATATGCAATGTTTCTTGAACTTTAAGCAAACAATGGTCACTTGATGTTTCTAGCCTGTACAGGCCCTCACACTATGCTGCATACATTGGCCTTGATCAGTGCAATTTGCTCATAAACTTGTGCCAAGAAGATTTGGACTGTACCACTTGGATTTGCAAAATGGACATAAAGTTCTACTTTTTCAAAATGGAAATAATGCTTTTTCTAATTAAGGGTTAATTCTCCATGTAATGTCCAAATGCATAGAACAACATCTTGACACAATGGTTTTGCATTGAATTATTGAGTGAAAATGGGATTAGAGGCCTGCAATGTAGCTTAAGCATGCTGAATTCAAAATGGCACCAATGTATGAACATGTCTTGGCCAAGAACAAAAGTGACTTTTTCCCATTTTGCAAAATTCGATTCTCCCTAACCATGAGGTTTTTTGAGAAGTTCTTGGACATTTTGGAAAGCTTGAAATGTGTACTACAATCCATCTATGGAATGCAAATTGAAATTCCAAGTGGAAGTGTATGAAAAATGGTCTTGAAGTTAGGTAAAAAACTTGTCCAAAATAGGTCAAATTTTCACTAAGTTAAGAATGGTTTGGTACCCTTGTTCCAAAATTTGTAACTTGAGATACAAGCCTCATTTGGGAAAACTTTGTGAATCAAAGTTGTAGATTATGCAACAAGCTACAACTTTCATGTTTTGACTTTTGTTTGAATCCAAATGAATCTTGGTGAGAAAGTGGGGCAAAGTTGGGGAAAATTAGGGTTTTCCATAACTTAGAAAAATTCTAAGTTATGAAAAATTTCCATTTCAAACCCTAATTTGCATTTCTTGATTTCTTGGTGAACAAGTTTTATGATTTGGAATGCTTTGATGAAAAATGAATCTTGACTTTTGATTTTGACCAAAAAGTCAAAGTTTGACTTTTCAGTATACAGTCAAAATTGATCAATTGACTGGGAAATTCAACTATCAATCTTGTGTATTTGGGATCCTTTGAACTTGTTGAGCATGTCAAGATAATTCCATGGGGTCCTTGAGTCCATATGTGAGCTTAGTTTTCCATTGGCTAGGTCAAACAGTCAAAAATTGCCTTTATGCAGTCAAAACCCTAAAAATGACCATTTTGCCCTTTTGATGATCTGATCAAATTTCTTGTGGAATTGTGATCCAAACTTGATCAAATGGTCCATGTGAGTTCATAATGTTGATGTGGGTCAATTTTCATGATGTTTGACTGTCAATTGGCCACAGTTGACTTTTTCCCCAATACAGTTGATTTCTAGGTCAACTGTCCAATTGACTGGGCAAAACCTGGAATCAAGACTTGAAACTTGATATGGATAAACTTGGGAGTCCAACATGAAGCATGAAAGTCATCTTAGGCATTTTAGGTCAAAATATCTTTGTGCAAACACAAACCCCTAATTTGGGTCAATAGTGCAAGGAGAAGTCTTGAGCAGAGGAAACCCTAACTGGGTCTTGATCTTCAAAGGTCTTGTGATGAGAAAATGTTGAGGAAATGGGAGGGCAAATTTTGGGGTACAACAATAACCATGACTCAACCTTACTGTGATGTGTGGACAAGAACGAGGCAGAAAGGATCATGGCAGAGTTACATAAAGGTACTTTCGGAACTCATTCCAGTGGACATACCATGGCAAAGAAAATCCTACAGGATGGATATTATTGGTCTACTATGGAAGCCGATCGTTATCAGTATTCTCGAACCTGTCATAAGTGCCAAGTCTATGCTGATAAGGTGCATGTACCTCTGGTTCCTCTGAACGTCTTGACAACTCATTGGCCTTTTGCAATGTGGGGCATCGATATGATTGGCGAGATCAGACCTATTGCGTCTAACGGGCATCATTTCATTCTGGTGGCTATTGATTATTTCACGAAATGGTTTGAGGCAGCTTCTTTTGCTACAGTAACCAAGAACGTCATGGCGTGGTTCATCCGACATAATCTGATCTGTCGATACGGTGTACCAGAGAGGATCATTACGGACAATGGTACAAATCTCAACAATACAATGATCATCGATCTCTGCAAACAGTTTAAGATACAGCATCACAACTCTTCTCCTTATCGGCCGGAGATGAATGGGGTTGTTGAAGCAGCTAATAAGAATATCAAGAAGATTGTGCAGAAGATGACGGTGACATATAAAGACTGGCATGAGATATTACCATTCGCTCTTCATGGGTACCGTACCTCAGTGCGGACTTCGACAGGGGCAACACCCTACTCTTTGGTGTATGGCATGGAGGCAGTCTTACCCATTGAAGTCCAGATACCCTCTCTCCGGATTATGAAGGATGCAGGTTTGAGCGAGGACGATTGGATCCATACCCGACTTGATCAGCTGAACTTAATCGATGAAAAGAGACTTACCGCTATTTGTCATGGTCAGACGTATCAAAAGCGGATGATCAAGGCATTTAACAAGAAAGTTAGACGACAAGAGTATCAAGTCGGGGATCTGGTGATCAAACGCATCATACTGCCGCAAGGTGATCCCAGGGGAAAATGGACCCCCACGTACGAAGGGCCATTTGTGGTTAAGAACATTTTCTCGGGAGGAGCTATGATTCTAACCACCATGGATGGTGACGACCTTCCTCACCCCGTCAATGCAAACATAGTGAAAAAATACTACGCATAATCAAAGACCCGCTAGGTTGACTGGCCTAGGCAAAAATAAGGGCTTCCCGGCGAACCAAAAAGGTTCGGGAAAAAATAAGGGATGAAAATGAAAAAAAACTATACACCCGGCAAGTCGAAAACCTGAAAAGGCGGCTTGGGCAAAAAAGGGTATCTCGGTGGATTGAAAACCCGAAAGGGCGGTCCAGGCAAAAATTAGGGATCAAAGCGTAACATTATGTCTCATTGGATCATCTTGCAACCAGACTTCGGTATCGACTATCAAGCTTGGACGGTGCCAATCAATCTGATCTACCTTCAACCAAGTAGAAAAGTGATGAGACGCTCGAAGATATAAAGGCAATAGCAGAGTTGGAACCCAATGGGATTATTCACATAGCTGTTTTTCTTTGTTTTTCACAAATTATATAAATTCTATCTTTCGGCGGCGCCCTCTTACTAGGACATCAGCCTCTTGTACGAAATGCCTATTACAGGTCAACTTCGAAATCAATACAATTCATTTTACAATAAATTTCAAAATTGTTTTTCTTTTCCTGTTTTGTTTTGCAAGAACGTCCAATGATTCATTTTTGATATATGCATTTGAAAATAATTGTTGCTCATAAATATTTACATGTGAAACAAAAGACAATTGCTCGTAATTCCAGGAATAGGGGAAAACAAGAAATGTCCAAGCCTTACAGTTGCTCTACCTACCAGGTACAGGGATGGAGTCAGCTTCAGAAAATGACTAAAGGAACATACACTCCCCGCAGGGTAAAAGGTATCTAAAAATAGTGGTGTTAATTCTCCCCAAGCAGAGTTTATCTATCACCAACACTAGAAGATGATCCCCAGTGGAGTTTATTTCTTCCACAAGCAGAAACTCAATCCCCAACCGGGTTCATTATCGCCAGCACCAGTAATTCATCCCCAGCCAAGTTTATTTCTCCAAATCAACAGATCTTCTGGCAGAGTATCTCTTCCCCACAAATTCATTCTCTCGCCAGTTTATTCTCCAATAGAGTTATTCTCCCACCAATGTATTCTCAGATCATCTTCGATCGTTATCCCCAGCGAGCGAAACTCTTTATATTCTCCAGCAGCAGTCCGGGATTTATTCTCCCCGGCTAGAGAAAATCATAAAAACATTGCATATCTATACATCATGGCATGCACATACTCATCATACAACACAGTCTCATTTATTTTGAGAACATCATTTCTCAATACATGTCATGCATCATGGCATTACATGCGACTAACTATTTACATTTCAGGAAAAGATACAATCAAACTCTCACAAAGTTCAAGCTATGAAGCCCGGACCCGACCGGATAATATCTTGATTTCTCCATCATATTGTGAAGCTCGGAGAACGACCGGATAACAATATCAAATACCGCAAAGCCTGGAATCAACCAGATAGTGGTTTATCTTAAATTTAAGCTATGAAGCCCGGATTCGACCGGATAATAGTTTAACCCCCAGCAAGTTATTGTGAAGCCTGGATTACAACCAGATAGTAGTACAAAGACACCATGAAGCCTGGAATCAACCAGATAGTGGTATATCATAAACACAAGCCGTGAAGCCCAGAAATCGACCGGATAACACCTTAACAAAGGTATTATGAAGCCTGGAATCGACCAGATAGCAGTACAGAACACCATAAAGCCTAGATTCGACCAGATAATGGTATGAAACATCGTGAAGCCTGGATTATGACCAGATAGCGGTATAAGACACTGTGAAGCTTAGATTTCGACCAAATAGCAGTTTACATGGACAATTACTAAGAAGCCCGGAGTCGACCGGATATTAGTGTGCCCTAAATTCAAATTGAAGCCCGGATGCGACCGGATAACAACTTAATACCTTCTGAAGCCTGGAGTACGACCAGATAAGAATTGAGAAATTGCAAAGCCTGGATTACGACCGGATAGCAAGTTTAATCTCATCTCCCCAGTAAGTCACTGTAAATCCTGGAGCACGACCATATAGTAGTCGACCTTATCACTATGAAGCTTGGATCACGACCAGATAGTAGTTCATTTTCACCTCTTCGACCAAGATACATTTCCCCAGTAGAATAACGGATGACCGAAGCTCCTAAAATTCGACTTTTTCCCAAGACAAAGAACAGCATTCCCCAGCGAAATCTTCCTCAATAACAGGTATGCAAGCTCTCGCTAAGAAATCTCTTATGCGATCGAAACTCCTTCGGATGGCGTCTTTAAGCCCATCCTCTGTTATCAATCTCCAAATGGCATCTATAAGCCCATTCCCGACATCACAAGACAAGTACCACTTCATGCAAGTGCAAATTTATGGGCACTCTAGTGTTCAATCATCTTCCACCTTCGAATCACGAAAGGCAAGCAAGCCAATCTACATCCTCAAGTTTAAGAAGATTGAACAGGGACAGTTGTTGTACCCCAAAATTTTCCCTCTCATATTTATCAATGCATTTCAAGTGAGGTCCTCAAATTGCTCAAGGAAGTCCAAGGGTTGGCCATACAAGCTCTCTCCTAAGGCAGTCTACCTCAAATTAGGGTTTCATGTTGCATCAAGACACTTGAGTCAAAAGGATTCCAAATGCTCACCATTGTCCTAATATGTTCTCAAGATCATCCATGTCAAGTTTCAAGCCTTGCAGAGGAAGTTTGCTCAGTCAATTACTCAAAGGCCTGAAAATCGACTATACTAGGGCAAAAGTCAATTGTGTCCTACATACAGTCAAAACTCAAGATTTTTGGTCAACATTCTCATTTTTAAGTATTATTCATCATTTTATCAAGGTTTGATCATGATTCATCAAGGATTGCTCACAATTTATCAAAACCCAAAAGTTGCTAAATTAGGGTTTTGTGGGAAAAGTTAACTCAACTTTGAACAAGCATAACTTTCTCATACTTTATTAGAAATGACCCATCCAAAGCTCATTTTGAAGAGGATTTAATTCCTTATAATTCATCTTCATCTCCCAAGTTCAAAATATGCACTCACAAGAAGTTATGAATTTGGATATTATAGGTCATTTTGAAAAGTCAACAAAAACACCTTTTTTGTCAAAGATTCATACATGAACATGGAAGACTCAATTGAGATGAGACTAAAAGGATTGCTTAGAGGACATCTCAAGCTTTCTAAAAAGCCCAAGAACACCCTCATAGGGTAAAAATTGAAGGAGTTATGCATTGGTGAAGTTGACCTTTTTTGCAAAATTGCCAAAAGTCAAATGTGCCTCAAATTGCAATTTTTATCAAATGGACCCAACTTTTTGTGCTTGTATTGAGTTTGTAACATGATCCACGACCCATGATCCTTCCCACTTGTCTTTATTTTATTTTTGCCATTTATTTTGATTTTTATTTCAATTAAATCAAATTAAATCAAAATAAAATCATGAAAATATCAAAATCATTTAAACCTTGAGATTTTATGCATATTTCAGGTCCATGGATAGCTGGCAATGAGATCAAATCATGCAAGGCTTGTTTGTACACAAAAGATTGGTTTTTGGCTTGTTTTGGAAAGATTTACATGAGAATCAAATCTTGATCAATAATCATTATTGGAGAAGATTGGATGCAAACTTGTAAACCTAATTCACTCAAGGCTACATATAGAACAAATCCAGACCAAATGCACAAGGGTTAGAGGCGTATAGAGTGAAGAACAACTTTAAAAAAATCAAGAAAAAGTGGTAATCTTATTTCATAGTTCCAGACTATCTCAAGCCTTCCAAACTATCTCATTCGCTTCCTGGGTGTTCAAGGAGTCCATCCCAATCACTAGCAAGCGTTTTCATGCACAAAAACTCACTGTAAGTGTCTCACAACATTGGCACTTTCTTGAAATTCAATATCACTATTTTGGCATTTGTAGCATGAATTCTTTATATATTCTTGTTCAGTGAAACATTTGCAAGCTATTGGTAATGATTAATTGCATTTTTGCTAACCATACAGAGATCCACCATTGTTAGGTTTTCTTGGTTCATTTTAGGGTTTTCTTATGCAGGTAAAATTGGCCCAAAAGAGAGGTACCATGAGGTTCACAAGGCCAAGACGAACTGGCTTGTGGCGTTAGTTTTTCATTTATCATGCTTGTAGGTGATTCTGGAAACACGCAGGGTTATAGCTACAGACTTTTGTCTGTAGGTAAAAGTACTTGACTTTTACCAACGGAGAGAGGAAGAAGAAGGGTGGCGTGGCACCCCCTGACTGGCCCATTTGAAATTTTGCGCGCTGGCACATGATAATTTATGTTTTTCCATATAATATTTATGTATTCTCCTATATACAAACAAGCACGCTGGCTCAGTTGGTTAATGAGCGAAGGAAATTGCCAAAGGACCTGGGTTCAAATCCCAGGTCCCCCTATTATTTCATAATATTTTTCATTGCATGATCAGGCATATGTACAGGCGTAAGGACCACCATGGACCATCATCTTTCAACCATCAGATTGCCCATAATCTGGATCCAAAGGCCATCACATGAAGGTCTACCATGCATCTTAGTCAAGCCAACGTGTTGGATTATGGAGGTCAACATGGACCAAAGCTTATTGGGCTTGAAAATCAGATTGGCACCCCCCTCAATTGCTAGCATACCAGGCCCAATTCTCTCTTTCTTTTCTTTTTATATTTTCCTTTTATTTATTATTTTGATTAAATAATTTTCTAACACAAATTAATTCTTTTTTTATAAAAACTCATAAAAATCAATTTCATCAAATTTAGGTTTTTTTTAATATATTTTGTCAAAATTAATTTAATTAGTTTAATTTAATTTTAGGGTAACTTTAATCATTTTGTAAATAACTTAAAATAAATTAGAAAATTAAGTTTTACTTGATTTAATTTTTATTTTCTTTTCTTAAAATAACCAAAATACAAAAATAGGTCAAATTTAATTAATTTTCTCAATTTAATTTAATTAGTAATTAGGTTTATATTTATTTAATTTAAAACCTTATTTTTTCCTCAAAATAATCAAAAATAACCAAAAATAATAATTTTTCTTTCAATTAGGTTTAGACGGGGTCAAAACCCTAATTTTCTCTCGTTCTTAATTCATCGCGCGCGTTTATTATTTTTGCAAATATTAATGTAACTGCTCATGGGATGTAATAGTTTAATTAGGACTTTTCGTTTATTTATCGTTTTACGGGTTTTTGGCTATGTAATTAATCCCCCTCCCCGAAGCCTTGTAATAGTGTAGCTTTATTTCTCGCATTTTAATTTTCGCAAATATTAACTGTTAGATGTATGATAATAGGATTGCATGACAAGAATGTATGCTAATTTTAAAATGGTTAGAAAACCCTAAATGTGCAAAGATAATAACTTGAAATCAAATCACTCGCACATGTGCACTCCTAGGGTATACTCTCACTTTGGTTGCCGTCGGTAAACGATCATTAAGTATAGGGTGTTTTAGTGGTCGCTCTTTTGTCTAAACAAAGATCAAATGTCCCGTTTGGAAATGTTGCCTCGGAAAGGTTGCCTCAGAAATGTTGCCTCGAATATGATCTTAAGACATTATGGTTATTACTAAGACGTCCTAATATTGCTTTAGTGATCGTACGTCCCTTTCGAATTGACCCTTACAACTCCAACGACGGTGCTACCTACTTACTAATAGTGGGATAGCGTTGTCTAAAGGAAACAAGAACAAAAACATTCTTTTTTCGAGTAGGTAGATAATTCTTAGGTACTTGCTCAAACAAACAAACTTTCCCACACTTACACTCTTTTCAAACAAAGTTTTCAAAAACCCTTCGTAACACTCTTGAAGACAGAAGCAAGGGTTAAATCGAAGTAAAACAAAAAACTTTTCAAAAACACACAAACACGGAAGCAATTTTTAAAATGATGAGCAAGTACCTAAGAACCCGTAGAAAACTATGGATATAAAGGGTGTTAATACCTTCCCTTTCTATAATCTACCCCCCGTACTCAGAATATCTCGAAAAAGGAATTTTTTTGTGCTTTTTTCCTTTCCAGTTGGATAAAATAAAAGTCGGTGGTGACTCTTGCTTACCGCGACATTTTGTAAACACAAACGCAAAACGTAAACCAGTATTTTCCTTAAATAGTCTGGTTCTGCCACCGTATCACAGGATGGCACCTTTTGAAGCGTTGTATGGTCGAATATGTAGAACTCCTTTTTGTTGGCATGAATCTGGTGAAAGTGTAGTACTTGGACCTGAACTTATTCGTGAGACTACTGGAAAGGTGAAGTTGATTCGAGATAAGATGAAAGCTTCCCAAAGTAGACAGAAGAGTTATCATGACAAGCGAAGGAAAGATTTAGAATTTCAAGCGGGTGACCATATGTTTTTAAGAGTTACACCTGTGACTGGTGTTGGGCGAGCATTGAAGTCTAAGAAGCTTACTTCTCATTTTATTGGACCATATCAGATTTCAGAGAGAGTGGGGAATGTTGCTTATAGAGTGGCTTTACCGCCTAATCTTTCGAATTTGCATGATGTCTTTCTTGTGTCGCAAATACGAAAGTATATTTCAGATCCATCTCATGTGATTCATATAGATGATGTGCAAGTACGGGATAATCTTACTGTGGAGACGATGCCTGTACGGATCGCGGATCGTGAAATAAATACTCTTAGGGGAAAAGAGATTGCTTTGGTTAAAGTGGTTTGGCTAGGAGAGGCCGGAGAAAGCATGACTTGGGAGTTGGAGAGCAAGATGCGAGACTCCTATCCTGATTTGTTTGATTAAGGTAAATTTTCGAGGACGAAAATATTCTAAGTGGAGGAGAGTTATAACGCCCGTAATTTAATTAATTAATTAATTAAATTATTTTTGGAATAATTGTGAAGTTGTGTTGTGATTAGTTGGATTTAATTATTTTATTAAGTGGTGGAATAATATTAGAAGGATAATATTATTTGATGTGGGCTTGTTTTAAAGAATAGAAGTAGTAATAAGGGGGTGTAGTAGTCTTAAGCCCATTAAGGAATAAATAGAATAATATGGTTATTTTATTATTGTTAGAAATAATAGAAAGAAGAAGCAGTAAAAAGAATGAGGGTTAGAGAAAGAATGTGAAAGTTGTTGGAAAAGAGGAAAAGAGGCAGAACGGGAATCAATTGGAGAAAGTATAGCGCAAACTTCAATCCAAGGTAAGGGTGGGGTTCTGACTCTATAATAGGGTTTGTGATAATTGGTATGTGGGATTAGATGTGAAAAATATTGTTCTGTTCATGATTGAATTATATGTTGTTGTATGATGAGAATCGATGAATTATGGATGAATAACGATGTCCCAATGCATATATAATGTAGAATTATAGGATAATTATAATTGATGATTATCTATGATTAGGAGATGTTTTTAGGGCCTAAAGTATGGAACCCGTAGTGAAAACGCAGAGAAATCGCAGAAAATATCCATGACAGAGCAGTATGTGTCGACCCCAAACGTTATTTGTCGATGCAAGAAGGCCTTTAGACTCAGGATGAGTCGACACGAAGGAGTCATGCGTCGATACATGAGGGCTTTTAGACTTAGGATGAGTCGATACGTAAGAGCATGTATCGATACATGCAGTGTGGAAGACTCAGTATGAGTCGATACAAGAGAGTATGCGTCGACTCATGTAGCGTGTTCAGTTCAGTACGCGTCGACCCAAGGCATTACGCGTCGATCTGTGTTGTCTGGTTTTTGGCAGAATTAGTTTGAGAATGCTGTAACTTGAGTTTTCAGATTTCGTTTGAGGTGTCGTTCGAAGCGTTGAATAGCTAACGTGATTAACTTCATTCTTAAGGATTAAATGAAGAATAGGAAGGATAATCCCAGTATCCAAGTTAGGAATCGAATTAGTTCCCGTGTTGATTGTTATGTTGATTTTTGTGAAGAATGGTGAGGATGAGACGTGTATAGATTATTGTCTAGTTTGTAACAGTAGGATTAATGATGATGTTGATGTAGTATTACAGAATAGTAATATGTAGAAGTTTGGTAATTTAGAGGTAAGCCTTAGATGATTAATTACTTATAGGAAATATCGCATTGTAGGCCTATGGCCAACGTTTCGAGATTGACGAATTGCTGTTGTAATGTTGTTGTGGCTTAATTGCTGTGAATTATGATAATATACGATGTTTGATTAATTGTGATGATATATGATGTTTGATGAATTATGATGATATATGATGTTTGATGATATATGATGTTGATGAAAGATGTTGAGATGCCTCTAATAATTGGCAACTATAAAGATGTAGGCTTATGGCCAACGATGATGTTGTGTTGAGAAGTTGTCAATTATGGTGTTGTCATTACATTCATGATTGTGTCGCATACATTGCATTTCAATATGGAGCTTATGCTCGTTAAAGATGGTTTGTATTGGCGAATATTAAGATGAAGGCTTATGCCTTGTTGATGCCTCTATTAATTGGCAGATTTTTAAGATGGGAGTTCTGCTCCAATGGTACCACATGCATTTGTATAGTATTGAGTCGCATTATACGATTGCATAAAGAAGTTGTGTATTAGTGTGATGAATGTGTATTATTGTTAGTATTTTGTTGCAATTATTATTGATTATAAGATGAGAAGTGGTGATGTTGTGTGATCTAATTTAATATATTAATTATCATATGCTTTATTATATTGTTAGATATATTACCCCTTTTGTTTGAATGTTTCCCTTATGTTGGTAACATGCAGGTAATCGAGAGTGAAGGTTGTATACCTTCAGTACTTCGAGTTGGTGTCATTGCTCTAATACGTAACACTCGGAGGGATGAACGCTTGATGCTTTTGATTGTTGATTATTCAGTTGTTGAACTTTAAGTTGATTATTATTAAGTATGTGTTGTTTTAAAGTTGCTGTAATGATGGTTAAAGATGTTATTATGAATTCCGCTGCGTAGATGATTAAATTGTTGAATCATTTAATTAAAGTATTATGCTGATGGTTCATACAAAGTTTAAAGTGTTATGTATCCACGATGAATGCAATGAGTTTTTAAAGTTGAATTAGTGGCATCCTGATTCATTTGCACAAATGATTTTAACTCTGATTTATTTACATAATTGTCGGTAGAATTGGGGTGTTACAAGAAATCTGCCTGAATGAAGTTCAACTTGTAATCTCTAAAACTGGACTTCTGCAGCTCAATTATTTTCTCGAATTGCTTGGGGTTTTTTTTGTGAAGAGTTTGTATGATGATCAAGAATGAAGAATTTGTGGAAAATTTAGAGAAAGATGGCTTGGAAATAAGAAAATGAAATTCAATCTCAAGAGTTTGTATGGGATCTTGGTAGGGCTTTACTGGATATCAAAAGCTTGGGTAATGAACGAGGAATGATCCTTTATTTATAGGAGAATGAATGGTGAGCTCATACGTGCGAAATGATGAGAAATAGCTGGAATTTGTGTAAAGTTGCAAGCATGGAAAGTGTGATGTGCAATTCCTCAAAACTCAACCAAATGATGTGTTTCAAAGCTTAAACAATAAACAAGTTTTTTAAACATGTTAAGATAAAAAACGTGCATCAATTTTGTGATTAAAAGTCACATTAACCAATTTGTAATCTGACTAGAAGTGAAAACTCAGTTTCAAATTGCTATCTTCAACTTCATGGTGTAAATTACTCAAAAGGCTTTAAGGTATAATTCTTGTTGCATTTGAAAGACCTCATCACAATCTTTATAATGGGCCAAGAAAGTATTCGTTTGGACATTTGAGATGAAAGTTGTGTCCATTTGAAATCGTGGAAAACAAACTGATTTTGACACTTAGAAAAAATTTCTAAGTGTAGAGCTTCATGATGACCTATAATGTTTTGCAAAATTACAAGCCCTTCCACTCAAAAATACCTCTTGATACTTGAATATAAAATTAATTAGACTCCTTGAATGAAATTATGAAATTGGAATCACTCAAAAATCATAAACAATTAGAGAGTTATTGTTCTTGGAAGAGGATGAAAGTTTATTGAGAAATCCACAAATGACCTATAAAGTTTCATTGAATTCCATAACTTTCCACACATTTTCAGATCTTGATCTTTGAATCAAAGTTGTAGTAGACATCCTTAAGTTCATTGTGAAAAAATAATGAGCTCAATGAGATAAAAATTGACCAAGTTATGATCTTTTGAAGTCAAATCAAAGAGTTCAATGGTTTTTTCAAAGGACTTGTAATCTTCTTCAAACTTAAATGATCTTCCACTAAAAATTGGCCTTAGATATTTGAATAGAAGTTGTTAAGGAATCTTTTAAGAGAACCATGGCTTTGGAATCACTTCAAAATCTCAAAATTTTAGCAAGATATGGTCTTGGGAAGTTGACAAACCCTCACTCAAAAATTACAAAAGTGACTTGTAACATTCTTTAACTTTTGATGATTTTCTTTCCACAATTGGATCTTGTCATGTAAAGAGAAGTTGTTATAAATGATGAGAAGAGTCCATGACTAAAAGAAACACTTCAAAATATTAAAAATTGATATAATTATGCACTTGGGGCCATAGAATCAAGGATTACCAAATTAG
The DNA here is from genome assembly GCA_948472305.1 of Vicia faba. Lineage (NCBI taxonomy): Eukaryota > Viridiplantae > Streptophyta > Magnoliopsida > Fabales > Fabaceae > Vicia > Vicia faba. Next base: position 242,380,400 of record OX451737.1, read on the forward strand.
GTCAAACCATTTGTATCAACTTTGACTCTTTTTGAATTTTTCTTGCAAATTAAGGTATGATGAATCACATTAGACCTTGAAATGATGTTATATTGAAGCACACTTGATGAAGAGGCTTAATGCTTGATGAAACTTGTTGAAGAAGGCATGAGAATAAACACATGAACCTATGAAGTTCCTTGATGAATTCAACAACCAACTTTGAAACAATCTTGATCAAATGAAATTGCGAAAGTACTCAAACCAAAAAAACGTTGATGCCCCAACCATAGCCATGAAGTTCAAGCCTTTAAAATCCACTAAATAGCCAATTGACTGAGGATCATCCTTCAAAACCCTAGCTTAGGAGGTGAGAGAGATGTAATTGGCTCAATACCTACAATACACAAAGCATAGAGAGGAAACATACATTTTTTTGGATTTTGGTTAGAGGTTAACAAACACAAAATACATATACAAGATACACAATTCAAGGTGTTTGGTGATCCCTCAAGAGAAAACTCAAAGATAAGAGAGAGTAGAAATGAGAACCAACTCTAATGTGTGATCTTGATGTATTGTGATGATATGAAGTGATGAGGGATCTTAGGGGGGGAAATTGGGGTATAACATATTGGAACATGATACTTCTCACGGTTTGCTATCTTTCTTTTTTATTTTGTCAAAGGGGGACAAACATATGTGAGATGAAGTTGGGAAACACAAAGTCAGGGGAGCCTTCGATAACTACATGAAATTCATCGTCGCAAGTTTTTCCATCATCAAAAAAAGGGAGTATGTGAGTGCAACTTCACCATTATATGTTTTGTATGATGTCAAAACTAGTAAAACTTAACATTTTTGTATATTGGACGGTATATCCATGTCTCGTGGCACTCCCTTATATTAGAGGTCTTAGGAATCATTAAAAATAATTTTAAAATTGACCAAAGTCTTGAAAAACAATTTTTTACATAATTTTTTCTTGCATGTGTCGGCACATACGTGTTTCAGGCAGGCACATGCAACTCAATATTGAAGTCTGTAGCTTCTGGGGTCATAGGTCAACACATGCATCTTTACAGGCCGACACATACTATAACTTTCAGTTTTTCTATTTTATGACACATACGATTTTCAGGCTGGCACATGTATTTAAGTGAAAAGCTACTACCTTGCATAGGCCGGCACATCTTCCTTTTTTGATCAGTACATACAGTTAATTTTTTACTTATGTGTCGGCGCATACATATTTTAGGTTGGCACATACTGTTTGATTGGGTCAATTTTTCAATTTTTTTTAATTCCAAAAATTACCTCTTTGTATCTAAACTTCCACAACTATAAATACATTATTCATGTATCATTCCAACTCGATAAAACTATAAACACTTACTGCATTTACTCTTCACTTTCAACCTCCAACCTATGCATACACTGATAAATCACACATAATCATCTTTTGTCGGAGTGCTATCTAGGCGAGGTTTGATAACGTTCAATAAGGTTCTTGTGTAGCCGAGAATATTGGGTTAAGATTTGTAGGGGGCTTCATCCAGAAAAACCGCGTGTTTGTCCTCCAAAATATTTGATAAATTCGCGAGTTTTTGTGCAAGACATTCAAGAGAGGATTGCGACCTAGTGAAAAATCTTTGGAGTTTGATACCCAAGGAAGTAGCGCGAGAACAGTGAATTGAAGTGTCTTGTGTGTAATAGATACAATTGATCATGCACGAAAGAGCTTTAGAGTTTGGCATCCAAAGGAGTAGCAAGATTTGATAAATCTATTGGTATGCTATTGTGTCTTGGTTTTGTTCATGATTAAAAGAAGAGGAGAGTTTGAATCAACAACAAACAGTTAGGGTTTGTAGGATTACTCTTGGAACACTTCTCTTGTAATGACTTTTTGCATTGTAAGAAATTATCCTAATTTCAAAATTGGAATTGGGGGGAGACGTAGCCATAACGAGGACGATTGGCGGACTTCCTAAACAAATCCTCGTGTCTCTTTTTCTTATCGCTTTACTTGCTTTATTTTTCATTAAGCCATTTGTCAAATAGCATTGATTAAACGATCGACTCGTAAGAATTTTTCTGTGACTGTTTTTGTTTTGAATTGAGTGTTGATTAGCTTATAATCAGTTTTGATTATAAGTGCTTTTTTATATTAACACAACTCAAAGGAAAATTCTGAAAAATTCTGTTGCACACCAAGTGTTTGACAAATTGCATAGTTCGTTATTTTTGCTAGTTACCATTGGAAATAATTTTACCAGTAACTTGCTATAAACGATTAACAGTGTGTTACTTGATTCAAGTTTATACATTCGATTATTGTGTTGTTCATTCCACAAGACACTTTATTTTGCATATCCGAATTCCAATAGCTAGATTCGTATAAACGGTATTTTTGATCTATATCAAACCTTCTGCATGCACTATTTTCAATTACTTTTATAAATCAAATTTAATTAAAAACTCATAAATTAAAACACTTTGTTTCCTCCACTAAAACTCGTATCCCTTCCCTTAAAATAGAAAATCAAAAGTTGAAAGAAATAAATTGCCTTAAAAAGAAAGTATTTTAATCTCCCCCCTTATCTCCTTCTCACGAGGTATAGTTGAAGTGTTGAACATACCAAGTTAGAATTTAATTCCACTTATGAGTGTATAAAAATGAATATGAAGATTTAGGTACTTAAAGGTACTGCAAGAGTGCAAGGTACTGCGGATACAGAGAAATACAGTATAATACCCTACTCAACCAGTAATAAAAAAGAAAGAGAAACGGCTACTTCCTGCGTTCTTTTTTAATGATTATATTTTTACTTTTTATACGTATCAAGAAACTAATAATTATTGTTACCCTTAATTTTAATCATTTCAACATATTTTTTTCTCTCATAATAAATAGTTAAAGGTAATTTTGACAAAACTATAATATTACTATTTTGAAATTTGAAAACAAAAATTAAATAGAAACAAATTTTTTTCATAAAAATAACAATTATAAAGGAATAGAAAGAGAGTATTATTTTAAAGAAAAAACCTCCAAAAATACAAATAAATAAGTAGAAATATTTTTGTGGAACGCGTGTGTTGAAATTTTAAATATAATTTTATTATATTTAATTATATTTAATTATATTTAATTATATTTAAATTTTTCTATGTGCTCTAGCGGATGTTAGTATGACCCTTATTTCTAAACAAACAGTCCTCATCATTCCAAATGACAATGAACGTACAAAGCGAAGTGGTCCTGGTCCCTAATCTCATTGTGTAGGTAGGTTTCATACCTAATCTCCTAGAAGATCTATGACACGTTCTAAGCTACATCTACACAGTCTTGCAACATAACGAACCAAACACTAAATCATGGCAGATACACGTATTTAATTTCCAACACAACTCAAATAGAATTACTGAAGGAAACCTGTCAGAAAGAAAGAGAATAAAATAAAATTGTGAAGATAAAAATGCTACTATCATTTATACTTTATGTTGATCTAATTTCCCTGCAAATTTGTTCTCAGACTTTATGATACAACAAAAGCAACATGCTTCTCATAATTTTCATAAGATCCTACACAAAATGAAGCATATTATAAAACTGGCTATTTCCAAGAGATTATTGAGGCATTGGCATAGTAGGATGAAAATACTATCTGTTTAATGAGTGAAATGAAGAATTAAAACATGGTTAACCTCTGAGGCAGGAAAGTTGAATTTATTTATGACCCTCTATCATTTCGGAGCAGTTTTTCTACAAAGCAGCAGATTTATACTTCCACAATTCAAAACAAAATGCTGCATGTGTCTTCAGTTATGCAAGTGACCGATTTTGGGCTAAGCTCGCATCTAAATCTTCTGTTTCAGAACATGGCGCAACTGAACCTTGTTGCTTTCCATCCTAGCTTCCATTAGTCTGGACTTCAAACTACCCTTCGGTCCAGTACGCGGAATGCAGCCTTTCATGCCTCGGTTATGCACGCTTCCCGACTCAGGAGAACTTAATTGGCATATAATGTCTTGGGGGCTTAGTCCACTTTTATCAAGTCCCCATTCAGGAGACATGACTCCCCCGTTAGATACCTTTCCATTTGAAAGCCTCCCATTCATTCCCTCCATAGAGATTATCTTGTAATTGTCCTCATTTGTCAGTCCTGACCTCCAAAGCCTTGCTATGGATGATATCCTCTTTGATGGCTTAGTTGGTACCGAACAGACTTCACTTATTTCAGTTAATGGGGTTTCCTCACCTGCATTTCCTTCCCATTCTATCACACTTATCCCCGAGGCATTGCTCTTTCGACCTTTCTTAGTTACCGAAGGGGCACTCCCTTCGGGTGAACAACTTGACCCTTGATCTTCAACATGGCTCGCAGTTTCCCATCCACTTTCATCTTCTTCTAAATATATGTCAGAATGTCTCTGAAGGCCATTCTCACTTATCAAGTTGGCTTCAGGACTAACTGTGTGAATCTTTGAGGCATGACTCACCGGAGAGTAAGCAATGCATGACTCGGTCTCTCTCTCATTAAGTTCACCAGAATTGACCTCTTCAAAAATGGCAAAAATATCGTCTGGATTGGATGGCTCATAGGAAAATCCCTTGATGTCTTGAATGTTCACAGAAGCTGCAACCTGTTGAAGTGATTGTGCCTCTCTGATCTCCTTAGCATTTGAGTTTATATTTACTGACTTGAGAAAGGTTTCCAGATATGCTACAAGTTCATTCATCTGTGAATACTTTTCGTCAAGAGCAACTTTTGCATCTATCAATTTCATATGAACACGTTCTTCACGCCACACTTCAGCCATCTGTAACATCCTTCTCTCCTCATCCATTTCTTCCCTAATAGTCATAGATTCTCTCTTTAATGCTTCAACTTCAGCCTTGTCTTCTCCAATTTCCTTAGCAAGCTCGTCACAAACTTCCTCGATCAATTCTCTAGCCTTCCTTTCTTTCTCACAGTCCTGCATGCAGCGTTTTGCTAACAACTTCGCATCAGCCAACTCATTAACCAACCTGGAATTGATAATTTCAATCCTTTGGCGACTTTTCCTTTCTCGATTCAAATCTAATTTAATGTCATCAACATATGCACAGATTTTCTCATGCTCTTTGCTTCTCCACGAGGCCCTTTCCTCACTGACTTTCTTTAAGAAATGCTCAAGTTTCTTTTTGGAGGAATGGCGTTCAGTCTCAAGCTCCTGAATCCGCACATGAGCCTGCTCTAATTCTGCTTCAAGTGCAGAAACAGTGCTATCCTTTTGGTCTAGAAGTTTCATCTGGCTGTAAATATGCTGCCCCTCATCTGATGTTTTTAAACTAACAGGATCCCACTTTGTCATTCCTTCCATTGCAGTTGAAGAAAACTGGAAAGAAGGGTTGAGCTGCAGAAGAAAAAAGAAGGTTTAAGATTAACACTTCAATTTAAGTGTTTGCTATTTCACTTTTGAAAGTATAGGTTAGACACTTTTGAAAGTATAGGTTAGACACTTTTGAACTCTTAACCAAAAAAAAAAGCTCCTTCACTTGCTGATAATTGTAAATCTATTTTCACCACATTGGTTTACCAAGAAATATAAAATGTTTTCCCATGCACTTTACCGTAGCATATGGATCTAAGCAACAATAAATTTCATTTCTCAACTCTAAGAAATAACATACATCAGGTCTATCTATATTTGAAAGTTCAACTGGGTGGCTATCACATCAGCCTCTACGAGCAAATGCGAGTGCACCCGTGCAAATGGATTTGGCATTTGCGAGTTGCATGTTCGAAGGTGATACTACTGGAAATCAGACAACATCCAGAATTGAAAAGCTCATTATAGAGCTTGTTAGACTATAAGAAAATATTTTATAATATCTTAACATTATGTTTCACTTTTCTTTTTCTTTTTCTTTTTGTTTTTGGTCATGTAGCCTAATGGCTGGAGTTCACCCTTTAAAGATGAACAAGTGGGATGTCGGGGGTTAGAAGCCGCGACCTTGCACAGCGACCAACAGCTGACTTAACAGGACTTATGTTTCACTTTTCAGAGTCACAATAATGATAAGTTCCATAAGTTAGATTCTCTAGTGTCCTGTATTAATAATGCTTGTTCAGCAGCAGACACACACTACAACAGTAACTAACTAGTCCTTGATTGAAAGTATTGGGATAAAAAAATATGTGGTTAGAGTGATTTAGTAGGATTATTTTCTTATCTTATCATTCAAGAGAGGGCGCAATTTTGAATTCAGTCTTTCTTTATCTTAATATATAACTTTCACTCAATAATCTCCAGTTACCCCGAGTCATTTACACTTGTGATTGCTATACTTAATAAATAGGGAACATAATACCTCACAAAAATGTCCATCTTTTGTCTCAGAAATGGATCGGCGCCTTTGTGATGGATTCTTCATACCAGATCCATGCATAACACCATTTTGGTTACTAAGATATGGGTGGTCTGCATAGCCAATTCCATTCTGCTGCATATAAGTTGTGCGGTTAAAATCTAGAAGTGGAAAGCTAATTAAATTTTCAAAAGATACAAACTGCCAAGATCTGAAAATAATGACGATAATTACATGGCATAGGCATGCATTGAAAATAAAAAATAAAAACTTCTGAAATCAACATGAATGCGTATATTATATATATACCTAATAGACTTGCACAGCTCAATTAAGGAATCTAGTAAACAAAGTAGACAATTCAGTTAAATTTAAGCATTAACAGAATGAATTCAGAACGCAAATACATTTACACTATAGTTATAATTAACAGCATTTATAACACAAATTCAGTATCTCGAGAGACAAACCCTAGTTCATTTCTTCAGTTATTACCAAAAACAATAACGGATTCTGCAATTGACCTAAATCATTCATGAGCCAACCAACAACGCAACATTTTTTAGGCCTCAGTTCATATAAATGCTTTTATTCTTCCCTTTTATTGAAGACCATGGATCACTATTACTCCAGCACCCGCATTTCATTCTTGCATATTTACTCATTAACAATCAAGCATTTGCTTCTAACTTTCAACATAGAAGAAAAAAAACAACGAATAAAAATTGAAAGATAAATAGTACCCTATAAAAAAAAAGGTATTATCATATCATGGAAAGTGAAAGCTTAATAAAAACACAAAATGGAACATGCAGAATGATTAAAACTTCAAAAAAGGAACTGAATCACGAAGGTCAAACTTAAACTTCAAAATTAAGCAACAACAATAAGCATAAAACATACAAACACCTTTAACAAAAAAGGTTTTTTTGATAAAAACAATTCATAGTGTATATAAAAATGAATTTCTTTGTTTATAGAAATAGCTTATACATAAGCACTTAATTAAGATATCTATTCAAACAAAATCTAATGATAAATAAAATATAAAAAAAAAGCTAGAATAGAAAGAAAACACAAATTTCAATTAAAACTAAAACTTCAAACAGATATAGAAAATGCAAGAAGAAATTAATTGAAAAAAGCTTCAACAAAAGAGAGTTTAATTACCTGAAGTCTCAAACCACCTTGAGTTCCACAATCACCTGCCACCGCAACGTCCGGCAGCTGCATCCGCCAAAGTCCAGCCGCGAGCTTCCTCGCCGACACTGCCACGGTCAGCTTCTCTCTTTTCCGGTAAACCTCCTCCAGTGGATCACCGACACTCGTCTCTTCTCCAACTTTAAAGATCTTCGACCTCGAAAGAGGAGATTCAGGCCTGCTCCGTCTCCCCGTCGACGAACCGCTTCGCCTCACACGATTCCCCTGCGTCTTAAACTTCTTACGCGAGGTTTTCCAATGAGGTCGAAGATCTGAATCGGGAGAGCAGTTAGGAGCAATGCTCGCCGTGAAATGCGGCATGTGTCGGTGAGATTCGCCGGAGATCATCATCGTCGGCGGCGAGTATCAACCATTTTAAGAAATATCAAAGTATACAAAGTAGAAGCTTAATCTGTTTGTTGAAATGCTTGAAAGAAGAATAACAGAAATAAAGAAAAATAAAAAAGCTGAGTGTAAAACTGTGCTAGAGTTTATGAAGTGTGTGTAAATTTGTGAGGAAAAATAGAATCCGAAGAAAATGAGGCGCAGAGATTCTGAGTTCTTAACAAGAGATAGTGAAGAAAAAGTTTTTTGTGTACGGTCAACGTATTGCTACTAGTGTCTATTTTTACCTTACATTTTTTTTTTTAGATATGATGGAATATATATATATTTACTGCATTATATACTGCTGAGTCGTTTTAACTTTTTTTTTTTTTAGAGCTGTCTTGTTTTCACTTTTTCTTTTTCTTTTTTTTTTACGCGTTTTTTTTATAGAAAACTAGAAAAGTGATTTTATTTATTAAGATTTAGATTCATTGTTCATTTTTTTTAATATGATTTATATAGATTATAAACTATTTAAAAAATAATTTATTATTATTTTAAATATTTTTCTAAAATATTATTTGAATATTTGAAAATTTTATTATTTTATTATTTTGTTTTAAAACTCTTTTTGACCATGTCGTTAATTTCGAAGTTATTTTAGTTTTTTAATTATAAAAATATATATTGATCTCATAAATTTTTAAAATATACAATAAATTATTAATTAATTTAGGGTTGATTTTTGAATTTTTTTTTTCTTTAATAATTAAATAAAGAAGAGTTAAAGGATTAATATAAATATTTTTTAAGTTAAATACCAAAAAGAACATAAAGTTAATATTCAAGAAAAAAATATTAAATCATTTTTTAATGTTAAATTTTTTTCAAAAAATCACTTAGTTTTAATTTTAAAAGTATTTTGAATAACTTTTTGTAAAAATTACTTTTAAGAAATATCTTTTTTAAAAATTATGGTTTTTTTGACTACGTTTAATATTCAATAATGTAGATTTGTTTTATTGAAGTCAAAATTAATCTTTTAATTTATAAAAGATAATTTTAAAAAACTTTTAAGTTTTATAAAAATATATAATTTTTAAATATATAAAAAATCTAATTTTTAGAAAGTTAAAATAAATATGATTTTATAAGCATCTTTCTTCATAACAATAGCATAGTATAATACGTCAATTAAGACGTAAAGTGGGTACTGGTTGACCCTAAAAACTCAACGAACATCTTTTTCTAAAATATTTTTTTAGAGACTCTGATTTGATTCAGATAACATCTAGACATTTTAAGGCTTCTTGATCGGGCTCTTTAGGGAGCATGTATAGGTGAGGGCCACATAACTTAAGACAATATTCGGCTTAAGCGAGAATGTAGAGACATTTAAGATCAGATATTTCGAAGTAGACACTGCATCATCGAACAACATCATTGTGGAGTGGCCAACCCTTAATTTGCGAGGGATTGTCATATCCACTCTATACTTAAGCATGAAGTATCTTTTACCTGAATAGCAGGTTGGAGTTGTCCAAGGCGACCAATCGATCACTCAAAAATGTTATTAAAGCGTCATCACAATGAGAATAGTGGGGATGGTTGTCTTTGCCATTCCACAGCCAGACGCACATGAAGTGAATGCTGCAAACCTAGATCCCTAAATAGAGACATACAATGAAATGCCCACTTTCACATAGGACCTAAAAGAGGTCCAGATTGGGCCACGAGATTTTCAAGTCCTTAAATTGGGCACCTCTCTATCTGAAGCAGTGGAAGAAGAATTGGTCGCCATACTGAGGGAAAATGTCGACTTGTTCTCCTAAACGACCACTAACATGTCATGAATAGACGCCAAGGTGTTATGTCATCGCCTCTCCATTGACTCAATTATGATACTAGTGTTTATGAGAAAGCCCAAAGTGAACGAGGAAAGTAGATGACAATTGATGAGGACGTTGAGAAATTGAAGAGTGCATGCTTTTTAATTAAGGTCAAGTATCTGACATGGATGGCTAATGTGATTTTGGTTTGGAAGTCATCGAACAAATGACAAATGTGTGACAATTTCACTAACTTGAACTCCTCGTACCCTAAGGATCCATACTCACTACCCAATATTCATTAGGTGATTCCTCAGGATACAAAACATTGAGCTTTATGGACGCTTACTCTGGCTATTGTCAGATAAAGATGGATCTTATGGACGCGCTCAAAACGGAGTTCATGTCCAACCATGACAATAATTACTACAATTTCATGCTTTTTGAGTTGAAGAACGCATGTGCCACCTGCCAAAGATTAATGTATACAATTTTCTCAAAGTAGATAGGGTGAAACTTGGAGGTCTACATCGATGATATGATTATGAAGACCTCAAAAGGGGGAACTCATTGTGCATACTTGGAAGACATTCTAGAGTCAGTCAGGAGACATAACATGATCTTAAACTCCTCCAAGTGCTCACTCGGTGTTCAGACGTGTAAATTCCTAGGATTTATGCTAACTACAAGAGGGATAGTGGTAAACCCAAACAAGTGTCAGACCATCATCAACATCGGAAGCCCCTCCAACATTAAGGAGGTTCAATAAATAACAAGGCGCTTAGCCTCCCTAACCCGCTTTCTTTCTTGTGCAGGTGACAATGTGTTTCATTTCTTAGCCACTTTGAAAAAGGACAAATTCTAACAGACGAGCAAATGCAAGGAGGCATTCATTAATTGGAAGGTATTTTTGGAGACGTTGCCCATTCTGACACGTCTAAAAGTTGGCACGCCCATTTATGTGCATTTGTTAATCACTGATCAAATGATGAGCTCTATGCTCGTCCAAGTGAAGAACATAGTTGAGCAGCTCGTCTATTTCGTGAGCATGGTGTTTAATGGCGCCAAGGCCAGGTACCATAAGATCGAGAGAATGTTCCTAACAGTCGTGATAACTACAAGGCCAGGTACCATAAGATCGAGAGACTGGTCTTAACGATCGTGTAATGGTGAGAACCAATTATCATAATTTCCAAGTTTTGAAGAATTCAAATCTCGCGTGAAGGATGATGTCCTAGTCAATGCAATTATCTGAATATGGTATTTAATATATAACCAGAGGGCGCCTCAAGTTGCTAATGTTAGCCTACTTCTTGGCAGAGTTTAGCTTGCTATTGAGCTAAGAGGCTCCCCACGTATGGATACTATTAATGGAAGGCACTTAAAACTTGAATGGAAGTGATGTTAGAATAGTGCTAAAGGGACTAGATGACCTCCTGATAGAACATTCCTTAAAATTTAAGTTTAAAGCCAACAACCAAGCTAAGTATTAGGCCATCATCTCCGGTATGGGTCTCGCCATAAAAATGGGTCTTTCATCTCAAGGCTAGGAGCGACTCATAATTGTTGGTGAATCAGATTGTATGAAGTAACAGGCGAAGGAAACCCAAATGATCAAATATCTAAAAAAGCTACGTGAATTATCTGAATATTTCAAAACTGTTAAGATAACATATATGCTCAGGGAACAAAACTCTAGAGTTTATCTCCTCTTAAAGCTCGCCAACACCAAGAAATCAAGATATAACCAGACCATCATACGAGAAACTCTAGGCGCCCCAATATTGAAACAAAGTTAACCAAAAGTTATTGAACCCAAAAGTTGGATGACACCCATAATAAGCTAGTTGATGTCAAACAAACTCCCATCAGACAAGCTAGAGTCAAAGAACTTACAAAAATACACAACAAAACACACTATGATGATTGGGAAGCTCTATAAGATGGGAAATGTCTCCCCATTGGTAAGATGTCTATGGGAGAATGAAATCACATTGGTTCTTATAGAGGTCCACCGAGGAACATGTGGTAGTCATATATATATGGGTGAGCTTTTTCTCACAAACTGCTCATGACGAGTTATTATCGGCCCACTTTGATGAAGGATGGTGCATAATTTGTCAAAAGATGTGACATCTGTCAGAAAAATTCTAACTTACACAACCTTCCAAGCGAAATTCTAACTTACATTATATCCTACTATCTCAAGGAATAATCAACTCACAAGTTGAGATACAAAAGGTGTGTTTACAAAGATGCCTTTATGAAAGCATATTGCACAAATTGAAATACAATGATTAACACAAAAGTATTTTGAGAAAGTATATGAATAAAAGTTTCTTGCTTTACAACTTTTCTCACAAATATGAAATATTGTTGTGCAAACGTTCGCGTGAAGAGTTGTTGTTCAAAAGTTCTTATTTCCATTCTTCCAAGGGCTTCTTGTATAGGTATAGAAAGATCTGTTGGAGGATAGAATAGGAAACCAAAATTCCAGTTGTATTATTTCATAATGTTCAGTGAGAGTGGTAGAAAACATCGTACCATAGTACTGTTCTTGCGCCACGAAATCAGTTTAGTGGAGAGAATATTTGATCTTGTACCAGGTACTATTCACTCACGTAAGACCTTTTTGATCTTATCTTCTAATCTTCAGAGGCTTCAGGATGTGTGTTGATGAAGCATGTTTAGAAGGATAAAAAGCAGAAAGAGAGTCTTCAGAACCTTGTATTCAGAGTCTTCAGAACCTTGTCTTCAGAGTCTTCATAACCACGTCTTCAGAGTCTTCAGAACTTGTTCTTCAAAATGTCAGAACTTGAGAGCACAAAATCTCTAGAGCTTGATATCTTCAAAAACTCTTATATCAGAGTCACAAGCAGAAGCTTTAAGATAAACATTCTTCAGAACCGTTGTTTAGAAGCGTTCCAGAACTTGATTAGATCTTTGTAAAGCGCACATTTGTATCTCTCTAGAGTCAGAGTGTGTTGAGTTTAGAAGTTGATGATGTCACACAACACTTCTTCAGAGTCAGGGCTTGTTAGTAAAATCTATACACTAGACCAAACCATTAAGGTACAAAATTGTTCTCTAAAAAATATATATTTTATCATCGAAACTAAAGGCTAAATTCATAACCAAATTTTGTTCTTACACCAAAGAGAACAAGTATTTTCTCTCCATGTTTTTTATAGGGAGTTGGTAGCTGCTCTCTAGCCCAGGGACCCACGGAGCCACTATAAATACTTTAGTCTTAAGACTAAGAATGAAATCTCTAACTTATCTAGAAAAAACTATAATCATAGCTTTCCAAAACCCTAAGTTAGTAAGCTCTCAATATGTCTAGACACCTAAAAGACACAAAATCCTACAAGGACATGACTACTCTCATTGTACTTTTTTAACAAGTAAAAAAATAAGCAAATGTTTTTTATGTTAGTTGTTAAGAAATGTGGTTTTGGCCTATCTCAATCCTACAAAATCCACTTGTAGGGTGAGGGCACCCTTACTTATAAGGATATGATTAGACCATATATTATCCAATGTGTGACTCTTAACACATCTCTCACGCTCATAACTGGACATCTAAAGCGTTAAAATAAATGGTGAGTGGTCCGATAGCAGAAACATGAAAGTAGTCGGTCCACCGGATCTTAAACGAGACTCTTGATATCATGTTAAAAATGTGATTTTGACCTAATTTAACCCTACAAAATCCGACTTGTAAGGTAAGAATTATCTCCAATTATAAGAACATGTTCATTCTATATATTGTCTAATGTGAGACTCTTAACATTAACAATTCTCTATTTCTCATATATTATTTAAATTAAAGTAAAATCTTTAATATACTAAAGGATATAACTAATTGGTCCAGTGGTGATTGACACTGGACTTGATAGAGAGAACCACAATTTGATCCCCCACAACTGCGATCGAGAGAGGGTTGAAACCACTTGATGTTAGAACTGATCCTGAACCAAACTAAATTGATGGTGAAAACAAAAAATGATATAACTAAATAATATAAGAAATGATTGGATATAAAGCTCAATAAAATAATACTCAATTAACTTAATCTCAACTTAGGTATATTAAGTACTTGAATCCGACCGCTTATTTTCACAAGAGTGATTTAAAAAAAATACTACCAAACATTAGACTATAATTTATTTAATTGAAGATAAATTCAAATAACAGTTAGTGTATATTTGAATTGACTTTTACAAGTTTCAAAATCAATTCTAGAGACGTAGAATTGATTTTGGGTGATTTTGAGGTATTTGCACTACAACAAATAACGCTTTTTATGATGAAGTTTTCATCTCCAACTTGCTCAAAACTGAGAGTATATATCCTGAGAGCGTAATGTTTAATTTTTTTAATAAGATAAATAACATGTTACCTCGGTGTTATAAAAACCTGAGGTAACACAGCTATAAGTTAGCACCATGTTTTATCCATAAAAAAAACCTGTTATCTCGGTTTTTTTAAGAGCTGATGTAATATAGCTATAAAGAACCTCGCTTCGAATCTCCGTTACCGCATTTAAAATTTTTTTAAATGATTTATCACTTGGCGTCTTTTCCAGATGCCATATTTTTCTTTGTTAATTAGTAATTCTAAAAAACTTTGTTATCAATAAACAAGAATATAGAATAATAAAAAAAAGAAATATATCATTGATAATAAAAAACAACAAAACAGAGAAAATTATTCCACAAATTCAAACTTCTCAGTCCACTCAACTTCAATATTACTGCCAACCATCCCTAACTTAGAGAAACGTTCAAAAAGAACTCTTCCATAAGGTATGAGGAAGTCATTTTCTCCCAAAAAATCTTTATCATTTCCTTCAAGAAGTTGAAAATGGTAAGAGGAAGATTAACTCTGATATTGTTGGTGAGGAATATCAAGAGATGTTTGTCATACCAAATAAGCATTTCCGGTTGTTTCTCTCTTGGGCAGAGATTTGCCACTAGAAATTTAAATCGAAATTTTACATTTGAGAGTAGAGAAGCAGGACTGACAAGCTTATCTTGGTTGGCATAAATTCAGTGAAGGCGGGTTGAGTAGAGATTGTTGAATTCGTAATGTTCAGCGCAACTACAGAACTCTTCACAATTGATTGTTATAGAAATCAGTGATGGGGTAATGAAGAAATAAAAGCCATTGACATAGGACTTGATGATTTCATCATGACCAGCTGGCACAATGGAGGCGTTCATCCAAAACTCTTTAACGAGATTAGTGTATACGGAGTCATGTATAATGTGAAAGTAACCATTTAACCTTTGTTTGTTAATAATTTGCCTTAGTTTAAAGCGATCAAAATCATTGAAATCAACACACTTTTCATTTATAACGAACAACAAATTTGTATCCATTTTTGAATAAGAAAAAAAGGACTTTGAAACAAGGAAACAAGACATAGAGAGTTGGTAATGAGGCGTTGAAAATAGGAAAATACTTTAAAACAATGTTTGAAGACACAACGAGTTTGTAAATAGATGTTTAAATAACTCAAAAGCCTCCTTGAAAATCCAAAAGAGACGTTACAACTTGAATATAGTTGATTGTTGCTATTCTAGTGATATAATTCTAATCCATGCGCGACATGTTTGAATTAGCTTTGTAAAAACAACATATTACCTCGAATTTTATCGTAAACAAGGGGAAAACAAAACTGGAACCTCTCTTGTAATTGTATTTTTTATTTGTAAATTAAATGTTCTAACTCGCGATTTTCCTAAAAACTAAGGGAACATTTAGCGTTAAAATAGAGGATATTTAGCATCGTCCTTAATCAAATATTTGTCGTCCATTTCATGACTATCAATGTTCAAGACATTATCATTAGCGATTCGCGTGAAACATAAATAACTTTCCTTATAAAAAGATTTTGATTATCAAAAATTGATAATGTAACATCATAAAACGCTTAAAAGTATCATCCACTATAAGATTTGCAAGAGTGTTTGCTATGAAGCGTCTCTCTATGATGAGTTTCTCAGCATTTGATCTTGCCCAGAATATCAAGGAATTGAAGATCCAACATATGATCTTCATGGACATATTAGTTTGTAAACTAATTATTTTATTAATTTTCTGTGTAAACAATGTAACGAGTTTTATTTTAAAAAATAATCTAATTACCCTTCAGTTTTCTTGATAAATCGAGATAATAAAGGCGTTAGTGTTGTAAATAATAAAAGTGTAGATGTTGGGGGTTCGAACTCATGCGCTAATAAAATTATACATCGATGTTTTAAACACTGAGGTGATAAGTCTTTATTTTTTATGACGACCTTAGTTACATCGCTTCTTTTGCTGAGGTAAAACGCATTTCGCGTCCGAGATTAGAAACGTTATTTGTAGTGATGTTGATTTATCAAAAGTAGAATTGATTATGCCTTCAGAATTAATTCTATTTGAAGCTACAATTTGTAGCTTCTGCCTCCAGAATTGATTCTAGATGATTTTTATACTGAAGTTTATTGTTCAACTAACTTTTACATAAATATATCAAAACATGTTAAACTCAATTATGTTCAAATCAATTCTATCAAACTCAATTCTGTTACAATCAATTATGTCAACGGTCAATTCAAACAAACCCTTAGTATTTTACAAAAGTGATCAATTAAAAACTTATTGAGAAAAATCAAAACCATTACCATATACTTCTTTTGGTTCTTAATATAAATAAAAAAAAATATATTTTTTGGATTTATAGAAAAATTAATATAGTATTTGAACTATATGTACTATACATACATTGATTCTTTAATAATTAAAAATAATTTTTTTTTATATTAAGAACCAGATATAATATTTTTATTTAACACAATAAATAATTTAAGCCTAGGAGAGAGAATCATAAGCTAGGGAGTGAGCGTGAAGGAGAACAGAGTGAAAGTTTCGTCGCAATGTCAGCACAAAATGTCACACAGTAAATAACCTGTTCATGCACTTGTCTGCTTTGACGTAAACACGAGACAGATCCATCTCTTTGTTTTTTTTCCACTTATTAAAAAAAGATTCTTTCACAACAACAAATTTTTGAGTGGGTGATCATGTGCGAAGTTTATAAGAAATAAACTAGTTGATGTGGAACTAGAAAACAATGTTTGTAAGTAAAAATAATAATATAAGATCTGTATGAAAATAATTTAATTTTTTTGGGTTAAATATGTTTTTGATTTCTATAAGTATTTTAAATTTTATTTTTAATTTCTATTAAAAAAATATAAATTCTGATCTCTATTAAATTTTTGTTCATGTAACTTTAGTCTATGTTATTTTCTACAATTTAAAAAAAAAATTAATTACTCTTAAAATTTTAAATAATACTTTTCATATGTGTTTAGAATACTATAAAATGTGTTTTTATTTCTATAAGTATTTTAAATTTTATTTTTAGTTCCTATTAAAAAAATGATAAATTTTGATCTCTATTAAATTTTTGTTCATGTAACTTTAGTCTATGTTATTTTCTACAATTTAAAAAAAAAATTAATTACTCTTAAAATTTTAAATTTTTAAATAATACTTTTCATATGTGTTTAGAATACTATAAAATGTTTCTTTATCAAATTTTAGAATTTTTTAAACTTAGAAGAATTAAATATGAATTTGTTTAATTTCAAAAGATATTGATAAAAGTAATAAAAATCTCAACTTAGAAATCAAATTTTTAGTTTCTTTTTTTCTGAAGAACTTTTTATAACGTTCTAAATTGGTTTAACAGCAGAGACTAAAACTACATGCATAATAATTTTGTAAGGACTAAAACGTGTCATTTTTTAATAAGGACCAAAAATGAAATTTGAGATATTTATAGGGACCAAAAACATATTTAACCCTTTAATTTTTATTATCTATAATATAAAAAAAAATAATCTACTCAAAAACTCTGCTTTATTCTTTTGGTCCAAAAACATATGTTTCAATTTAAAAAATTCTTCTACGATTTCATGTTGTAATCTCCCTCTCCACCTTCTTTTAACCTCCCTCTCCAACTTCCCCTATTCATTATCTGTTTTGTAACTGTTTCCATAATCAATGTGTTAATTTTAAACGGTTGTCTAGTGGAAAGGATGCATCACGATGTTGTGCTCAAGCCAAAATCAGAGTTGCAAATTTTTATCCTTTGGGTTTCTCGTGAAATCAAATTCCTTCTCTTCTCTTTCACACAGCGACGATCGTTCTTCACTTCGTGGAAAGCAATCGTTGATTTCCTTCTTAAACTGCCATGGCCATACAATTCATCCTCATTTGACTTCGGCTCTGCACACTCCATCAATGACTCCCTGTCTGTTTCATCAAAGTCTGATTCCCCTTCTTCTCCGACGAGCGTCACTCTCAATGACTCAGTCTCTTTCGCTCGCGATCTCTACTTCAGTTCAGTTTTCCTTCTTAATTTCGTGTTCGGTTGATTGATGATTGTTGATGTGTGCGTGATGTTGTGATTGAAGAACCTTGATGATGATTGGGGATTATAAGTCACTGCAAATGGAGTATGAAGAAGATGGAGGTTTGAAGGATGATGATGAAGATGACACAGTTCAGAGATAGTAGATTCATCTATTCAAATTGCAAACACATCTACCACTTTCTTAAGGTTTGTTTCTATTCCCCTCTCTCAATTTCACCCCCAATTTTCTGTTTCACGGACAAGGGTTTTCTAATCGTCTTTCCTTTTCTTGGTCTTAAGCTAAAATGCAGGTTTGTTAGGCCTAACACGAGTTGGAAGTCAGAGAGTCATTCAACTATCAACCAGATTCATGCTTTTCTTATCTGTATTTGGTATTACATTTCAATTTTGTCCCTTCCTGCGCATTTCTGAGCATTCTGGTGAAACACTTTTCGTGCAATTGTATTGGACAATTTCAGGCAAGTTTGGAGCAGTGGTTGCTGCAATCCCATTGTCAATAGTAGCAGCTGTTTATTGTGTCCTCTTTGCCTATATCGGTATGAATGATCTATTCATTATCGATAATTTCATATCAAATGAGTGATTTCAATGAAACTCGACATGTAAAATGTATTTACAATACCAGTTTCATGCATTGCATTGTTTTGTTCCTTTAAAATGTCAAATCCTTTGTGATTTGAATGTAATATTTCTTCTGTGATGAGCATCTTCTGCTAGACTTGGCTTTATGAAATTCTGCAATTATGTAAAAATATCTTTCTGGAAATCTATATTAATAAATATTTGGCTTCAGTGTGCATCTTTCAGCAAATGCTTTTCTTTCTAAAAACAATGTTAATCCATGTATTCTTTTGTATTTATGTATGTATTTATATTTTCTTCAAGTGAAAATAAGTTAATGTTCCATTGGTCTAGAGTTTTATTTGCAGTAGTACTTTCCCATGTCAGTTTTGCAGTGATGGACAATCATGGATAGAGTTCATTTTGCATAAATTGAAGGATAAAGTCTAAACTGCGAATTTCGATGACAGCAAAAGCACATGTTAATTATATTCTCTTTTGCATATATCATACTTCTATGCAAATGTGACTTTTGTTCTTGAAGAGTTCAGGTAACAGCATGATCTAATAAAAGGCAGTAGTCCTTTCAGGCCTGAAGTTTGGTTAAGAGTACATTCAACTAAATCAAAATGGAGAACTTAAACCTTTTCTGCTTTCTTTATTAAAATATACATGTGCAATATACTTGATATGTTACCTACTGATTCTGGTAAGTGTTATCTTTAAGCTTATATAGGTAGGTATTGTGTCAAATTCTTTTGATCAAGTACTTTTTGTGATCATGTATTTAGCATTCTTTAATTATGCCAGTTCTATAGCCCTTGATGCACATTTTCTTTATAGATATGGCTTATTTCTTAAATCTTCATATTCCATGATAAGTGTTGTTAACTTGCATGTATTGCTACTTGGGCTATTATGCCAAGTGAGTAAAAGAGTGCTTCAATGGTTAACTAGACCCAAGCATTACGTAAGACTTTTGTGGTATACACCATTAATTTACAGTTTAATCGTTTTCATATTTTTCGATTTAATGGCATTTTTCTTTTAATTTTCATTTGAGATTTAAATTTCTCATTTCGATTTTAGTGGATGGCATTTTTGTTAGAGCACGAGGAAGATAAATGGCAAAAGGAATATTTACTGATAGCTTCAAAAATAAGAATTTACAATAAGTTACAATAATATACTCCACTAGGCTATTTATACACACAAATTAAATCTAAAATATATCTTCTACAAAGATATAAGAAGATCTAAGATATATATCTTAAAGATATAAACAATCTAAAAGATATTCCTAAATATAAACTAATATCTAATTAAATCTAAATTAATTCTAACACCATCCCTTAATTTATATTTACTCAAAACTGACAACACCAATTCCATCCCTTAAACCAAGAAATTGATCAGTTTTGATAGCCTTTGTCAGAACATCTGCCAGCTGCTTCTGAGTGCTACAGTGCACAACCTCTATTATTCTATTCTGAACTTGATTCCTCAGAAAATGATACTTGGTCTCAATATGCTTGCTTCTCCCATGCAACACTAGATTCTTGGCAAGATTGATTACAGACTTGTTATCAATCATCAGCTTCAGAGGTTTATTCACCTCAATCTTTAGATCTTTCAGCAAGTTCAGAATCCACACAGCTTGACATGCAGTCAGAGCACCTGCAATATATTCAGCTTCACAGGTTGACAGAGCAACGACAGGTTTCTTCTTTGAACACCAAGAAATAAGACCTCCCAAAAATTTGAATAAGTACCCATAAGTACTTCTTCTGTCAACTTTATCTCTACACCTATCAGAATCAGAATAACTCAGAAGTTCTAATTATATCTTTCTTCCAGACGGAAATAACACTCCATATTTCAGAGTTCCCTTCACATACCTCAAAATCTTGACTGCAACTTGATAATGGGACCACTTTGGTTTGCTCATAAATCTGCTAACCATTCCAACTGCATAGCAAATATCAGGTCTGGTATTACATAAATACTTAGAGAACCAACCATCTGTTTGAAGGTTGTAGCATCCACATCCTCTCCATCAGAATCAAAATCCAACTTCTGATTCGTATGAGTAGGTGTGACAGCAACCTTGTAATTTTCTAGCTCAAATCTCTTCATAAATTCTAGTTCATACTTCATCTGATGTAAACTGATTTCTTTCTCAGAGTATATAAATTTCATCCCTAGAAAGAAACTCATTTTTCCAAGATCTGTCATCTCAAACGCATTCATTAGAACTTTCTTGAACTCAGTTATCTCTTGTTCAGAACTTCCTGTGAGTAATATGTCATCAACATACAAACAGACCAGAATCATATTACCTTCTGAAGTATGCTGAACATAAACACCATACTCCATCTCACACTTCTGAAACTCTTGTTCCTTGAAAAACGAATCAATCTTCAAGTTCCAAGCTCTGGGCGCTTGCTTCAATCCATACAATGCTTTGTGTAATTTGAACACCATCCCTTCCTGATTCTTTTTCTCAAATCCAGGAGGTTGTGAAACGTACATCTCTTCTTGTAATAGACCATTCAAAAATGCAGATTTTACATCTAAATGCATCAAAGGCTAATTCCTGTTAGCAGCTATTGCAATCACTAGTCGGATTGTTTCATGTCTCGCTATAAGTGCAAACACTTCAAAGTAATCCAGCCCAGGCTTCTGTAGGAAGTCTCTTGCTACTAATCTTGCTTTATGTTTTCCAATTGATCCATCTGGCTGTATCTTCTTCTTGAAAACCCATATGACGTTAATGGCTTTCTTGCCTTTTGGAAGTTATGTCAGCTTCCAAGTCTTGTTTCTCTATATAGCATCAAGTTCTTCTTTCATGGCCTGTAACCAAACTTGGTGCTTAAGAGCCTCTTTCGTACTCACGGGTTGAGAGACTACTAACATTGCACACTGAATAAATTCTCCTTCAGAGTTTAGTTCAGTGTCTAGCAACATGTCAAACTCTGCAAATCTTCTTGGGATGCTTCTAACTCTTTGTTGCCTCTGAACTGGACCTTCAGAACTTTGGACACCATAACTTTCCCCTTCAGAAGCACTTGCTTCAGAAATTGGACTTTCTCCAGAACCTTAACTATCTTCAGAGTCTGGATCACCATCGGAGTCAGAGTCAGAACCATCTTCTCCTTCTGTATCTTTTTCAGAGTCAGCGTCTTTACTAGCTTCAGAAACATGTATTTCTGACCTTTCTTCAGAAGTTCTATCATCAGAGTCAGGACGAGACTTTTCCCAATTCCAAACTTCTGATTCCTCTATAATGACGTCTCTGTTGAACTCAACTTTGTTATTTTCTGGACAATAAAGTTTATACGAACTTGTACTATGATACCCCACCAGTAACATCACTTTACTTCTATCATCCAGCTTCTGTCTTCTGGCTTCTGGGACATGTTTGTAACATACAGAACCAAATAACTTCAGATGACTAACACTTTGGTTATCTCCAGTCCACTTCTGAATAGGAACTATTTCCTTTAATTTCTTTGTTGGTGTGATACGGAGGCCAGAACCGAGACGTGTTTCCCTTTTTTAAGGAATTGTTGGTTTACGTTTGTGTTTGCAAAATGTCGCGGTAAGCAAGAGTGTCGCCACCGACTTTTATTTTATCCAACAAGAAAAGGAAAAAAGCACAGAAAAATTCCTTCTTCGAGATATTTCTGAGTACGGGGGGTAGATTATAGAAAGGGAAGGTATTAGCACCCTTTCTATCCGTAGTTATCTACGGGCTCTTAGGTACTTGCTCATCATTTTCAAAATTGTTTTCTTTGTGTTTGTGTGATTTGAAAAGCTTTTGTTTTGACTTCGATTTAACTCTTGCTTCTGTCTTCAAGAGTGTAATGAAGTGTTTTTGAAAACTTGTTTGTAAAGGAGTGTAAGTGTGAAAAAAGTTTGTTTGGATTAAGCAAGTACTTAAGAACTAATTTACCTACTAAAAAAAATGAATCGTTTTGTATTCGTTTCCTTTAGACAACGTTATCCCACTAGTAGTGAGTAGGTAGCACTGTCGTTGGAGTTTTTAGGGTTAATTCGAAAGGGACGTACGGTCACTAAAGTAATGTTAGGACGTTTTAGTAATAACCCTAATGTCTTAGATCAATTATCCGAGGCAACAATATCCGAGGCAACCATTCCGAGGCAACCATTCCGAGACAACTTTGATCTTTGGACAAAAGGACGACCACTAAAGCATCCTATACTCAATGATTGTTTACCGAAGGCAACCAAGTGGGAGTGTACCCTAGGAGTGCGCATGTGCGAGTGATTCGATTTCAGATTATTTATCTTTGCACATGTTTAGGGTTGTCTAATTGTTTTAAACTTAAACATACATTTTTGTCATGCATCCTAATGTCATACATCTAACAATTAAATATTTGCGGAATTTAAAATGCGGAAATTAAACTACGCTATTACAAGGCTTCGGGTATTTACATAGCCAAAAACAAACCCTTGAAAAGTAAAGAGGTAAATGAAAATAAAGTCATAATTTAAACTATTACAACCTTGTGAGCAGTTACAATAATATGGTAAATAATAAAATAAAGCGCGCGAGAAAAATTAAGAACGAATGCGAACTAGGGTTTTGACCCTTCTATCCTAATTAAAAGAGAAAATGTTTTTGTTGTTTTTAATATTTTTTCAAGAAAAGAATTTAGGTTTTAAAATTAAATGTACAAATCAATTAGTGATTAAATTAATTAATAAAAATAATTACATGACCTATTTTTAGGTTTTGGTTATTTTTAAGAAAAGAAAGAAAAATTAAATTTGGAATAAAAAACTAATTTTTCTAGTTATTTTTAATTATGTACAAAAAAAGAAATTAAAGTTATCTAAATTAACACCTAATTAAATCAATTAATTTTTTTAAATAAAAATAAAATCTAGACCTAATTTATGAAAGTAATATTTTTTGTGATTTTTTGATGAAAAAGAAAATAATTTAATTGGTTAGTAAATGAATAAAATAAATTAAATGAAATTAAAAAAAAAGAATAAAGAAAGAAATTGGGCCTGAGTTTAGCAGCTTTGGGGGTGTGAGAAGCATTTTTTGGCAACAATCTGAAGCCCACGTTGACTTGTGAGATCCTATGCTACGCGTTTGACTTGGCTTGTGGTGTTCCCTCCTGGATGGCCATCAGATTTGGCCATCTGGTCACTTGGCAGACTGGATCTGGAGGTCACATGATAGACCCTTGGCCTGCGTATGCACTGAATCCTGAAAAGGCAAAATACATGAAATATTTGGGGGACCTGGGATTCGAACCCAGGTCCTGATGCGTTTTGCACATAACCCACTACCATCTGCGCCAACTGTTTTGTTTGTATGTAACATGAACAACAATCATTATATGATAAACAAAGAAATAATAAAATATTCGCGCGGAAATTTGAACAAGCCAATGGAGGGGCGCCAACTGGTCATCTCCTTCCTCTCTCTGTGGGTAAAAGTCCCAGACTTTTACCTACGGACGTTTGTCCGTTGCTATAAACATGGTTTGTTCCCAAATCTTCCACGGGCCATATAAATGACACCTAATGATATGGTTAGATTCGTCTCATCCTTCTGAACATGATGGTACCCTTCATCAAGGCTAATTTTTCCTGCATACAAAAACCCTAAAACGGAATCTAAAACCCTAATAATGGTGAAATCCACCACAGGCCATATAAATGCAATTAATCAATACATGAAGCTTGCAAATACTCTATGGATCATGAATATGTGATTAATTCATGCTAACAATGCCTAAATCGTGCTAACCGAATTCAAAATTTCATGGATATCGTGATGGACTTACAGCGCGTTTGGGTACTGGAAAGGCTTGGTTCTTGATTGCTTTAGCTTGCTTACACTCCCAGGAATCGATTGGGATAGCTAGAAGGCCTTGAGGATGCCTGGAACACTGAATTCGATCTTGCACTTTTTCTTGATTTTTCAAGTTTTTGTTCTCCTTGTTGTGCCTCTTTCTAACCTAGCTTTGGGTCTACACGCACTCTATATGTATTGAGGAAGGGATTAGGGTTGATAACTGATCTCAATCTTCCTCCATCAATAAATTGGATCTTGATTTGATACACCTTAAAAATCTTTCAAAAAATGGCATATTTCAATCTTTTTGTACACACCATGCCTTGATACGAATTTTAATACTTGCTAGCTGTAATTTAAGACCTGAAACAAGCACAAAATCTCGTGTTTTCAATGTTTTGGATTTTATATGATTTATTTTGATTAAAATTGATTTAAATCAAATAAAAATCAAAATAAATAATAAAAATATGATAATGACAAGTGGCAAGGGCTAGAGCTCGTGGACTATGTTGCCAAATCAAAACAAGTGAAAAAGATTGGGCCCATTTGGCAAAATTTGAAGTTTTAGGCATAGTTGACTTTTGGCAATTTTGCAAAAAAGGTCAACTTCACCAATGCATAACTTCCTCAATTTTGACTCTTTGGAGGTGTTCTTTGACTTTTTAGAAAGCTTGATATGTCCTATAATCAACCCTTTTGGTCTCATCTCAATTTTATATTCCATGCTCATATATGAAGCTTTGACAAAAAAGGTGTTTTTGTTGACTTTCCAAAATGACCTATAATGTCCAAATTCATAACTTCTTGTGAATGCATATTTTGAACTTGGTAGATGTATATGGATTGTAGGGAATTGCATCCTCTTCAAAATGAACTTTGGATGGGTCATTTCTCATAAAGTATGAGAAAGTTATGCTTGGTCAAAGTTGAGTTGACTTTTCCTACAAAACCCTAATTTAGCAACTTTTAAGTCTTGATGAATTATGAGCAATCCTTGATGAATCATGATCAACCCTTGATCAAATGATTAAATATCCTTCAAAATGATAATGTTGACTAAAAATATTGAAGTTTGACTGTATGTGGGCCACAGTTGACTTTTGCCCTAGCATAGTCGATTTTCAAGTCTTTGAGCAAACTTCCTCTGTAAGGCTTGAAACTTGACATGGATGATCTTGATAACATATTAAGACATTGGTGAGCATTTGGGATCCCTTGGACTCAAGTGTCTTGATGCAACATGAAACCCTAATTTGAGGTAGACTGCCTTAGGAGAATGCTTGTCTGGCCAACCCTTGGACTACCTTGAGCAACTTGGGGATCTTTCTTGAAATGTTTTGAGAAATATGGAAGGGAAAATTTTGGGGTACAACAGCTGCCCCTGTTCAATTTTCTTAAACCTGAAGATTTAGATTGGCTTGCCTGCCTTTCGTGATCTGAAGGTAGAAGATGATTGAACACTAGAGTGCCCAGAAATTTGCACTCGCATGAAGTGGTAATTGTCTTGTGATGTCGGGAATGGGCTTACATATGCCATTTGGAAATTGTTGACGAGGGGATGGGCTTAAAGATGTCATCTGAAGGAGTGTCGATCACATAAGAGATTCCTTAGCGAGAGCTTGTATACCTGTCATTGAGGAAGATTCCGCTGGGGAAGGCTGATCTTTGTTGAAAGAAGTAGAATTTTAGGAGCTTTGGTCGTCCGTTATTCTGCTGGTGAGTCGTCTCTGTTGAATTTTAGGAACTTCGGTCATCCGTATTCTACTGAGGAATCATCTCTGTTGAGTTTTAGGAACTTCGGTCGTCCGTATTCTACTGAGGAATCATCTCTGTTGAATTTTAGGAACTTTGGTCGTCCGTATTCTATTGAGGAATCATCTCTGTTGAATTTTAGGAACTTTGGTCGTCCGTATTCTACTGAGGAATCATCTCTGTCGAATTTTAGGAACTTCGGTCGTCCTTTATTCAGCTGAGGAATCATCTCTGTTGACATTTAGGAACTTTGGTCGTCTGTATTCTATTGAGGAATCATCTCTATCGAATTTTAGGAACTTTGGTCGTCCGTATTCTACTGAGGAATCATCTCTGTTGAATTTTAGGAACTTCGGTCGTCCGTCTTCTACTGGGGAATCATCTTTGTTGACATTTAGGAACTTTGGTCATCCGTTATTCAGCTGAGGAATCATCTTTATTGAATTTTAGGAACTCCAGTCGTCCATATTCTACCGAGGAAACATCCTTGTCAAATTTTAGGAACTCCAGTCGTCCATATTCTACTGAGGAAACATCTCTGTCGAATTTTAGGAACTTCGGTCGTCCGTATTCTACTGAGGAAACATCACTGTCGAATTTTAGGAACTTCGGTCATCCGTATTCTACTAAGGAATCATCTCTGTTGAATTTTAGGAACTTCGATCATCCGTATTCTACTGAGGAATCATCTCTGTTGAATTTTAGGAACTTCGGTCGTCCATATTCTACTGAGGAAACATCTCTGTTGAATTTTAGGAACTTAGGTCGTCCGTATTCTACCGAGGAAACATCTCTGTTGAATTTTAGGAACTTCGGTCGTCCGTTATTCAACTGAGGTAAAGGCTTCATAGCTTTGAATTTTGTGAGAATTTGATTGTATCTTTCCTGAAAGGTAAAGGTTAGCTGTATGTAATACATGATATGTATCAGGCAATGATGTTCTCAAAATAAATGAGATTGTGTTGTATGATGTGTATGCATGTGTCATGATGTATGGAAATGTGATGTTTTTATCTGGGGAAAATAAATCCCGGATTACTATAGGAGAAAAGAGTTGAATTCTTCGTTTCCGCTGGGGATAGTGAATGAAGATGATTATGAGAATAAACCTGCGGGAGAGGATAACTCCACTGGGGAATAAACTGATGAGGAAATGACTCTGTGGGGAGGATATATCCTGCCGGAGGATCTGTTGATTTGGAAGAATAACCTCAGCCGGGGATGAACTATCGTTGTTGGTGATAATGAAACCTGTTGGGGATTGAATTTCTGTTTGTGAAAGGAATGAACTCTGCTGGGGATGATTTTCCAGTTACGACTTCACTTGGGATAACCTTTTAGGCTCTACTGGGGATAATCCTCCAGCCCCCACTGGGGATAATTCTCCAAACTCCACTGGGGATAATTTTCCAAAATCCACTGGGGATAATTTTCTAGTGTTGATGGTAGATAAACTCTGCTTGGGGAGAATTTTACCGACTCATTCACGGTTGTGAGCCTCAGCTGGGGAGAGTTAACACTATTGTCTTTTTCTTACTCCGCGGGGTGTGAATGTACCTTAGTCATATTCTTCAGCTAAATCTATCCTTGTACCTGGTGGACATAGCAACTGTAAGGTATGGATAATTCTTATTTGCCCCTGTTCCTGATATTACGAGTAATCGTCTTTTGTTTCGCATGTAAATATTTATGAGCAGCAATTAATGTCAAATGCATATATAAAAAATGAACATTGGACGTTCTTGCAAAATGTTGTACCCCAAAATTTTCCCTCGCATTTTTCCCCAAGAAATCTCAGCTTCAAGCCTTTCCTGATTTTTCAAACTGGCTCAAGAATCGGACAAACGGACTTTTCTCGTCAGTCAAAACAAAATTAGGGTTTTATTGATTTTCAGGACTCTGAATTATTTCAAACAGTTGGCTCAGGGTTTTGGTTGATTTTGGCTCAATTTTGATCAGGCGAACGTTATTTGGCATTTAGTCAGGAGTTAAGGTTTTGTGGGCATATTCTCAGAAAGATTAAAATTCCACAGCACGTCGCAGTTTATTCCGAGATTCGGGTTGGATTCGCATTGTTTTGATTTAATCAGTAAAAGAGGCAGTTGGGTTGAATTCATGTTGTTTTGTTTGAGCCAGTCAAAATAAAGATGCAGTTTGGATTTACAGTGCTTGGTAAGAAATCAATAAGAAAGGATTGCGTCTGATCAGTTTTTGTGTTCGACTGTGCGTTGCTTTGAATGATGGAGACGTCAAGTTCATTTATTTTGATCGACGAAGAAACAAGGTTTAGTTGATTATTTATGGTTCTAAGAATTAAATATTTGAAATTTAACTTTCATTTTATTTAATTTAAGGAACTATAAATAACAAGTAAATAATTAAAGAAAGGGAATTGAAAAGAATTAAATGAATCAATGGAATTTTTATTTCATATTTAATAGTTGTTACAATTATTATTTGGATACAAGTATTTATTACGAAGTATTTAAAATAATAATCGTTTACAATAATTAAATTGAAAATAAAAACTATCCTATTTTTTCTAAACATTTTCTAAGTCCCTAATCTCTTCATTCTTCACTTCGCTCCGGTGTTCCATTTTTCATCTGCAAAAGGAAGAAAAAGAAGAAAAATCAATGACTGATAATTAATTAAAGACAGATAAAATTTGCTCATCATTAGGGGCCACTGATTGGGATCAGTTAACCCTCTCTGCAAATCACGGGATTTCTCCCAGTTCACAAAGAGGGAAGATTTTTATTCATGAATGCGAAATGTCAAATGCATAAATTCCAAAGTTCAAACTGCATAGTTCAAGTTCAACCAAACTGAAAAAATCAAAAAGAACAGTTTGCTGTCAAAATACAAAGTCTACTCAAAAGCTGTCAAGAGAAGATTTTGGAAGATATCAAAGTACCAAAGCTGTCAAAAAGAGATAAAGAATATGCAGAAGTAATGTGTTATGCAAGCAAAATCTTTATTATCATTTCCCAACAAGAAGGGGCCCCTTCAGAACAAAAAAGTACAGCATAAATCATATTATAATATCCTACTGTACTATAGAGAGAGAAGAAGAAGAGATAGAAGCAGGTTTTTTTCAGGCTTAGGCAGGATAGGCAGGGGAGATAGGAAGAAAAAGATATAACACAAAGAACAAAACACAGTTCAAGAGATACAAACAAAAAGGTCCTGGCATGAAGCAAACCCCTCCAAAAAAACCAACAACCTGCTGAAGCCTAAGTTACCAGGCCAAGCCTCATCAAGCTAAGCAAACACCAAACTACAGCAAGCATAAACCTGTTAAGCCTGTACCTTTAAGCCTTCAAAACCTGATATGCAAGCCTAACCAAAAACCAGTACAAACACATAACATAAACCTGCTGAAACCATACATAAAACAAACACCAAGCCTGTACCTTTAGGCCTTGAAACCTGATAAGCAAGAAATCCCCCCACCCTTACCTACTGATAAACAGAAAAAAACAGCATTTCTAAAACCAGTCTAAACCCATAACCCGCCTCAGCCTCATCCTGTCAAAAAGCTTAAACCAATAAACATCAAAAACCTGAAGCATAGAAAAACCTGCTCCAGTTCATACACAACCAGCTTATACAAATATACCACATACTAAAGCCAATCTGTGAAGCTCATAAACCAGAAAAAAGTCCTAAGCATAACACCTACTGTCAACACACCAACCTGCTAGCACAAACATAACCAAGTTCAAACCTGAGCCAACCAACCCTAGGCCCTCAGTAAACATACATCACTGGGCAATAAAACATTCCAAAGGCATCCAACTCAAGACAAGTTCAGGGCAACAAGAGAAGAAGAGAGAAAGTTCGTTCAGGAGCAACAAACATCAAGGCATACCATATTCCAAACCCACGACAACCCTCAGAACATTCATCACAGGGTAGAAAAATCAAACACTAAAAGCATATCAATCTCAGAGGGCCAGCAACAACAATTCAAGGCAACAAGCTCAGCATATTCAAAAGCATACAAATGTTCAAAGGCAACATGGAATAGAAGAGAAGAGATAAAGAAGTGAATCTGTTTCAGGATAAGGTTTTCAGGGCAAATACAAATCATCATAAAACCTAACCAGGGTCACCAAGAAGCAAAGATTCGTCACGTTCCTCTCGCCGTCCAGGCCTCCTGAGCGCCACATCCTTTTTTCTCTCCTCCTTCTCCAAGGTCAGGTAGTAAGCTTTTCTCCCTCTTTCTTCTCCACCACCTCCATAGTAATACAAATTTAAGAATCAAAATTCAAATTGAAACAACGCATGCAATTCGTAAAGAAGGGGTATAAACAAGCATCTAAAGCGAACCTTACTGTAATAAAACCTTTGAACTCGAGCTGGAGGGAAGAGAGATGTGGGGGTAGCGCCGGTGGCCTCGAATCGAAGGGAACCCAGAAACATGCAACGGAGAAGAAGACGAAACCCACGAACGCGCCGCTGCCAACCCTAAACGCCTTGTCCTAACTGAATAACAATTCAATAACCCTAAAATGTTGCTTCAAAACCATGGGCCTGACCCGTGTTAAATTTCCCTGAAGCCCAAAAAACGTTTAATACACCCCTTTTAATAAACATTTGATTAATACTAACCCTTTTTTATATTATATAAACAATACTTTCTTTTTATTTATTCTTTGCAAAAATCCTATTCATAATTAAAATACATTTTTGTCATATATTAAAAAAACTGAAAATACTTTCTTCTTTTTTATTTACTCTTTTAATTAAAATATTTTTTGTACATACTAAGTAAATATACATTTTTTGCATAATTTAATTTCTTAAAACATTTTGTACATAACAATTTAAAAATACTTTTTTTAACATACATAATTTAATTTTGGACATTTAATACTTTTTGTATATAATAATAAAAATACATTTTTACACCATGTAATTAAAATTGAAAACTTTTTCCATTCTTTTAATCTTAAAACATTTTGTACATAACGCATGGAAATATACTCTTTTTTTTCTCAAAATATCATTTTCACAATTTAATTAAAACTTGAGCATTTAATTTAAAACATTTTTTATACATATTAAAAATACACAAATCAAAGATTCATTAAAACACATATCTAGGTCAAATACCCTAATACACTTCAATTTCACATTTCGCCTGTAAATAATTACACAATACATATACATCTCACACTTACACTTACACAATACATTCACATTGCCCTATACACATTTGTTTATCTTATATTTGTATATTCGATATTTACATTTTGATTGCAAATTCGATTTGGTTGTAACTTATTGGATACTATAAGTCTCATCCCCATTCGTACCCATGTACCCCCACTCCCGGATACTATTTTGTAATAGCGTAGATTTTACATTTCCGCAATTTACAGTTTTCCAATTATACCATGGTTAGACCTAGGGTTTGCATGTACATAAAATCAAACGCTAGATAACCTAACACAAGACAAATACATGAAATCAATACACAATCACACTTGCACCCTCTAGGGTAATCCCACATGTTGCCTTCCAAAATGGGTCATGCTTGCACGTCGAGTTTCTTTGGCAAAACAAAATCAAATGATCATAAGTCTCAAAGTGTTGCCTAAACGGAATGATCATAGTCCCTTCAAAGCAAATTGCCAAAGACACTTGGCATCATTGCATTCATGGTTCATACGATGACCCGCGCCCGTCCCGAATAAACTTCCTAAACGCAAGATTGTCCACCAATTTCAATGGTAGAACAAAATTGTTAAAAGGGGTTAAAACATAACAAAAACCTTTGAGTATAATAGGGTAGACAAAACTCTTAGTTACTTGAGATCAATTTGCAAAAACGCTTGCCTTCTTTTCAAAAACCACAATCCACAACACTTTCAAACAAACTCTCAAAAAACATTTGAAACATCTTTTCGAAAAGATCCACACTTTTGTAAAACACTCAATCACGAGTCAAATACATTAGTTGCCTAAGACAAGGCATCTTCTTCCAAAACATTTTCAAAAGCACCCACACACACACCATTTTCAAGCAATTGAAAACTAAGGCAAGTTGATCTAAGCAAGTATCTAAGAGCCCATGGATAACCATGGATAGAAGGGGTGCTAATACCTTCCCCTTCTATAATCTACTCCCCGAACCCAAGAAAAAATCTCAAAGGTTTTTGCTGTGCTTTTAAACCTTTCCTTAGGATAAAATAAAAAGTCGGTGGCGACTCTTGCTCAACCGAAACATTTGCGAAAACAAACGCAAAACCCTAGTCAGTTCTCCCACCGTATCACACAAAACAAAACAGAAAAATGAAAAACCATTTGAAATTTATTTGTGAAAATGAATTGTATTGACTTTGAAGTTTGGCCTGTAAATAGGCGTCTTTGTACAAGAGGCTGGCGTCCTAGTAAGAGAATGTCGCCGAACAAATAGAATTTATACAATTTGTGTAAAAGAAAGAAAAATAGCTATGTGAATAATTCTACTGAGTTCCAATTCTGCTATTGCCTTTATATCCTCGAGCATCTCATCACTTTGCTACTTGGTTGAAGGTAGATCAGATTGATTAGTGTCGTCCGAGCTTGATAGTTGATACCGAAGTCTGGTTGCAAGATGATCTAATGAGACATAGTGTTACGCTTTAATCCCTAATTTTTTCCTGGACCCCCCTTTCGGGTTTTCAGTCCACCGGGATACCCTTTTTTGTCCAAGCCGCCTTTTCAGGTTTTCGACTTGCTGGGTGTACAATTTTTTTTTCATACCTTATTTTTGCCCGAACCCTTTTGGTTTGCCGGGAAGCCCTTATTTTTGCCTAGGCCAGTCAACCTAGCGGGTCTTTGATTATGCGTAGTATTTTTTCACTATATCTGCATTGACAGGGTGAGGAAGGTCGTCACCGTCCATGGTGGTTAGAATCATAGCTCCTCCTGCGAAAATGTTCTTAACCACAAATGGCCCTTCGTATGTAGGGGTCCATTTTCCCCTGGGATCACCTTGTGGTAGGATGATGCGCTTGATCACCAGATCTCCAACTTGATACTCTTGTCGTTTAACTTTCTTATTAAATGCCTTGATCATTCGCTTTTGATATGTTTGACCATGACAGATAGCAATAAGTCTCTTTTCGTCGATTAAGTTTAGCTGATCAAGCCGGGTCTGGATCCAGTCATCTTTGCTCAAACCTGCATCCTTCATAATCCAAAGAGAGGGTATCTGAACTTCAATGGGCAAGACTGCCTCCATACCATATACCAAGGAATAGAGTGTTGCCCCTGTTGACGTCCTCCCTGAGGTGCGGTACCCATGAAGAGAAAATGATAACATCTCGTGCCAGTCTTTGTATGTCACCGTCATCTTCTGCACAATATTCTTGATGTTCTTATTAGCCGCTTCAACAACCCCATTCATCTTCGGCCGGTAGGGAGAAGAGTTGTGATGCTTTATCTTGAACTACTTGCAGAGCTCGGTGATCATCGTATTATTGAGATTTGTACCATTATCCGTAATGATCCTCTCTGGTACACCATATCGACAGATCAGATTATGCTGAATAAACCGTGCCACGACATTCTTGGTTACTGTGATCGGTGGAAATAGAACTGACTGTTTTTAGCTGGTTTCGTGAAATGTCGCGGTAAGCAAGAGTCGCCACCGTCTTTTATGTTCTCCAATATGGAAAGGACAAAAGCACAGCAAAATTCCTTATTCGAGATGTTTCTCGGTTCGGGAGGTAGATTTATAGAAAGGGAAGGTGTTAGCACCCTTTCTATCCATGGTTATCCATGGACTCTTAGGTACTTGCTCTTATGTTTTCAAAAGATTGTTTGCTTTTCAAGTATTTGTGGGTTTTGAAAAAGTTTCGTTTGAAAAATTTCTAAGTAACTCTTGTATTTGTCCTCAAGAGTGTATGAAAAATTTGTTTTGAAAACTTTTTGAAAGTGTAGGTGTGGAAAGTATTTTTGTTTTTTTTAGAAAAGAGCAAGTACCCATGAGATCTACCTACTCTAAGGAATTAGGCTGTGTAAGAGTCCTTTAGATAGTGCTATCCCACCATTGAGAGATAGGTAGCACCGTCGTTGGAGGTGTTCGGGTCAATTCGGTTATTAGGGACAGTATGGTCACCGAAGCAACGGTAGGACACCTTAGAAGTAACCCTAATGTCCTAGATCCTTTGTATCCGAGGCAACCGTTTCGAGGCAACTGGATCTTTTAGACAGAAGGGCGACCTCTAAGACACCCTATACTTGATGACCACGTTCGAGGCAACCAGTGAGGCGTACCCTAGGGGTGGCATGTGCATGTGTGTTGTTTCATGTTAATGTTTGTCTTGTACATGTTATTTGTGAGCTACTGATTGATTTTTTTATTCATACATTCTTTCATGCATATTAACAGTTAGGAGTGCGGAAAATAAATTGCAGAAATGTAAATCTAGCTATTACAAGGCGCTGGTCTATACATCGCCAAAAACAAAAACCCGTTTTGAAAATAAAGTGCGAGAATTTAAATAAGGCGATAAAAGAGGTCCTAATTAATTATTACATTTCCAGAAGCAGTTACATAAATATAATGAAAATAAATTAAAGCGCGAGAGAATCGAATCGGGACGTCTTAGGGTGTTGACCCTTTTTATTTTAAGAAAGAATTGAATTTTTGTCCTTTTTATAATTAATGAAATTAAAACAAATAACTAATTAATTAATTATTTATTAAAAGAAAAAAGAAAACAAAAGAAAATAAAAAAAGAAATTAAAAGTTGAAAGTGAAAGGCCTAATTCTAAATTAATTTTACTTATTAAAAAAATGTTAAAATTGTTCTAATTACCCAACTAATTAATTAATACTAGAATTTATTTACAAAATAAGTTAATAAATAATAAAATGTTTTTTTTTGTTTTATGAATTTTATGGAAAAAATGTTAGTTTATGAGGTAATTAAATAATAATAATAGTTAATAATAATAATTAGTCAAAAGAAAATAAAAAAATAAAAAGAAAACAAAAGAAAATATAAAAGAACCATGGGGGTTTGGGCCAGAATTGAGTGTGTGGTGTGGATCGCTTCCTGGCCTTTGGATGCATGCCTGTAGCCACCTGGCGCTTTGTGAACTGGAGGTGTATGGTGAGGTGCTTTGGGGAATCTGCACATGAACGCTTAAAAAACAAGCAAGCAAAACCTAGAATCGTGTATCACAGTATAAGGCCTAAAAATGAAATTGGCTATTGTCATTAGATCAGAAATCAAACAAGGAACATAACTATGCTAATATTTTTGAGGAAAAATGCAAGAATAGAGAATTCCCATTTCGTGTACAGGGATGAGTTCGTGAATACTTACAGCGCGGTATGATGGGTCTTAGGACGTGGCAAGGGTTGCGTTGGCTTCAGGGGATGACAATGAAGATGACCACGTGCTTCTTTTGATCTCAAAGTACCTGCAACACAGTTTTAGATCTCCTACTTTTTGACAAATTTTGAGTTTTGGTTCTGGCCGTTTCAGTGAGCTCTAGGTTGTGAATGAGGCTTTGTTACACTTGCATATGTAGTAATGAATGAGAATAGGTCACATTATGAGCTAATGATCCCTTGCAATTAAGTTTTTGGATTCTTCATAACCACCATTAAAGAAACATTCCAAGTTTGTTCAAATTTTGAATTTTTATGCATAAAATGGCCCTAGCACGAAATTGGTAGGTTGTTCATGACACATAAAAGTCATTTAAATCAAAAGATGTTATTTAATTAATTTTTTTGATTTTATTTGAATTTTATGGATTTAAAATGAATTAAATCAAATAAAATTAAATATAAAAAAATTAATGTTTAATCTTGAAATTGATCATGGGACACGTGGGTGGCATGACAAGGCTGAATCAAGTGGAAAAAAGTGGGCCCTTTTGTCAAAAATTGAAGTTTCAAGGATAGTTGACTTTTGCCATTTCACAAAAATTTCCCAACTTCTCCAATGTATATCTTGCTCAATTTTGATCATATGAACATGTTCTTGGACATTTTGGAAAGGTATTGAAGTCCTCTAACCAATGCCTTTGGTCCCATGTCATTTGAATTTACCAATCTCAAGTTATGGTCTTTGACTTAAAATGCCTTTTTGTTGACTTTTGAAAATGACATATAATGTTGAAATTGGTAACTTTTTGTGAGAGAATTTCTTGGACTTGGAATGTGAATATGAGTTGTAGGAAATGTCCTCCCCTTCAAAATGAGCATTGGATGGGATTTTTCTGATGAACCATGAAAAAGTTATGCTTTGGTCAAGTTACAGTTGACTTTTCAACTGTCCAAAAATGGAAACTTTTGCATCTTGATGATTTTTGAGCCATTCTTGTAGAATCATGATCAAGACTTGATCAAATGATGATTGTGGCTTCAAAATAAGATGTTGACCAAAATTTTTGACTTTTGACTGCCAAATGACCATTTTACCCCTACAGTTGATTGTGAAGCAATTAGGGTTTTTGACTGTGCAACTTGACCTTGTGAGCCTTGAAACTTGGCATGTAGATGCTTGACAATGTGTATAGGCATATGTGACTTGATTGAGCCCTTGAAAACCTCAACTTCCTTGCAAGAACCAAAACCCTAATTTGACTGGCTTAAGAGGGTGTTTGAACTGTGCAACCCTTGAGTAGACTTGAGCAAATTGAGATGATGCTTGTCAAAACTTTGAAGAATATGGGAGGGCAAATTTTGGGGTACAACAGTTGCCCCTGTTCAATCTTCTTATACCTGAGGACGTAGATTGGCTTGCGTGCCTTTTGTGATCCGAAGGTGGAAGATGATTGAACACTAGAGTGCCCAGAAATTTGCACTCACATAGTAGAATATCAACAGTGTGATGTCGGGAATGGGCTTATAGATGCCATTTGGAGAGATGATGGATAGGAGGATGGGCTTATAGATGCCATTTGGAGGCATGACAGAACCTTGTCGGGAATGGGCTTATAGATGCCATTTGGAAATGTGATGGATGGGAGGATGGGCTTAGATGCCATCTGGATATGTGACACAACCTTGTCGGGAATGGGCTTATAGATGCCATTTGGAGACTGTCTGTTGAGTTGTAATTTTGTGAGTAGAAAGAGGGAACCTGTGTAGGGTTGCCTGATGATGAGCTCGTGTAAAACTGCATCTTGGAAAAAAGGAAACCTGTGTAGGGTTGACTGATGATGAGCCCGTGTGAAGCTGAATATGTGTAGGGTTTACTGATGACGAGTCCATGTAAAACAACATCCTTAGAAATGGAGAACCTGTGTAGGGTTTCTGGGTGACGAGTCCGTGTAAAACTTCATCTTTTGGAAAGAGAGAACCTGTGTAGGGTTTTTTTTTTGGGATAAGTTCGTGTAAAACTTCTTGAGGAACCGGGGTAAGGTCACCTTGGGATAAATCCGTGTAAGACTTTGGGAGGAACCGGTGTAGGGTTACCTTGAGATAAGTCCGTGTAAGACTTCTGGAGGAACCGGGGTCAGGTTATTGCAGGGTAAGTTCGTGTAAAACTTCTTGATGAACCGGGGTAAGGTCATCTTGAGATAAGTCCGTGTAAGACTTCTGGAGGAACCGGGGTAAGGTTACTGCAGGATAAGTTCGTGTAAAACTTCTTGATGAACTTGGGTAAGGTTATCTTGAGATAAGTCCGTGTAAGGCTTTTGGAGGAACCGGGGTAAGGTTACTGCAGGGTAAGTTCGTGTAAAACTTCTTGATGAACCAGGGTAAGGTCATCTTGAGATAAGTCCGTGTAAGACTTCTGGAGGAACCGGGGTAAGGTTACTGCAGGGTAAGTTCGTGTAAAACTTCTTGATGAACCGGGGTAAGGTTATCTTGAGATAAGTCCGTGTAAGACTTCTGGAGGAACCGGGGTAAGGTTACTGCAGGGTAAGTTCGTGTAAAACTTCTTGATGAACCGGGGTAAGGTTATCTTGAGATAAGTCCGTGTAAGACTTCTGGAGGAACCGGGGTAAGGTTACCGCAGGGTAAGTTCGTGTAAAACTTCTTGATGAACCGGGGTAAGGTCATTTTGAGATAAGTCCGTGTAAGACTTTTTCTGAAAGAAAAGGAACCGGTGTAGGGTTACTTTGATGATAAGTCCGTGTAAGACTTCTTCTGGAAGAAAAGGAACCGGTGTAGGGTTACTTTGATGATAAGTCCGTGTAAGACTTCTTCTGAAAGAAAAGGAACCGGTGTAGGGTTACTTTGATGATAAGTCCGTGTAAGACTTCTTCTGGAAGAAAAGGAACCGGTGTAGGGTTACTTTGATGATAAGTCCGTGTAAGACTTCTTCTGGAAGAAAAGGAACCGGTGTAGGGTTACTTTGATGATAAGTCCGTGTAAGACTTCTTCTGGAAGAAAAGGAACCGGTGTAGGGTTACTTTGATGATAAGTCTGTGTAAGACTTCTTCTGAAAGAAAAGGAACTGGTGTAGGGTTACTTTGATGATAAGTTCGTGTAAGACTTCTTCTGGAAGAAAAGGAACCGGTGTAGGGTTACTTTGATGATAAGTCCGTGTAAGACTTCTTCTGAAAGAAAAGGAACCGGTGTAGGGTTACTTTGTGATGGGTCCGTGTAAGACTTCGTCTGAAAATTGAGAAGGAACCGGTGTGGGGTTGCCTGATGATGAGTTCGTGTAAAACTACATCTGAAGTTGAGAAGGAACCAGTGTGGGGTTGCTTCATGATGATCAAGTGGATGATTGTCCTGTCTGGTTTCAGATATTAACCCACGATCAGTCGTCCACAGAATTTTCCTGGCTTGTTACCAATGTTGATCTGGAACTGTAGAGGTAGATGGTAATCATCTTTTGATTGACCTTTTCCTGAAAAGGCAAAACGTTAGCTGTATGCAGTGTCATGATGCATGAACTGCATGATATTAAGATGTTCTCAAGAATAAATGATATTTGTGTGTTATGATGCGTATATGCATGCGTCATGGTGTATGATAATGTGATGAATGTCTATGAATGTATCTTCGTCTAGGAAAATAAATCCTTGACGAACGCCGGGAAGTTGAATCCTGGGCTGAGGTTGAAGAGTAGAGTTCTTCATTTCCGCTGGGGATGATGGTTGCAAGAATAAACCGGTAGGAGAGGATGACTCCGTTGGGGAATAAACTTGATGAAGATATTACTCTGTGGGGAATTACTCTGTGGGAAGAGATACTTCGCTGAGGTTTTGATGATAACTCTGCTGGGGATTCCCGTTGATAAATTTTGTTGGGGAATTTGATGAATTCCGCTGGGGATAGGAAGAACTTCGTCGAGGACGATCTTTCTGTGGTAATTAGCTGAGGATAACTCAGTTAGACCCTGGTGGGGAATAACCTTTGAATAGAGCCGGGGAGATGCGTTCGTACTCTGCAGGGGATAAGCTTCCAGAATCTACTGGGGAGATTGATTCAACTCTCCTGGGGAAACTTTTGAGACTGTACTGGGGAAGTGGCTCCACTGGGGTGTCTGTATTCCGCCGGGGAACAATCTTATATTAAGACTGCCGGGGATGCTTGCTTAGGAACATCTGTATACTCCGATGGGGAATATTGAGATTTTCTGGGGGTACCCAACTTCCTTAGGGCTGACAGTAGCCTAACTCTGCGTGGGGAGAGCGTTACTGACTTGCTAGGGATACTGTGCCTCTTCGGGGTTGATGAGAGACCAACTCTGCTTGGGGAAAGCATTGCTGAAACCTGTTTTACTCCCGGGGAGTGGAGGCCTCTTGGTTATGTTCTTCAGCCGAACCTACCTTGGTACCTTGGTTGACAGAGCAACTAGATCGCTTGGACAACTCATTATTGCCCTTGTTTCTGATGTGGGAGAAGAAGATACCTTGTGGAGGTGCTTGATAACTGCTGATTGACAAATCTTCTTCTGGTAGGCAAGTGACAAGATGGAGGGACACAGTCGTACGCTTTGATCCTTAATTTTTGCCTGGACCTCCCTTTTGGGTTTTCAGTCCACCCAGATACCCATTTTTGCCCAAGCTGCCTTTTCAGGTTTTCGACTTACCGGGTGTACAGATTCTTTCATTTTCATCCCTTATTTTTGCCCGAACCCTTTTGGTTCGCCGGGAAGCCCTTATTTTTGCCTAGGTGTGTCAACCTAGCGGGTCTTTGATTATGCGCAGTATTTTTTCGACTATGTCCATGCTCTCAGGATGTAGGGAGGTGCCCCTGTTAGTTGCGTTTCCCTACTACCAGAAGATCTTCGTTTGATCGTCCAATACCCCAGGTGATCCAGATGGAGATTTGCCCAAGGTTTGGTTGGCCTTTTGAGAGATTCTCCGAATCTTGACTTAACTGCCCCAGATAATAGACCATGATCATGCCGTGCCCCTTGATTGGAAGTGTTTCTTCTGCTTGAGGTGACCTTTTGGTTGAGAAGATTCTTGTTCACTAGACATTCGTCGTGCGAATTTCTCTGCATGTTCGAACAAATAGTCATATGCAAACAATGTTATTCTAAAAATGCAAAGCTTATGTCTGTCTTGAAGTTTTTGAAAATGCATTTTTTAGTAAAACAAGTGAATTTTTTGTAAACTGTGACGTCAACTCGTTATTTTACCGCAAGCCTTAAGGAGTCAGGATACCTTTCGTAACAGCATGCTTTCGAACTAACCCATGCTTCAGCTAGGACTTTTGAGGGTTGTAACGTGGCCTGGTTCACGGTTTAAGAAACAAAAGATAAAGGCTCAAATTTTATTTGTACCCACCCGCTCTTTGTGATGTTCTTCAAACCTAAACTCAGCTGATCATGCGTCAGACCTTGTTTGAGTCTTTATTCTGATATATCAGTGATGGTTCGGATATTGACAATTTATTTTGAATAGGCGGTCATTTCCTTTTGTGTTGAGGGTTTGTAGGACCTCTTTCTTTTTTGATTTCGTTATCCCTATTTTTGCCTGAACTGTTTCTTTTGTGATTAAAGTCAGCGGGATGCCCCAGTTTTGTAAGTCTCCTTCATAGGTTTCGACTTAATGGGCTTAATTTTTTTTGGTAATGACTGCATGTCTTTATGATTATTCAGGACCATCAATGTCTTTTGTTTTGTAAGGACTTCTTTGGCGCCATTCGTTGTGCACTTGGATCAACTGAGAGAACTACCCTGCCCCAGGTTGTGATTAAGGGTTTTAATTTTCGAAAAGAAAACTCCTACTTCTTTGGCTCAAAGGGGTTGACGAGGGATTATCATCCTTATAACTCTAGTGTTTAGGGATTGAAACAATGCATGTACCTCATCAGCGGGGTCTGTTCAAAAGCATACTGTAGATTGTGGTATCGTTTTCGTCATCCTCCCTCAAGAGGCTTAGAATTATTAATTGAGAGTTGACATCAAAAAATGAAAGCAGTTTGAATATAGCGAATGAGAATATATTGATTCAAAACAGACATATGCGATGCATTGATAAAGTAAAAGAGTTTGACATGAACAAATGTTTGAACAATCCGAGAAAAATACAACTTGAACATTCGAATGAACAAAAGCTTCTTAGTTTGCACCAGTCATTTTAGATGGAAGATTCTCAGCAGAAGATTTTCATTTTCCCTCCCGACATGAACTCCAACACCCTTCCGTCAATCAAGTCTTGGATCTTGTTCCTCAGGCTCCAACAGTCGTCAGTGTCATGTCCAGGACTGTCAGAATGGTAGGCACACCTTTCATCAGGATTGTACTTTAGGGAGGTTATGTTGAGCTTCTTAGGAGGATCCTTTAAAGCAATCAGCTTGACCTCCAACAAGCGTTTCAGTATTAGTGAGGATGGCACACCAGTCTCCGAGAAATGTCTTCCAGACGTATTTTGCTTACGCTAATTACCCTGTTGACGCTGGTGAGGTTGATGTTGGGCTTGTGACCCCGAAGCAAACTGAGGAGCTTTTCCCTTGTCTTCTTGCCCCACAGGTGGTTGAATGATGGCTTGCTCTTCAACCTTAGATGTTTGCCCCAGTTGGTTATCCCGAAGCAGTTGGTTGACGAGAACCCTGAGCTCTCCTTGTCTTTGAGATAAGTCTTGGATAAGAGCCATTTGCCCCAACATCTGGGTTCTCATTGCATCCACCTCAGCTTGCAGATGTTTCAGCCGTTCGTCCTTGTCGTCTTCGGGACTCTTCCTGACCAAATTCCC
The DNA here is from genome assembly GCA_948472305.1 of Vicia faba. Lineage (NCBI taxonomy): Eukaryota > Viridiplantae > Streptophyta > Magnoliopsida > Fabales > Fabaceae > Vicia > Vicia faba. The sequence continues at coordinate 242,422,804 of OX451737.1, forward strand.
CATGAGGAGTGTTCTCAGCTCTTCCTGCGCCTTGGATAGATTTAGGAGGATCTCCCCGAACCGAGTCTCTTGAGCATGAAGATCCTGGTTATTTTGTTGGGAAGCCATTGCTGAAATAAACAACGAAGATGGTAAGTGACCTGCCAAAGGAGTACCTGTAATGCCATGATATGTATGTATGCATGCAATATTTTCAAGGATCTCGCGGGGTAAACAAGAAAATTGTTAGAATTTGAATTTTGTAGCTTGATGGAAGGGACTTCATGTTGATGAGAGTCCTTCTTCAAGAGTCAAGGCTCACCATATCGAGTGGGTCATAGCCCCTGACTCAAGTCACCATGTTTTGATCTCTGAACAACCTTGGCTAGAGGAAAATAAATCCCCTTTGCCCCTTGCTAGACAGTTGGTTCATCATGACCCGCATCACAAGTCCTTGAGATCCTTGAAATGGATTAGTCCTTATGTAGGATGTATGCAATGGTATGATGTTATACTATGCATGGAGTGATGTAAGTAGGCCCTGTAATGAGTCCCAATTAAGGACTGTAAACAAAACCTGCAAGGAACTCGTGTTGTTAGATAACAAGTGTGCAAGTAATTCAAGTTTGAAGGCACACAAGTCATACAGAGCCCTTAGAGTTTAGGCCAGCATGAAGTTTGGGGTACTACCCTCTTGAAGTTGGTGGGCTCAAAACCTGTCCTATCAAAAGTAACCGGGTTCTAAGGAGCTCAATATCATTGGGTTGTTTTCTGTGTTCATTGTTTTGATTTAGCCATTGGACTGGCGATCAAAATATTCCAAGAAAACAACCCTCAATGAGTGTAGTATATGTGATCGGTGGATCTGGAACTGACTGTTTAACGCTGGTTCGCGAAATGTCGCGGAAGCAAGAGTCGCCACCGTCTTTTATTTTCTCCAACATGGAAAGGACAAAAGCACAAAAAAATTCCTTATGAGATAGTTTCTCGGTTCGGGAGGTAGATTTATAGAAAGGGAAGGTGTTAGCACCCTTTCTATCCATGGTTATCCATGGGCTCTTAGATACTTGCTCATTTGTGTTTTCAAAATGTTTGATTTTCAAAGTGTGAGTGGGTTTGAAAAAGTTTCTTAGAAAGTTTCAGATCGACTCTTGTATCGGTCCTCAAGAGTGTTTGAAAAATTGTTCTGAAAGCTTTTTTTGAAAGGTGTCAGTGCGAAAAGAGTTTTTTTTTTATTTGTTTTGAATTAGAGCAAGTATCTACGAGTCGTCTACCTACCCTAAGGAATTATGCTGTGTAAATGTCCTTAAGGTAGTGCCATCCCACCATTGAGAGGTAGGTAGCACCACCGTTGGAGGTGTTCGGGTCAATTCGAGGATTAGGGACAGTGTGGTCACCGAGCAACAGTAAGACACCTTAGAAGCTACCCTTATGCCATTGATCTTTTTATTCCGAGGCAACCGTTTCGAGGCAACTATTCTGAGGCAACCGTTCCGAGGCAACTTGTTCGAGGCAACTAGATCAATGGACATAAGGACTCACTAAGACGTCCTATACTCGACGACCACGTTTCGAAGGTAAGGCAACAGTGAGGCGTACCCTAAGAGTGGTGTGTGAATTGTGTGTCATTTTCAGTTATAGTTTATCTTGTCATGCATTGGGTGAGCTACGCTTTGATTTTAATTAGCCATTCATTCTTTCATGTGATTAGCAGTTAAAAGGTGCGGAAATTAAAATGCGGAAAATAAAAGTCCTACGCTATTACAAGGCGCGGGTCTATACATCGCCAAATTAACAAAGACCCGATTTTGAATAAAAGTGCGGAAAGTAAATGTCCTAATTACTATTACAAGGCTTTGGGGCAATTACATTATATTTGAAATGAAAATAAAGGACAAACGCGCGAAGATAAATTAGAATCAAGAGTGCGAGGGCGTTGGACCCTTTAAATGAAATTAAAAAGACTAATTAGTTATTTAATAAGAAAAGACGTTATTTTTTGTGTTTTTGTATTTAATGAAAACAAAGAAAATTAATTAAAATTAAAAGTTAAATAAAACCCTAATTCTAAGTTTGTTTTTAATTATTAAAAAAATGTTTAAGTTTTGTCCTAATTTACACTAATTATTTAATTACAAGTTTATTTACAAAGATAATTAATAATTAATAATGATAAGAATAAAAAGTTATTTATTAAGAAAAAGAATAAAAATACTAAAACCCTAATTTCTACATTTTTTAGTTTATTTAAGAAAACATTAAAATTAAAAACCCTAAATTAAACTAAATTGATTATTAAAAGATTTATTTACAAAACTATTAATGAATTAAAAATTAAATAAACATATTTTATTTTTATGATTTCTGATTTTTTGGTGTTATAAAAATTATTTTTGGCAGAATTAAAGAAAACAATCAATTAAAAAAAACAATTTAAATAATAAAAGGAAAAAAAATAAATGAAGAGTGAGAATTGAACAAACCATGGGGTATCAGGCCCCTAAAGGAGGTGTATTTGAAGCATTTTTGGCCCAAGAATCCCAAGCCCGTTTGACTTTCAGTGATCACGTGGGAGGCAGTTGACTAACGCGCCTGATGAGCCACTTTTGTGGCCTTCAGATCAGAGCCTATGGACACTTGGCAGACCAGGAGATAAGGTTGTACAATGGACCCTTGTGAGCACCCTGCATAGAAACATATTAGGAAAAATATTATAGAAGAATTGGGGGACCTGGGAATCGAACCCAGGTCCCAGCGTTTACCCAATACACGTCCAACCGTCTGAGCCATACGCGCGCGTTGTATTGGAATTGGCAAGCGAATAATATAACACAAAACAGCATTTAGTGATATCCACCGCGCCAAAATTCAAACGTGCCACTCATCAGGGGACACGTCCTCCTCCTTCTATATATTTCCTGCAAATAAAACATAGATAGCGGGGGTTTTAAACCCCCACTAAACTCAAACAAGAAAAATAGCGATTAGCTCCTGGGCAAATAGAAATTAGGCGTGATGTGATCAATTGTTTCGTCTGGATGTCCTGAGTCCAATGGTCCTGGTTTGAGTGGCCAATTGTTCCTTATTTGTGAAACCCCAAATCAAAGCTTCAGAAACCCTAAAAAGCTTTCATGGCAATTTTTGACACAGGCAATATCAATGCAATTAAAGGACACCAATAGCTTCACAGAGTTCGTATTAGTGTAAATCAATGATTACAAGTCACAAATAATGCATGGAAAATGGAATACGATTATGAATAATTTTATGAAAAGTGAGACTTCAATCTACCAATTCTTTGTGCGTGGAGAGTGGAAAGGTATTGAGACACGTTCAGGAAGGTCCCAACAATCGTTTTGAATACTTTTTGAGCTTTGAACCACCCTCTAGCTATGAAAACAGTTTTGACTTTTTTTGTGAAAAAATGCAAGTTTGTTCTCCTATTCTCAGCGCAGCTTCTGTGTTTTTTTGGCATTAGGTTTTCAATGTGCATATGTATGTGAATGAATTAGGTTAGAAAAATAAGCCCATGATCCATTGTTTCAATGCTTTTGAATTTTTGATTTTGCATATCTTTTTCAATCCTTTTTGCCATGAAAACTTGCCTATTTGGAAGATTTGGTCCCTTTGATGTGGTACACGAAATATTTAGGTCTTAATGGGAGAATATGCTGCACAAAAAGATTTGGAAAACATGTTTTAGTATTTTTCTCATAATTAATTTTAATTAAATGAATTAATAGGATTAAAAATTCAATTAATTAATTAAAAATAAGAAAATAACTCCCTTTTAGCTTAATGGGTCGTGCATAGCTTTTGGGTGATGTTTCATGGAAGAAATTGAGGCCCATTAGCAATTTTGAGGCATTTGAAGCAAAGTTGACTTTTCAAAATTCCCAAAAATTTCCCAACTTCCACAAGGCATATCTTGCTCAATTTTTAAGCTTTGATCATGTTCTTGGACATTTTGGAAAGTTCTTGAAGTCCCCTAAACAATGCCTTTTGTCCCATATCATTTTGATTTACCAATATCAAGTTATGGTCTTTGACTTAAAGTGCCTTTTTGTTGACTTTTGAAAATGACCTATAATGTTGAAATTGACAACTTTTTGTGAGAGCATTTCTTGGATTTGAAGTGTGAAGATGAGTTGTAGGAAATTTCATTCTATTCAAAATGAGCTTTGGATGGAATTTTTCTTATAAACCATGTGGAAGTTATGCCTTGGTCAATTTGCAGTTGACTTTTCCAACTGTCCAAAAATAGAAACTTTTGCATCTTGAGACTTTTTGAGCCATGCTTTGAGAATCATGATCAAGAATTGATCAAATTATGTTTGTGGATTCAAAATAAGATGTTGACCAGAAATTTTGACATTTTGACTGTCAAATGACCATTTTGCCCCTGCAGTTGACTGTGAAGCAATTAGGGTTTTTTGACTGTGCAATTTTGTGTTGTGAGTCTTGAAACTTGGCATATGGATGCTTGACAATGTATGTAGGCATGTGGGACTTGATTGGACCCTTGGAAACTTCAACTTCTTTGCCATAACCAAAACCCTAATTTTTGACTGTTAAGAGGCAATTGGACTGTGCAACCTTTTGGGAGATTTTGAAGCATGCTCTTAGCAAATCTTGGAGAATATGGGAGGGCAAATTTTGGGGTACAACAGTATCGAGTATCAACCAACTTCAGACTGCACCAAAGTCAGTTATCTCACTACCCCTAAAAAGGCCAGGATGGTCAAGTAAGGTTCCTAAGGTCAGTTGATGCTTCACGACACCACGCGGCGGCCCCGTACTCTCCTTGACTTGACTCAAGGGTTACCGGTACTCACCAAAGTGCCACATCAACGTAGCAAACTGCTTCAACCGTGTCGGTATACCCCGCACAGTTCCCTCACAGTTTTGTTGCTACTTTCTAAAAGGTATCCCCAGATCCGGGTTAGGATCTATGAATCTCCCAAAACAGGCCCACAATATTAAAGCAAACAAAACAAGCAATTGAAAACATAAGAGTGGTCTAATCCTAAGGTACACCTCACTTTTAACATCCCCAGCAGAGTCGCCAGTTCTGTGATCGGTGGAAATAGAACTGACTATTTTTAGCTGGTTTCGCGAAATGTCGCGATAAGCAAGAGTCGCCACCGTCTTTTATGTTCTCCAATATGGAAAAGACAAAAGCACAACAAAATTCCTTATTCGAGATGTTTCTCGGTTCGGGAGGCAGATTTATAGAAAGGGAAGGTGTTAGCACCCTTTCTATCCAAGGTTATCCATGGACTCTTAGGTACTTGCTCTTATGTTTTCAAAAGATTGTTTGCTTTTCAAGTATTTGTGGGTTTTGAAAAAGTTTCGTTTGAAAAATTTCTAAGTAACTCTTGTATCTGTCCTCAAGAGTGTATGAAAAATTTGTTTTGAAAACTTTTTGAAAGTGTAGGTGTGGAAAGTATTTTTGTTTTTTTAGAAAAGAGCAAGTACCCATGAGATCTACCTACTCTAAGGAATTAGACTGTGTAAGAGTCCTTTAGATAGTGCTATCCCACCATTGAGAGATAGGTAGCACCGTCGTTGGAGGTGTTCGGGTCAATTCGGTTATTAGGGACAGTGTGGTCACCGAAGCAACGGTAGGACACCTTAGAAGTAACCCTAATGTCCTAGATCCTTTGTATCTGAGGCAACCGTTTCGAGGCAACTGGATCTTTTAGACAGAAGGGCGACCTCTAAGACACCCTATACTTGATGACCACGTTCAAGGCAACCAGTGAGGCGTACCCTAGGGGTGGCATGTGCATGTGTGTTGTTTCATGTTAATGTTTGTCTTGTACATGTTATTTGTGAGCTACGAATTGATTTTTTTATTCATACATTCTTTCATGCATATTAACAGTTAGGAGTGCGGAAAATAAATTGCAGAAATGTAAATCTAGCTATTACAAGGCGCGGGTCTATACATCGCCAAAAACAAAAACCCGTTTTGAAAATAAAGTGCGAGAATTTAAATAAGGCGATAAAAGAAGTCCTAATTAATTATTACATTTCCAGAAGCAGTTACATAAATATAATGAAAATAAATTAAAGCGCGAGAGAATCGAATCGGGACGTCTTAGGGTGTTGACCCTTTTTTTTTTAAGAAAGAATTGAATTTTTGTCCTTTTTGTAATTAATGAAATTAAAACTAATAACTAATTAATTAATTATTTATTAAAAGAAAAAAGAAAAAATAAATGTTTTTTTTTTGTGTTTTTTATGTTTTTAATGAAATAAAATAAAAAAAGAAATTAAAAGTTGAAAGTGAAAGGCCTAATTCTAAATTAATTTTACTTATTAAAAAAATGTTAAAATTGTTCTAATTACACAACTAATTAATTAATACTAGAATTTATTTACAAAATAAGTTAATAAATAATAAAATGTTTTTTTTTGTTTTATGAATTTTATGGAAAAAATGTTAGTTTATGAGGTAATTAAATAATAATAATAGTTAATAATAATAATTAGTCAAAAGAAAATAAAAAAAGAAAAAGAAAACAAAAGAAAATATAAAAGAACCATGGGGGTTTGGGCCAGAATTGAGTGTGTGGTGTGGATCGCTTCCTGGCCTTTGGATGCATGCCTGTAGCCACCTGGCGCTTTGTGAACTGGAGGTGTATGGTGAGGTGCTTTGGGGAATCTGCACATGAACGCTTAAAAAACAAGCAAGCAAAACCTAGAATCGTGTATCACAGTACAAGGCCTAAAAATGAAATTGGCTATTGTCATTAGATCAGAAATCAAACAAGGAACATAACTATGCTAATATTTTTGAGGAAAAATGCAAGAATAGAGAATTCCCATTTCGTGTATAGGGATGAGTTCGTGAATACTTACAGCGCGGTATGATGGGTCTTAGGACGTGGCAAGGGTTGCGTTGGCTCCAGGGGATGACAATGAAAAGGACCACGTGCTTCTTTTGATCTCAAAGTACCTGCAACACAGTTTTAGATCTCCTACTTTTTGACAAATTTTGAGTTTTGGTTCTGGCCGTTTCAGTGAGCTCTAGGTTGTGAATGAGGCTTTGTTACACTTGCATATGTAGTAATGAATGAGAATAGGTCACATTATGAGCTAATGATCCCTTGCAATTAAGTTTTTGGATTCTTCATAACCACCATTAAAGAAACATTCCAAGTTTGTTCAAATTTTGAATTTTTATGCATAAAATGGCCCTAGCACGAAATTGGTAGGTTGTTCATGACACATAAAAGTCATTTAAATCAAAAGATGTTATTTAATTAATTTTTTTGATTTTATATGAATTTTATGGATTTAAAATGAATTAAATCAGATAAAATTAAATAAAAAAAATTAATGTTTAATATTGAAATTGATCATGGGGCACGTGGGTGGCATGACAAGGCTGAATCAAGTGGAAAAAAGTGGGCCCTTTTGTCAAAAATTGAAGTTTCAAGGATAGTTGACTTTTGCCATTTCACAAAAATTTCCCAACTTCTCCAATGTATATCTTGCTCAATTTTGATCATATAACATGTTCTTGGACATTTTGGAAAGGTCTTGAAGTCCTCTAACCAATACCTTTGGTCCCATGTCATTTGAATTTACCAATCTCAAGTTATGGTCTTTGACTTAAAATGCCTTTTTGTTGACTTTTGAAAATGACCTATAATGTTGAAATTGGTAACTTTTTGTGAGAGCATTTCTTGGACTTGGAATGTGAATATGAGTTGTAGGGAATGTCCTCCCCTTCCAAATGAGCATTGGATGGGATTTTTCTGATGAACCATGAAAAAGTTATGCTTTGGTCAAGTTACAGTTGACTTTTCAGCTGTCCAAAAATGGAAACTTTTGCATCTTGATGATTTTTGAGCCATTCTTGTAGAATCATGATCAAGACTTGATCAAATGATGATTGTGGCTTCAAAATAAGATGTTGACCAAAATTTTTGACTTTTGACTGCCAAATGACCATTTTACCCCTACAGTTGATTGTGAAGCAATTAGGGTTTTTGACTGTGCAACTTGACCTTGTGAGCCTTGAAACTTGGCATGTAGATGCTTGACAATGTGTATAGGCATATGTGACTTGATTGAGCCCTTGAAAACCTCAACTTCCTTGCAAGAACCAAAACCCTAATTTGACTGGCTTGTGAGGGTGTTTGAACTGTGCAACCCTTGAGTAGACTTGAGCAAATTGAGATGATGCTTGTCAAAACTTTGAAGAATATGGGAGGGAAAATTTTGGGGTACAACAGTTACAGTAGCAAAAGAAGTTGCCTCAACCCACTTTGTAAAGTAATCAATTGCTACCAGGATAAAACGATGCCCGTTGGACGCAGTAGGTCTGATCTCACCGATCATATCGATACCCCACATTGCAAAAGGCCAAGGAGCCGTCAAAACATTCATATATTTGATATTAATAGGGTAGTATGAGCCAGCATATACTGTCTCAGCCGGCGAGCAGCCCTGCCAAAGCGCAATAAGTTTTCTCAAGCAGTGAGTATCGGGTCTCACAGTCGGTAAACTTTTTGCTAAGGTAATAAATAGCATGCTCTTTTCGGCCAGACTCGTCATGCTGCCCCTGCACGCACCCCATTGAATTGTAGAGTAATGTCAAGTGAGATTAACGGTCTTTCTTCAACCGGAGGTATCAGAGTTGGTGGCTTTTGGAGGTTGCATGGCCCTCTCTTCCTATAGTAACAGTCTAGCAAGCTCCCCAGGCACCTCTCAATCATCCTCACCTTCGTCCTCGGCTTGGTTGATTGGATTTTCAAAGTCATAACTGGCAGTAGCAGAGTCGTTATCAGTGGGATCCAGAGTGGATGTGGACCTGTATATGTGAGTGTGTGTAAGACAAATAGCTGTTTTGATAAATTACAAAAAAGGAAAAACAAGGAGCGCAAAATTTGTAATGCAAGAAAATGTCCAATGCTTTTATTGATGATATATGGAAATGACACATAATAAGCCCTCAAACAAAGCCACGGTGTCTCGGGCAAGGCACCGGGCCGTAAAGTTTTAAACTGTATGTTACAAAACTCAAAACAAAAGTCTTATTACTGTGTAATAAAAGAAATGGGCACAAATTCCTTTGCCGTCCAATTGCTTAATCCACCTTCAGTAGTCGGGTAAATCCAGCTGTCAAACTCAGACTCTTCATCATCATCTTCAATTACATTCACTTCCGGATTTGTGATACACAGGGGAGGTCTTCCAATCTGCGCACGCCGAACAACCCTTTGAGCTTCTGCAGTAAAACCCAAACCAAACTTGTCAGTCTTGTGTACAAAGTCAGGGAGTTGGCCCCAATTCGCACACCCATCTTTCTCAATAACAGCCCGGGCATCCTTGAGGGAAGCCATCTTCATTGGAGGATCTTCAGTAACAGTTTCAGTCGACGCCAGAGTCTGGGGGACTTCTTCAAAGTTTTGACACGGGGTTTCAATGAACTCCCCGTCCATCTCCATATACCGAAAAGAGTTGAGGTGGCTTACCATGTACTCCTTTTCTTCTCGTAATGTAACAATTTTCCCCTTCACTGGATATTTTAACATCTGATGGAGCGTAGAAGTTACTGCCCCAGCTTTATGAATCCACGGGAAACCCAACAAACAAGAATAAGATGGTTGGATTTCCATTATATAGAACATAGACGCAAAAGTCTGGGAACCAACCTTAACAGGGACATTCACCTCCCCATGTACCATCCTTTTGGACCCGTCAAAGGCCCTAACTACAATATTACTTGGCTTCAGAACCAACCCTTCACAGTCCAACCGGTCTAACGCTTTCTTGGGTAAAACATTTAACGAGGACCCAGTATCCACCAGCACGTGAGCCAGAGTAGTGCCCCTGCATTCGATTGAAACATGCAGAGCGTCATTGTGATTCTTTCCTTTGGCAGTCAAATCTGTGTTGGAGAAACCCAACCCGTTGTCAGCTGTCAAACTAGCCACACAATCTTTGAACTGGTCAGCAGATGTCTCCTGCGGCACATGCGTAGTTTTCAAGAAAGAAATCAGAGCCTTAGCATGGGCTTCTGAGCACAACAATAAAGACAACATAGAGATCTTCAATGGGGTTTCCCCAGCTGTTCGACTACGTTGTAGTAGCTTTTCTTGATGATCTTCAAAATTTCCTCTATCTCCTGCCTAGAGGTTTCAACAATAATTTTCTTTGATGCCTCCATCCGGACAGGCTCACCGGTGATCCCTTTGCCCCGAGCGTCAGACGACTCGGCGATAGGGGTGACAACTGGAGTGAGAATTGGAACAACAGCAGATGTACTGGTAAGTGTAATAGCAACAGGCTTTCGAACAGTTGGTGGGGAAATTTCAGGAGATAAAAGTCTTCCGCTTCGGGTGACTTTGCTAGATCCAACAATATTGTTGACATTAGTATCAGCCTCTTCAACCTTCAAGTCTTGTTTAATCCCATGATAATACACATCGGCCCCATAGTGCCACGGGACAGCCTTATCTGACGTGTAAGGGATAGGTCCAGGAATAGTAATGATCAATGGAGCAATTCTCGGAACAAATGTAATCCTAACAGGCTTTCTCGAGGAAGCCTTGGAAGAATTGGCGGAAATAGTGATTATGGAAACATCTTCAACAGGAATCAACGAAACCAAAGTTTTCTCGAACAAGATTTCTTTGTTATCCATCAGGCATTGGACACCTGACTTCAATAGATGGCAACCAGTAGGTAGGATGGAACACAGGTGGCAACCTTCTCCATAACCCAGAAATAAACCGGCCAATAGTAAGTTCTTCTTCACTGTCATCAACGAAGTAGAAACGTCTTCTACAGAAGTTACAAACGAGTCATCATCCACAACATCCACTCCATGCTTGGGCATAGGAGAAGTCATGAAATTAGGCTTTTCCAGCGCTTCAAACTCAATTTCCTTAGCATCAATCAGATCCTGCAATTTATTCTTCAAAGCCCAACAATTATTGGTATCATGCCCTAGGCTATCAGAGTGATAAGCACAACGGGTGTTCGGATTATACAGCGGTAATGTAGTACTGGGATTCTTTGGAGCCTCCTTCAGAATCACCAAGTTGGTTTTTAATAGTTGCGGCAGAATTTAAGATAGAGTCATACTGAGCCGAGTATACTGCCTTTGCGGTCTCTCTACTCTTTGCTGAGTGTTGCATTGTGGGGCAACAGTTGGTTTTGATATAACTACTGCATTAACTGCTTGGTGGCGTTCGGGTCGATTTTGGCTCCTCGAGCTGTAAACTGCACTAGACTCCTTCTTGAAAGGCTTCTTCTCTGTACTTGACGAAGCACCTTTCTGTATCTTGCCGCTCTTGATACCGGCCTCAACTCTCTCCCCAGTCATAATCAATTCGGTGAACCCAGACGATGAACTACTGATCAAATGATTGAAATAAGGACCAGACAAAGTCCCAAGAAACATATCCACCAACTCCCTATCAGCCAGAGGGGGTTGTACTCTTCCAGCAAGATCTCTCCATTTCTGAGCGTAGTCCTTAAAACCTTCGCTCGCACCCATAGACATACCCTAAAGTTGGGTACGCGTGGGAGCAAGGTCAGCATTATACTGGTATTGCTTGTAAAAAGCTGCAGCAAGGTCCTCCCAGTTGCAGACATTAGCTCCTTCCAGTTGATAGAACCATTCAAGTTGAGTCCCTGACAGACTCTCTTGAAAGAAATGAACCCAGAGGTTCCTATCAGCAGTATACGGTTGAATCTTTCTGACATACGAGCGAAGGTGTAGCTCCGGACAGGATACCCCATCGTACTTAGCAAAGACAAGAGCTTTAAACTTGTGTGGGATCACCACCCCAAATGCCAAACCCAAATCTCCGAAGTCCAGACCAGGGACTTTCTGGATCTCCATTGCGCTTAACCGGTCTTCGAGTTGCTTATACCTATCCTCAACAGGAGGATACTGGTCTTCATCAAAATCAGTGTCATTGTCAGAAACCACAGGGCTAGGACCCTTCCTTTCTTCTTGATTCTCTCCCCCTCCAAACGAGTGAGATAAATCAACCTCCTGTCTCAACCTGTTCCCAAACTTGTGACCCATATTCAGGAGGACCACCTTCTTCTTCTTCTTCTTCTTCTTCTTCTTCCTCTTCTTGTCCTTCAAGATAAGAGTCTTCAAATCTTGTTGACTCTTGGCCAAGTTCAAGAACATCTCTTGGAACTGAGCAATCTGAGCTTGAAGAGCCTTAATGGCTTGATCAATAGGTGTTTCAGAAGACATGTTATGCTGAAATAAACAGCGAAGAAGATAAGAAACCTGTAAGGGTACCTGTAATGAGGTTCATGGGAATGGAATGCGTATGAAATGATTTCAAAGACTTTAGGGAGATTCAAATTTGTAAACCAAAATAAAACACACTTTATTAGATTAAAACTTGAAACAATGTTTAACAAATGCCTTTAAGGCGTTACAAAAGAAATACTGAAAATCAAATTTAAACTAGAAACAATAAAAGACATCAGAATTCCCATGGTCATTTTCCTTTCGTGCTGACATAATCATTGATTGTCCTCTCAGTCTCTAGCTGCCTTGTAAGCTTCAGGATATTCCGTTCCTGCTCATGATACTTCTCTCTGTAGGTATCCCGTTCTTCCCTTAACTGGATCCAAGACCTTTTCAATTCCCCCAGATCAGTAGGCATATGAGGATGGAGGATTGTATAAGGAACCCCTTCTTCATCAGTATGCTCCACAATCACTGGCAAGACAACTTTGTATGGCATCCCCAACTTTTGAGCACGGGCTCGAACCCATTGGAGGTACGGTTGCATCGGGAGAGAAGTCTTCATTCCTAGCTCATGTGGATCAGACATGTTCACCCTGTCCCAGGCTCGTATAAATCTGCGGCGATGTCCCTCAACATACCCCTTGAAGTCAAAGACAATGTCTGGAAGCAGCAGCTCATGAGGATCGTCCCTTCGAGCTCACCCAAACGGTCATAAGGCCAAACAAGGATTATAGGTTATTCCTCCTCTAATTCCCAACAATGGAACATTGGGGTACTCCCCACAGCGATTAATGACAGCTACTTTTTCCATATCTTTAGTACTCCAAAGGATGTCTGTGTGAGCAAGGGACATGATTCTGTAAGCCCAACCCATACCTTCCTCATTCTTCAATAGAGATTTGGGGAGGTGAGAAATAAACCACCTCGCCAGCAGTGGTGCACAGCACATGAGAGTTCCCCTTCTCCAAACGGTACAGGTATAAAGAGCATGCAGAATATCACCCAAGAGAGTAGGCACTGGGTTACGGGACATGAAGATCTTGAATGCGTTCACATCGAAAAAAGAATCTAAATTTGGGAACAGAACCAAGCCATAAATGAGGAGTGCCAGGATGTCTTCAAATTCTTGAAAGTCCAAACTATCCCAGAACTGTTGAGCTTGATCAATCAAGAACTTAGCCAGGAAGCCTTTAATCCCACTCTGAATGTCCCAGTTAGATACTACATCAGCCATTGTTAGATGGAGGGCTGAAGCAATATCCTCTAGCCTAGGATCTATCTCCAAACCTATAAAGGGTGTCTGCTCTAGAATAGATATTGTTATACCCCAAAATTTGCCCTCCCATATTCTCCAATAAACTGCCAAGCCAAGCTACAAAATTCCCCAAGAATTGCACAATGCAAAGGCCTCCATACAGTCAAAACTAGGGTTTGTGTGTTGATCAAGAAAAGGAAGTTTTCAAAGGCTCAATCAAGTCTCATATGCTTACAAACATGGTCAAGCATCCTCATATCAAGTTTCAAGGCATTCAGCTCAAGATTGCACAGTCAAAACCCTAAATTGCACTACAGTCAACTGTAGGGGCAAAATGGTCATTTGACAGTCAAAAGTTCAAATTTTTGGTCAACATATCATTTTGAAGCCACAAACATCATTTGATCAATGCTTGATCATGATTCTCAAAATTTGGCTCAGAAATCATCAAAGATGCAAAAGTTCCTTTATTTGGACAGTTGAAAAAGTCAACTGAAATTGACCAGGGCATAACTTTCACATGGATTATCAGAAAAATTCCATCCAAAGCTCATTTTGAAGAGAAAGACATTTCCTACAACTCATATTCATACTTCAAGTCCAAGAAATGCTCTCACAAAAAGTTATCAATTTCAACATTATAGGTCATTTTCAAAAGTCAACAAAAAGGGACTTTAAGTCAAAGACCATAACTTGAGATTGGTAAATCAAAATGACATGGGACCAAAGGCATTGGTTAAAGGACTCAAAGACCTTTCCAAAATGTCCAAGAACATGAGAAAATCTTAAAAATTGAGCAAGTTATGCCTTGTAGAAGTTGGGAAATTTTTGTGAAATGGCAAAAGTCAACTATCCTTGAAAATCCAATTTTGACAAAAGGGCCCCATTTTTCTCACTTTGTTCATCCTTGTCATGCCACACACGTGTTCCATGGTTGATTTCAAGACCAAATATTGATTTTTTTATTTTATTTAATTTTTGATGATTTAATTCATTTTAATTCTTTGAAAATTCAAATAAAATTTAAAAACCAATGGAATAGTGTCAAATGAACTTGGACAATTCCTATGTATCATGAACCAACTCAAGAAATCAGGCTAGGGTTCATTTGCATACTAGGTCTAGGTTTTGGCTAAAAAGAAGGAAAATGGTTAATGGAAGAAACCCTAAGACCAATTCTTTCCCAAGCTTGAATTTAGGTCAAAAAACAAACCAATTCCCTTCCATGAGATGCATTGAGTCAAACCCTAACCATAGTGCAGCAAAAGGCTCGCTCAAAGGTGATTTGGACATTTTGAAAATAAGCCATAAAATGCAAATCTGATTTCAAAGCTAGGGATCTTTTCAAGCCTTAATTTTTGTACCATAAGCTTCCTGAGACAATTCTGAACGTATTCCAATTCAAAACATCTTCCAAAACTCCCTGAACTGGTACCCACAACTCAAACTGTACAGCAAAAAAGTGGCAATCGTGATTTACATTCTAAGCATCATCATGCCATTCTAACTGTGGATTCATGTTCCTTATGAGTTTCTAGAACTAATCATTATGTTTAATTGCATTGTTGTGCCACATACGCGATTTCGCCATGTCCAATTTCTAGGTTTTGCAGGTTTCAAATTTGGGGCTTTCTGACCAAGGAAAAATCATGCTTCCAAACCAGCGCCATTAGCTTAAGGAGATTGAAACGAAGAAGATGGCACCCTCGCGCTCAATTTATGAGCAACGAGGGGCTAGTCGCTATTTTCTATTAGGCCCCCTAAAACAACGATCAAAAAACGTTGCCTTTGCCCTTCATGTTTCAGGAAAAATGAAAGAGATGATGAGTTGTCACACGGAGACTGGGCAATTCGAATTTGCGCGCGTTTTAAATAACACTAACCATTTTTCTTTTATATTTTTTATTGACTATTATATGTTAAATGAAACCAACGTGGCTCAGCTGGCAGGGACGTGCACTAGGGACTCTCATGACCTGGGTTCAAACCCCAGGTCTCACACATTTCTAATATTATTTTTTCATTTCCAATTCCCATGTAGCATAACATTGAGGACTCACCATGCACATTCAAGAGGCGTTATCCACGTGTCCCAGGAGACTTATCAAAGGGTCCAGAACAAGGGCATATGGTGGAGGCCAGTCAAAGCATCACACAGGATTAGAAAAATCAACCAATTCAAGCAAAAATGGGCCAGGCTTTTTCAAATCTGCACCTCCAATTCTGGGGACTACACCCCCCTGGTTTGCCTTGTCATTTTTTTTTATTTCTTTCTTTAATTTTTCTTTTCATTTCTTTTATTTGCTTAATTTAATTAATTTATTTTTCTACAAAACATAAAAAACATTCAAAAAAAATCAGAAAAGTCAAAAATTTTGATAATTATTTTATTTTAAATATTGTTTTCTTTTATAAATAAATTACATGTAATTAATTAGTTTAATTAGGTTTTCAAGTTTAATTCTTTTTTTAATAAAAACTCAAAAAAAACATAGAATTAGATTAATTAACAATGTTCATTTTTTTCTTTTTTTCATAATATAATTATTAATTTATTCTATTTTATAATTAAATGTATATAATTAACTTAGATTTAAATTAGGTTAAAAATTAAATCTTTTTATAATAAACTTAAAAAACATCAGAACTAGGGTTTAGCATTTTAATTTTAAATAATTTTTCTCTTTTTCTTTTAAACCTAAAAAACACAAAAACATTATTTTTCATTTAATTTTTAATTCCTTGATTAATTTTAATTGTTTGTAAAAGGGTCCAAAGCCCTAATTTTGTTTAATCTCTTTATTTCGCGCATTTGTTTAAATAATTCTGTATATGCCCCAAAGCCATGTAATTTAGAATTCTCGCATTTTTATTTATTCGCTTTATTTATTTTCAGTCAAATCGGGTTCGGTTTTTTTGGCGATGTGGACCCGCGCCAGTTGTAATAGTCTAGATTTATTTTCTCGCAAGTATATAACTGTTAATAAATATGCATGAAAGAATGTATGCCCAAAAATAAAATTGAATCGTTAGATCACCAATGCATGACAAGACAAACGATAAACTGAAAATGATACGCAATTCGCACACACCACCCCTAGGGTACGCCTCACTGTTGCCTTTCGAAAGGTGGTCGTCGAGTAGAAAACGTCTTAGTAAGTCCTCATGATCCGGGAACCTGGCATGAGGGTAGCTTCTAAGGTGTCTTCCCATTGCTCTGGTGATCACCACGTCCCTAAAACTCGAATTGACCCGAACACCTCCAACGGTGGTGCTACCTACCTCTCAATGGTGGGATAGCATTACTTTAAAGGACATCTACACAGACAAATTCCTTAGGGTAGGTAGGTTCTCATAGATACTTGCTCTCTTTAAAACAAAACAAATCAAAATCTTTTCACACCAACACACTTTCAAAAAACTTTCAAAACAAACTTTTCAAACACTCTGACGTACGAGTTAAACTGCAACTTTTCAAAGAATATTTTTGAAACCCACATTGAAAAGCAAACAAACATTTTTGAAAACACATTGAGCAAGTACCTAAGAGCCCATGGATAACCATGGATAGAAAGGGTGCTAACACCTTCCCTTTCTATAACCTACCTCCCGAACCGAGAGCAATCTCTTTAAAGGAATTTTTCTGTGCTTTTGTCCTTTCCACTTGGAGAAAATAAAAGACGGTGGCGACTCTTGCTTACCGCGACATTTTCGCGAACCAGCTTTAAAACAGTCAGTTCCAGATCCACCGATCACAGAACTGGCGACTCTGCTGGGGAATAACTTAAAGTGAGGTGTACCTTAGGACTAAGATCATTGTGTTTTCAATTGCTTTCCTTGTTTGCTTTATTATTGTGGGACTGTCTTGGGAGTTCTATAGATCCTAACCCGGATCTGGGGGATACCTTCTTAGAAAGTAGCAACAAGGCTGTGAGGGAACTGTGCGGGGTATACCGACATGGTTGAAACAGTCTGCTACGTTGATGTGGCACTTTGGTGTGTACCGGTAACCCTTGAGTCAGTCAAGGAGAGTACGGGGCCTCCATGTGGTGTCACGAAGCATCAACAGACCTTAGGAACCTTAATTGAACCATCTTGGCCTCTTTAGGGTAGTGAGATAACTGACTTTGGTGCAGTCCGAGGTTGGTTGATACTCGATACTACACTCAATTGAGGGTTGCTTTCCTGGAATATTTCGGTCGCCAGTTCAGTGGCTAATTCGAAACGATGAACAATGAAAGCAATCCCGTGATATTGGGAACCTTAGAACCCGGTTACTTTGATTAGGACAGGTTGAACCCACCAACTTCAAGAGGGTACTACCCCGACCCCATGCTGGCCTTAAACTTTAAGGGCTTCTCTTGTGTGACTTGTGTGCCTTCCTACTTGAACTGCTTGCATGCTTATTACCTGACATTTGTCTCTTGCAGGTTGTGTTTGTAGTCCTTAATTAGGACTCATAACAGGGTATCCTAAGTTTCTTGCAGGTTTTTTGCAGTCCTTAATTGGGACTCACAACAGGGTTACTTACATTACCCCATGCATATCATGACATCATACCATTGCATACATCCTAACCCATTTCAAGGATCTCAAGGGCTTGTGATACAGGTCATATAAATCAAACATCTAGCAAGGGGCAAAGAGGATTTATTTCCCTCTAGCCAATGTTGTCAGAGGCTATGACCCACTTGATATGGTGAGCTCTGACTCCTGAAGAAGGTTCCCTAACCAAGGTTGTTTGGAAATCAAAACCAGACATGATGACTAAAGTCAGGGGCTATGACCCACTTGATGTGGTGAGCCTTTGACTCTTGAAGAAGAGTTCTTAATAACATGGGTGTCCTTCAATCAAGCTCTAAATTCCAAATGCTAACAAATTTCCTTGTTTACCCCGCGAGGTCCTTGAAAACATTGCATGCATATCATACACATCATTGCATCACAGGTATCCCTTTTGCAGGTCACTCACCTTTCCCGCTGTTTATTTCAGCCATGGCTTCCCAACAAGACAATCAGGACTTTCTTGCTCAAGAGACCCGGTTCGGGAAAATCCTCCTGAATCTATCCAAGGGGCAGGAAGAGCTAAGGACACTTATCATGGAGACTTTTGTCAGGAACAGTGCTGAGGATGAAAGGCTGGAACACCTACAAGCTGAGGTGGATGCATTGAAAGCCCAGATGCTGGGGCAGATGACTGCCATTCAGGGTTTAACTCAAAGACAAGATGAGCTCGGGGTTCTCATCAACAAACTGCTTCAGGGCAACCAACTGGGGCAAACATCTAAGGGTAAAAAGCCAATCATCGTTCAACCACCTTTGAGACAAAGAGGCAAGGAGAAAGCTCCTCATATGGCTCCAGTATCACCAATTCAGCAGCGACTTCACCAACTTCAGACAGACAAACCCAGGAGGCAGTTCACTCCGCTCAATATGTCGCTGTTTCAAGCTTTACAACGCCTGTTGAGATTGAACCTGATCACATTAAGGGCTCAGCCCCAGAACCTTAACACAGCACATCCTGCTTACGATCCCAATAAAAGGTGTGCCTACCACTCTGCCTGTCCAGGACATAACGCAAACGAGTGTTGGGCTTTGAAAAACAAGATCCAGGACCTGATTGATGAAGGAGCATTGGAATTCACACAAGATGGTCAGGCTGAATTTTTCTACCATCCCTCCAAGGCTCACCATTTGAAGTGACAAGCCCTGAGACTAGAAATTTTTGTTCATTCGAATTTTCAAATTGTAATTTTCTTTTGATTGTTCAAACATTTACTCATTGTTAAAACGTTGTTATTTCATTAATGCATCGCTTATGTCTATTTTGAATCAATATATTCGTATTCACTATACGCAAATTATTTTCATATTTGTTCTGATGTCAACTCTCTCAATCAATAATTCTAAGCCTCTTGAGGGAGGATGACGAAAATGATACCATAATCTACAGTATGCTTTTGAACAGACCCCGCTGATGAGGTACAGGCATTGTTTCAACCCCTAAACACTGGAGTTATAAGGATGATAATCCCTCGCCAACCCATCAGAGCCAAAGAAGTAGGAGTTTTATTTTCGAAAATCAAAACCCTTAATCATAACCTGGGGCAGGGTAGTTCTCTCAGTTGATCCAAGTGCACAATGAATGGCACCAAATGAGTTTTTTCAAAAAAACAAAAGACAGTGATGGTTCCGAACAATCATAAGGACAGGCAGTCATTATCAAAAAAAATCATAAACGAAAAGCCCAAGAAGTCAAAACCTATGAAAAGAGACTTACGAAACTGGGGCATCCCGCTGACTGTAATTCCAAAAAGGAAACAGTTCAGGCAAAAAAAGAAAGGGATAACAAAAATCAAGAAAGAGGTCTCACAAACCCTCAACAAAAAATGACTGCCTAGTCAGAATAAATCATCAATGTCCGAATCATCACCGGAAAATCAGAACGAAGACTCAAACAAGGTCTAATGTATGATCAACTGAGTTTAGGTTTGGAGAACATCACGAAGAGAGGGTGGGTACAAATAAAATTTGAACCTTTATACTTTGTTTCTTAAACCGTGAACCAAGCCACGTTACAACCCTTAAAAGTCCTAGCTGAAGCATGGGTTAGTTCGAAAGCATACTGTTACGAAAGGTATCCTGACTCCTGAAGGCCTACGGTAAATACGGAGTTGACATTATGTTTTACAAACATTCACTTGTTTTATGAAAAAAGAATGCATTTTCAAAATCTTTGAGACAGACATAAGCCTTGCATTTTTAACATAACTTTGTTTGCATATGACTTTTTGTTTGAACAGCATAGAAATTCGCATGACGAAAGTCTAATGAATAAGAGTATCTCCAATCAAGGGGCACGACATGATCATGGTCTATCATCTGGGGCAGTTCAGTCAAGATTCGGAGAATCTCTCAAAGGCCAAATAGCCTGGGGCAAACCTCCGCTTGAGTCACTTGGGGCATTTCAACAACGAATCTGGCCTGATCAAACACCTTCTGGTGGCATGACAAAACAATTTCTAACAGGGGCAATTCCCTACATGCTGAAAGCACGGACATAGTCGAAAAATACTACGCACAATCAAAGACCCGCTAGGTTGACACACCTAGGCAAAAATAAGGGATTCCCGGCGAACCAAAAGGGTTCGGGCAAAAATAAGGGATGAAATGAAAAAATCTGTACACCCGGCAAGTCGAAAACCTGAAAAGGCGGCTTGGGCAAAAATGGGTATCCCGGTGGACTGAAAACCCGAAAAGGCGGTCCAGGCAAAAGTTAGGGATCAAAGCGTACGAGTATGTCCCAGCATCTCGTCACCTGCCTACCAGAAGAAGGTTTAACCCTCAACAATTATCAGCATCCCACATGTGCCTCCTCCCACTGAAACTGGGGCAATAAGGAGTTGTCTAAAAGATCCGGTTGCTCTGTCCATCATAGGTTCGGCTAAAGAATGCGACCCAGATATTTTCACTCCCCGCAGAACACGAACGCGTCATCCGGCTTTATTCAAAGAGTTATTTCCTTAATAAGATATAACTGGGTTATCCTCAGCCAATAGCCACGGAAAAGACCGTCCTCAGTAAAGTCTTATCATCCCCAGCGGAAGCAAAAGCTTATTCTCCAACATCAGCCCAGGAGTGACTTCCCGGCACCCGTCAAGGATTTATTTTCCTAAACGAAAGCATACATTCATAAACATCACATTTTCGTACATCATGACACATGCATGTACGCATCATGTCATACAGTTGCATTTATGCCGTTGCTTGATTCATATCACGTACTGCATATAACTGACCTTTACCTTTTAGGAAGGATACAGTTGAATGATCAGCTATGTCAAAATAGACAAAACACCGTCAGAAAAGACAAATCCGGTCAAAGAATACAAATCCAGTTTAAATCAATGCCTAAAGATTCCTCTGATACAACTCGTCGTTATAGACACTCGTCGTGATAGACACTCGTCGTGATAGACACTCGTCGTGATAGACACTCGTCGTGATAGACACTCGTCGTGATAGACACTCGTCGTGATAGACACTCGTCGTGATAGACACTCGTCGTGATAGACACTCGTCGTGATAGACACTCGTCGTGATAGACACTCGTCGTGATAGACACTCGTCGTGATAGACACTCGTCGTGATAGACACTCGTCGTGATAGACACTCGTCGTGATAGACACTCGTCGTGATAGACACTCGTCGTGATAGACACTCGTCGTGATAGACACTCGTCGTGATAGACACTCGTCGTGATAGACACTCGTCATGATAGACACTCGTCAGTGTAGACACTTGTCGTTATAGACATTCGTCATAGACATTAGTCGCTATAGACACCCATCGTTAAAAACCACTCGTCCTTGGAAACAACCTGTCAGTAGAGACAACTTCATCACCGTTTGAAGATCCAGACCCAGCTCCTGTAACCAGTCAGGACATATCTATACCAAGCATCTGAAAACCAGCTCCTGCGACGTGTCAGGTACTCATTTTCTTTTGCAGGTATGCAGGTTCTCGCTAAGGAATCTCTTACGCGATCAACATCCAGATGGCATCTATAAGCCCATCATCCTACCCATCAATCTCTAAATGGCATCTATAAGCCCATTCCCCCACCACACTGCTACCATGTGAGCGCAAATTTCTGGGCACTCTAGTGTCCAATCATCTTCTACCCTCGGATTACAAAAGGCACGTCAGCCAATCTCCATCCTCAGGTCTAAGAAGATTGAACAGGGGCAACTGTTATACCCCAAAATTTGCCCTCCCATATTCTCCAATAAACTGCCAAGCCAAGCTACAAAATTCCCCAAGAATTGCACAATGCAAAGGCCTCCATACAGTCAAAACTAGGGTTTGTGTGTTGATCAAGAAAAGGAAGTTTTCAAAGGCTCAATCAAGTCTCATATGCTTACAAACATGGTCAAGCATCCTCATATCAAGTTTCAAGGCATTCAGCTCAAGATTGCACAGTCAAAACCCTAAATTGCACTACAGTCAACTGTAGGGGCAAAATGGTCATTTGACAGTCAAAAGTTCAAATTTTTGGTCAACATATCATTTTGAAGCCACAAACATCATTTGATCAATGCTTGATCATGATTCTCAAAATTTGGCTCAGAAATCATCAAAGATGCAAAAGTTCCTTTATTTGGACAGTTGAAAAAGTCAACTGAAATTGACCAGGGCATAACTTTCACATGGATTATCAGAAAAATTCCATCCAAAGCTCATTTTGAAGAGAAAGACATTTCCTACAACTCATATTCATACTTCAAGTCCAAGAAATGCTCTCACAAAAAGTTATCAATTTCAACATTATAGGTCATTTTCAAAAGTCAACAAAAAGGGACTTTAAGTCAAAGACCATAACTTGAGATTGGTAAATCAAAATGACATGGTACCAAAGGCATTGGTTAAAGGACTCAAAGACCTTTCCAAAATGTCCAAGAACATGAGAAAATCTTAAAAATTGAGCAAGTTATGCCTTGTAGAAGTTGGGAAATTTTTGTGAAATGGCAAAAGTCAACTATCCTTGAAAATCCAATTTTGACAAAAGGGCCCCATTTTTCTCACTTTGTTCATCCTTGTCATGCCACACACGTGTTCCATGGTTGATTTCAAGACCAAATATTGATTTTTTTATTTTATTTAATTTTTGATGATTTAATTCATTTTAATTCTTTGAAAATTCAAATAAAATTTAAAAACCAATGGAATAGTGTCAAATGAACTTGGACAATTCCTATGTATCATGAACCAACTCAAGAAATCAGGCTAGGGTTCATTTGCATACTAGGTCTAGGTTTTGGCTAAAAAGAAGGAAAATGGTTAATGGAAGAAACCCTAAGACCAATTCTTTCCCAAGCTTGAATTTAGGTCAAAAAACAAACCAATTCCCTTCCATGAGATGCATTGAGTCAAACCCTAACCATAGTGCAGCAAAAGGCTCGCTCAAAGGTGATTTGGACATTTTGAAAATAAGCCATAAAATGCAAATCTGATTTCAAAGCTAGGGATCTTTTCAAGCCTTAATTTTTGTACCATAAGCTTCCTGAGACAATTCTGAACGTATTCCAATTCAAAACATCTTCCAAAACTCCCTGAACTGGTACCCACAACTCAAACTGTACAGCAAAAAAGTGGCAATCGTGATTTACATTCTAAGCATCATCATGCCATTCTAACTGTGGATTCATGTTCCTTATGAGTTTCTAGAACTAATCATTATGTTTAATTGCATTGTTGTGCCACATACGCGATTTCGCCATGTCCAATTTCTAGGTTTTGCAGGTTTCAAATTTGGGGCTTTCTGACCAAGGAAAAATCATGCTTCCAAACCAGCGCCATTAGCTTAAGGAGATTGAAACGAAGAAGATGGCACCCTCGCACTCAATTTATGAGCAACGAGGGGCTAGTCGCTATTTTCTATTAGGCCCCCTAAAACAACGATCAAAAAACGTTGCCTTTGCCCTTCATGTTTCAGGAAAAATGAAAGAGATGATGAGTTGTCACACGGAGACTGGGCAATTCGAATTTGCGCGCGTTTTAAATAACACTAACCATTTTTCTTTTATATTTTTTATTGACTATTATATGTTAAATGAAACCAACGTGGCTCAGCTGGCAGGGACGTGCACTAGGGACTCTCATGACCTGGGTTCAAACCCCAGGTCTCACACATTTCTAATATTATTTTTTCATTTCCAATTCCCATGTAGCATAACATTGAGGACTCACCATGCACATTCAAGAGGCATTATCCACGTGTCCCAGGAGACTTATCAAAGGGTCCAGAACAAGGGCATATGGTGGAGGCCAGTCAAAGCATCACACAGGATTAGAAAAATCAACCAATTCAAGCAAAAATGGGCCAGGCTTTTTCAAATCTGCACCTCCAATTCTGGGGACTACACCCCCCTGGTTTGCCTTGTCATTTTTTTTTTTATTTCTTTCTTTAATTTTTCTTTTCATTTCTTTTATTTGCTTAATTTAATTAATTTATTTTTCTACAAAACATAAAAAACATTCAAAAAAAATCAGAAAAGTCAAAAATTTTGATAATTATTTTATTTTAAATATTGTTTTCTTTTATAAATAAATTACATGTAATTAATTAGTTTAATTAGGTTTTCAAGTTTAATTCTTTTTTTAATAAAAACTCAAAAAAAACATAGAATTAGATTAATTAACAATGTTCATTTTTTTCTTTTTTTCATAATATAATTATTAATTTATTCTATTTTATAATTAAATGTATATAATTAACTTAGATTTAAATTAGGTTAAAAATTAAATCTTTTTATAATAAACTTAAAAAACATCAGAACTAGGGTTTAGCATTTTAATTTTAAATAATTTTTCTCTTTTTCTTTTAAACCTAAAAAACACAAAAACATTATTTTTCATTTAATTTTTAATTCCTTGATTAATTTTAATTGTTTGTAAAAGGGTCCAAAGCCCTAATTTTGTTTAATCTCTTTATTTCGCGCATTTGTTTAAATAATTCTGTATATGCCCCAAAGCCATGTAATTTAGAATTCTCGCATTTTTATTTATTCGCTTTATTTATTTTCAGTCAAATCGGGTTCGGTTTTTTTGGCGATGTGGACCCGCGCCAGTTGTAATAGTCTAGATTTATTTTCTCGCAAGTATATAACTGTTAATAAATATGCATGAAAGAATGTATGCCCAAAAATAAAATTGAATCGTTAGATCACCAATGCATGACAAGACAAACGATAAACTGAAAATGATACGCAATTCGCACACACCACCCCTAGGGTACGCCTCACTGTTGCCTTTCGAAAGGTGGTCGTCGAGTAGAAAACGTCTTAGTAAGTCCTCATGATCCGGGAACCTGGCATGAGGGTAGCTTCTAAGGTGTCTTCCCATTGCTCTGGTGATCACCACGTCCCTAAAACTCGAATTGACCCGAACACCTCCAACGGTGGTGCTACCTACCTCTCAATGGTGGGATAGCATTACTTTAAAGGACATCTACACAGACAAATTCCTTAGGGTAGGTAGGTTCTCATAGATACTTGCTCTCTTTAAAACAAAACAAATCAAAATCTTTTCACACCAACACACTTTCAAAAAACTTTCAAAACAAACTTTTCAAACACTCTGACGTACGAGTTAAACTGCAACTTTTCAAAGAATATTTTTGAAACCCACATTGAAAAGCAAACAAACATTTTTGAAAACACATTGAGCAAGTACCTAAGAGCCCATGGATAACCATGGATAGAAAGGGTGCTAACACCTTCCCTTTCTATAACCTACCTCCCGAACCGAGAGCAATCTCTTTAAAGGAATTTTTCTGTGCTTTTGTCCTTTCCACTTGGAGAAAATAAAAGACGGTGGCGACTCTTGCTTACCGCGACATTTTCGCGAACCAGCTTTAAAACAGTCAGTTCCAGATCCACCGATCACAGATATGCCAAGTAAATCAGAGAACTCCTCCAAAGTAGGGACCAACTGATAGCCCGGGAAGGTGAAACAGTGATACAACGGGTCAAAGAACTGGAACAAGACGCTCATCATTTGCTCATCCAACTTTGAAGTGACCAGGCTGAGGAGATGACCGTGTCTTCTAACAAAGGAAGAGGTATCAGGAACTTTTGAAACCAACTCTCTAAGCTGAGCAGGTATCTGCACGAAGCTGATCCGAATGGTATTTTTGCGCATAGAAGCCATGATCTGCAAAACAGAACAAAGATGAATCCCCTCGGTCTTTGAAATGGTTAGTCTAATGAAATATGCATGCGATGTCATGATGCATGATGTCATGATAAAAACACACCACAGGTATCACAGATAGCAAACATGGTAAGGGCAAACAAGTCACACAATAGCCCTTAAATTTCAGGCTGGCATGGAGTTTAAGTACTACCCTCTTGCAGTTTAGTTGGTTCAACCTGTCCTAATAATAGTAACCGGGTTCTAGAGGTTCTCAATATCACTGACCGTCCTCGATCGGTCATAATTCTAGTTTAGCAATCTTTTCTTGCATCCGGAATCATCGCGAGAGTATGGTCTCAATGAGTGTAGCATACTGCTACTTTTTTATGGCCAAGTTGGTCAATTATAGGTTCTAAGGTCAGTTGATGCTTAATGACCCATTAGCAGCCCCATACTCTCCTTGTTCCTCCACAAGGGATATTCGTACCAACTAATGTGTCACACCAACGTAGCTACTGCTTCAACCGTATCGGTCTACACCGTACAGTTCCCTCACAGTCTATTGCTACTTACCTAAAAGGTGTCCCCAGATCCGGGTTAGGGTCTATAGTAACTCCGATACAAAACTCACAAAGATAAAGCAAACATATCAAACAATTGAAAACAATATGATGAACTAATCCTAAGGTACACCTCACTTATTAACTCCCCAGCAGAGTCGCCAGTTCTGTGATACGGTGGCCAGAACCGGGACGTGTTTCCCTTTTTTAAGGAATTGCTGGTTTGCGTTTTGCGTTTGTGTTTGCAAAATGTCGCGGTAAGCAAGAGTCGCCACCGACTTTTATTTTATCCAACAAGGAAAGGAAAAAAGCACAGAAAAATTCCTTCCACGAGATATTTCTGAGTACGGGGGGTAGATTATAGAAAGGGAAGGTATTAGCACCCTTTTTATCCGTAGTTATCTACGGGCTCTTAGGTACTTGCTCATCATTTTCAAAATTGTTTTCTTTGTGTTTGTGTGATTTGAAAAGCTTTTGTTTTGACTTTGATTTAACTCTTGCTTCTGTCTTCAAGAGTGTAATGAAGTGTTTTTGAAAACTTGTTTGTAAAGGAGTGTAAGCGTGAAAAAAAATAATCATTCTGTATTCGTTTCCTTTAGACAGCGCTATCCCACTATTAGTGAGTAGGTAGCACTGTCGTTGGAGTTTTGAGGGTCAATTCGAAAGGGACGTACGGTCACTAAAGCAATGTTAGGACGTTTTAGTAATAACCCTAATGTCTTAGATCAATTATCTGAGGCAATAATATCCGAGGCAACCATTCCGAGGCAACCATTCCGAGGCAACTTTGATCTTTGGACAAAAGGACGACCACTAAAGCATCCTATACTCAATGACCGTTTACCGAAGGCAACAAAGTGGGAGTGTACCCTAGGAGTGCGCATGTGCGAGTGATTCGATTTCAGATTATTTATCTTTGCACATGTTTAGGGTTGTCTAACTGTTTTAAACATACATTCTTGTCATGCATCCTAATGTCATACATCTAACAGTTAAATATTTGCGGAATTTAAAATGTGGAAATTGAACTACGCTATTACAAGGCTTCGGGTATTTACATAGCCAAAAACAAACCCTTGAAAAGTAAAGTGGTAAATGAAAATAAAGTCCTAATTTAAACTATTACAACCTTGTGAGCAGTTAGAATAATATGGTAAATAATAAAATAAAGCGCGCGAGAAAAATTAAGAACGAATGCGAACTAGGGTTTTGACCCTTCTATCCTAATTAAAAGAGAAATTTTTTTTGTTGTTTTTAATATTTTTTCAAGAAAAGAATTTAGGTTTTAAAATTAAATGTACAAATTAATTAGTGATTAAATTAATTAATAAAAATAATTACATGACCTATTTTTGGGTTTTGGTTATTTTTAAGAAAAGAAAGAAAAATTAAATTTGGAATAAAAACCTAATTTTTCTAGTTATTTTTAATTATGTACAAAAAAAGAAATTAAAGTTATCTAAATTAACACCTAATTAAATCAATTAATTTTTTTTAATAAAAATAAAATCTAGACCTAATTTATGAAAAGTAATATTTTTTGTGATTTTTTGATAAAAAAGAAAATTATTTAATTGGTTAGTAAATAAATAAAATAAATTAAATGAAATAAATAAAAAAAAAAGAATAAAGAAAGAAACTGGGCCTAAGTTTAGCAGCTTTGGGGGTGTGAGAAGCATTTTCTGGGCCCAACAATCTGAAGCCCATGTTGACTTGTGAGATCCTATGCTACACGTTTGACTTGGCTTGTGGTGTTCCCTCCTGGATGGCCATCAGATTTGGTCATCTAGTCACTTGGCAGACTGGATCTGGAGGTCACATGATAGACCCTTGGCTTGCGTATGCACTGAATCCTGAAAAGGCAAAATACATGAAATATTTGGGGGACATGGGATTCGAACCCAGGTTCTGATGCATTTTGCACATAACCCACTACCATCTGCGCCAGCTGTTTTATTTGTATGTAACATGAACAACAATCATTATATGATAAACAAATAAATAATAAAATATTCGCACACAAATTTGAACAAGCCAATGGAGGGGCGCCAACTGGTCATCTCCTTCCTCTCTCCGTGGGTAAAAGTCCCAGACTTTTACCTACGGACGTTTGTCCGTTGCTATAAACAGGGTTCGTTCCCAAATCTTCCATGGGCCATATAAATGACACCTAATGCTATGGTTAGATTCGTCTCATCCTTCTGAACATTATGGTACCCTTCATCAAGGCTAATTTTTCATGCATACAAAAACCCTAAAACGGAATCCAAAACCCTAACAATGGTGAAATCCACCACAGGCCATATAAATGCAATTAATCAATACAAGAAGCTTGCAAATGCTCCATGGATCAAGAATATGTGATTAATTCATGCTAACCATGTCTAAATCGTGCTAACCGAATTCAAAATTTCATGGATATCGTGATGGACTTACATCGCTTTTGGGTACTGGAAAGGCTTGGTTCTTGATTGCTTTAGCTTGCTTACACTCCCAGGAATCGATTGGGATAGCTAGAAGGCCTTGAGGATGCCTGGAACACTGAATTCGATCTTGCAGTTTTTCTTGATTTTTCAAGTTTTTGTTCTCCTTGCTACGCCTCTTTCTAACCTAGATTTGGGTCTGCACGCACTCTATATGTATTGAGGAAGGGATTAGGGTTGATAATTGATCTCAATCTTCCTCCATCAATGAATTGGATCTTGATTTGATACACCTTAAAAATCTTCCCAAAAATGGCCTATTTCAATCTTTTTGTACACACCATGCCTTATAACGAATTTGAATACTTGCTAGCTGTAATTTAAGACCTGAAACAAGCACAAAATCTTGTGTTTTCAATGTTTTGGATTTTATATGATTTATTTTGATTAAAATTGATTTAAATCAAATAAAAATCAAAATAAATAATAAAAATATGATAATGACAAGTGGCAAGGGCTAGAGCTCGTGGACTATGTTGCCAACTCAAAACAAGTGAAAAAGATTGGGCCCATTTGGCAAAATTTGAAGTTTTAGGCATAATTGACTTTTGACAATTTTGCAAAAAAGGTCAACTTCACCAATGCATAACTTCCTCAATTTTGACTCTTTGGAGGTTTTCTTGGACTTTTTAGAAAGATTGAGATGTTCTATTATCAACCCTTTTGGTCTCATCTCAATTTGATATTCCATGATCATGTATGAAGCTTTGACAAAAAAGGTGTTTTTGTTAACTTTCCAAAATGACCTATAATGTCCAAATTCATAACTTCTTGTGAGTGCATATTTTGAACTTGGGAGATGAATATGTATTGTAGGAAATTGCATCCTATTCAAAACGAGCTTTGGATGGGTCATTTCTCATAAAGTATGAGAAAGTTATGCTTGGTCAAAGTTGAGTTGACTTTTTCTACAAAACCCTAATTTAGAAACTTTTAAGTCTTGATGAATTATGAGCAATCCTTGATGAATCATGATCAACCCTTGATAAAATGATGAAATATCCTTCAAAATGAGAAGGTTGACTAAAAATCTTGAAGTTTGACTGTATGTGGGCCACAGTTGACTTTTGCCCTAGCATAGTCGATTTTCAAGTCTTTGAGCAATTGACTGAGCAAACTTTCTCTGCAAGGCTTGAAACTTGACATGGATGATCTTGATTACATATTAAGACATTGGTGAGAATTTGTGATCCCTTGGACTCAAGGGTCTTGATGCAACATGAAACCCTAATTTGAGGTAGACTGCCTTAGGAGAGAGCTTGTCTGGCCAACCCTTGGACTACCTTGAGTAACTTGGGGATCTTTCTTGAAATGTTTTGAGAAATATGGGAGGGAAAATTTTTGGGTACAACAGTTAGACATCTGTTGAGCACATAACATGCAGTTGCAACAGCTTCTCCCCACAGAGTATGAGGAAGCTTCTTCTCTTTCAGCATGCTTCTCACCATATCTAGCAAAGTATGGTTTCTTCTTTCAGTAAGACCATTATGTTGAGGAGTATATGGAGTAGTAACCTTATGCTCAATTCCATTCTCCTCACAGAAACTTCTGAATTCTGTGGAGTTATACTCACCACCACCATCAGTTCTAAGAATTTTCAGAGTCTGGCCACTCTGATTCTCGGCCTTCAGTCTGAACTTTTTGAATTCAGCAAACACCTCGTGTTTGAACTTTATGAGAGATACCCATGTCATTCTGGTGAACTCATCAACAAATGACATAAAATATTTATTCCCTCCAGTCGATGCTACTGGAAACGGACCACACACATCAGAATGTACTACTTCTAAGGCATGTTTTGCTTTTGGAGCTACTTCTGATGCAAAGGGTAGTCTTGGTTGCTTCTATTCCATGCACACCTTGCATGACTTTTCAGGCTTCTTGATTGTAGGAATTCCATGTACCAGATTCTTTGATTTCAGATGCCCTAAACTTCTGAAAGTCAGATGACTAAATCTTCTGTGCCACAACTCACTCTCCTTGACAACACATGTTGCACTAAGATATTAAGAGTCTGCAGTTCTAACATTCACCTTGAATGTTCTATTCCTTCTCTGTTCTGACTCCATAATCAGCTTCTGATTACAATCATACAACTTCAGAAGATTTTCCTTCATGGTAACTTAAAAACCTTTCTCAACCAGTTGTCCCACACTCATCAGATTACTTTTCATGCCAGGTACATACCAAACATTCTGGATCACAACTGCTTTCCCATTGTTTAGAATTATTCTGACATTTCCCATACCTTCTGCATTGAGGTATTTATCATCAGTGCATCTGATCTTTGTACTCTTTCCAGAGTCAAAGTCAACCAACCACTTCTTGTTTCCAGTAAGATGGTTTGAACACCCTGTGTCCATATACCACCATTTTGATGAATTCAGATCATCAGGTTCAGAAGCCAATAATAGCACAGGTTCATCATCAGAGTCTTCTCTTGCTATATTTGCTTCTTCTGGCTTCCTTTCTTTTTTGGACCAACAATCTCTGGCATAGTGACCAAAGTTCTTACAACAATAACACTGAACATTCTTTTTGTCAGACTTCTCCTTTCCCTTCTGAACATTCTTCTGCCTATCAGAGTTTGAAGCTTCTGACTTTTGACCACCATTAGTTCTCTTCCTGGCTTCTGACCAAGTCTGCTTCTGATGCTTCTTACCAGAAGTTACTTTCAAAGCTTGCTGCTCTACTTCCCTCTCAGAAGTTCTTGCAGTCATACGCAACTCATGCGCCTCTAGACTACTTTGCAGCTCTTCAACTCTTATGGTGTTCAGATCTTTGGAATGTTCAATTTCTACAACAATGTAATCAAACTGAGAAGTTAAAGATCTCAAGATCTTCTCAATAATTACTTGTTCAGACAAAGTTTCTCCACAAGCTTTCATCTCATTAGTAATCAGAATCACTCTAGAGATGTATTCAGAAACCTTCTCGTGTCCTTCATGTTGAGATTCTCATATTGCTTTCTAAGAGACTGAAGCTTCACCTTCTTCACTGATGCGTCACCACCGTAACATCTGACCAGTGTGTCCCACGCAGCCTTTGCTGTTTTAGAATCAACAATCTTCTCAAACACATTCACATCCACACATTGATAGATGTAGAACAACGTGTTCTGATCTTTCTTCCTCAGCGCCTTTTGTGCTATCTTCTGGGCCTCTGTTGCGTCTGCTTCTAACAGATTATAGCCATCAGTGACAAGATCTAACACATCCTGAGAACCAAATAACACGCGCATCTGGATCTTCCAACGATTCTAGTTTTTTCCATCAAATACTGGAAGCTTGGAATGAATATCGTCGTTTTCGTTCATCTTCTACCTTGTGCAATTTACGTAGAAACTCAATGAAAAATCAATGTTTCCCAAATTCCAAAGTTTCTAACCAGGAGCTCTAGATACCAATTGTTGGAGCACAAGGAAGATAAAAGGTAAAAGGAATATTTACTGATAGCTTCAAAAATAAGGATTTACAATGAGTTACAATAACCTACTCCACTAGGCTATTTATACACACAAATTAAATCTAAAATATATCTTCTACAAAGATATAAGAAGATCTAAGATATATATCTTAAAGATATAAACAATCTAAAAGATATTCCTAAGTATAAACTAATATCTAATTAAATCTAAATTAATTCTAACAATTTTGTGGTTCCAGTGACGAGCTAAGGCAATTGTTTAATTAATTTATCATTTGAGATTTAAATTGATGTTCATGGTATTGATGGATGCTTTTGGCTTTGTGAGGTGTTTGAGTTGTGGTCATGGTGTTTGTTGCCTTTATGATGCAGGTATGGTACATGCATGTACAATAAATGGTATTTCCTAGGGGTGTTGGCGGTTCGGTTTGAATCGGTTTTAAAGCAAAAACTCATCCGATTCAAAGATAAATTCACTTGCGGTTCAGTTCAGGTTTGGATGATATATTAAAAAAAATCCAATCCGATCCGATCCAATTTTATGCGGTTTAATTTGGATTGGTTTTTGGATATCCAAATTACAGATTATATTTTTATTAATATTATAAAATTATTAACAAATCATAGATTTGATATAATATATAACATATAGTGTATTAAAAGTTAATATTACAAAATGAGAGTGATCGATTATGGTTGAAATAATAAAAATAAATAGATTATACCAAGCTAATAAATATTATTAAAAAATTTATTATCATTTAATAATAAATTCACATAACATATCATACTAATAAAAAGTAAATAAGTATAAAAATATATGTATGCGGTTCGGTTTGATTTGGATCGGTTTTGAAAAATTCATCTGAAATTCGATCTGAACCGATCGATTTTCATAAAATGACATCCAAACACATCCAATAAATTTTGATTTTTTGGATCAATTTTTGGTTTTTTATTTGGATTGGTTTGGATTTGAACACCCCTGGTATTCCCTTAATTATAGTCATATGTGAAATCTGCATGTATAGTACATGGTATATAGAGATTATTTGAAGAACTCAATGTTATTCTATCCTTGATATTATGTTAAATTGTGAACATCTTTTCTAGATTATTTTATGAAACAATAAATTATT
Source organism: Vicia faba (assembly GCA_948472305.1). Lineage (NCBI taxonomy): Eukaryota > Viridiplantae > Streptophyta > Magnoliopsida > Fabales > Fabaceae > Vicia > Vicia faba. The sequence goes on from OX451737.1 coordinate 242,456,586, forward strand.
TTATGATAAGTTTGTGATTGGTTGTGTAAAGATCGTTACCAGATTTGGAACTGATGACAGAAAGCTCTCTATTATCAATTTTAAGGTGGAATTATAAAGTGAACATGGATAAAACCATGTGTTTTGATGATAATGGACAAATTGTACTGGTAAAATACTCGAAAACTTTCAAATTTGCGAGAAATTCCATCCTCAATGATATTCTCTCAAAAGCATGCAACTTTTTGATAAATTACAGGCTAATGGTTCTGAATCGACATTCATCTCATTACTAGCCAGCGAAAATGAATTCAGATATTTCATTTTTTAAATTATCATAGCATTGAATTGCCTTTTCGAATGATAACATTGCCTTACTATTTTGTGTTTCTAAATGTTGTTTCCTTCTTATGTATGTGCATTGACTACAATTTGTGGATCAAACTTAGGTTTAGGCACTTGAATTTTCTCTTGGCTGTATTTTTGTAAGAAATGAGACAAAGTGTTCACCAACTTCAAATTCGGAATTGTACTGTTCTTTTGTTGAATATGTCAACCTCGATTTGATAATTTTCCTCCCCATTTACTCGTCCATCCACCTTCTTTGTCAAGTTACCTTAGTTGTTTTAAAGATATTATTTCATGATCATAGAGCTATATTGAATCAGGAGAGAAAAGTATGTTTGATATTCAATTATAAATGAGACAAGGATAAATACTTTTATTTGAAATTTTCAGGCACACATGGTAGATTATTTATTTCTTGTTGTTTCAACTTTGTTACTGCAATTTGGGAATCTATTTGCAAACATGTTTATAAATTATATTTGTCTACTTTTGTTTATCATGTATTGTTTTTTGTTTCAATAAAAATATTTGCAGGGCACTGCAACTGTAGGCACTATGGAGATTGTCGTAAATGGGACAACCGATTTTCTCCATCCTGCTAGCAAGGTAGGTGTAACACCTCTTGCACATAATATTATGAAATTGGCAACTTACCAAAGAAGAGACTGATATGGGAAAGAAAGGATACCAGAGAGTGAAAGAGAGGTTTCTGGAGCACCATATGTCACATAGAATTGCATTGGTTCTCAAATAAGTTTTAGAGAAGGCAAAGCACAATTAAATCTAACTTAGGTACTTTACTATTAAATTGTAAATTGATTCCAAAGAAAAAGGGAGAATGGTTTGGTTATGAATGAATTGTATATCTCACTTTCTTTGTTCTGTATGTTATGGGTAATGGATCAATGTATAAGATTATGGTGTATTGTTTAATATATAGTGTAAGAGAAAGCACTTCAAAGATTAAAATTTTCAGCAAAACTTTCCAGGTTTAAAGTTCACTTCGAAATACTCCTATTTTATCCATTTTGTGATTGAAGAATAAAATAGCGGTAACAACCAACTAATCCTTAATGTTTCTGTAAAGTGTAAGCAAAATGTGTGTCCATTTATTGATTTACTATTTATAAGACCAAACAAAAATAATCATGCTGACAATTGATTTTTCTAAATAGAAGCCTCACATGGTTCTCAAAATAAAATTATATTATTGTTTTAGATGTCTCCTTAATGAAATAAGTTTTCTATAGGAAATTTTAATTAAACTCAAGATGTTTTTCGTATTTCAGGAAAAGAAGAGTATTTGATCAACTTTTTGTTAAACTGTAATCCAATGAGTCGAAATTATGTGTCGAAATGATTTGATTTGTTTTAGATTTAAATAGATTTGATTTAAGTCTAGAATAAATTAGATTTGATTTAGTAACAAAAAGATATTTTGGGCTTTGGGCTTAGGGTGTAAGCTCAGTTATAAATAGAGGGAGTAACCCCTATTTTTGAAAGCAAGTCAAGCAAGTCATTCACAGTATTTTGCAGTTGCAAAGTGAATAAGAAAGTTTTCACAGTTTGTGAGCAGAGAGAAACTCCGCAGAAATTATTTGTCTTATCTTCTTTTCTTTGTTTGTCTCATAATTAAATTGTCATTGTGGTAGAAATTCATCATAGAATTTGGTGGATTTCCAACATTTGGTATCAAGAGATTTTGTTTTGATTCAAGGGAAGTATCAATCAAGAACGATTGAAGAGTTCACGATGACAAGTTATGGGAATGCAAACTATCCAGTAACGCTACCAATTTTGAAAGTTGACAACTATGAGAATTGGTGAAAACAGATGAAAGTCTTATTCAGGTGTCAAGGTCTTTGGGACCTTGTAAAATATGGAGTCAAAGCGCTTGGAGAAAATGCTTCAGAAGAGGAAAAGAAGAAATACACAGAATCTGAGAAGCTGAGTTATAAACCATTATTTATAATTCATCAATGTGTCAGTCCAGACAATTTGGAAAATGTTAGTGATTCAGAATCTGCAAAAGAAGCTTGGGGAATCCTTGAGAAGTCTTTTGGAGGCGCTGAAAAGGCGAAAGAAGTGAGGTTACAAACTCACAAAAGGACCTATGAACTGCTTCAGATGGAAGACAGTGAAAGCATATCTGATTTCTTCACTAGAGTTACAAAACTAGTAAATCAAATCAAGATATGTGGAGAAGCGTTAACAACAAGAGTTGTTGTGTCGAAGATCTTAAGATCTTTAGCTCCTAAGTTTGACCACATAGTGGTGGCGATAAAAGAGGGGAAAGAATTGTCGAAATTGACAAAGGAAGAGCTTCAAGGGACGCTTGAATCTCATGAACAAAGAATGAACAAAAGAGCTGCAGGAAAATCGAAGAGTGATGTGGCCTTGCAGGCACATTCAACAAAAGAGACCAAAGGCAAGGGAAAGTGTTTTGATAGAGGTAGAGGTGGCTACAACAAATCGAATGGTAGAGGAAACCAAATCTAAGGAGACGTGTCGAATCAAAGAAGACCATACCAAGGCAACCAAAGAGGTGGTGTTGCAAATAGAGGAAGAGGTGGTGGTCGAAAACCTGATAAGAGTCACATTCAATGTTACAATTGTCAGAAGTATGGACACTATTCGAGTGATTGTCCAGAAAAACGAAAGAATCAAGAAAGTGATGCAAAGCTTGCAAAACATGAAGAAGAAGAAGAGATGATGCTGATGGTCACAACAAGAGATGAAGATAGATTCAAGGACCAATGGTACTTGGATTCAGGATGTTCATCACATATGTCTGGAAGGAAAGACTGGTTCGTCAATATAAAGCCCTCAATGAAAAATATGGTAAATTTTGCAAATGACAATACCCTAGCAGCTGAAGGTATTGGTGATGTTATGATTATGAGGAAAGATGGAAAAAGGTCAGAAATCTCCAATGTGTTGTACATACCAGGCATGAAGAGCAATTTGCTCAGTATAGGGCAATTGGTCAAAAAGAATTATAAAGTGTCAATCGAAGATAAGATGATGAGAGTCATTGATGCAAATGGGAGATTAATCTTGAAGGCTCCTATGTCTCAGAATCGAACCTTCAAGATTGAACTAAATGTGATGGAGCATAAGTGCCTTTCAACTGCAGCTAGCAGCGATGAATGGATATGGCATTATAGGCTAGGCCATCTCAACTTCAGAGACATCAGAGATTTGAAGAGAAGAAATATGGTTTCAGGATTGCCAGAAATTGACATTCCAAACGAGGTATGTGAGGAATGTGTGCAAGCGAAGCAACACAAGAATAGCTTCAGCAAGGATGCAGGAAGCAGATCGAAGGCTAGTCTTGAAGTCATATACTCTGATGTATGTGGACCAATCCATGTGGATTCGATGGGAGGTAACAAATACTTTGTTACATTCATAGATGATTTCAGTCGAAAGCTATGGACTTACCTGATCAAGAAGAAAAGTGAAGTGATCGAAGTATTTACCAAGTTTAAGTCTATGGTCGAAAGACAAAGTGGTTGAAAGCTCAAAGTTTTGAGAACTGATGATGGTGGAGAATATGTGTCGAAAGACTTCGACAGATTATGTGAAAAGGAAGGGATTGTGCATGAGGTGGTGTCACCCTATACTCCACAACAAAATGGAATTGCAGAAAGGAAAAATCGAACTATCATGAATATGGTTAGAAGTATGTTGAAAGGCAAGAATTTACCTAAAGAGTTTTGGGGTGAAGCTATTTCGACTGCAACATACATTTTGAACAGATGTCCTACAAAGAAGCTAGAAAGAATTACTCCAGAAGAATGTTGGTATGGTGTGAAGCCTAGCTTGAGTCATCTGAAGGTATTTGGATCTATTGCACATAGACATGTGCCAGATCAGTTGAGAAGAAAACTTGATGATAAGTCAAGTCAAATGATTCTAGTTGGATATCATTCGACAGGAGGCTACAAGTTGTTCGATCCAGTGAAAAAGCATATTGTGATCAGCAGGGACGTGATCATAGATGAGTTTAAAGAATGGGATTGAACTGAAAATATCAAGAAAGATTCAGTGGGAATCCTTCTTGAAGATCCAGAAACTCAAGTCAAAAGAGAAGTTCGACAAGAGGAACCAACACATATACCAAGTACAAGCAGGCCTCAAAGAACAAGACGCATGCCTGCAAGATTGCAAGATTGTGTGATTACATCAGATGATGTAATAGATAATGAAGGTGAGCTGGTACATTATGGTTTCTATGCAGATGTCGAACCCGTTAATGCAGTTGAAGCATTAAAGGATTCAAAGTGGGTGAAAGCAATGAACGAAGAAGTAAAGTCTATCAAAGACAACAATACTTGATCACTTGTCGAATTGCCTCAAGGCAAGAAGGCAATTGATGTCAAGTGGCTATACAAAGTGAAAACGAATTCGAAAGGTGAAGTAACTCGACACAAAGCAAGACTTGTGGCGAAAGGATTTCTACAGAAAGAAGGAATAAACTTCTATGAAGTTTTTGCACCTGTTGCTAGGATCGAAACAATCAAGTTGGTTATTGGTCTAGCAGAAATAAACAGTTGGCACATATGTCAGATGGACGTGAAGTGTGCATTCCTAAATGGATCCTTAGATGAAGAAGTCTATGTTAAACAACCAGTTGAGTTTGTGAAACATGACAAAGAAAGAAAGGTGTACGAGCTACATAAAGCCCTGTAGGATTGAAACAAGCTCCAAGGGATTGGAATAAGAAAATTGATAGTTTTCTAAGGGAGAAGGAATTTATGAAGTGCACAACTGAACATGGAGTATATGTAAGAAGAAGCAAGAGTAAATTGCTTATACTATGTCTCTATGTAGATGATTTGTTGATAACAGGTAGCTGTAAAAGTGAGATCGAAGACTTCAAAGGTGATCTCAGCAAGGAATTTGAAATGTCTGATTTGGGTGAGATTTTATATTTCCTTGGTATCGAATTCTACAAGAGCAGTAGAGGTTTGATGATGCATCAAAGAAGATATGCAGGAGAAATTCTCAAGAGGTTTGAGATGGAAGAATGCAACTCAACTTCGACACATGCAGAACCAAGACTGCAACTGTCGAAAGAAGCAGATGGGAAGATGAATTTGGAACACTGCAGAATTGAGAATCAGATTGCAGACATCATGACGAAGGGAGTGCAAGTCGAAGTATTCAGAAAGGTAAGAGCCATGATGAACATAGATAGTTTAGACACAATGAATTATGTGGTGTGTTAAATTGTAATCCAATGTGTCGAAACTATGTGTCGAAAAGATTTGATTTGTTTTAAATTTAAATAGATTTGATTTAAGTCTAGAATAAATTAGATTTGATTTAGTAACAAAAAGATATTTTGGGCTTTGGACTTAGGGTGTAAGCTCAGTTATAAATAGAGGGAGTAACCCCTATTTTTGAAAACAAGTCAAGCAAGTCATTCACAGTATTTTGCAGTTGCAAAGTGAATAAGAAAGTTTTCACAGTTTGTGTGCAGAGAGAAACTCTGCAGAAATTATTTGTCTTGTCTTTTTTTCTTTGTTTGTCAAATAATTAAATTGTCATTGTGGTAGAAATTCATCATAGAATTTGGTGGATTTCCAATACTTTTTCAGCAGGACGAATATTTGGCGGTGCTATATTGGCAATGTAAAAGTTTAATAATTGAGTGGTAGTTTGCGGTGTATTAGAAATGAGTATTAATGTATTTTTTATAATGAATTATCGTCGGTCTATTGCAACCGTTAAAATCGATGGAATTGATTTTAATTTACAGTTTATACTGATGGTTGCTGCAAGTTCAATGGGAGAGAAATTCTTCTATAGAGTTGCAGTTCAGGTTTATTTTGGAACTTCAGTGCCTGAATTTTATCGTATTTTTCTAGAGATGTTTGAGAAATATATTTAGATTTACTTCAAATTTGTATTATATGTTTGAAACTATCTATATTAAAATTCTTATTGAAATTCTATAGGGGGCACTAATAGATATATTTTTGCTAGAGAGTAGCCTTTGTAACCACTCCTTTTGCTTTGATTATTTGAGAACTTAACGGAAAAATCAAATATTGGACCAAGACAATCACTGCAAGAGCATTATTCTAAGTAAAAATTACGAGTCATTTTGCAATAAGATTATTTTAAATTATAAATTATTTTACAATTTAATGCATTATTAATGATTTTTTTTCATATTATATTTTCTTTTAATTATTTTATTTTTTAATTACTAAATAACAATATTGTAAAGTTATATATAATTGTAAAGTTATATATAATGTTTATTTCTTGAAATGAATGTTCTTGGAGAAGTGTATTTTTCAACAATTTTTTTTTATAAAGTAAATCTATTTCTTTTATTTTTATTTGTTTTTCTCACATGAGATTGTATTTTTGTGTGTAGGTCTCCTTTATCAATCCAAATTTATTTAATTTTGTTTTAAAGACTCATTACTAAGATGAAAATAATTATTTATTCAACTTTTCTTTTTTCTTTTTAATGTTAATTTAATGTGCTTTGATTTTGTTAATTAATATCTCTTTAAAGCTATTTGTGATTTTTTTATATTAATTGTATTCTTTAAAGTCACTTAATGAAAAATTAATATTACTTTTTAAAACTATTTAATAAAATAATTACTATCATATTTTTGAATGAAATACATTATTTGGGGCCAGATTATATAAATATAATAGAATATCCGGAAAAAAAAGTTTTTCATGGTTGAATAATCATTCCTCTAAAATTGAAACGTAATATAAATAACTTTAATACTATCACAAAGTAATTTCTATATAAAACATAAGACATGGACTAATAATATTTTCTTAAATGATAAAATGATACAACATTTTGATGAATAAGATGAGAGATAAAATATAAAATATTTTATTCAGTTTTGTTTGTGTCCACTAAAAAAATAGAGAGAAATTAAAAGTCTATATTTTCAATCCCCTTAAATTTAATGAAAATGAAAATTATATTCAATAGTTTTTAATATATTTGATTTATAAATTGATTTTAATTAATTATATTAAATATTTATTACTAATTGAATTTTATAATTTGCTTGAATATTTATTCACTATGACTTGTGAATTTAATTTTTTATTATTATAAAATATTTTTATTATCATCAAATATTTTTAAACAATGTTATTTTATAAACAGAACTAAGTTTAAATAATGTTAAATAAAAATAATATTTATTACTTTTATAAACGGGAAAAAACATATTATTGATTCAAATTTTAATTTATTATTTTTTAAAATACAAATCATGATATAGTACACATATATGATATTGATGTTAAGCTATTGATTTAAATATTGAATAAAAATAAAAACAATTTAATATTAATTAAATATTTTTATAAATAATTTCTAAAAAAAAAAAAAATATATATATATATATATATATATATATATATATATTATATATATATATATATATATATAAATATATATATATATATATATATATATATATATATATATATATATATATGATATATATATATATATATATATATATATATATATATATTAAATATTTTTCTATTAATTATTTATTCAATTTTTTTCAATAATCATTAAAAATAATAACATTTTTAAAAATCAATGTCATTATTTATAAAAGTTATGATAAAAAAGATATATTAATGTTTTTATAAATAAAGGTATATTAGTTTTATGAAAACATTTATTAAAATAGTATTTATAAAAGTCAATGTTATCATTAATTTTTTTTATTAATACATTTTAACTTATATAGTTTTATACAATATATTAATTATTATTAAATTTTTTATTTAAATTTAAATTTTGATTCAAATATATCTAATATATTATAATATCTATACGAACGTACGGTTATCCCACTGATTATTCCGTAAAAATTGATTTCTATTTTGAGTAGATAAATAAAATCCTTCAATTAAATTAATGTTTGGTGTGTTTGAGTAAATAAGGTATCCGAGAGAGTTTCCTGGCTATTTTAGGACATGCCACATCGAACAAAGTTCCAACTGCATCCACATGGGTTTCCTGCCCAAAATCCTGACTATTATTATTTTCTTCCATACTCTTCTGGCTAATTCTTCAATTCAATCCATATTTTCGTGACAAACAAAAAGTACCTTATTTTCTTTCACTAAAAAGAGAAAACGATGAATATTTTCCATATTTTCCTCTCTTTGAAAAAATGGGTGAAGTCCAAAAAAACACACATCAAAGTATTAGTTGCAAGTTTGGTAAACAATTGCCTCAAGAAATTTGGGGCGAATAAGAGTTCTCTTATTTAAAAAAAAAGATGTTATTGTAAATGAAATAAATTTTTATTGATGAATTTTTTTAAGTAGTAAGAAATCTGTGCGATAGTATGTTGTACTCTAAAATTTACCCTCTCATATTATCAAGATTTTCCTCACAAGGTTTCTTGGACTCTAGATAGGATTATAGTTTGCTCAGCTCAAGACCTCCTTGTACCGTTGACCTGAAATTAGGGTTTGAGTTTGCACAAGGAATTTTGGACCATCAATGCTTCATGTGACTTTCATATGCCATCTTGGACCCCTAAGATTGCTCATACCAAGTTTCAAGACTTGTAACATTGTGAAAATGCCTTACACAAAAGTGATAAATTGCCATTTTCATTTCTTCGATTCTCCCTAACCATAAATGATCTTGGATAGTTCTTGGACATTTTGGAAAACTTGTAACATGCTCTACAATCTATCTTTGAAATTCATTTTGAGATTCCTCTTGGAACTAGGTGAAAGATTTCCATGAAGTTAGGTCAAAAATCTGCCTAAATTAGGGCAAAATTTCACCAAATTAAAAAGTTTATGGACCCCTATTCACAAAATCATAACTTGAGATCCAAACATATTTTGGAAAAACTTTGTGAATCAAAGTTGTAGATTTCATGGAGGACTACAACTTTCATGTTGGATGTTTTCTTTGAATCCAATTGTATCATGGTGAAAAAGTTGTGGAAAGTTGGAAAAAATAAGAAATTTTCATAAGAGAAAATTTTTTAAGTTATGAAAATTTCTTATTTTTTCCAACTTTCCACAAATTTTTCACCATGATGCAATTGGATTCAAAGAAAACTTCCAACAAGAAAGTTGTAGTCCTCCATGAAATCTACAACTTTGATTCACAAAGTTTTCCCAAAAGATGCTTGGATCTCAAGTTATGATTTTGTGAATAGGGGTCCATGAACTTTTCACATTGCCATATCCAAACTCAACTGAACAAGGTATTTGTCAAGTTTCTATATCTCTATTTAGGCATCCTTAAGTTTATGTTTGTGAAGAAAAAATGTAGTCCTTAACATGTTTGAGCTGTAGATATGCTTAGTTTCCATTTATATTAACTGAGCTAAGAGTATTTGGATGTTGAACATGCTGAAAAAACTAGGTCAGAAATTAGGGCCATCAAAATTCTCCTTGGTCTTTTAGAGTTAGGTCACGTTTTTTATATCATTGGAATCGTGATTAAAAATGCTATAAGTTTCATGTTGTAAGTTTTTGATTTCATGCAAGCATGAGCAAGAACAGGATTTGAAGGCAGAAGCGTGCGTTTTGTTCTGGCTGGAGAACAGGGACGACAGGTTCTGGGCCTGGCGTGCCTTGGGCCTGTTGGTCCTACTTTTTGCACCCCCCGTTTCCTTTTTGCACCCCTTGGCCCATTTTCTATATTTTACATATTTTTCATTTCTTTTTATATTTTTGACTTTTATTATTTTTTTTCTGAACATTAAAAAATATCTTGCTAAACCGCAACATAACATTTGCGAACACAAACGCAAAACCTCAAGTCAGTTCTCCCACCGCATCACATAGTACATATCATGTCAAGATTTATATTATATATCTATTAAATTATTATTTGTAAAATTTAAATTTATTTTTTAATGGATTAACATTCACATTGTTATAAATATAAGCTAATAAAATATACTAACTTTTAAATATTAACCCATACTTATAATCAGAGTTGTCTCAATTTTTTGAAAGTTTTATGTAGGTTAGTCATGATTCAACTATGACAAAATAATTATAAGCCGTATTTAATGTCATTTTAATTGTGGCAAAGATTTATGAGACCATATATAATTACATTTTAGTCGTAAAAAATTAGAGGCTATGTGTGGTAGCCTGTCTTGCAACCGATTCTATAACTTCAATTATAGTTAAATAATCATCTACTCGTGCGTTTGTACGGGTCGCACAATGTCGTATCACATAATATTATAATAAATAGTAAATAAATATAGTATAATGATGGTTAAGAAATATATATATATATATATATATATATATATATATATATATATATATATATATATATATATATATATATATATATATATATATATATATATATATATATATATATATATATATATATATATATATATATATATATATATATATATATATATATATATATATATATATATATATATATATATATATATATATATATATATATATATATAAATTAAGTAGTCTCAATTCGTCGAAAATTTATATTTTAGTAGAAAAAATAAATGAAATAATTAAGTAGTCATCTACCGGTGCGTTCGCACGGGTCACACAATATCGTTATAAATAGCTCATAAATATAGCACAATGACGGTTAAGAAATATATATAAAAGATATACAAGTTAAGTAGTCTTGATCCGTTGAAAATGTATATTTATTAATGATGGTTAAAAGATATACATTGTAAATATAATATAGTACAATGATGGTTAAAAATGTATATAAAAATATATACAAATTAAGTAATCTTCTTCCATCATAAATTCAATAAATTACTAAAATCTATTTGCATTTTGAACAATGAATTACTAATTTATTAATCATATAAATATTTTTTATTATTTATTAACCGAAAGAATAAAACCTTGCGAGTATCTAACTTGTGGATAAGTCAGTCTCAAGAAATCTCATTTTATTTAATACAAATTAAATAATTGTTTTACAGCAGTGTTCTGGACTGGGTCTGCGCTTGGCCCACCGTCGAGCAGGCCCAATACAATGCCTTTACTATGGCCCAATAATGTATGGCCCAAGTCGACAACCGTTGGGAAGTTCCCCATGTGTCCACCAAGGAGACGTGGTCGATGGTTATTCAGAGTTATCATCATCCTGTCTACCGAGAATAACAGGTCCATAACTTCCTTACTATTTTGGAGTAGTTGACTAGGGAGGAGGCCAAATGCTGGTTTCCACTAATCACGTAACCCTGTCAGTCTTCGTTATTAGAAATAACTATCCGGCCCAATGCGTAGATCTTGGCCCACCGTTGGAGACTATAAATACCCTCTCATACAAAAGGGTCAGGTACATTAATTACTACTCACTTAAACTCTCTGCTTGCATTATTGTTCAAATACTTATTTTAGCATCAGAGCATCTTGCAGGTACCCCCCACTTCACTTTTAATCGTCGTTCAGTTCAAGCTTGTGGGCCATCGATGATCCCTTCTGATCAGGTACGATCAGTGGTACCATCTGTGGGAAACTGCTTCCCCATCTTTCTTTAACTTGAGACCAAAGCAAACTTTCAACTTCCCGATGGCCATGGCCAATCAAGTCAACAACAGTGACCAAAATGTTCACTTCGCTGACATTGGCAACAACAACAACGTGGGAATTCCCGAGCATGACGATAGGGACAAGAGGACCGCTTCTTCCTCCACCCTCTCGTATCTGCTCGACAATCCTTAATGGCACATCGACGAACCTGTGGCGTACCAGGAAATCCCGGTGCCCGTCAATGATGATCCAACAACCCGGGTCCTGTTCGCGGCGATCAATCAGACCAATTACATGATCTTTGCACAGGGTGAACGCCTTAGAATGCTGTAGAAGGCCTGCCGACCATGCTCCCCTAGGAGGCACAAAAGACATGATTCACGCAGCTCGTCTCTATGACGACGTGAAACCCGTTCATGATCTCTTCCATGGAGACACCGACGGGAAGACTCACACAAATCCTCTCCTCGTCGCACAGGGCGAGGCCCTCGACTAGAGAGAACCCAACCTGAAATCGTCAAGAAGCGCAATTACACTATACCATGCAAAGAACAATGATCCTCTTCTCATAAGAGGAACAACGACAAGGAAGAAACAAAGAGAACTCAAGTAAGGAATTCTCCCTACCATGGAGACCACAGTTTCGACCATTCCCTATCTCGTTCCTCAGAATGAAGATATGAAGACAACCTCCACGGTTTACTATCCCCCGCTATTATGGAAGCCTCTATTCCCAAGGGGATGGAGAAATCTCCACCTTTGAACATCTACGATGGAACTACAGACTCCGACGACTACCTCAACAACTTTGAGGCAATGCTCCACTTCCACAACATCAGGGGTGCCATAAAGTGAAGGCTTTTCCCCACAACTCTGAGGGAAACTGTCATGGATTGGTACAAAATCCTTTCCCCAGAGTCCATCACCTCGTGGAAGAGCCTGAAGAGCTAGTTTTCCAGAAACTTCACAGCCTTTCAACGACACCCCAAGACTGAGGTGTCCCTCGAGGCAATCATCCAGGGGAGCGATAAACCTCTCAGAGCTTACATCGAGCAGTTCAACTGCGAGGCCATCCAAGTCCCCACTACCGACCACATGAAGAGGTACTTGCTTAAAAGAGGCCTTCTACTGGGCAACGACTTCCGAAAGGAAGTCAGCATCAAACCTCCCTGATCATTGGATGAACTCCTCCATAAATCTCGGGCCTATATCACGTACAAAGAGAAGGAGGTCACCAACAATGTCCGCGATTCTAGAAACTGCAGAACAACTAGTGCCCTGAGGCACAATGATATAGGACCATCTCGACAAACCGGGGATACGAGAAAATAAGAAAGACCCCATGACTCTCACAAGCACAGAGGCCCAACTGGACACTTTACCGAGTACATCCAACTGACTGCTCCCTATGAGTGTATCCTTGCCGAGTATGCCAATGCTGAATTCAAGGACGGTGGGGGTCCGCCGACCCAAACCTATAGCTCTTAAGCCTAGGGTCGACAAGACCAAATATTGTCAGTACCACTGAAGTCATGGCCACGTCACTGAAGATGCATCCACCTAAAGGACGCCATTGAGACCCTTATTAAGGCAGGGATACTCGAGCAGTACAGAAGGAACGATGCCCCTTGCTGCAATAATCGCGAGGTAAAAGAGATTGAGGAGGAAACACAACCCTCCGACGAGGCTGGCCCCCTCCAAGTTGCTTTGAACATCTCGCGATCCGAGGATTTTTACATCCCCGACAATGTCGATGATGAGGAGCCCTTGTTTGCTCACAATAGATGGGAAAAATTCCCCTCTACCATGGTCATATCTGGCGGGGGATTCAGTTGCTTTTCTATGAAGTCGGCAAAAAGAAAGTTCAACGAGCTGATAGATGCATCCTCGGTCCAGACCGTAACCCTTGACAGGTTCCAGGGAAAATCTGAGCCCATCACCTTCTATCTCAAGGAATTTCCTAGTGGAGCTCCCAACTAGAACATCCCTTTTCTCGCGAGAGTAAAGATGGCCAACTTCTACATGCATCACATCCTAGTCGACAAGGGGAGTTCCATCGACGTCATGTACACCCAGTTGTTCCAGACTCTCCAGCTCGACAAGTCCCACTTGTCACCATACGTGGGATCCGATCTGCAAGGCTTCAACGACTCAACCTCCAAGCCATGAGGTTACATCGAGTTACTCGTCACATTTGAGATAGAAGTAACCGCTAGGCAAGTCAATGTCTTCTTCCTAGTGGTTGAATTCTCGTCTCTCTATAATTTCATCCTGGGGAGGCTGACGCTGGCCGAGCTGACCGTCGTATCCTCCATGGTCCATCTTAAGATGAAGTTCTACACAAAGAAGGGCTGCGTCTCCACCATCCACAGAGACATCAAAGTTGCGAGAAGATGTTTCAATGCGGCCTTAAAGGGACAAAACATGGTCGAAACAATGCCACGAGCTGCTAACGGAGCAACCTCCTCGGTAACAGCGACTTCCTTGGTAGACAAGCCCGCTCAAGCTGAAGAACGAGAGGCTCCACCCAATGTAGGATCCATTGGCCTTAACACCCGATTCACCAAAGATAAAGCCGAAGTCCCCAATGACGAACAAGATCCTCTTCGTCCCATCCCTGATGGAGACATCAAAATCATCCCCCTCGGCGAGGACCCAAACAAAGGCGTGAAGATTGGAGTTGGACTCCCCGATCTGATGAGGAAACAGACCGAAGCATGCCTGAGGATGAATGTTGATTTGTTCGCATGGAGTGCTAAAGAAATGCCCGGACTCGACCATGAGGTCGTCTGCCACCAGATCCCCGTAGATCCTGCCGCTAGGGCATTAGTTTAATGTAGGCGTAAGCAGTCTCCCAAGAAAGAGGAGGCTGCCGAAAAAGTTGTACAAGACGTCCTAGAGGCAAATTTTATTTATGAGGCCTGATATTTAACCTGGCTCTCCAATGTTGTACTTGTTAAAAAAAATAATGAAAAATGGCGTATGTGTGTTGATTATATTGATCTCAACCAGGCATGTCCCAAAGATGATATCCTTTACCTAATATTGACATGTTGGTCGACAACTCGGTCAACTATAAACTCTTACGGTTTATGGATGCATATTCAGGTTATAATCAAATTCCCATGGCGATGAGCGAAAAATAGTGCACGACTTTCATGACCAGGTCGGGCAATTACTATTACAACGTAATGCCCTTCGGCCTAAAAAACACGGGTGCAACGTACCAACGGATGATGAACAAAGTTTTCCACTGTGAGATCGAGGACACGCTTGAGGTATAGATAGATGACATGATCATCAAATACCAAGCACAAATCGACCATGTGGGTCACCTAAAAAGAGTCTTCGACCGAGGAAGGCGATGCGGGATGAGATTCAACCCAGAGAAATGCACCTTCGGGCTTAACGAGGGCAAGTTCCTTGGCTTCTACTTGACCAAACGGGGGATCAAAGCCAACCCCGAAAAATGCAAGGAATTTTCCGAGCTCCCTACGCCACCCTGCTCTCCCGCTTCGTGGCAAAGTCCACACAATATGCACTCCCATTTTTCAAAATCTTACACAAAGAGGATACGTTCGAATAGACCGAGGAGTGCAAGCAAGCCCCCATCCACCTCAAATGAGCCCTTTCACAACCGCCTGTGCTCTCATGACCAGAGAACGGGGAAACTTTGTTCCTCTACCAGTTCGTCTTAGCCGAGGCCGTAAGTGCGACCCTCATTCATGAAACCTCGGACGAGCCGAAACCGATATACTTCATCAGCAAAGCACTACAAGGCCCCGAGGTCAAGTATCAATAGATCGAAAAAATAGATTTGGCCCTCATCAACACGAAGAGGAGACTCATACATTACTTACTAGCCCACACAATCATGGTGCAAACAGATCAAACTGTAAAGCAACTACTAGGACGTCCAGACATGGTGGGTCGAATGCTGAAATGGTCCATAGAACTAACGAAGTTTGATATCTAATAAGAAATCAGGAAAGCTCTCAAAGGCCAATCATTGGCCGACTTCGTCGCAGAAATGACCACCCCCGAACCCCCTACAGGCGGAGCCCGAAGGTGGATAATCTTCGTTGATGGAGAATCCAACTCGACAGGAAGCGAAGTAGACATCCTCCTCGAGAACGAAGAGGGAATTATAGTCAAACATTTGCTCACTCCGTCGATCCTAAAATCGAACAACCAAGCCGAATATGAGGCGCTGCTCGTAGGGCTGAGACTGGCCAAAGACTTGGGTGCCCAGGAAGTAAAAATCTTCACCGACTCCCAGCTCGTCGCTTCCTAGGTATTAGGAGAGTACCAGACCAAGAATGATAGCCTCATTGAGTACCTAAACCTGATCAAAGAAAGAATGAAGAGGTTCTCCCATGCAAAGACCAAACATGTTCCCCGCAAATAGAACACTTGGGCTGACGTACTATCAAAACTTACAAACACAAGGAAGGAAGGTGGGAACAAATTTGTCATCCAGGAATCCCTTTCTCGCCCAAGCATTAAAAAACATGCTGCACAACTTGAGGTGGATGCCATTAGGGACAATACATGTTGGATGGCCCTAATGTTCAATTATCTCACCAAGGGGGAACTACCTGTCGATCAAAAATAGGCCAATGCAACCAAACGACGAGCTTGCTCTCATGTTATGGTCGAGCAGAAGCTCTATAGACGAGGATTCTCAATCCTTCTTTTGAAGTGTGTTGAGGAGACTAAAGTTATCCACATCTTGCGAGAAATCCACAGAGAGATCAGCGCCCAACACTTAGGGGGAAGATCCTTGGAAAGAAAGGCGTTGAGAGTAGAATACTATTGTCCCACAATGTAACATGACACTAAGGAGCACGTCAAAAAGTGCGACAAATTCCAGCGTCATGCAGACATGCACTTAGCACCCCCGCACGAGCGCAAAACACTGGCATCCCCGTGGCCAGTCGCATGGTGGGCGATGGACATCCTTGGACCCTTTACCCAAGGATCATACCAGAAAAGTACTTGATCGTCGTTGTTGACTATTTCACAAAATGGATAGAGGCTAAAGCCCTCACCAAAATCACGTCGCACAATATACTCCACTTCTATAAAAGAAACATACTCGCCCGGTTCGGCATACCACAAGCGCTTGTTACCAACAACGTGACGTAGTTCATTGACCAAAACTTGCAAGATTTCGTAGTCGAGCTCGACACCAAGCAACACTTCACATTTGTCGAACACCCTCAAATGAGCGGGCAAGTTGAAGCTGTAACGCTCGTTGATTTAATTAATTATTTAATTAAATTATTTCTGAGTTATTTGTTGAAGTTGTGTAATATTGAGAATTGTTGGTATAAGTTGTTAGATTATTATTAATTAATTAATTAGTTGATTAATAATAATAATAATGTTGGAATTATTAGTATTAGTTGTTAGGCTTATTTTGGTGGTATGTAGTATTAAGGGGGTGTGAGAATTAGGCCCAATATAAATAATACTATTATTATTAGGTTTAGTCATAATGATAAAAATTAGGATAATTGAAAGGGTTAAGAGAAAGAATAGAGAAGTGTTGTACGTGAGAAGTTCAAAGAAGAAGGAAAAGAGGCAAAGCGGGATTTGATCAGAAAATTATAGGCAACCTTCAATTCAAGGTAAGGGTGGGTTCTGCCTCTATAATTGAGTATATGATGCATGTTACATGGAAATTGGGTTGTGTGAATTGTTGTTTTGTGCGATTGTTGTATGAATAAATTAGTGTTTGGCATCTATGATAATTGTTCTAACATTGCAGTGATTTAGTTGATGAATCGGGTGTTGTAAATTTTTATATATTGGTGTGGGTATAGTTGTTGTATTGGTCTGAGATCATGGGAAGGAAAGGAATTACTGATAGCAAGAAAACTTGGACGAAGTTGCAGAACTGCAACTGGAATTATGGACGTATGCCGAGCGGAATACGTATGTTGATGAAGGGTGTCGACCGACACAATGTTCTATACCGAAGGGCACGGTTAAGTCTGTCGAGGGGCACAAACCCAATTATTGTGTTTCCTTTAATTGCTTGTGTATGTCTTGGGTGTCTGTTACTTAGTAGTGTGTTACAGAAAAAGGTGTAGCAGGGTTAGAAAATAATGAATCACAATAGAGTTTATTTATTAGTAACAGAAGTGAATAATCAGTAGATTAGCCTAAGTATGACAGGCAAGATTAATGAGCAACAAAGTTAATAAATGTTAACAGGAAGTTAATAATAGCAGAAAATAATATAAAATATGTTATAAATTAAAATAGCAGTAGAGATAATTTAAGTAGCAGAAGAATAATAGCTTCATTAATTTAGTAAAAAGAAACTAGTAATAGGACTCGGTCGATAATGGTATGGGTATTATGATACGGTGGCCAGAATCGAGATGGTGTTTCCCTATTTAAAGGAATTGCTGGTTTGCATTTCGCGTTTGTGTTCGCAAAATGTCGCGGTAAGCAAGATTCGCCACCGACTTTTATTTTATCCAACAAGGAAAGGAAAAAAGCACAGAAAAATTCCTTTTTCGAGATATTTCTGAGTACGGGGGGTAGATTATAGAAAGGGAAGGTATTAGCACCCTTTCTATCCGTAGTTATCTACGGGCTCTTAGGTACTTGCTCATAATTTTTCAAAATTGTTTTCTTTGTGTTTGTGTGATTTGAAAAGATTTTGTTTTGACTTCGATTTAACCCTTGCTTCTGTCTTCAAGAGTGTAATGAAGTGTTTTGAAAAACTTTGTTTGTAAAGGAGTATAAGTGTAAAAAAGTTTGTTTTGATTGAGCAAGTACTTAAGAACTAATCTACCTACTCGAAAAGAGAATCGTTCTATGCTCGTTTCCTTTAGACGACGTTATCCCACTATTAGTGAGTAGGTAGCATCGTCGTTGGAGTTTTGGGGGTCAATTCGAAAGGAACGTACGGTCACTAAAGTAATGTTAGGATGCCTTAGTAATAACCCTAGTGTCTTAGATCAATTATTCGAGGCAACAATTCTGAGGCAACTTTTCTGAATCGGGACTTTGATCTTTGTTTAGACAAAAGGACAACCACTAAAGCATCCTATACTCAATGACTGTTTACTGAAGGCAACCAAGTGAAAGTGTACCCTAGGAGTGCGCATGTGCGAGCGATTCAGTTTCAGATTATTTATCTTTGCACATGTTAAGGTGATCTAACTGTTATAAAATTAATCATACATTCTTGTCATGCATCCTAATATCATACATCTAACAATTAATAATTTGCGAAATTTAAAGTGCGGAAATTAAACTACGCTATTATAAGGCTTCAGGTATTTACATAGCCAAAAACAAATCCTTTGAAAATAAAACGGTAAATGGAAATAAACGTCCTAATTAACTATTACAAACTGTAGGCAGTTACATCAATAGGGTAAAAAATAAAGCGCGAGAGAAAATTAGATCGACGAGAAATTAGGGTTTTGACCCTTCTAACCTAATCAAAAGAAAAATGTTTTTGTTGTTTTTAATGAAAGAATTAAGTTTTCTAAATTAAGTAAGCAATTAATTAGTTAATTAAATTAATTAATAAAAATAATTACATGACCTATTTTTGTGTTTTTGATTATTTTAGGGAAAAAAATAAAATATAATTAAGTTAGTAATAAAACCTATTTATTCTAATTATTTTTAATTATATACAAAATAAATTAAAGTTATCTAAATTAATCAAACCTAATTAAATTAATTAATTTATTGATAAAAAATATACCTAAATCTAATTGGTGAAAAATAATATTTTTTTATTAAAAGGAAATAATTGATTGGTTAGTAAATAAATTAAATAAATTAAATTAAATAAAGTAAAAAAATAGAGAAAGAAAGTTGGGCCTGAATAGCAGCTTGAGGGGGTGTAAATAGTCAGATCTGGGCCCAAAAAGATGAGGTCCATGTTGACTTGTGAGATCCTGTGCTATGCGTTTGACTTGGCTTTGGTGCACCTTCAGATGATGGCCATCAGATTTGGCCATCTGACACTTGGCTGGCTAGATTGGAAGGATGTATGGTAGACCCTGAGTTTGTTCATGCATGAGATCACCTGAAAGGAATTGAGAAAAACACAAATGTTGGAGGCAGGGGTCGAACCCCTGACCTCAAGCCTTCTAATGCCTTAAACGCTCGCCTGGCTACCACTGGGCCAATTACTTCTGTTTTAATAATAATGCAAAATAATAAACAAATATTAAAAAGGCTCTTTGTATCAATTCCACACGCGAAATTTTGAACAAGCCAATGGAGGAGTGCCAAGCAGTCGTCTCCTTCCTTGGATCCGTTGGTAAAAGTAAAACACTTTTACCTACGGACGTTCGTCCGTAGCTATAACCCCTTCCATTATTAAAATCAAGCACAAACATGATAAATAAAAACCAAGGCCATGGTTGAATTCATCTAGTCCTACTGGTTTCATTGGTGGCCCTTTTATGGCCCAATTTTGCCTGCACATGAAAATCCAAAATCGAAGGAAGCAACCCTAGCAATGGTGAAATCTTGTATAGGCCATATAAATGCAATTAAACCATACAGCAAGCTTGCATATGTCTCATAGATCAAGAATATGTGATTAATTCATCCTAACAATGCCTAAATCATGGGATTCAATTTCAAGAAAAGTGAGGTATCGTGATGGACTTACACAGCTTTTTGGGACTGGAAAGGCTTGGTTCTTGATTGCTTTTGCTTGCTGGGAGTCTCAGGAAGTGATTGGGATGGCTGGAAGGCTTTGAGGATGCATGGAATGCTGAATTCGATCTTTCACTTTTTCTTGATTTTTTTCAGATTTTACTCTCCTTGCTGCGCCTGTTTCTCACCTAGTTTTGAGTCTGCACACCTTCTATATGTATCAAGGAAGGGATTAGGGTTGATAACTGATATCAATCTTCCTCCTTCAATGAATTGGATTCTTGATTTGATTCCCTTTGAAAACTTTCCAAAATTGGCCTATTTCAATCTTTTTGTACACACCATGCCTTGATACGATTTTGAATACTTTCTAGTTGTAATTGAAACCTGAAACAAGCACAAAATCTTGTGTTTTCAATGTTTTGGATTTTATATGATTTGTTTTGATTAAAATTGATTTAAATAAAATAAAAATCAAAATAAATAATAAAAACATGATAAGGACAAGTGGCAAGAGCTAGAGCTCATGGACTATGTTGCCAACTCAAAACAAGTGAAAAAGATTGGGCCCATTTGGCAAAATTTGAAGTTTTGGGCATAGTTGACTTTTGGAAATTTTGCAAAAAAGGTCAACTTCACCAATGCATAACTTCCTCAATTTTAACTCTTTGGAGGTGTTCTTGGACTTTTTAGAAAGCTTGAGATGTCCTATAATCAACACTTTTTGTATCATCTCAATTTGATATTCCATGCTCAGGTATGAAGCTTTTACAAAAAAGGTGTTTTTGTTGACTTTTCAAAATGACCTATAATATCCAAATTCATAACTTCTTGCGAGTGCATATTTTGAAATTGGGAGATAAATATGGATTGTAGGTAATTGCATCCTATTCGAAATGAGCTTTGTATGGGTCATTTCTCATAAAGTATGAGAAAGTTATGCTTGGTCAAAGTTGAGTTGACTTTTCCTACAACACCCTAATTTAGCAACTTTTGGTTCTTGAGGAATTATGAGCAATCCTTGATGAATCATGATCAACCCTTTATCAAATGATGAAATACACTTCAAAATGAGGATGTTGACCAAAAATCTTGAAGTTTGACTGTATGTAGGCCACATTTGACTTTTTCCCTAGCACAGTCGATTTTCAGGTCTTTGAGCAATTGACTGAGCAAACTTT
Source organism: Vicia faba (assembly GCA_948472305.1). NCBI lineage: Eukaryota > Viridiplantae > Streptophyta > Magnoliopsida > Fabales > Fabaceae > Vicia > Vicia faba. The sequence goes on from OX451737.1 coordinate 242,478,284, forward strand.
CTCTGCAAGGCTTGAAACTTGACATGGATGATATTGAGAACATATTAGGACAATGCTGAGCATTTGGGATCCCTTGGACTCAAGTATCTTGATGCAACATGAAACCCTAATTTGAGGTAGACTGCCTTAAGAGAGAGCTTGTCTGGCCAACCCTTGGACTACCTTGAGCAACTTGAGTATCATTCTTGAAATGTTTTGAGAAACATGGGAGGGAAAATTTTGGGGTACAACAGCTTCCCCTGTTCAATCTTCTTAAACCTGAGGATTTAGATTGACTTTCGTGCCTTTCGTGATCCGAAGGTGGAAGATGATTGAACACTAGAGTGCCCAGAAATTTGCACTCGCATGAAGTGGTATCCATCTTGAGATATCGGGAATGGGCTTACAGATGCCATTTAGAAATTGCTGACAAAGGGATGGGCTTAAAGATTCCATCTGAAGGAGTGTTGATCGCATAAGAGATTCCTTAGCGAGAGCTTGTATACCTGTCGTTGAGGAGGATTTCGCTGGGGGAAAGCTGGCCTCTGTCTTGAGAGAAACAGAATTTTAGAAGCTTCGATCGTCCGTATTCTACTGAGGAAACATCTCTGTTGAATTTTAGGAACTTCGGTCGTCCGTTATTCAACTGAGGGATCATCTTGGGGAGATGAGATTAAACTTTCCATCCGGTCGTAATCCAGGCTTCGCAATTTCTCAATTCTTATCTGGTCGTAATCCAGGTTTCAGAAGGAATTCAAATGTTATCCGGTCGCATCCGAGCTTTAACTTGAATTTAGGGCACACTAATATCCGGTCGACTCCGGGCCTCTTAGTAAATGTCCAGGTAAACTGCTATTCGGTCGCAATCCAAGCTTCGCAGGGTCTTATACTGCTATCTGGTCATAATCCAGGCTTCAGTCCTTTTATCGTTATCCGGTCGTAATCCAGGTTTCACGATGCTTTATACCATTATCTGGTCGAATCCAGGCTTCAGTCCTTTTATCGTTATCCGGTCGTAATCCAGGTTTCACGATGCTTTATACCATCCTCTGGTCGAATCCAGGCTTCATGGTGTTTCATACTGCTGTCCGGTCGTAATCCAGGCTTCACAATACTTTACTTCTTATCTGGTCGTAATCCAGTCTTTAGAAGAGATCAAATGATTATCCGGTCGTAATCCGGGTTTCCTTTTGGCTTTGGGCCCAATAATATCCGGTCGTAATCCGAGTTTCATAGTATCTGGCGGGGTGAACTGCTATTTGGTCATAAGCCAAGCTTCATAGTATCCCTTATTGTTATCTAGTCGAAATCTAGGCTTCACAGTGTCTTTAACCGCTATCTGGCTGTAATCCAGGCTTCGCGACGTCTCATACCACTATCCGGTCGAAATCCAGGTTTCATGGTGTACGAAGAAAAATCAAAATACTATCCGATCGTAATCCGAGCTTCATAACTTGTGTTAAATATATATCACTATCTGGTCGAAATCCAGGCTTCACGGTGTCTTTGGTTGCTATCTGGTCGTAATCCAGGCTTCTCAGGAACTTGTATTGTTGTCTGGTCGTAATCCAGGCTTCACAATAACTTATTGAGATGTTATCCGGTCGTAATCCGGGTTTCACGGCTTGCTGAGGATTTAAATTATTATCCGGTCGAATATGGGCTTCATAACTTACTTTTAAGAGATACCACTATCCGGTCATAATCCAGGCCTCGCAGTAGTCTGATACTGTTATCCGGTCGTAATCCGGGCTTCACTACATGTTGTAGGAATCAAGATATTATCCGGTCGTACCCGGGCTTCATAGCTTGAACTTTTGTGAGAATTTGATTGTATCTTTCCTGAAAGGTAAAGGTTAGCTGTATGTAATGCATGATATGTATCAAGCAATAATGTTCTCAGAATAAATGATATTGTGTTGTATGATGCGTATATGCATGTGTCATGATGTATGGAAATGTGATGTTTTTAGCTGGGGAAAATAAATCCAGGATTGCTGCTGGAGAAAAGAGTTGAATTCTTCGTTTCCGCTGGGGATAGTGAGTGAAGATGATTGTGAGAATAAACCTGCAGGAGAGAATAACTCCGTTGGGGAATAAACTGATGAGGAAATGACTCTGTGGGGAGGACATATTCTGTTAGAGAACCTGTTGATTTAGAGAAATAAACTCAGCTGGGGATGAATTACCGTTGCTGGCGATGATAACTCTGTTGGGGATTGAGTTTCTGTTTGTGAAAGGAATGAACTCCGCTGGGGATGATTTTCCAGTTGCGACTTCACTGGGAATAATCTTTTAGACTCTATTGGGGTCAATCTTCCAGGCTCTACTGGGGATAATTCTCCATACTTCACTGGGGATAATCTTCCAGTGCTGGTTATAGATAAACTATGCTTGGGGAGAATACTGCCGACTTATTCGCGATTGCGAGCCTCAGCTGGGGAGAGTGGTGCTAACATCACTGTCTTTCTCTTACTCTGCGGGGAGTGAATGTTCATTCAATTGTTTTCTCCAACCAGGTTTATCCCTATACCTGGTGTGATACGGTGGGAGAACTTACTTGAGGTTTTGCGTTTGTGTTCGCAAATGTTTCAGTTTAGCAAGAGTCGCCACCAAATTTTTATTTTATCCAAAGGAAAGGTCAAAAAGCACAGGAAAGACCTTTGAGATGTTTTCTTGGGTTCGGGGAGTATATTATGAAAAGGGAAGGTGCAAGCACCCTTTTCATCCATGGTTATCCATGGGCTCTTAGTTACTTGTTTAGATCACTTGCTTTTGCTTTTCAATTGTTTGAAATGGTGCTTTGTGTGTGTGGTTTTGAAATTGCTTTGAAAAAGAGACCATCGTTGTGGAAACCTTTGTAATGATTCTTGTTTGAATATATACAAAGGTGTATTGTCTTTTGAAAAGATTTTTCAATGTTTGAATGTTTGATTTGGGAAATGTTTTGAAACTGTGTTGTGAGGTGTGTTTGAAAATAGCAAGGATGTTTTGCAAGTTTTGATCAAGTAACTAAGAGTTATTTACCCTATTTTACTCAAAGATCTTTCCTATATGTTTTTAACCCTTTTGACAATGTTGTTTTACCATTGCATTTGGTAAATAACCTTGTATTAGGATGTTAAACGGGACAGGCGCGAGTCATCGTATAGACCATGATAGCAATTGTGTTAAGTATTTTTAGCAAATTTTTGAGGGACTAGATCATTTTTGTATAGGCAACCAAGATAGCGTCATCGAGGGACTATGATCTTTTGTTTTGTTTTTGTTTTGCCAAAGTACTCAACATGCATAACAAACCCTAATCTCTAATCATGGTATAACTGAAAGCATAAATGCGTAAAATAAATCTACCACTATTACAACATGATTATGGGGATGGGGATACAATTTTTGAATGAGGATTATTTGACAAGAAATTAAAACCCTAATTTTACTATTACATCCAAATTGAATCAATGGCATAAATAATAAATGAATAATATTTAAATAAACAAAATAAATATACAAAATAATATGCAAAAATGGTTTTGTTTATTTTTATGTATGTAAAAATATTTAATGTAAAAAGAAAAGACTAATAAAAAAAGATTATTATTTTTTTATTAAGGGTAAACCCTAATTTTCTTTTAAGAATACAAATATATTAAATATACTATTTATATACAATAAAATAAAATAGTGTATATACAAAAAATAAAATATATTTAGAAAAAGTATTATTTAAGTATAAATAACAATAAAAATAAAGTATAATATTTTTATGTTTTTATTCTAAAGTATCTATTAAATAAAATAAAAGTATGTATATATATATATTAATTATATTAGTTATGCACAATAAAAAATAAAATAAAATATATACAAGACCAAAATATATTTAGAACAATATTTTTTTTAGTGTAAATAAAATAAAGAATAAAAATAAAAGTATAATGTTATTATTTATTATTTTCAAGTTTTCAATAAATAAAAGTATATACTATTAAATTATTTTTATGTCTAAAAAAATAAAATAAAAATAAATGTGAGAATTTATGAAAATATTTTTGGATATTTTTATGTTTGGAAAATATAAAATAAAAATCAGAAATGATAAATAAATACAAAAATATAAAATATAAAGAAATTGGGCCAGGGGGTGTATTCAGTAATGAGGGAGGTGTCAAAAACAAAAGAAGCCAAAGCCCAACCCAAAGCCAGACTTCATCTTTAACCTTGGTTCAAAATTTCGCGCGCCCTGTACCAAACATGAACAACCTGCATACGAGCTCTAATGCAAAAACACATAACATCAAAGTTGTAGGGTTTTCCAAAACGAATTCAACCATATAAAAAACTTGTCCTAACTCTCAAAGACCAAAGAGAATTTCTCTGGCCCTAAATCTTAACCTATTTTTTTCAGGATATTCATGGACCAAATTCTCTTAGCATGCTTAATTAAAATGAAAACTGAGCATATGTACAACTTCATGGCTATGAATACTACATTTCTTATTCACAAACCTAAGCCTAATTGTTCCTAAATAGAGAGATAGGAAGTTGACAAAAACCTGTTTCAGTTGACTTCGTGTCTGACAATGTGGAGTTTTTCAATGAGGCCTGAGATGTTTGGGAGCTTGCTTGAACTTCCCTTGACCTTCTCCAATACCTAGTTTGCCTTGAATGTTCTTGAACAAGCCTACAAAAGTCAACCTGCACAAGCTGAAATCAAAAATGGCAAACCTTGTAAATGGAGTTACAGTTAGTGTTTAAGGGTTGTGATTGCTTGGATATGTTGTATGGAAGGTGTTTGAACCAATTTGAGACAAAACGCACGAGGGATTTGAGTTGTTGAAATCAAACTGTAGGGAGTGCTCTATTTTGCCAAATGAAGATGATTTTGTGCTATGGGAGGTTTGAAGGCTCAAAGGGTCGTGTTTCTGGCTCAAAGGGATGTGAGAAAATTGTTCCAAATGCTTGCAAAAGTTGGTTTTCACAGATGTTCAAGTTATGTGAAGTTTGACAAAAATCTTGGTTATGAAGCAAAACATGAGAAGTGATGTAAAGTAGGCCTGTACAGGCTATCCATCAGCTTGCATACTATGCTCTTGGCCCCACAAGTTGGTGGATATGATTTGTTGCACAAGATATTTTTCATGGACCAAGAGATGTGGTTTTGACATAAAGCATACTTTGGCAAAAATGGTAATGTACCTTTTACTATTTAGGGATTAATCTTGTGTGCAATGCTCTAATGACCAAAACAAAACCTTAGACCAATGGATTTGCATTTAACTATTGAGTATGGAATGGTTTTGAGGCCTGTAATCTAGTGCAAAGCAAGCTGATTTGAATTTGCAACTTGTATCAATATGAACATGCCATGGATAAAAAGTGAGTTTTTGCCAACTTCAAGTCTTTGATTCTCCCTAACCACAAATGAGTTTGGAGAGTTCTTGGACATTTTGGAAATCTTGCAACATGCTATACAATCCATATTTGAAATGAAACTTGAGATTCCAAGTGGAACTATGTGAAAAATGGCCATGAAGATAGGTCAAAATCCTGCCTAAACTAGGGCCAAATTTCACTAAGTTAAAAGTTTCATGGACCCTTGTTCCAAAAATCATAACTTGAGATCCAAGCTTCTTTTGAGAAAACTTTGTGAATCAAAGTTGTATATTTTTTGTAGGACTACAACTTTCATGTTGGAAGTTTTGTTTGAATCCAATTTCATCATGGTGAAAATGTTGGGAAAAGTTAGGAAAGATTAAGAAAATTTCATAACTTGGAAAAATTCTAAGTTATGAAAATTTTCAACTTTAAACCCTAATTTGAAAAATTGGGTTTCTTGATGAAAAAGTTTCATGTTTTGACACATCTTGATGAAAAATGACCCTTGGCACTTGATTTTGACCAAAAAGTCAAAGTTTGACTTTTCAGTGTACAATCAAATTTGATCAGTTGACTGAAAAATCCATCTGTCAATCCAATGTAATTGAGATCTTTTGAACCTTGTGAATAGGTCAAGATGATTCCATTGAGTCCTTGAATCCATGCTTGAGACTAATTTTCCATTGGCTAGGTCAAAAGTCAGAAATTGCCCTTGTACAATCAAAACCCTAAAAAGGACCATTTTGCCCTTTTGATGATCTGATCAAATTTCTTGAGGAGTTATGGTCCAAACTTGATCAAATGGTTCATAGGAGTCTATAATGTTGATGTGGGTCAAAAATCATGAGGTTTGACTGTAAATTGGCCATAGTTGACTTTTTCCCCAATACAACTGATTTCTAGGTCAACTGTCCAATTGACTGGGCAAAAATTTGATTCAAGGCTTGAAACTTGGTATGGACTAACTTATGAGTTCAACATGAAGTATGAAAGTCACTTTGAGCATTGAAAGTCCAAAAATCCTTGTGCAAACTCAAACCCTAATTTAGGTCATCAGTGCAAGGAGATGTCTTGAGCAGTGCAAACCCTAGCTTGGTCTTGGGTTCAAGGAAACTTGTGAGGGGAGATCTTGATAAAATGAGAGGGAAAATTTTGGGGTACAACACCTGGTGAATAAAGCAGCTGTAAGGCTTGGACATTTCTTGTTTGCCCCTGTTTTTGATATTATGAGTAGTCGTCTTTTGTTTCGCATGTAAATATTCATGAGCAACAATTATTGTCAAATGCATATATTAAAAATGAACACTGGACGTTCTTGCAAAACAAAACAGAGAAAGAAAACAATTTGAAATTTCTTTGTGAAAATGAATTGTATTGATTTTGAACTTAGCCTGTAAATATGCGTTCTTTGTACAAGAGGCTGACGTCCTAGTAAGAGAACGCCACCGAACAATAGAGTTTATACAATTTGTGAAAAACAAAGAAAAAACAACTATGTGAATAATCCCACTGGGTTCCAACTCTGCTATTTCCCTTATATCCTCGAGCATCTCATCACTTTGCTACTTGGTTGAAGGTAGATCAAATTGATTAGTGCCGTCCGAGCTTGATAGTCGATACCGAAGTCTGGTTGCAAGATAATCAATGAGACATAGTGTTACGCCTTAATCCTTAATTTTTGCCTGGACCGCCCTTTCGGGTTTTCAGTCCACCAGGATACCCTTTCTTGCCCAAGCCGCCTTTTCAGGTTTTCGACTTGCCGGGTGTACAGTTTTTTTCATTTTCATCCCTTATTTTTGCCCGGACCCTTTTGGTTCGCTGGGAAGCCCTTATTTTTGCCTAGGCCAGTCAACCTAGTGTGTCTTTGATTATGCGTAGTATTTTTTCACTATGTCTGCATTGACGGGGTGAGGAAGGTCATCACCATCCATGGTGGTTAGAATCATAACTCCTTCTGAGAAAATGTTCTTAACCACAAATGGCCCTTCGTACGTAGGGTTCCATTTTCCCCTAGAATCACCTTGCGGCAGTATGATGCGCTTGATCACCAGATCCCCAACTTGATACTCTTGTCGTCTAACTTTCTTGTTAAATGCCTTGATCATCCACTTTTGATACGTCTGACCATGACAAATAGCGGTAAGTCTCTTTTCGTCGATTAAGTTCAGCTGATCAAGCCGGGTCTGAATCCAGTCATCTTCGCTCAAACCTGCGTCCTTCATGATCCGAAGAGAGGGTATCTGAACTTCAATGGGCAAGACGACCTCCATGCCATATACCAAGGAATAAGGTGTTGCCCCTGTTGACGTCCGCGTTGAGGTACGGTACCCATGAAGAGCAAATGGTAACATCTCGTGCCAATCTTTGTATGTTACCGTCATCTTCTGCACAATCTTCTTGATGTTTTTATTAGCCACTTCTACAACCCCATTCATCTTCGGCCGGTAAGGAGAAGAGTTGTGATGCTGTATCTTGAACTGCTTGCAGAGCTCGGTGATCATCATATTATTGAGATTTGTACCATTGTCCGTAATGATCCTCTCTGGTACACCATATCGACAGATCAGATTATGCCGAATAAACCGTGCCACGACGTTCTTGGTCATTGTAGCAAAGGAAGCTGCTTCAACCCACTTTGTGAAGTAATCAATCGCTACCAGGATGAAACGATGCCCGTTGGACGTAGTAGGTCTGATCTCGCCGATCATGTCGATGCCCCACATTGCAAAAGGCCAAGGAGCGGTCAAGATGTTCAGAGGAACTGGAGGTATGTGTGTGCACCTTATCAGCATAGACTTGGCACTTATGACAGGTCTGAGAATGCTGATAACAATCGGCTTCCATGGTAGACCAATAATATCCTGCCCGTAAGATTTTCTTCGCCATGGTGTGTCCACTGGAATGAGTCCCGAAAGTACCTTCATGTAAATCTACCATAATCCTTTCTGCCTCGCTCTTATCCATACAACGCAGTAAGGTTGAGTCATGGTTACGCTTGTAGAGAATGCCATTGCTGATGAAGAACTTTGCAGCGAACCTCCTCAGAAACTTCTTATCATTAACAGATGCACCCTCAGGGTATTCTTGAGCCTCAAGATACCTTTTTATCTCGTGAAACCAGGGCTTATCTGCTACCTCCTCAGTCTCAATATCATAGCAATGCGCAGGTTCGTCCAACCTCTCAATGGTAATATTGGGAGCCTCATTGTCCCACCTGACCTTGAACATAGAAGACATCGTAGCTAGCGCGTCCGCTAACTGATTCTCTTCTCTTGGGAAGTGCTCAAAGGTTATCTCCTCGAAGTGTGGAAGCAACGTCAACACATACTCTTTGTAAGGAATAAGATTTGGGTGCTTCGTATCCCACTCGCCTTTGATTTGACTAATCACGAGAGCGGAATCTCCAAATACACTTAAGAACTTAATCCTTAGGTCAATAGCTGCTCGCAGGCCCATGATGCATGCTTCATACTCCGCCATGTTGTTGGTACAGTTAAAACATAATTGGGTGGTAAACGGAGTATGACAGCCTTCAGGAGATATGATCACGGCGCCAATCCCATTACCTAAAGCGTTTGAAGCTCCATTAAAGTACATAGACCATCGGGATCCCTCCTAAGGTCCTTCATCCGGTCCAGGTTTCTCACAGTCGTTTACCAACATGATGTTCTCATCCGGAAACGCAAAGTTCATAGACTGGTAATCGTCCACGGCCTGATGCGCCAAATGATCCGCAAACACACTTCCCTTGATTGCTTTTTGGGTCGTGTATTGGATGTCATATTCGGTCAAGATCATCTACCATCTTTCTATTCTTCCGGACAAGGCAAGTTTCTCTAAGATATACTTGATTGGATCCATCTTCGATATCAACAGAGTAGTGTGAGTCAGCATATACTGTCTCAGCCGGCGAGCAGCCCATGCCAAAGCAGAACAAGTTTTCTCAAGCAGTGAGTATCAGGTCTCATAGTCGGTAAAATTTTTGCTAATGTAGTAAATAGCATGCTCTTTTCGGCCAGACTCGTCATGCTTCCCCAACACACACCCCATCAAATTGTCGAGTACCGTCAAGTATAAGATCAAAGGTCTCCCTTCAACTGGAGGCATCAGAATAAGAGGCTCTTAGAGATGTTCTTTGATCCTTTCGAAGGCGGCTTGACATTCGTCATTCCATCTTACCACTTTATCTTTCTTCAACAGCTTGAAGATTAGTTCACAAGTAGCAGTCAGGTGCAAAATGAATTGGGCAATGTAGTTCAGACGTCCTAAAAAGCCTCTGACTTCTTTTTCAGTTCGGGGAGCTGGCATTTCCTGCATAGCCTTCACCTTTGCAGGATCCACTTGAATACCTTTATCACTAACGATGAAACCCATCAGCTTACCAGACCCCACCCCGAAAGTGCACTTGTTTGGATTTAACCTCAGCTTGTACAAGTTCAACCTGTCAAATAGCTTTTGGAGATGGTCAAGATGTTCATCTTTAGTCTGGGATCTTGCAATCATGTCGTCAACGTATACCTCGATCTCATGATGAATCATGTCGTGGAATAAAGCAACCATGGCGTGCTGATATGTTGCCCCGACATTCTTCAATCCGAACGGCATGACTTTGTAGCAAAAGGTACCCCATTGTGTAACAAATGTCGTTTTCTCCATGTCTTCGGGAGCCATCTTAATCTGATTGTAACCAGAAAAACCATCCATAAAGGAGAAGACCTTATGTTGTGCGGTGTTGTCGACCAGAACATCGATGTGAGGGAGTGGGAAATCATCCTTGGGGCTCGCCCTGTTCAGATCCCTATAGTCCACACACATACGAACTTTACCATCTTTCTTCGGCACCGGAACCACATTGGCAACCCACTGCGCGTAAGAAGTAACTGCTAGAAAACCGGCATCAAACTGTTTCATGACCTCAGCCTTTATTTTCTCGGACATCTCTGGGCGCATTCGGAGAAATTTCTGTTTCACTGGAGGACAGTCTTCCTTAGTTGGCAGGCGATGAACCACAATATGGGTATCCAACCCAGGCATATCTTCATAAGACCAAGCAAAGATCTCAACATAGTCACGCAGCATCTGCATCAACCGGTGCTTGACTTTAGGCTCCAAATTTGCACCGATCTTGACCTCTTTCTTGTCTTCCTTTGTACCCAGATTTACTGATTCCACTGGCTCTTCATGGGGCTGTATGACCCTCTCTTCCTGAAGTAACAGTATAGCAAGTTCACCAGGCACTTCGCAATCATCCTCACCTTCGTCCTCGGCTTGGTTGATCGGAATTTCGAAGTCATAACTGGAAGTAGCAGAGTCGTTATCAATGGGATCCAGAGTGGATGTGGACCTGTATTATGATATGTGAGTGTGTGTAAGACAAATAGCTGTTTTAATAAAGTGCAGGATAGAAAAACAGGGAGCGCAAAATTCGTAATGCAAGAAACATGCAATGCTTTATTTGATGATATATGGAAATGACAAATAATAAGCCCTCACAAACAAAGCCACGGTGTCTCGGGCAAGGCACCAGGCCGTAAAGTTTTAAATTGTCTGTTACAAACTCAAGACAAAAGTCTATTACTGTGTAATAAAAGAAATGGGCACGAAGTCCTTTGCCATCCAATTGCTTAATCCACCGTCAGTAGTCGGGTAAATCTAGCTATCGAAATCTGACTCTTCATCATCATCTCCGATTGCATTTACTCTTGCATCATGTTTTGGCATAGGAGCCGTTATGACATTAGGCTTTTCCGGCGCTTCAAACTCGATCTCCTTAGCATCAATCAGATCCTGCACTTTATTCTTCAAAGCCCAACAGTTGTTCGTATCATGCCCTGGGCTATCAGAGTGAAAAGTACAGCGGGCGTTCGGATTATACAGCGGTGATGTAGTAATGGGATTCTTTGGAGCCTCCTTCAGAGTCACCAAGTTGGTTTTCAAAAGTTGCGGCAGAATTTGAGATAGAGTCATACTGAGCCGAGTATACTGTCTTTGCGGTCTCTCTACTCTTTGCTGATTGTTGCGTTGTGGGGCAACAGTTGGTCTATATATTACCACCGCATTCACTGCCCGGAGGCGCTCAGGTCGGTTTTGGCTCCTCGAGCTGTAAACTGCAATAGATTACTTCTTGAAAGGCTTCTTCTCTGTACTTGACGAAGCACCTTTCTGTATCTTGCCACTCTTGATACCAGCTTCAACCCTCTCCCCAGTCATAATCAATTCAGTAAACCTGGACGATGAACTACTGATCAAATGATTGAAATATGTACCAGACAAAGTCCCAAGAAACATATCCACCAACTCCCTATCAGACAGAGGGGGTTGGAATCTTCCAGTAAGATCTCTCCATTTCTGAGCGTAGTCCTTAAAACCTTCGCTCGCACCCATAGACATACCCTGAAGTTGAGTACGCGTGGGAGAAAGGTCGGCATTATACTGGTATTGCTTGTAAAAAGCAGCAACAAGGTCCTCCCAGTTGTGGACATTAGCTCCTTCCAGTTGATAGAATCATTCAAGCTGAGTCCCTGACAGACTATCTTGAAAGAAATGAGCCCAGAGGTTCTTATCGGCAGTGTATGGTTGAATCTTTCTAACGTACGAGCGGAGGTGTAACTTTGGGCAGGGGACCCCATCGTACTTAGTAAAGACAGAATCCTTAAACTTGTGTAGGATCACCACCCTAGATGCCAAACCCAAATCTCTGAAGTCCAACCCAGGTATCTTTTGGATCTCCATTGCACTTAACCGGTCTTCGAGTTGCTTATATCTATCCTCGGCAGGAGGATACTGGTCTTCATCAAAGTCAATGTCATTATCAGAGACCACATGACTAGGCTCCTTCCTTTCCTCTTGATTCTCTCCTCCTCCGGATGAATGAGATAAATCAGTTTCTTGTCGTAAATTGTTTCCGAATCTGCGACCCATATTCAGGAGGACTACGTTCTTCTTCTTCTTCTTCTTCTTCTTCTTCTTCTTCTTCTTATCCTTCAAGATGAGAGTCTTCAAATCTTGTTGACTCTTGGCCAAGTTTAAGAACATTTCCTGGAACTGGGCATTCTGAGCTTGCAGAGCCGTGATGGCTTGATCAGTAGGTGTTTCAGAAGACATGATTGCTGAAATAAACAGCAAAGAAGATAAGAAACCTGTAACGGTACCTGTAATGAGGAGCATGGTAATGGAATGCGTATGATATGATTTCAAAGACTTAGGGAGATCCAAATTTGTAAACCAAAATAAAACACACTTTATTAGATTAAAACTTGAAACAATGTTTGACAAATGCCTTTAAGGCGTTACAAAAGAAATACTGAAAAGCAAATCTAAATTAGAAACAATAAAAGACATCAGAAGTCCCATGGTCGTCTTCCATTCGTGCTGACATAATCGTTGATTGTCCTCTCGTTCTCAAGCTGCCTTGTAAGCTTCAGGATCTTCCGTTCCTGCTCATGATACTTCTCTCTGTAGGTATCCCTTTCTTCCTTTAGCTGGATCCAAGATCTCTTCAATGCCCCAATATCAGTAGGCAGATAAGGATGGAGGACCGTATAAGGAACACCTTCTTCATTAGTATGTTCTATGATTACCGGCAAAACAGCTTCATAAGGCATCCCCAGCTTTTGAGCGCGGGCTCGGACCCACTGGAGGTATGGATGCATCGGGAGATAAGTCTTCATTCCTAGCTCATGTGGATCAGACCTGTTAACCCTGTTCCAAGCTCGTATAAATCTGCGGCGATGTCCCTCAACATCCCCCTTGAAATCAAAGACAATGCCTGTAAGCAGCAGCTCATGAGGACCATCCCTCCAAGCTCGTCCGAACTGTTGTAAAGCCAAACAAGGATTATAGGTTATTCCTCCTCTAACTCCAAGCAATGGAACATTGGGGTATTCCCCACAGCGATCAATGACAGCTACTTTTTCCATATCTTTAGTACTCCAAAGGATGTCCGTATGAGCAAGGGACATGATTCTATAGGCCCAACCTACGCCTTCCTCATTCTTCAGAACAGATTTGGGGAGGTGAGAAATAAACCACCTCGCCAGCAGCGGTGTACAACACAAGAGGGTTCCCCTTCTCCGAATAGTACGGGTATAAAGAGCATGTAGAATGTCACCTAAGAGAGTAGGCACTGGGTTACGATACATGAAAATCTTCACTGCATTCACATCTATGAAGGCATCCGGATTCGGGAAAAGAACCAAGCTGTAGATGAGGAGAGCCAGGATGTCTTCAAAAGCTTGAAAGTCTAAGTTGTCCCAGAACTGTTGAGCTTGATCAATCAAAAACTTAGCCAAGAAACCTTTAACCCCACTCTGAATCTCCCAGTTAGATACTACATCAGCCTTTGTTAGATGTAGGGCTAAAGCAATATCCTCTGGCCTAGGAGCTATCTCCAAACCTGTAAAGGGTGTCTGCTCTAGAATAGATATGTCAAGTAAATCAGAAAACTCTTCCAAAGTAGGGACCAACTGATAGTTCGGGAAGGTGAAACAGTGATTCAACGGGTCAAAGAACTAGAATAGGAAACTCATCATTTGCTCATCCAACATTGAAGTGATCAAGCTGAGGAGGTGACCATGTCTTATAACAAAGGAAGAAGTATCAGGAACCTTTGAAACCAACTCTCTGAGCTGAGCAGGGATTTGCACGAAACTGACTCGAATAGTATTTCTGCGCATAGAGGCCATGATCTGTAAAACAGAACAAAGATGAATCCCCTCGGTCTTTGAAATGGTTAGTCTAATGAAATATGCATGCGATGTCATGATGCATGATATCATGATAAAAACACACCACAGGTATCACAGATAGCAAACATGGTAAGGGCAAACAAGTCACATAATAACCCTTAAATTTCAGGCTGGCATGGAGTTTAGGTATTACCCTCTTTCAGTTTAGTTGGTTCAACCTGTCCTAGTAATAGTAACCGGGTTCTAGAGGTTCTCAATATCACTGACCATCCTCGATCGGTCATAGTTCCAGTTTAGCAATCCTTTCTTGCGGTCGGAACCATCACGAGAGTATGGTCTCAATGAGTGTAGCATACTGCTACTTTCTATGGCCAAGTTGGTCAATTATAGGTTCTAAGGTCAGTTGATGCTTAATGACCCATTAGCAGCCCCATACTCTCCTTGTTCCTCTACAAGGGATATCGGTACCAACTAATGTGTCACACCAACGTAGCTACTACTTCAACCGTATCGGTCTACGTCGTACAGTTCCCTCACAGTCTATTGCTACTTACCTAAAAGGTATCCCCAGATCCGGGTTAGGATCTATAGTAACTCCGATACAAATCCCACAAAGATAAAGCAAACAAACCAATCAATTGAAGACAATATGATGAACTAATCCTAAGGTACACGCCACTTATTTATAATCCCCAGCAGAGTCGCCAGTTCTGTGATACGGTGGCCAGGACCGGGATGGTGTTTCCCTATTTAAAGGAATTGCTGGTTTGCGTTTCGCGTTTGTGTTTGCAAAATGTCGCGGTAAGCAAGAGTCGCCACCGACTTTTATTTTATCCAATAAGGAAAGGAAAAAAGCACAGAAAAATTCCTTTTTCGAGATATTTCTGAGTACGGGGGTAGATTATAGAAAGGGAAGATATTAGCACCCTTTCTATCCGTAGTTATCTACGGGCTCTTAGGTACTTGCTCATAATTTTTCAAAATTGTTTTCTTTGTGTTTGTGTGATTTGAAAAGCTTTTGTTTTGACTTCGATTTAACCCTTGCTTCTGTTTTCAAGAGTGTAATGAAGTGTTTTGAAAAACTTTGTTTGTAAAGGAGTATAAGTGTAAAAAAGTTTGTTTTGATTGAGCAAGTACTTAAGAACTAATCTACCTACTCGAAAAGTGAATCGTTCTATGTTCGTTTCCTTTAGACGACGCTATCCCACTATTAGTGAGTAGGTAGCATCATCGTTGGAGTTTTGAGGGTCAATTCGAAAGGGACGTACGGTCACTAAAGCAATGTTAGGACGCCTTAGTAATAACCCTAGTGTCTTAGATCAATTATCCGAGGCAACAATTCTGAGGCAACCATTCTGAGGCAACTTTTCCGAATCGGGACTTTGATCTTTGTTTAGACAAAAGGACGACCACTAAAGCATCATATACTCAATGACCGTTTACCGAAGGCAACCAAGTGGGAGTGTACCCTAGGAGTGCGCATGTGCGAGCGATTCAGTTTCAGATTATTTATCTTTGCACATGTTAAGGCGATCTAACTGTTTTAAAATTAATCATACATTCTTGTCATGCATCCTAATATCATACATCTAACAGTTAATAATTTGCGAAATTTAAAGTGCGAAATTTGAACTACGCTATTACAAGGCTTCGGGTATTTACATAGCCAAAAACAAACCCTTTGAAAAATAGAACGGTAAATGGAAATAAACGTCCTAATTAACTATTACAAACTGTAGGCAGTTACATCAATAGGGTAAAAAATAAAGCGCGCGAGAAAATTAGATCGACGAGAAATTAGGGTTTTGACCCTTCTAACCTAATCAAAAGAAAAATGTTTTTGTTGTTTTTAATGAAAGAATTAAGTTTTCTAAATTAAGTAAGCAATTAATTAGTTAATTAAATAAATTAATAAAAATAATTACATGACCTATTTTTGTGTTTTTGATTATTTTAGGAAAAAAAATAAAATATAATTAAGTTAGTAATAAAACCTATTTATTCTAATTATTTTTAATTATATACAAAATAAATTAAAGTTATCTAAATTAATCAAACCTAATTAAATTAATTAATTTATTGATAAAAAATATACCTAAATCTAATTGGTGAAAAATAATATTTTTTTATTAAAAGGAAATAATTGATTGGTTAGTAAATAAATTAAATAAATTAAATTAAATAAAGTAAAAAAAATAGAGAAAGAAAGTTGGGCCTGAATAGCAGCTTGAGGGGGTGTAAATAGTCAGATCTGGGCCCAAAGAGATGATGTCCATGTTGACTTGTGAGATCCTGTGCTATGCGTTTGACTTGGCTTTGGTGCACCTTCAGATGATGGCCATCAGGTTTGGCCATCTGACACTTGGCTGGCTAGATTGGAAGGATGTATGGTGGACCCTGAGTTTGTTCATGCATGAGATCACCTGAAAGGAATTGAGAAAAACACAAATGTTGGAGGCAGGGGTCGAACCCCTGACCTCAAGCCTCCTAATGCCTTAAACGCTCGTCTGGCTACCACTGGGCCAATTGCTTCTGTTGTAATAATAATTCAAAATAATAAACAAATATTAAAAAGGCTCTTTGTATCAATTCCACGCGCGGAATTTTGAACAAACCAATGAAGGAGTGCCACGCAGTCGTCTCCTTCCTTGGATCCGTTGGTAAAAGTAAAACACTTTTACTTACGGACGTTCGTTCGTAGCTATAACCCCTGCCATTCTTAAAATTAAGCACAAACATGATAAATAAAAACCAAGGCCATGGTTGAATTCGTCTGGTCCTGCTGGTTTCATTGGTGGCCCTTTTATGGCCCAATTTTGCCTGTACATGAAAATCCCAAATCGAAGCAAGCAACCCTAGCAATGGTGAAATCTTGTATAGGCCATATAAATGCAATTAAACCATACAACAAGCTTGCATATGTCTCATAGATCAAGAATATGTGATTGATTCATCCTAACAATGCCTAAATCATGGGATTCGATTTCAAGAAAAGTGAGGTATCGTGATGGACTTACAGAGCTTTTTGGGACTGGAAAGGCTTGGTTCTTGATTGCTTTCGCTTGCTGGGAGTCTCAGGAAGTGATTGGGATGGCTGGATGGCTTTGAGGATGCCTAGAACACTAAATTCGATCTTGCACTTTTTCTTGATTTTTTCAGATTTTACTCTCCTTGTTGCGCCTGTTTCTCACCTAGTTTTGAGTTTGCACACCTTCTATATGTATCAAGGAAGGGATTAGGGTTGATAACTGATATCAATCTTCCTCCATCAATGAATTGGATTCTTGATTTGATTCCCATTGAAAACTTTCCAAAATTGGCCTATTTCAATCTTTTTGTACACACCATGCCTTGATACGATTTTGAATACTTGCTAGCTGTGATTGAAACCTGAAACAAGCACAAAATCTTGTGTTTTCAATGTTTTGGATTTTATATGATTTGTTTTGATTAAAATTGATTTAAATCAAATAAAAATCAAAATAAATAATAAAAACATGATAAGGACAAGTGGCAAGGGCTAGAGCTCGTGGACTATGTTGCCAACTCAAAACAAGTGAAAAAGATTGGGCCCATTTGGCAAAAATTGAAGTTTTGGGCATAGTTGACTTTTTGGCAATTTTGCAAAAAGGTCAACTTCACCAATGCATAACTTCCTCAATTTTAACTCTTTGGAGGTGTTCTTAGACTTTTTAGAAAGCTTGAGATGTAATCTAATCAACCATTTTGGTCTCATCTCAATTTGATATTCCATGCTCAGGTATGAATGTTTGACAAAAAAGGTGTTTTTGTTGACTTTTCAAAATGACCTATAATGTCCAAATTCATAACTTCTTGTGAGTGCATATTTTGAACTTGGGAGATGAATATGGATTGTAGGGAATTGCATCCTCTTAAAAATGAGATTTGGATGGGTCATTTCTAATAAATCATAAGAAAGTTATGCTTGGTCAAAGTTGAGTTGACTTTTCCTGCAACACCCTAATTTAGCAACTTTTGGTTCTTGAGGAATTATGAGCAATCCTTGATGAATCATGATCAACCCTTGATCAAATGATGAAATAAACTTCAAAATGAGGATGTTGACCAAAAATCTTGAAGTTTGACTGTATGTAGGCCACAATTGACTTTTGCTCTAGCACAATCGATTTTCAGGTCTTTGAGCAATTGACTGAGCAAACTTTCTCTGCAAGGCTTGAAACTTGACATGGATGATCTTGAGAACATATTAGGACATTGCTGAGCATTTGGGGTCCCTTGGACTCAAGTATCTTGATGCAACATGAAACCCTAATTTGAGGTAGACTGCCTTAGGAGAGAGCTTGTTTGGCCAACCCTTGGACTACCTTGAGCAACTTGAGTATCATTCTTGAAATGTTTTGAGAAACATGGGAGAGAAAATTTTGGGGTACAACAGGTATATATATATATATATATATATATATATATATATATATATATATATATATATATATATATATATATATATATATATATATATATAGTTGTTATGTTATTGTTATTAATTATTAAAGTTGCAGGTGATAAATTTTGTTGTGTTTCCTCTATTGGTTGGCAATTATTTAAGTTGTAGGCTTATGGCCAACGTTGATTATGTTGAATTGTTGTTGGTTTTCGTTGTGGCTTTAATCATGTTGTCACATACATGGCATATCATGTTGGAGCTGATGCTCGTTAAGTTGGCCTGGATTGGAAAAATATAAAGTTGAAGGCTCACGCCTCTATTTACTGGCAAGATTTCTAAGTTGGGAGTTCTGGGTAACACCCCAATTCTACCCCAAGCAATTATGCAAAATAAATCAGAGTTATAAAATTTCAATCATACAAATGAATCGGGACGTCACAAATTCTTCTAACAAATTCATTGCATTCACCATAGATATATAACACTTTTTCAAAACATCGGATGAACCATCAACATGACATCTTTCATTAATTAATTCAACAACTACGCAACAGAATTCTTCTATAACATCTTTAAACAAAACAACAACTACGAAACATCTCATATTTAATGATAATCAAATTAAATTCAACAACTAAAAATCATCAATCAAAATAGCAAGCGTTCATCCTCCCGAGTGTTACATATCAGAGCAATGACACCGACTCGAACTATTGAAGGTATACGACCTTCACTCTCGATTACCTGCACGTTACCAACATAGGGGCAACATTCAAACAGAAGGGGTGAGATATCTAACAATATAATAAGGTGCATGATAATTAGTATATTAAATTAGATCAACAACATCACCATTTCTCATCTCATAATCAACAACAATCTCAACAATAATATACATTCATCAACATCAAAATACACTTCTTTATGAAATCATATAATGCGACTCAATACTATGCAAATGCATGTGGTACCATTGGAGTAGAACTCCCATCTCAAAAATTTGCCAATTAATAGAGGCATCAACAAGGCATAGCCTTCATCTCAAAATTTGCCAATCCAGGCCATCTCAACGAGCATAAGCTCCATCTCAGAAATGCAATGTATGCGACACAATCATGAATGTAATGATAACACCCAAGTTGACAACATCTCAAATTATCATCTCAAAACATCTCAAATTAACATCTCAAAACATCTAAAAAATTAACATCTCAAAAACATCTCAAATAATCATCTCAAAAACATCTAAAATAACCAAAATAATTCATAAATAACTTCTCATTAATAACACAACAATATTTAATTTCTACAATAAATCAACACTGTCATTCTGCAGCTCTAACATCATAACCGTCACTATTCCTATCGTTATAGCTCAACAGCAGCTTCTAGCATCTAATGTTCATCGTTCTGCACAACACAGTGTAAAAGCCAACACAACTTCTGACCATGCAACCTCTAACCAACACAGTTTCTAAATACACAACTTCTAATGACGCGACCTCTGGGCGACACAATCTTCTGACTACTATAACTTCTGACTAATGCAACCTCTAATCAGATGCAACTTCTGATTATCACAGCTCCTGGCTAACCTCATCTTCTGACCACTCAACCTCTGATCAGATACAACTTCTGATCATCTCATCTTCTGACCACTCAACCTTTGACCAGATACAACTTCTGATCGTCTAAGTTTCTGACTAACCCCATCTTCTAACTAGTGCCATCTTATGACTAAATACAACTTCTGATCATCTCATCTTCTGACTAGTGCAACTTTTAATATCAGAATTTCTACCTTTCTCTAGGCCATGCAACTTCTAATAGCTTATGTCTAACTTCAGAACTTCTATCTTGTGCTAATCTAACGCAACTTCCATCAGGATCCTTCTAACGTCAGAACTGCTACTTTTCCTTAACATTAGTATCCTAATTACTTTTCCTGTTATCAACCTAATTAGGAATAGTACCTAACGCCATCCCTAATTGATTCATTATTCTGAAATAGCAACACACAATCCTTCCTGCATATTCTGCGTTTTCATAATGGCAATTGTTTTGCATTTTCCGCACTGCAATAATTCTACGTCTCTTCTTCCCTGTTCATCACTACAGATTCATACTTAAAGCCCTAAACTTAACCTAATCGCGACAATTCTTCACCATAAATTACCTTCTAATTCTACAGCAATTACATAATATCAATACATCATTATTCATTGAAATTCATCAATCCTCATCATGCATCAATCATATATTCACAATTCAAGAATAAAACAACGATCACCTCTAACCCCATATACCAATCATCATAAACCCAATTATAGAGTTAGAACCCCACCCTTACCTTGGATTGAAGGTCGCTCTATAATTTCGATTAAATTCACGTTCTTGTCGTTTCCCACGTTCTAGCAGCTTGCACGTTCTCTTCCAAATCCTTATTTCTTTCTACTGCTTCTTTCTTCTCTTCCTTCTCACAAATAACAGAATGACCTAATATTCTATTATTCCTTATTGGGCTTAAAACCAACACACACCCTTATTACTTCTATTCTCTCAAAGTAAGCCCACATTAAATAATATTACACTTTTAATATTATTTCACCACATAATATTATATCTCTAATATTATTTCTCCACTTAATAAAATAAATCCAATTAATTATAACACATCTTCATAAATATTCCAAAAATAATTTAATTAAATAATTAATTAAATTACGGGCGTTACAACTCTCCCCCACTTAGAATATTTTCGTCCTCGAAAATTTACCTTAATCAAACAATTCAGGATAGGAGTCTCGCATCTTGCTCTCCAACTCCCAAGTCATGCTTTCTCCTGCAGCTCCTAACCAAACCACTTTAACCAAGGCAATCTCTTTTCCCCTCAGAGTCTTCATTTCACGATCCACAATCAGTACAGGCATCGTCTCCACCGTAAGATTATCCCGTACTTGCACATCGTCCATATGAATCACATGAGATGGATCTGAAATATACTTCCGAAGTTGCGACACATGAAACACATCATGCAAGTTCGAAAGGTTAGGCGGTAAAGCCACTCTATAAGCAACATTTCCCACTCTTTGAAATCTGATACAGTCCAATAAAATGAGAAGTGAGCTTCTTAGACTTCAATGCTCGCCCAACACCAGTCACAGGTGTAACTCTCAAAAACACATGATCACCAACTTGGAATTCTAAATCTTTCCTTTGCTTGTCATGATAACTCTTCTGTCTACTTTGTGAAGCTTTCATCTTTTCTCGAATCAACTTCACCTTCTCAGTAGTCTCACGAACAAGTTCAGGTCCAAGTACTACACTTTCACCAGATTCATGCCAACATAACAGAGTTCTACATCTTAGACCATACAACGCTTCAAAAGATGCCATTCAAATACTAGAATGATAACTGTTATTATACGTGAACTCTATCAACGAAAGATAAGTATCCCACGAACCTCCCTGCTCAAGAACACATGCCCTCAACAAGTCTTCCAACAATTGAATCTTGCATTCAGTCTGACCATCTATCTGAGGATGATACGCTGAACTCAACTTCAACTTTGAACCCAACGCTTCTTGAAAACTCTTCCAAAAATCAGAAGTAAATCTTGGATCTCTATCTGACACAATGCACAAAGGAACACCATGCAGCTTCACAATCACACTGATATAAATCTCAGCCAACTTCGGCACTGGAAAACTGATGTTAATAGGAATAAAATGAGCCGACTTCGTAAGCCTATCAACAATCACCCAAATCGAATCATGTTCTCTTAAAGTATTAGGAAACCCCGTCACAAAGTCCATTGAAATGCTATCCCATTTCCATTATGGAACTTCCAACGGTTGCATTAATCCTGCAGGCTTCTGATGTTCAACTTTCGACTTCTGACAAGTCAAACATGCATACACAAACCGAGCCACATCACTCTTCATCCTAGGCCACCAAAAAAAACCTTTCAAATATTGGTACATCTTTGTAGCTCTTGAATGAATACTCAACTTAATTCTATGGCTCTCTTCAAGTATCACCTTCTTCATCCCAGCATCATCAGGAATACAAATCTGATTACGAAACTTCAACACACCTTGCTCATCTAGCTTAAAATCATTATTCTCAGACTGGTCAATCCCAACCATCAAATCTACCAGTTTCACATCCAATTTCTGAGCTTCTCTGATACTGTCTAGAAATTCATTATTAATCTTCAACATACCTAACATAACACTCTGCGAAGTAACCTCGCAACCTAAGCTCATATCTCTGAACTGCTCAATCAATTCCAACTCTTTAATCATCATTGCTGACATATGTAAAGTCTTTCGACTCAATGCATCAGCTACCACATTCGCTTTTCCTGGATGATAATTGAAACTGAAATCATAGTCCTTTAACAATTCCAACCATCTTCGTTGCCTCATATTCAACTCTTTCTGATCAAACAAATACTTCAAACTCTTATGGTCACTAAACACTTCAAATCTAGAACCATAAAGATAATGCCTCCAAATCTTCAACACAAAAACAACTGCAGCGAGCTCTAAATCATGCGTAGGATAATTATTCTTATGAGTCCTTAACTGCCTCGACGCATAAGCGACTACCTTACCATTTTGCATAAGCACACCTCCTAAACCCATCTTAGAAGCATCACAATACACTACAAAAGGCTCTTCTGGATTAGGCAATGTCAAAATCGGAGCCGACGTCAACCTATTCTTCAATTCTGTAAAACTTTCTTCGCACTGAACATCCCAAACAAAAGCTCTACCTTTACAAGTCAACCTAGTCAATGGAAGTGACAACTTAGAAAACCCTTCGATAAACCTTCTATAATATCCAGCTAATCCCAAGAAGCTTCTAATCTCAGTAGCTGACTTTGGAGTTTCCCATTGCAACACAGCATCAACCTTCGATCGATCTACAATAATGCCACTACCTGAAATCACATGACCAAGAAAACTAACCTCTTTTAACCAGAATTCACACTTGGACAACTTTGCATACAACTTCTTCTCTTTCAAAATCTGCAATACTACTCTTAAATGCTCAACATGCTCTTCTTATGACTTAGAGTAAATCAAAATATCATCAATGAACACCACTACGAACCGATCCAAATAAGTATGAAAGATACGATTCATATATTCCATGAATACTCCCGACGCGTTAGTAACACCAAAAGGCATCACTGAATACTCGTAATATCCATAACGCATTCTGAAAGCCTTCTTCTGGATATCTTTATCCTTCACTTTAATCTGATGGTAACCCGACCTCAGATCAATCTTACTAAACACACGGGTATCCACCAATTGGTCCATCAAGTCATCTATTATTGGAAGCGAATACTTGTTCTTAATCATCACCTTATTCAACTGTCTATAATCAACACAAAGCCTCATACTTCCATCTTTCTTCTTCACTAACAACACTGGAGCTCCCCACGACGATACACTTGGTCTTACAAACTTCTTCTCAAGTAACTCTTCCAATTGCTTCTTCAACTCTGACAACTCAGATGCAGACATCCTATATGGTGCCATAGACACAGGTCTGATACCAGGTACAAGATCAATTGAAAATTCAACTTCCCTCTCTGGCGGTACATCAGGAATCTCATCAGGGAAAACTTCAGGAAATTCACATACCACCTGCAATTCCTCAATTAAAGCTTGAGTCTCTACAGATAGCGGCGCCATCAACGAGAACATTTGTACTTCCTCTTGCATCAACTTCCTCAACTATCTAGCAGACAACAAACCATCTTCTTCTTCTTCAGGAGTAGAAAACTTCACCGACTTGTCATAACAGTCAATATGAACACAGTTGTGATACGGTGGGAGAGAACTGACTGTTTTTTGGAATGCTGGTTTGTGTTTTACGTTTGTTTTTGCAAAATGTCACGGTAAGCAAGAGTCGCCACCGACTTTTATTTTATCCAACAAGGAAAGGAAAAAAGCACAGAAAAATTCCTTTTTCGAGATGTTTCTCAGGTTTGGGGGTAGATTATAGAAAGGGAAGGTGTTAGCACCCTTTCTATATGTGGTTATCCACTGGCTCTTAGGTACTTGCTCATATTGTTTTCAAAATATTGCTTTCTTTGTGTTTGTGGGTTTGAAAAAGTCTTTGTTTGAAAAGGGGTATAAGTGTGAAAATTTTGTTTTGTTTTGAAAGAGCAAGTACTTAAGAACCGTCTACCTACTCGAAAAGGGAATCATTCTATGCTATCTTCCTTAAGGCAATGCTATCCTACTATTGATGAGTAGGTAGCACTATCATCGGAGTTTGAGGGTCAATTCGAATGAGGGACGTGCGGTCACCAAAACAATGTTAGGACGCTTTAGCGGTAACCCTAATGTCTTAGATCAGTTGTTTTGAGGCAACAATATCCGAGGCAACCGTTTCGAGGCGACTATGATCTTTGGACAAGAGGGCGACCTCTAAAACTACCTATACTCAATGACCACGTTACGAAGGCAACCAAGTGGGGTGTACCCTAAGAGTGCACATGTGCGAGTGTGTTGTTTTCAGTTGTTTTTGTCTTTGTACATGTCAATGGTTATCTAAGTTGATTTTAGGTTAAACATCCATTCTTGTCATGCATACCTATTATCAAACATCTAGCAGTTTATATTTTGCGGAAAATAAATTGCGGAAATTAAATTACAAGGCGTCGGGTATTTACATCGCCAAAAACAACCCTTTGAAATTTAAATGCGGAAAATAAATGAAGCAATGAAAGTATTTAAAGTCCTATTAAGCTATTACATTCCGGGAACAAATACAAATATGATAAAATGGATCGCGTGCGAGAAATTAAATCGGGCGCAAGTTCTAGGATTTTGACCCTTTGTTATTAAAGAAAAGATTTTTTTTGGTTATTTTTGAATTAAGAAATAAATTAAACTAAGTTAATTATTAAATTAATAAATAAATTAATTAATAAAAATATTTTTGGGTTTTCGGTATTTAAAGAAATAAAAATAAATTTAATCAATGCTAATAAAAACCTAATTGTCTAAGTTAATTTTAATTATTGCAAAAAATATATTAAAGTTATTCCTAATTAAAACTAAATTAATTAATTGATTTGTTAATAAAAAGAAAATGCTAAAATTTAAATTAATAAAGAATTTTTTTTTTTGGTTTTAGTTTTATTAAGAAAAAGTTTGATTGGTTAATTAATCATGAAAATAATTAAACAAACAATTAAATAAAATGAATAAAAAAATGAAATAGAAAGACTTAGAGGGGTTTGGGCTTGATTTAGAGGTTTGGAATAGCAATTCAGAGGCCCAATAGGCGCTGGCCTGGCTGACTTTGTGAGATTCCTTGTGCACCCTTTGACTTGGTCCCATGATAGACCATCATCTTGGACCACCAGATTTGGCCCTGGGGCCATCTGGCACTTTGATGTGTGAGGGAACATGATACATCACGCGCTTGGATTTACACTGGATAACCTGTAAAAAAATAACAAATGCAATTTGGGGTCCTGGGATTCGAACCCAGGTCCTGTTGGTCATTGGATGTATACGCCCACCACTCAGCCACTTTGTTCTGTTTGTCAATATATTAATCAATAATAATAATATGGGATAGTGGATTAATATGCCAGAACAAAAAATAAAAACACGCGAATTATGAACCAGCCACTGGGGAGATGATACGCCATTGTCCCATACCTCTAACCCTGTAACTTTACCTGCGGATTTAGATCCGCAGCTAAATTCGCAGGTCGTTCCCAAAATCAATTCTAGGCCATGAAAACGACCCCCAAGGACATGGTTAGGTTCGTCTCCCTCTTCTGAGTACAACCATGTCCATCACGAGATCCAATTTCACCTGAAATGCAAATCCCTAAAATCTAACACAAAACCCTAGCCATACGGTTATGGGGTTACAATCCACATAAATGAAATCAAATATTGCCAAAAGTTCAGAAATCTCATAAGCATCACAAATATGTCAAAGATTTGCCAAAAAAGATGCAAGAATAGAGAGTTAAGGTTTGGGAAACAGGGCCAAGAAACGGGACACTTACAGCGCGTTTTGATGGACATGAGAGCTTGCTAGGGGTTGGTTCTGCTTCAGTGATTGTTAAGGAAACGATTGAGATAGTTCTTGGCTTCTGAATTTGCCTCTAAGTGTGATTTTGGTTTCACACTTTTTCCATTTTTTTTCAAGTTTTGTTTTCAGTATTCTTGCAGCCTCTCCATCCCAATTTCGTGTGCTTTTACTTGTATATGTAATATGCAATGCATTAGGTCAAGAATTATGCTTTGAATCTTTGCACATCAATGCCATGGGATTTGATTTGATCCACCATTGAAAGCTTGCCTAATTTGTCAAAAATCCAATCTTTTTGCACATGGAATGCTTGATACGAGTTTGATGCTATCCATGATGATGATTAAGTCCTGAAAATAGCAAAAGATCTTATGTATCATGTTTTGGGATTTAATTTGATTTAATTTGATTTAAAATGAAATAATTCAATAAAAAATCAAATAAAATAATAAAATTGATAAATGGACACAAGGCTGAAGCTAGGACACGTGTGCAATGTGGAAAGTCCAAATCAAGTGGAAAAGAATGGGCCCATTTGACAAAATTTGAAAATTTGGGGATAGTTGACTTTTGGCAATTTTGCAAAAATGCCCAACTTCAACAATGCATAACTTCTTCAATTTTGAACTTTTGGAAGTGTTCTTGGACTTTGTAGAAAGCTTGAGATGTCCTCTAACTAACCCTTTTTGTATCAACGCATTTTGATATTCCATGCTCAAGTTATAAGCTTTGGAAAAAAAGGTGTTTTTGTTGACTTTCAAAAATGACCTATAATGTCCAAATTTGTAACTTTTTGTGAGTGCATTTTCTGATCTTGGGGTATGAAGATTTATTGTAGGAAATTTCATCCTCTTCAAAATGATCTTTGGATTGGTCATTTCTCATAAAGTATGAGAAAGTTATGCTTGGTCAAAGTTGGTTTGACTTTTCCTACAAAACCCTAATTTAGCAACTTTTGAGTCTTGATGAATTTTGAGAAATCCTTGATGAATCATGATCAACCCTTGATAAAATGATGAAATATACTTAAAAATGAGAATGTTGACAAAAAATCTTAAGGTTTGACTATTTGTAGGCCACAGTTGACTTTTGCCCTAGCACAATCGATTTTTGGACCCTTTGAGCAATTGATTGAGCAAACTTCCTCTGCAAGGCTTGAAATTTGACATGGATGACCTTGAGAACATACTAGGACATTAGGGAGCATTTGAGGTCATTTGGACTCAAGGATCTTGATGCAACACAAAACCCTAATTTGGGGCTGACTGTCTTAGGAGATAGCTTGGCTGTCCTACTCTTGAGCAATATTGAGCCACTTGGATATTTTTCTTGCCATGTTTTGAGAAATATGAGAGGGAAAATTTTGGGGTACAACAGCTGCCCCTGTTCAATCTTCTTAAACCTGAGGATGTAGATTGGCTTTTGTGCCTTTCATGATCCGATAGTGGAAGATGATTGAACACTAGAGTGCCCAGAAATTTGCACTCGCATGAAGTGGTATCAGCATTGTGATGTCGGGAATGGGATTACAGATGCCATTTATAGATTGTTGATAGGAGGTCTTCGACTGGAATAAGAATCACGGAGATCTTAGCGTCGATCTGACTGAACCAGAGAAGGTCTTGGATTAACTTTGACTGGATAAGAATCAGAAAAATCTTAGAATCGATTTAACTGAACCAGACGAAAGTCTTGGAATATCTTCAACTGGAATAAGAATCAGGGAGATCTTAGCGTCGATCTGACTGAACCAGAGAAGGTCTTGGATTAACTTTGACTGGATAAGAATCAGAAAAATCTTAGAATCAATTTAACTGAACCAGACGAAATTCTTGGAATATCTTCAACTGGAATAAGAATCAGGGAGATCTTAGCGTCGACCTGACTGAACCAGAGAAGGTCTTGAATTAACTTTGACTGGATAAGAATCAGAAAAATCTTAGAATCGATTTAACTGAACCAGACGAAAGTCTTGGAATATCTTCAACTGGAATAAGAATCAGGGAGATCTTAACATCGATCTGACTGAACCAGAGAAGGTCTTGGATTAACTTTGACTGGATAAGAATCAAAAAAATCTTAGAATCGATTTAACTGAACCAGACGAAAGTCTTGGAATATCTTCAACTGGAATAAGAATCAGGGAGATCTTAGCGTCGATCTGACTGAACTAGAGAAGGTCTTGGATTAACTTTGACTGGATAAGAATCAGAAAAATCTTAGAATCGATTTAACTGAACCAAACGAAAGTCTTGGAATATCTTCAACTGGAATAAGAATCAGGGAGATCTTAGCGTCGATCTGACTGAACCAGAGAAGGTCTTGGATTAACTTTGACTGGATAAGAATCAGAAAAATCTTAGAATCGATTTAACTGAACCAGACGAAAGTCTTGTGAGAGCATCTTTCTGAGGAATCCGCTGAAACAACCCTTAATAGATGTAGTTTTTGAGGGGACTACCAGGTCATATAAGTAGTCAACGGTGTTTACTGATTCGTCTTTCCCTGAAAAGGTAAAGAGTTAGTCATATGCAATGTCATGATGTATGAAATGCATGATATATATCAAGCAATGATGCTCTCAAAATAAATGATATTGTGTGCTATGATGCGTATGTGCCTGTATCATGATGTATGGAAATGTAATGTTTCTAGCTGGGGAAAATAAATCCCGGATAGCTGCTGAAGAATAGAGTTGGATTCTTCATTTCTGCTGGGGATGGCGAACGAAGAGAATAAACCTGCAGGAGAGGATGACTCTGTTGGGGGAATAAACTGATGAGGAGATTACTTTGTGGGGAAGAGATGTTCTGCTGAAGATTCCACTGATGAATTCTGTCGGGATAAATTATCATCGCTGGTGATATTGAATCCTATTGGGGATTGAATTCCTGTTTGTGAAAGGAAAGAACTCTGCTGGGGACGATCTCTTAGTGGCGACTTCACTGGGGATAACCTGTTAGACTTTTGTGGGGATAATCCTTTGAGTTCTGCTGGGAATGATCCTTTGAACTCGGCTGGGGAGATTTATTTATGTACTCCGCTGAGGATAAACTTCTAGAGTCTACTGGTGATGATTCTCCCAACTCCGTTGGGGAAGCTTTTTCAGACTGCGCTGGGAAATTTTAACTCCACTGGGGATATCTTGTACCCTACCGGGGAGCATTCTTATACTCTATTGGGGAATATTAAGACTGCCAGGGATATCAAGCCTTATTAGTGCTGATGGTAGATAAACTCTGCTTAGGGAGAATATTACCGATCCATTCACAGTTGCAAGTCTCAGCTGGGGAGAGCTATTATTACTGTCTTACTCTGTGGGGAGTGAAGATATCTTAGCCATATTCTTCAGCTGAATCTACCTTTGTACCTGGTGGACAGAGCAACTGTATAGTTTGGACAACTTTTATTTCTCCTGTTTCTGATATTACCCGTAATTGTCTTTTGTTTCGCATGTAAATATTTATGAGCAGCAATTAATGTCAAGTGCATATATCAAAAATGAACATTGGACATTCTTTGCAAAACAAAACAAATAAAAGAAAAACAATTTGAAATTTCTTTGAAAATGAATTGTATTGATTTTGAAGTTTGGCCTGTAAATAGGCGTTTTTGTACAAGAGGCTGACGTCCTAGTAAGAGAACGCCGCCGAGCAGATAGAATTTACACAAATTGGGAAAAACAAAACAGCTATGTGAACAATCCCACTGGGTTCCAACTCTACTATTGTCTTTATGCCCTCGAGCATCTCATCACTTTGCTACTTGGTTGAAGGTAGATCAGATTGATTAGTGTCGTCTGAGCTTGATAGTTGATACCGAAGTCTGGCTGCAAAATGATCCAATGAGACATAGTGTTACGCTTTGATCCCTAATTTTTTCCTGGACTGCCTTTTTGAGTTTTCAGTCCACCGGGATACCCTTTTTTGCCCAAGTCGCCTTTTCAGGTTTTCGACTTGCCGGGTGTACAGATTTTTTTCATTTTCATCCCTTATTTTTGCCCGAACCCTTTCGTTTCGCTGAGAAGCCCTTATTTTTGCCTAGGCTAGTCAACCTAGCGGGTCTTTGATTATGCGTAATATCTTTTTACTACGTCTGCATTGACGGGGTGAGGAAGGTCATCACCATCCATGGTGGTTAGAATCATAGCTCCTCCTGAGAAAATGTTCTTAACCATAAATGGCCCTTCGTAAGTAGGGGTCCATTTGCCCCTGGGATCACCTTGAGGTAGTATGATGCGCTTGATTACCAGATCCCCAACTTGATACTCTTGTCGTCTAACTTTCTTGTTAAATGCCTTGATCACCCGCTTTTGATACGTCTGACCATGACAAATAGCAGTAAGTCTCTTTTCGTCGATTAAGTTCAGCTGATCAAGCCGGGTCTGAATCCAATCATCTTCACTTAAACCTGCATCCTTCATGATTCTAAGAGAGGGTATCTGAACTTCAATGGGCAAGACTGCCTCCATGCCATAAACCAAGGAATAAGGTGTTGCCCCTGTTGACGTCTGTGTTGAGGTACGGTATCCATGGAGAGCAAATGGTAACATCTTGTGCCAGTCTTTGTATGTCACAGTCATCTTCTGCACAATCTTCTTAATATTCTTATTAGCCGCTTCTACATCCCCATTCATCTTCGGCCGGTAGGGAGAAGAGTTGTGATGCTGTATCTTGAACTGTTTGCAGAGCTAAGTGATCATCTTGTTGTTGAGATTGGTACCATTGTCCGTAATGATCCTCTCTGGTACACCGTATCGACATATCAGATTGTGCCGAATGAACCGTGCCACGACGTTCTTGGTTACTGTAGCAAAGGAAGCTGCTTCAACCTACTTCGTGAAGTAATCAATCGCTACCAGGATGAAACGATGCCCGTTGGATGCCGTAGGTCTGATATCGCCGATCATATCAATGCCCCACATTGCAAAAGGCCAAGGTGCCGTCAAGACGTTCAGAGGAACCGGAGATATGTGCACCTTATCAGCATAGACTTGGCACTTGTGACATGTCCGAGAATGTTGATAACAGTCGGCTTCCATTGTGGACCAGAAATATCCTGCCCGAAGGATTTTCTTTGCCATGGTTTGTCCACTGGAATGAGTTCCGAAAGTACCTTCATGTAATTCTGTCATGATCCTTTTTGATTCTTTCTTATCCATACATCACAGTAGGGTCGAATCATGGTTACACTTGTAAATGATGCCATTGCTGATGAAGAACTTTGCTGCGAACCTCCTCAGAAACTTCTTGTCATTAACAGATGCACCCTCGGGGTATTCCTGAGCCTCAAGATACCTTTTTACTTCGTGAAACCAGGGCTTTTCTGTTGCCTCTTTAGTCTCAATATCACAGCAATGTGCATGTTCGTCCAATCTTTCAATGATAATCTGGGGAGCCTCATTGTCCCAATTGACTTTGAACATAGAAGACATCGTAGCTAGCGCGTCCGCCAACTGATTCTTCTCTCTAGGGAAGTGTTCAAAGGTTATTTCCTCGAAATGTGGAAGCAACGTCAATACATACTCCTTGTAAGGAATAAGATTCGAGTGTTTCGTATCCCAATCGCCTTTGATCTGACTGATCACGAGAGCGGAATCTCTGAAGACACTCAGAAACTTAATCCTTAGGTCAATTGCTGCTCGAAGACCCATGATGCACGCTTCATACTCCGCCATATTATTGGTGCAGTTGAAACATAGTCGGGCGGTAAATGGAGTATGAGAGCCTTTAGGAGATATGATCACGGCGCAAATTCCATTACCCAAAGCATTTGAAGCTCCATCGAAGTACATAGACCATCAGGATCCTTCCTCAGGTCCTTCATCCGGTCCAGGTGTCTCACAATCAGTTACCAACATGATATTCTCGTCCCGGAATTCAAAGTTCATAGACTGGTAATCATCCACTGCCTGATGTGCCAAATGATCTGCCAATACACTTCTCTTGATTGCCTTTTGGATCGTATACTGGATGTCATACTCAGTCAAGATCATCTGCCATCTTGATATTCTTTCGGACAAGGCAGGCTTTTCGAAGATATACTTGATTGGATCCATCTTTGATATCAATAGAGTAGTGTGAGTCAGCATATACTGTCTCAGCCGGCGAGCAGCTCATGCCAAAGCGTAGCAAGTTTTCTCGATCAACGAGTATCGAGTCTCACAGTCGGTAAACTTTTTGCTAAGGTAATAAATAGCATGCTCTTTTCGGCTAGACTCGTCATGCTGCCCCAGCACACACCCCATTGAGTTGTCGAGTACTGTCAAGTATAAGATCAAAGGTCTCCCTTCAACTGGCGGCATCATAATAGGTGGCTCTTGGAGATATTCTTTGATCCTTTCGAAAGCGGCCTGACATTCATCGTTCCATCGTACCACTTGATCTTTCTTCAGTAACTTGAAGATTGGCTCACAAGTAGCAGTCAGGTGCGAGATGAATCAGGCAATATAGTTCAAACGTCCCAGAAAGCCTCTGACTTCTTTCTCTATTTGGGGAGCTGGCATCTCTTGTATGGCCTCCACCTTTGCCGAATCCACTTGAATACCTTTGTCACTTACGACGAAACCCAACAGCTTACCAGATCTCACCCCGAAGGTGCACTTGTTCGGGTTTAACCTCAGCTTGTACAACTTCAACCTGTCAAATAACTTCTGAAGATGGTCAAGGTGTTCTTCCTCAGTCTGGGACCTTGCAATCATATCATCGACGTATACCTCAATCTCATGATGGATCATGTCATGAAACAAAGCAACCATGGCATGCTGATACGTTACCCCAGCATTCTTCAATCCAAAAGGCATGACTTTATAGCAAAAGGTACCCCATTGAGTAACAAAGGTTGTCTTCTCCATGTCTTCGGGAGCCATTTTAATCTGATTATAACCGGAGAAACCATCCATAAAGGAAAAGACCTTATGCTGTGCAGTGTTGTCAACCAGAACATCGATATGAGGTAGAGGGAAATCATCCTTGGGACTCGCCCTATTCAGATCCCTATAGTCAACACACATTCGAACCTTACCATCCTTCTTCGGTACAGGAACCATGTTGGCCATCCACTGTGGGTAAGAAGTAACTGCTAGAAAACCGGCGTCAAACTGTTTCATAACTTCAGCCTTGATTTTCTCAGACATCTCTGGGCGCATTTGGCGGACCTTCTGTTTCACTGGAGGACAATCTTCCTTGGTAGGCAATCGGTGAACCACAATATCGGTATCCAACCCAGGCATATCTTCATAAGACCAGGAAAAGATCTCAACATAGTCACGCAACATCTGAATCAACCGTTGCTTCACACTAAGCTCTAGATTTGCACCGATCTTGACCTCTTTCTTGTCTATCTCTGTACCCAGATTTACTGATTCCACCGGCTCTTCGTGTGGCTGTATAGCCCTCTCTTCCTGAAGTAACAGTCTTGCAAGTTCACCGGGAACCTCACAATCATCTTCACCTTCATCTTCGGCTAAGTTGATCGGACTTTTAAAGTCATAACTGGCAGTAGCAGAGTCGTTACCAGTGAGATCCAGAGTGGATGTAGACCTGTATATGTGAGTGTGTGTAAAATAGCTGTTTTGCAATATGTAATAAAAGAAAAACAAGGAGCGCAAAATTTGAAATGCAAGAAAACGTCCAATGCTTTTATTAATGATATATGAAAATGACACACATAAAGCCCACACAAATGAAACCACGGTGCCCCGGGTAAGACACCGGGCCATAGAGTTTAAAACATTGTCTATTACAAATCCAAAACAAAAAGTTTCATTACTGGGTAACAAAAGAAATAGGGATGAAGTCCTTTGCTGTCCAGTTGCTTATTCCACCGTCAGTCGTTGGGTAGATCCAACTGTCAAACTCAAACTCTTCAATGTCGTCTTCAATGGCATTCACTCCTGAATTGCTGATAAACAAATGAGGTCTTCCAATTCGTGCATTTCGAACAACCCTTTGAGCTTCTGCAGTGAAACCCAAACCAAATTTGTTAGTCTTCTGTGCAAAATCAGGGAGTTGTCCCCAATTTGCACACCCACCTTTCTCGACAACAGCCCGGGCGTCCTTGAAGGAAGCCATCTTCATAGAAGGGTCTTCAACAACGGTCTCAGCTGATGCCAGTGTTTGGGGAACCTCTTCAAAATGTTGAAACATGGTCGCAATGAACTCCCCATCCATCTCTACATACCGGAAAGAGTTGAGGTGGCTCACCATGTACTCTTCCTCCCCTCACACTGTCACAATTTTGCCTTTGACTGGGTATTTCAGCATCTGGTGGAGCGTTGAAGTGATTGCCCCAGCTTTGTGGATCCATGGGCGACCCAGCAAACAAGAATAGGATGGCCGAATGTCCATCACATAAAAAGTAGATGTAAAGATATGAGAACCAACCTTCACCGGAATATCAACTTCTCCATGTACCATTCTCTTTGACCCATCAAAGGCCCTGACAACGATGTTACTTGGCTTCAGCTCTAAACCTTCGCAGTCCAGCCGGTCTAGAGCTTTCTTAGGAAAGACGTTCAATGAGGAACCAGTATCTACCAATACATGAGCGAGAGTGGTGCCCCTGCATTCAATAGAGACATGCAGGGCATCATTGTGATTCCTCCCCTTAGCAGGCAAGTCGGCGTCAGAGAAACCCAACCGATTATCAGCAGTCAGACTTGCCACACAATCCTTAAACTAATCGGCTGATGTTTCTCGAGGTACGTGTGCAGTCTTCAGGAATGCAATCAGAGCCTTGGCATGGGCTTCTGAGCATAGCAACAGAGATAACATAGAAATCTTGGACGGGGTTTGCCCCAGCTGTTCAACTACATTATAGTCACTCTTTTTAATGATCTTTAAAATCTCTTCCATCTCTTGTCTAAAAGCTTCAACTGTAATCGTCTTTGGTGCCTCCGTCTGGGCAGGCTCATCAGTGGTCCCTTTGCCCTGAGTGTCAGACGACTCGGCAACAGGAGTAAGAATGGGAACTTGAACAGGAATAATAGCAGGTGCACTGGCAGGTGTAATAACAACAGGTTTCCGGGCAGTTGGTGGAGAGATATCAGGGGAGAAAAGTCTTCCACTGCGGGTAACTTTGGCAGGTCCGACAATATTGCTGACGTCAGTACCA
Source organism: Vicia faba (assembly GCA_948472305.1). Classification (NCBI taxonomy): domain Eukaryota; kingdom Viridiplantae; phylum Streptophyta; class Magnoliopsida; order Fabales; family Fabaceae; genus Vicia; species Vicia faba. The sequence continues at coordinate 242,513,949 of OX451737.1, forward strand.
GCATCCAACTCTTGTTTAACTCCATGAAAATAAACATCAGCCCCATAGTGCCAAGGGACAACTTTATCAGATGTATAGGGGATAGGCCCAAGAACAGTGATGATCAATGGTGTGATTCTTGGAACAAATGTAATTCTAACAGGCTTTCTCGAGAAAGCCTTGGAAGAATTGTCGAAAATGGTGATTATAGCAACTTCTTCAGTATGAAATAAAGGAACAACAGTCTTCTCAAACATAATTTCTTTACTATCCATCAGGCGTTGGACACCTGACTTCAAATGATGGCAACCGGTAGGTAGGACAGAACACATACGGAAACCTTTGTCACAGCCTGGAAATAAACCGGCTAGCAAAAGGTTCTTCTTCACAGTCATCAAGGGAGTGGAAATATCTTTCACAGAAACCACAAACGAGTCTTCCTCTACAACATTCACTCCATGCTTGGGCATAAGAGTAGTCACAACATTAGGTCTTTCAGGCACCTCGAACTCAATCTCTTTGGCATCAATTAAGTCCTGTATTTTGTTCTTCAAAGCCCAACAATCATCTGTATCATGTCCCGGGATATCAGAGTGAAAAGCACAACGGGCATTAGGGTTGTACTTTGGTGATGCAGTGTTGGGATTCTGCGGGGGCTCCCTTGGAGTTACTAGATTGGTTTTCAATAACTGTGATAGAATCTGAGACAAAGTCATGTTGAGCTGAGTGAATTGTCTTCGAGGTCTCTCGGCCTTAGGCTGATTGTTGCGCTGAGGAGCACCAACAGGTCTTGAAATCACAACTGCATTAACAACTTGGCGGCGTTCAGGTCTATTCTGGCTTCTCGAACTGTAAACAACACTGGACTCCTTCTTAAAAGGCTTTTTCTCGGTGCTCGATGAAGCACCCTTTTATATCTTACCAGACTTGATACCGGCCTCAATCCTTTCCCCGGTCATGATCAGCTCTGTAAACCCAGACGAAGAGCTTCCAATCAGATGGTTGAAAAACGAACCAGACAAGGTCCCCAAAAACATATCAACTAGCTCCCTATCAGCCAAGGGTGGTTTCACTCTTCCAGCGAGATCCCTCCACTTCTGAGCATAATCTTTGAAACCTTCGCCCGTTCCCATAGACATACCCTGGAGTTGGGTACGCGTAGGAGCGAGGTCGGAATTGTATTGGTACTGCCTGTAGAAAGCAGCAGCCAAATCTTCCCAACTGCGGATACTGGCTCCTTCTAACTGGTAAAACCATTCAAGCTGAGTCCCTGAGAGACTGTCTTGAAAGAAGTGGATCCATAGGTTCTTATCAGCGGTGTACGGCTGAATCTTCCTTACATACGACCGGAGGTGCAGTTTCGGGCAAGAAATTCCTTCGTATTTAGCAAAAGCTGGTGCTTTGAATTTGTGGGGAATTACCACCCCAGATGATAGACTCAGATCACCAAAGTCCAGACCAGGCACTTTCTGAACTTCCATCGCATTCAAACGGTCTTCCAGTTGCTTGTATCTATCCTCAGCCGGAGGATACTGATCTTCGTCGAAGTCCGTCTCGTTGTCTGAAACCACAGGGCTAGGAGCCCTCCTTTCTTCCTGACTATCCTTCCCTCCAGATGAGGTGGTCAAATCAAATTCGTCTCGTAGTCTGTTTCCAAACCTGTGACCTGTGTTAAACAGGACTGTCCTCTTCTTCTTCTTCTTCTTCTCTTTTAGAATCAGGGTCTTCAGATCTTGCTGACCCTTAGCTAGATTCATGAACAACTCTTGGAATTGGGCGTTCTGAGCCTGTAGAGCCTTGATTGCTTGTTCAGTCGATGGTTCAAAATACATGATGCTGAAATAAACAACGAAGAAGATGAGAAAAACCTATAAGGGTACCTGTTATGAGGTGCATGGAATGAAATGCGTATGATATGATTTCAAAGACATCGAGAGATTCAAATTCGTAAACAAGAAATGACACACACTTTTATTAGATAAACTTGAAATTCAAATTGTTCAACAAATTGCCCTTAAGGCGTTACAAGAAAGGAAATACTGAAAAGTAAATAAAAACTGGAAATAAACAAAGGACGTCAACACTCCCATGGTCGTTTGTCTTTAGTGCTGACATAGTCATTGAGGATCTGCTCCCTCTCCAACTTCCTAGTCAACTTCTGGATCTTCTGCTCTTGCTCGTGATACTTTTCTCGGTAAGTATCCCGTTCTTCCCTTAGCTGCATCCAGGACCTCTTCAATGCCCCAATGTCAGTAGGCATGTAAGGGTGTAAGATAGTAAGAGGAACCCCCTCTTCATCAGCAACTTCAACAATAATAGGCAAGACGGCTTCATAGGGCATTCCCAGCTTTTGGGCACGGATGCGAACCCATCTGAGATATGGCTCCATCGGAAGAGAAGTCTTTGGGCCCAGCTCGTGTGGATCAGATCTGTGAACTCTATCCCAAGCCCTTATGAATCTGCGGCGTTGCTCGTCACTATCCCCTTGAAAATCAAAGATGATACTAGGCATCAACAATTCATGAGGACCTTCCCTCCTAGCACACCCAAACGGACGTAAGGCCAAGCACGGATTATAAGTGATTCCTTCATGGGTTACTATCAGTGTAACATTGGGGTATTCCCCACAGCGATCAATAACGGCCACCTCATCCATACCCTTAATAGTCCAAATGATGTCATTGTGAGAGAGAGACATAACTCTATAAGCCCAGCCCATGCCTTCTTTGTTCTTCAGCACTGATTTGGGAAGGTGCAAAATAAACCACCTCGCCAATAATGAAGCACAGCACATCAAAGTTCCCCGCTTCCGAGCAGTACGGGCATAAAGCTGATGAAGAATGTCACCCAAGAGAGTGGGTACAAGATTACCAGAGATGAAGATTTTTACCGCACTCCCATCAACAAAGGAGTCAGAGTTAGGAAACAATACCAAGCCATATATCAGAAGAGCCAGAATATCTTCGAATGCCTTGAAATCTAGACTATCCCATAAATGATTAGCCTTACCAACCAAGAACTTAGTCAGAAAGCCCTTTGCTCCACTACGAGTTTCCCAATTAGCCATTACCTCATCCTTTGTCATATGAAGGGCTGAAGCAATCTCTTCCGGTCTAAGGATCTTCTCCCAACCTGTAAATGGGGTCTGCTCCAGAATAGAGATATCGAGCAGATCATAGAACTCTTCCAAGGTAGGGACCAGTTGGTAGTCCTGAAAAGTAAAGCAACGGTACAGTGGATCATAGAACATGACTAGGACACTCATCATCTGCTCGTCCAATTTGGAGGTGACCAAACTAAGAAGATGCCCATGTCTTCTGATGAAAGAGGTAGTGTCAGACATCTTTGCAACCAATTCTTTAAGCATAGTAGGAACCTGGACAAAGTTGATCCGGATGGTGTTCCTCCGCATAGGTGCCATGACATACAAAACAGAACAAAGATGAATCCCTCCTGTCTTTGAAATAGGTTAGTCCAATGCAAGATGTATGCAATGATATAATGTCATGATGTCATGATAGAAAGCACACCACAAGTATCCACAAATAGCAAACATGGTAAAGGCACACAAGTCACACAGAGAGCCCTTAGATTTCAGGCTGGAAAGGAGCTTAGGTACTACCCTCTTTCAGTTCAGTTGGTTCAAACCTGTCCTAAAAATAGTAACCGGGTTCTAGAGGATCTCAATATCACTGACTACCCTCAATCGGTCATAATTCCAATTTAACAACCTTTTCTTGCAGTCGGAATCATCCGAGAGTTTAGTCTCAATGAGTGTAGCATACTGCTACTGTTCTATGGCCAAGTTGGTCAATTTAAAGGTTCTAAGGTCAGTTGGTGCTTAATGACCCCTTAGAAGACCCATATTCTCCTCGTTCCAACACAAGGGATATCGGTACAAACTAAAGTGCCACACCAACGTAGCTACTGCTTCAACTGTATTGGTCTACGCCGTACAGTTCCCTCACAGTTTATTGCTACTTACCTAAAGGGTATCCCCCAGATCCAGGTTAGGATCTATAGTAACTCCGATACAAGCCCACAAATATAAAGCATACAAGTCAAGCAATTGAAAACAATATGAACTATTCCTAAGGTACACCCCACTTATAAAAAATCCCTAGCAGAGTCGCCAGTTCTGTGATACGGTAGGAGAGAACTGACTGTTTTTTGGAATGCTGGTTTGCGTTTTGCGTTTGTTTTCGCAAAATGTCGCAGTAAGTAAGAGTCGCCACCGACTTTTATTTTATCCAACAAGGAAAGAAAAAAAGCACAGAAAAATTCCTTTTTCGAGATGTTTCTCGGGTTCGGGGGGTAGATTATAGAAAGGGAAGGTGTTAACACCCTTTCTATCTGTGGTTATCCACGAGCTCTTAGGTACTTGCTCATATTGTTTTCAAAAGATTGCTTTCTTTGTGTTTGTGGGTTTGAAAAGGAGTGTAAGTGAAAATTTTGTTTTGTTTTGAAAGAGCAAGTACTTAAGAACCATCTACCTACTCGAAAAGGGAATTGTTCTATGCTATCTTCCTTTAGGCAATGCTATCCTACTATTGACGAGTAGGTAGCACCGCCGTCGGAGTTTGAGGGTCAATTCAAATGAGGGACGTGCGCTCACCAAAGCAATGTTAGGACGCTTTAGCGGTAACCCTAATGTCTTAGATCATTTGTTTTGAGGCAACAATATCCGAGGCAACCGTTTCGAGGCGACTATGATCTTTGGACAAGAGGGCGACCTCTAAAACTACCTATACTCAATGTCCGCGTTACGAAGGCAACCAAGTGGGGTGTACCCTAAGAGTACGCATGTGCGAGTGTGTTGTTTTACGTTATTTTTGTCTTTGTACATGTCAATGGTTATCTAAGTTGATTTTAGGTTAAACATCCATTCTTGTCATGCATACCTATTATCAAACATCTAGCAGTTTATATTTTACGGAAAATAAATTGCGGAAATTAAATTACAAGGCGTCGGGTATTTACATCGCCAAAAACAACCCTTTGAAATTTAAATGCGGAAAATAAATGAAGCGATGAAAGTATTTAAAGTCCTATTAAGCTATTACATTCCGGGAATAAATACAAATATGATAAAATGGATCGCGTGTGGGAAATTAAATCGGGCGCAAGTTCTAGGGTTTTGACCCTTTGTTATTAAAGAAAAGATTTTTTTTGGTTATTTTTGAATTAAGAAAGAAATTAAACTAAGTTAATTATTAAATTAATAAATAAATTAATTAATAAAAATATTTTTGGGTTTTAGGTATTTAATGAAATAAAAATAAATTTAATCAATGCTAATAAAAACCTAATTGTCTAAGTTAATTTTAATTATTGCAAAAAATATGTTAAAGTTATTCCTAATTAAAACTAAATTAATTAATTGATTTGTTAATAAAAATAAAATGCTAAAATTTAAATTAATAAAGAAAATATTTTTTTGGTTTTAGTTTTATTAAGAAAAAATTTGATTGGTTAATTAATCATGAAAATAATTAAACAAACAATTAAATAAAATGAATAAAAAAAATGAAATAGAAAGACTTAGAGGGGTTTGGGCTTGATTTGGAGGTTTGTAATAGCAATTCAGAGGCCCAATAGGCGCTGGCCTGGATGACTTTGTGAGATTACCTATGCGCCCTTTGACTTGGTCCCATGATAGACCATCATCTTGGACCACCAGATTTGGCCCTGGGGCCATCAGGCACTTTGATGTGTGAGGGAACATGATACATCACGCGCTTGGATTTGCACTGGATAACCTGTAGAAAAATAACAAATGCAATTTGGGGGACCTGGGATTCGAACCCAGGTCCTGTTGGTCATTGGATGTATACGCCCACCACTCAGCCACTTTGTTTTATTTGTCAATATATTAATCAATAATAATAAAATGGGATAATGGATTAATAGGCCAGAACAAAAAATAAAAACACGCGAATTATGAACCAGCCACTGGGGAGATGACACGCCATCGTCCCCTACCTCCAACCCTGTAACTTTACCTGCGGATTTAGATCCGCGGCTAAATTCGCAAGTTGTTCCCAAAATCAGTTCTAGGCCATGAAAACGACCCCCAAGGACATGGTTAGGTTCGTCTCCCTCTCCTGAGTATAACCATGTCCATCACGAGATCCAATTTCACCTGAAATTCAAATCCCTAAAATCTAACACAAAACCCTAGCCATACGGTTATGGGGTTACAGTCCACATAAATGAAATAAAATATTGCCAAAAGTTCAGAAATCTCATAAGCATCACAAATATGTCAAAGATTTTCCAGAAAGATGCAAGAATAGAGAGTTAAGGTTTGGGAAACAGGGCCAAGAAATGGGACACTTACAGCGCATTTTGATGGATATGAGAGCTTGTTAGAGGTTGGTGCTGCTTCAGTGATTGTCAAGGAAACGATTGAGATCGTTCTTGGCTTCTGAATTTGCCTCTAAGTGTGATTTTGGTTTCACACTTTTTCCACTTTTTTTTAAGTTTTGTTTTCACTATTCTTGCAGCCTCTTTGTCCCAATTTCGTGTGCTTTTACTTGTATATGTAATATGCAATGCATTAGGTCAAGAATTATGCTTTGAATCTTTGCACATCAATGCCATGGGATTTGATTTGATCCACCATTGAAAGCTTGCCTAATTTGTCAAAAATACAATCCTTTTGCACATGGAATGCTTGATACGAGTTTGATGTTGTCCATGATGATGATGATTAAGTCCTGAAAATAGCTAAAGATCTTATGTAATCAAGTTTTGGGATTTTATTTGATTTAATTTGATTTAAAATGAAATAATTCAATAAAAAATCAAATAAAATAATAAAATTGATAAATGGACACAAGGCTGAAGCTAGGACACGTGTGCAATGTGGAAAGTCCAAATCAAGTGGAAAAGAATGGGCCCATTTGACAAATTTTGAAATTTTGGGGATAGTTGACTTTTGACAATTTTGCAAAAATGCCCAACTTCAACAATGCATAACTTCTTCAATTTTGAACATTTGGAAGTTTTCTTGGACTTTTTCGAAATCTTGAGATATCTTCTAACCAACCCTTTTGGTCGCATCTCATTTTGATATTCCATTCTCAAGTTATAAGCTTTGGCAAAAAAGGTGTTTTTGTTTACTTTCAAAAATGACCTATAATGTCCAAATTTGTAACTTTTTGTGAGTGCATTTTCTGATATTGGGGTATGAAGATGGATTGTAGGAAATTTCATCCTATTCAAAATTAGCTTTGGATGGGTCATTTATCATAAAGTATGAGAAAGTTATGCTTGGTTAAAGTTGGTTTGACTTTTCCTGCAAAACCCTAATTTAGCAACTTTTGAGTCTTGATGAATTTTGAGCAATCCTTGATGAATCATGATCAACCCTTGATCAAATGATGAAATATACTTAAAAATGAGAATGTTGACAAAAAATCTTGAGGTTTGACTATTTGTAGGCCACATTTGACTTTTGCCCTAGCACAGTCAATTTTTGGACCCTTTGAGCAATTGACTGAGCAAACTTCCTCTGCAAGGCTTGAAATTTGACATGGATGACCTTGAGAACATACTAGGACACTAGGGAGCATTTGAGGTCATTTGGACTCAAGTATATTGATGCAACACAAAACCCTAATTTGCGGCTGACTGTCTTAGGAGATAACTTGGCTGTCCCACTCTTGAGCAATCTTGAGCCACTTGGAGATTTTTCTTGCCATGTTTTGAGAAATATGAGAGGGAAAATTTTGGGGTACAACAACAGTTATTCTCTAACCAGTTCATACCCAAAATTACATCTAAACCTCTTAACGGTAAACAAACCAAATCAACAACAAAGTCTCTGTCGAAGATCGACAAGGGACACTTGATACACACCGAAGAAGTAGTCACGGACCCCTTGGTTGGAGTATCGACGACCATTTCTCCATCAAAAGAAGACAACACAAGACCCAATATTTCAACAAAATCAGCAGCAATAAAACAATACGTAGCACCAGTATCAATAATAGTGATTAAAGGAGTACTATTAATGAAACATGTACCTCTAATAAGTCTGTCCTCAGCAGCTGTGTGATCCTCAACCAAAGCAAACACTTTACTACTTGACTGAACCCTCTTTGGTTTTGGACACTGGCTACCAATGTGCCCTTCTTATTTATAGTTGAAACAAACCACACTCTTGTGCTCACACTCAGATACAACATGTCCATTCTTGCCACAACAGAAACACCTCTTCACTTCAGTGGTGCACACATTACTCTTGTGTCCAGGTTTCCCACAATTAAAGCAAATCACACTAGCAGGAACATCTCCCCCGCTAGTCCTATGACCATGAGTAACTCTTGCTTACCCTTACCAGCTAGGGAATCATAAGGCTTACCACGATTCTGTGGGTGCCTACTCCTCTTCTCACTGATAATCTTGTAATGAGCATTATTATCTTCCTCATAGATCCTGCAGCTATCAACCAGATCAACAAAGACACGGATTTTCTGATATCCAACTACTTTCTTAATCTCTGGGCGCAACCCATTCTCAAACTTAATACACTTCGAAAGCTCAGCATTTTCCTCAGCGTAATGCAGATAAAACTTGGCCAACTCAGCAAACTTGGTAGCATACTCAACAACAGACTTACTTCCTTGCTTCAGCTCAAGGAATTCAATTTCCTTCTTGCCACTGACATCTTCAGGAAAATACTTTCTCAAAAACTCCCTACGGAACACAGCCCAAGTGACGTTCTCACCTGCAGCTTCTAACTTCTGATAAGTCTCTAGCCACCAATCATCAGCCTCGACTGCTAGCATATGAGTCCCATAACGAACCTTCTGCGCTGGAGTGCAATCCATCACGCGAAAGATCCTCTCAATCTCTTTCAACCATTCCAAAGCTCCATCAGGGTTATACTTTCCCTTGAACGTAGGTGGTTTCTCTCTCTGGAAAGTCGCCAAGCTACAAGATCCAGCATTCCTGTCAGCATTCGGCTGATTTTCCATTGCATGAGCCATTGCTTCTAGAGCAGCAGCAAGAGCAACATCATTCCTTCCAGCTATCTCAACTTCTCACTACAACATAAACAACGATTAGAACTCAAATAACAATACTCGATTGTTAGACAACTATGACTCGACGACAAGGTCGGACCAACCTTTTGCTTTGATACCAACTTTGTAACACCCCAATTCTACCCCAAGCAATTATGCAAAATAAATCATAGTTATAAAATTTCAATCATACAAATGAATCGGGACGTCCCAAATTCTTCTAACAAATTCATTGCATTCGCCATGGATATATAACACTTTTTCATAACATCGGATGAACCATCAACATGACATCTTTCATTAATTAATTCAACAACTACGCAACGTAATTCTTCTATAACATCTTTAAACAAAACAGCAACTACGAAACATCTCATATTTAATGATAATCAAATTAAATTCAACAACTAAAAATCATCAATCAAAACAGCAAGCGTTCATCCCCCCAAGTGTTACATATCAGAGCAATAACACCGACTCGAACTATTGAAGGTATACAACCTTCACTCTCGATTACCTGCACGTTACCAACATAGGGGCAACATTCAAACATAAGGGGTGAGATATCTAACAATATAATAAAGTGCATGATAATTAGTATATTAAATTAGATCAACAGCATCACCACTTCTCATCTCATAATCAACAACAATCTCAACAATAATATACATTCATCAACATCAAAATACACTTCTTTATGAAATCATATAATGTGACTCAATACTATGCAAATGCATTGGAGCAAAACTCCCATCTCAAAAATTTGCCAATTAATAGAGGTATCAACAAGGCATAGCCTTCATCTCAAAATTTGCCAATCCAGGCCATCTCAACGAGCATAAGCTCCATCTCAGAAATGCAATGTATGCGACACAACCATGAATGTAATGATAACACCCAAGTTGACAACATCTCAAATTATCATCTCAAAACATCTCAAATTAACATCTCAAAAATTAACATCTAAAAAACATCTCAAATAATCATCTCAAAAACATCTCAAATAACCAAAATAATTCATAAATAACTTCTCATTAATAACACAACAGTATTTAATTTCTACAGTAAATCAACACTGTCATTCTGCAGCTCTAACATCATGACCGTCACTATTCCTATCGTTATAGCTCAACAACAGCTTCTAGCATCTAACGTTCATCATTCTGCACAACACAGTGTAAAATCCAACACAACTTCTGACCATGCAACCTCTAACCAACACAGTTTCTAAATACACAACTTCTAATGACGCGACCTCTGGGCGACACAATCTTCTAACTACTATAACTTCTGACTAATGCAGCCTCTAATCAGATGCAGCTTCTGATTATCACAACTCCTAGCTAACCTCATCTTCTGACCACTCAACATCTGATCAGATACAACTTCTGATCATCTTATCTTCTGACCACTCAACCTCTGACCAGATACAACTTCTGATCGTCTCAGTTTCTGACTAACCCCATCTTCTGACTAGTGCCATCTTCTGACTAAATACAACTTCTGATCATCTCATCTTCTGACTAGTGCAACTTCTAATATCAGAATTTATACCTTTCTCTAGGCCACACAACTTCTAACAGCTTATGTCTAACTTCAGAACTTCTATCTTGTGCTAATCTAACGCAACTTCCATCAACATCTTTCTAACGTCAGAACTGCTAATTTTCCTTAACGTTATTATCCTAATTCCTTTTCCTGTTATCAACCTAATTAGGAATAGTATCTAACGCCATCCCTAATTGATTCATTATTCTGAAACAACAACACACAATCCTTCCTACATATTCTGCATTTTCATAATGGCAATTGTTCTGCGCTTTCTGCACTGCAATAATTCTACGTCTCTTCTTCCCTGTTCATCACTACAGATTCATACTTAAAGCCCTAAACTTAATCTAATCGCGACAATTCTTCACCATAAATTACCTTATAATTCTACAACAATTACATGATATCAATACATCATTATTCATCGAAATTCATCAATCCTCATTATGCATCAATCATATATTCACAATTCAAGAATAAAATAACGATCACCTCTAACCCCATATACCAATCATCATAAACCCAATTATAGAGTTAGAACCCCACCCTTACCTTGGATTGAAGGTTGCTCTACAATTCCGGTTGGATTCACGTTCTTGCCGTTTCCCACGTTCTAGCAGCTTGCACGTTCTCTTCCAAATCCTTATTTCTTTCTACTGCTTCTTTCTTCTCTTCCTTCTCACAAATAATAGAATGACCTAATATTCTATTATTCCTTATTGGGCTTAAAACCAACACACCCCCTTATTACTTCTATTCTCTCAAAGTAAGCCCACATTAAATAATATTACACTTTTAATATTATTTCACCATATAACATTATATCTCTAATATTATTTCTCCACTTAATAAAATAAATCCAATTAATTATAACACGTCTTCATAAATATTCCAAAAATAATTTAATTAAATAATTAATTAAATTACGGGCGTTACATTCTGCTCCATTTGTACCACATGCATGTGCATAGTAATAAGTTGCATTCCACGTTGCATATTCGAGTTGTTGTGTTGATGAGTTATTTGTGACATTTTGTTGATGTTTTATTTTGATTAATATTGTTCAAAGTTGTGAAGTGGTGATTTTGCATAGAGTAATTCTAATGTAATATTTATCTTACATCTGATTATATCGTTTGATATCTCATCCCTTTTGTTTGAATGTTACCCCGATGTTGGTAACATGCAGGTAATCCAGAGTGAAGGCGGTTTACCTTCAGTAGTTCAAGTCAGTGTCATTGCTCTGATACGTAACACTCGGGGGGATAAACGCTTGTTGTTTTATTGTTATTATTATTTTAGTTGATTGAACTTTAAGTTGTTATTCGTTAAATACTTGTTATCTGAAGTTGTTTTAGTTGGATAAAGATGTTATATTCTTTAAGTTGAATATTTGATTCCGCTGCGTAGTTATGAAAGTTGTTGGATTGAAAATATTAATTTATGTTGTTGTTGGTTCATCCGAGTATACTGTGTTATGTATCTGTAATGAATGTCGTTGTTTTAAGTTGAAATTGTAGCATCCCGATTTGGTTGTCGGAATTTTATAACTCTGATTTTTATATTAATTATCAGGTAGAATCGGGGTGTTACAAGTTGGTATCAGAGAAAGTCAGTCCATCCGACCAAGTTGTCGAGTCGTAGTTTGTCTAACAATCGAGTATTATTACCTTGAGTTATAACCTTTATTTACGTTGTAGTGATAAGTTGAGATGGCTGGAAGGAATGACGCTGCACTTGGTGCTGCTTTGGAAGCAATGGCGCATGCTATGGAAAATCAGTCGAACGCTGGTGGGAATGCTAGATCTCGTAGTTTGTCTACCTTCCAGAGGGAGAATCCGCCTACGTTCAAGGGTAAGTATGATCCTGACGGAGCGTTGGATTGGTTGAAAGAGATTGAGAGAATCTCCTGTGTGATGGACTGCACTCCAGCGAAGAAGGTTTGATATGGTACTCATATGTTAGCAGTCGAAGTTGATGACTGGTGGCTAGAGACTTGTCAGAGATTGGAAGCGGATGGTAAAAATGTCACTTGGGATGTGTTCCGTAGGGAATTTCTAAGGAAGTATTTCCATGAAGATGTTCGTGGCAAGAAGGAAATTGAATTTCTTGAGCTGAAGTAAGGGATTATGTTGATTGTTGAGTATGCTACAAAGTTTGCAGAGTTGGCTAAGTTTTATCTGCACTATAGTGAGGCTAATGCTGAGTTTTCAAAGTGTATCAAGTTTGAGAACGGGTCACTCCCAGAGATCAAGAAGGCAGTTGGATACCAGAAGATTCGTGTGTTTGCTGATTTTGTTGATAGTTGCAGGATCTATGAAGAGGATAATAATGCTCACTATAACATTATCAATGAGAAGAGGGGTAAGCACCAACAGAACCATGGTAAGCCTTATCATGCCCCAGCTGGTAAAGGTAAATAGAAAGTTGCTCAAGGTCAGAGAACTAGTGAGGGGAATCCTCCTGCTGGTGTGGTTTGTTTTAAATGTGGAAAACCTGGGCATAAGAGAAATATGTGTACTGCTGAGGTGAAGAGATGTTTCTGTTCTGGTAAGAATGGACATGTTGTATCTAAATGCAAGCATAAAGATATGATTTGTTTCAGTTATGGTGAAGAAGGACACATTGGTAGTCAGTGTTAGAAGCCGAAGAAGGCGTAAACCAGTGGTAAAGTGTTTGCGTTGGCTGAGAATCAGACGACTAATGAGGACAGAATCACCAGAGGTACATGTTTCATTAGTAGTACTCCTTTAATTACTATTATTGATATCAGTGCTACTCATTGCTTTATTACTGCTGAATGTGTTGAAAGATTGGGTCTTATGTTGTCTTCTTTGAATAGAGAGATGGTCGTCGATACTCCAGCCAAGGGATCAGTGACTACTTCTCTTGTGTGTTTAAAGTGTCCTTTTTTGATCTTCGACATAGACTTTGTTGTTGATCTAGTTTGTTTGCCTTTAAGTGGGTTGGATGTGATCCTAGGTATGAACTGGTTAGAGGATAACTATGTTCATATTAACTGTTATAACAAGTCAGTGAGGTTTTCTACTCCTGAAGAATAGGAAGTTGGTCTATTGTCTGCTAGACAGTTGTGGAAGTTGATGCAAGAAGAGGCTAAGATGTTCTCGTTAATGGTGTTGTTATCTGTTGAGAATCAAGTTATAATCGAAGAATTGCCAGTGGTGCATGATTTTCCCAAAGTTTTCCCTGATGAAATTCCCGATGTAACACCAGAGAGAGAAGTTGAATTTTCTATTGATCTTGTACCTGGTGCCAGGCCTATTTCTATGGAACCATACGAGATGTATGCATCTGAATTATCAACAAGACCTCTTATGATTAGATTTATTTCTTCCAGATTAAAGATAGCAAGACGAAGACCTCTTCTGGTTGGATTTACTTCTTCCAGTTAATGATATGCAAACATGCAAACCTCTTCTAGTTAGAGTTGTTTCTTCCAGTTAATGACATGTATTCAATAGACCTCTTATGTTTAGATTGATCTTTACTAGTTAATGACAGGAAATCAACATACCTCTTCTGGTTAAGATTATTTCCCCAGTGAAGTTGTCAAACAACAGATCTCTTCTGTCACTCTGGATGGCATCTGTAAGCCCATCTCTGATGAATTCTTTATTACTTCTCCAAATGGCACCTTAAGCCCATTCCCGATACAATCAACTAACATATCATCAAGTGCAAATTTCTGGGCACTCTAGTGTTCAATCATCTTCCACCTTCAAGTCACGAATGACGGACCCGTCAATCTAACTCTTCAGGTTTAAGAAGATTGAACAGGGGCACCAAGAAACCCTCAATTTTAAAGCAAACAAAGCAGACAAGTAAAACAAGTAAAAGTTATCTAAGACTCTAAGATAACCCCTCTTTTCTTAAGTACTCCCCAGCTGAGTCGCCAGTTCTGTAATATGGTGGGAGAACTGACTTGTTTTTCATTTTATTGCAAATGTTGCGGATAGCTAGAGTTTCCACCGACTTTTATTTTATCCAATTAGGAAAGGGTAAAAGAACAGGAAAGACCTTGAAGATTTTGAGTTCAGGGGGTAGGTTATGAAAAGGGAAGGTGTTAGCTCCCTTTTCATCCATAGTTATCTACGGGCTCTTAATCACTTAGCTCACTTTGAAAATTTTCTTTTTGTGTGTGTTTGAAAAATATTTTGAAGTTTAAACTTTGTAACGATTCTTGTATCGGTCCTCAAGAATGCGTACATAGTGTTTTGAAAATATCTTTGAAAGTGTTTGTGTAAAATGTTTTTTTTATTAGCAAGCGATTAAAAGTTCTACCCACTTAATATCGTTCTTGTAATTTTCCTTCTCCTCTAGATAGTTATATCCATACTATTAGTTAGTATGAAGCCCTATCGTTGGATGTGAAGGGACGAGCGTAGGGTCATCGTATGGTCATCGAAGGCAACTAGTAAGAACGCTTTAGCAATTTTTGTAAGGGACTAGATCATTTATCGAAAGGCAATGTCGAAAGGGTCATTGAGGGACTATGATCTTTTATTCGAGGGACTTTGCTAAAGCATCCCTTCTTTTGAGGGACATGACCGTTTTTGTTCTAAAGGCAACAAGGGAGGTATTATCTTTGAGCTTAGGGTTTTCTAACGTTTGGTTTTTATCTTTCCATACAAATCCTAATTACTAAGCAGTAAACATAAAATAGTACCAGGAGATAAAAGCAGAAACGTAAACCCTAAACTATTACAATGCTTTAGGGAAGATACATAAATAGTGAAAATGCAAAATAAAATCCTATAACTATTACATTCTGGAGCAATTACATAATAATAAAATGCCGAAAAAATAAGCTATTATTACAATTGCGAAACATATACAGTTTGTTCAATAAAATAGAAATAAGAAAAGAAAAATAGGAAATTGAATGTAAGAAAAAGGGTTTTTTGTGATTTTATATGGAAAATAATTTTAAATGATAATAATAATTAAAACCTAAAAACCTAATTAATTTAATAATTGAGAAAAGGTTAATTAATTAAATTATTAAAAGGTTAATTAAAATATAGAAAACCTAATTAATTAGGGTTAGTAAAAAATATTAGGTTAATTAAAATAATTAGGTTAATTAAAATAAATTAGGTTAATTAATTTAAAAAATAATTAGGATTTACTAAGGAAGAGAAAATAGGGTTAGGAAAACAAACAAAATAAAAATGCTAGTGGTGGATGTTGAAACCCACACCCTTAGCCTCCTGCCCAGCAAGACTTGCGACTGCGCCAAGCGCGCACTTGCGTTAGGGGAATGCGTGCAATGCAATACATATTAGAACCTGTAAAAACATAAAAATATGAAATAAAATCCCAAAAGGCAGGGATCAAACCCACACCCTGGTACAATAAGACCTTATCATGCGCGCGCTTGCCACTGGGGTGGCTATACATCCCGTTACACAAATGAAAACAAATAATTATATAATCAACTCAATTAACTGGACTGGAGAAACGCCGGAGCCCTAGCTCCGATCATCTTCTCCGACGAGTATGTTTTATGTTCCTGCAAAATAAAAGAAGTCAGCGCCTAAGTGGTACCCTACCCCCCTAATTCAGGCCTTGCAATCTCAATGGAAGCATTAGTTTAGGCTAAAACATGTTGGATTAAGAGATACGAAGAAAACAACTTAAAATAGTGTGACCATGGCCAAACGTGATTCAACCATTATGGGGGCCATACGATGGCCTCATCCTGCACATTGATACCTCATAAACACATTAGTAAGGTTAATATGCATTAAAACACAAAGAAAAACAAAAATGAAAATTCATGCATGAATGTCAAAACGGAGATGCATGGATGTGTGTTCAAGCCCTTTGGATCTTCAAAGATGATCCATTCTTACCCTATAGTGCTTCAGAGATTGAATGGGACAAGTATTTGGCCTTGAGAGAGGCTGCAAGAGAGGGTTTTGGTTTGCCCTAGTTTTGAGAATTTTTGAGATTTTTAGAGAGGCTTATTGTGAAAGGTTTTCATGTGTTCTCCTTTATGAAATAATATGAGTATGTAGAGCTGGATTAGGTCAAACAAATGTGGGCTTGGACCTTGTACGAAAGCATTTTATTTTATCCTTTTAATTTTGACTTTAAATAAATAAAAATCAAAATAAATAGAATAAAAACCCAAGGGGTGCATGGATAAGTTCAGAGGTCCACAATGTGGTATTATGCACGTTTGGACCTTGAAACATCAGCCCACTAGCCCATAAACTCAAGTTTGGTCACTTTAGATTTCATGCATTTTCTCAAAATTTCCCAAATTGCATCAATCATAACTCTCTCAATTTTTATCATATGAAGGTGATCTTTGACTTTTTGGAAAGCTAAAGATGTTCTCTACAATATCTATGTTGATAATTTTTGCATTTGAGGATTTTATATTGATGTAAGTTGTCTTGACAAAAAGTGTTTTTTGTTGACTTTTGAAATGACCTATAATGTTTTGGCCCATATATCTCAAATGAAGCATTTTTTGGGACTTGAGATTAGAGAGATAAAGTTGTATAGAATTGAATTTCCTTCAAAATGAGATTTGGTTGAGAAAAATCTGATGAAGCATGTGAAAGTTGTGCTTGGTCAAAGTTTAGTTGACTTCTTCTTAAGAAAATCCTAATTTAGTAACTTTTGAGTTTTGATGAATCTTGAGTTTTCTTGATGAATCATGATCAACCCTTGATCAAATGATGAACGTGACTTCAAAATATTAATGTTGACAAAAAATCTTGAGGTTTCATTGTATGTTGACCACAATTGACTTTTTATCCAATACAGTTGATTTTTAGTCATATGAGCATTTGACTGAGCAAACTTGTGATGCAAGACTTGAAATTTGTCATGAGCATTCTTTGAGACATATGGGGAACCATGAAATCCACTTGAGGCCTTAAAAACCCAATCTTCCTTGAGAAAAGTGAATCCCTAGTTGTAGGTCCATTGCTTAGGAGGAGAATTTATCTGATTAATTCTTGAGCAACCTTGAGCAATTGAGAACCCTAGGAGCATGAAAAGGTATCTTACAGAAAATGGGAGGGCAAATTTTGGGGTACAACAATTACCATTTACAAATATATGCATGAAACAAGATTAACATTTATCGAAGACTCTAAGAGTTAGGATAATTTTTAAGTCATTCATGAATCCCCACAGAGCAATCTCCATGAAATTATCTCTACAGAGCTATCTTCACAAGATCGTCCCCAACAAAGATATATTCCTCAGCAAGTCTAATATGCCTATAGGCAGATATTCGGGCATGTTCCAACAGTTCACCTCCATATCCCTAATGGATAGCTCGACCTGATCAAAATCCCCAATAGATCCCCTTGTGGATAAGGAAGTTTGATCATTTCCCCATAATACATTGGAGACTTCCTTAGTGCAGCCTATCCAATTCCAACCCCCATCAGATTTTATTTCCTTGACACAGTTTACAGGAACTTAATTCCCCAACTGAGTTTATTACTCCAACGCCGTATTTCCATAACAAAATTCTCTTCTCCAGCAGGGTTTAATCAAAGTTGTTATCCCCAGAAGAGTTGCTACAGTATCTGAAACCTAGACTGATAGCATGCCAAAGGAATATTCATCACTTTTATCCCCAGTAAGGGTGCATAAGAATTAAATCCTTCAAAAAAAGAAGAATGGCGAACCACAGACTCTCCTTGAATGCCTTTATCCTCAAGCTGAAGCTGAAGATGCCCCAGTAGAGTATCCTCAAACAGAAAGTAGGAATCCCCAGAAAATTATTCCCAAGAAAAGTTGAAGAAACACTTTCTTTATTCCCAGCAACAATTCGGGATTTATTTTCCCCAGCTAGACATTGTTACAAGGAGCTACCGATACGCTTCAATAACTTATTGCGTCCATACATCATATCACAATACATCATAGCATATGAATACAAAAATGCATATAACATCCTCATTTATCTTGAGAGCATCATTAATGCATTACATGCATCACGATATTACATAAAGCTAATTTTGTCTTTTCAGGTAAAATTCAAAAACAGGCGAATATCATCAACAATTTTCAAACAGGTCACAAATTAATTCCCTAAACAAGACGTGACAACTATCTATATGACTAGGCGGTATGAATTCCGGAAATAGGACAAGTTTACCAACAAAAAAAGCGGGTCAGAGATTAATTCCCAAAACAGGATGGATAAACTATCTATATGACCAGGCGATATGAATTCCAGAAATAGGACGAATTTACCAGTAAAAAGTAGGTCACAAATTAATTCCTGAAACAGGACGAGACACATATCTATATGAAAGGCGGTATAAATTCCCGAAATAGAACAGGTTTATTAATGAAAAACAGATTATAGATTAATTCCCTATACATGATGGGCCGACTATCTGCATTACCTAATGTGTTGCACCCTAAAATTTTTCCTCTCATTTTATTCAAAACACACTCCTAGAGGTCCTCAAATACTCAAGGTTGACCACGAATTGACTAGACAAATTCTCTTCCTAAGCAATGGATTTCCAACTAGGGTTTCATTTTTCAAAAAGAAGTTTGGGTTTCAAAGACCTCAATTGATTTTAATGCTTCCTAATATGTCCTCAAGAATTATCATACCAATTTTCATGCCTTGCATTACAAGTTTGCTCAGTCAATTGCTCAGATGACTGGAAATCAGCTGTATTAGGTCAAAAGTCAATTGTGGTCAAGATACAGTCAAACGTCAATATTTTTGGTCAACATCAACATTTTGAAGTGATATCCATCATTTGATCAAGGTTTGATCATGATTCCTCAAGGAATGCTCTCAAATCATCAAAAATCAAAATTGCTAAATTAAGGTTTCTTAGAGAAAGTCAACTGAACTTTGACCAGGCATAACTTTCACATGCTTCATCCATCTTGCCCCAACCAAAGCTCATTGTGAAGGAAATTCAATTCCCTACAACCTTTCTTTTGTCCTCAAGTTCAAAAAATGCATCATTGGAAAGATATGAGCCAATACATTACATATCTTTTTGAAAGTCAACAAAAAAGGCATTCTTTGTCAAGGCAAGTTACATCAAGATAATTTCTTCAAATGCAAAAATGGTCAAAAGAGAGATTGAATAGGACATCTTGGGACTTCCAAAAAGTCTAAGATAATCTTCAAAATATAAAAATTGAGCAAGTTATGGTTTACACAAGTTGGGGAATTTTGAGGAATTTCAAAAAGTATACATTGAGCAAAATTGTATTTTTAGACCAATGGGCCTACTTTTTGGACTTCAAGCATGCTCATAGTGTCTTAAAGGACCTGTAAGTCCATTTTTGCATGGCTTTTTATTTTATTTGCATTTATTTTGATTTTTATTTAATTTAAAATTAAACAAATGGAGATAAAATGCAAGAAAAATGGGCCATGACATTTGGGTTTGGTTTGATCAATTGAGAGGCCCATATTTTCGTGCAAGATACATTAGAGAGGACCAGGTAGATGAAAGGGACCAAAATGGCAAGAGAATAATTCAAAAATTGCATTTTTTTCAATTTGTGATTTTGTATTCAAAACATGGTTAATTGCATTGATTCTTGCCATGTTTGTTCATTCTCACATCTCTCTGTAAACACAGAATGAAAATGCAAGCAAAGGACACAGAAACATTGCCTAAGAAGTGTTCAAAAATTCCAAAAAATTGTCCAAAGTTGTAAATTTCAAAAACACAGATTCATCCTTTTTCAGTCCAAACAAAGGATCGAGCACTACTCCTGAGGCTCCCAGGAGGCTAAATCATCTTCCAACATGCCTGAAGTTGCTTGAAACGGGCCAACCGAACCACCTCCATTGGGTAAACTTTTTGCATTTTGATCTTTCAATACACGCAAGTTAAATAGATCTAAAGCATACATTCATATTTATTTGATCATTTTGAGTCATTCTAACGTGTTACATGAAGAGTTAGAGGCTTAGAATGCAGGTTACCATTTTTAGGGTTTCAAAATGGCCAAGCTTCGAGCAGGAGGATACATGCCATTTTAGGTCATGCCATTTCCATGGTTGAATTCGTAGCATGCAAAATAGGAGGGTAGCCTGAGTTTGGGGCCTCGATTCCACGTATTTTTGCAAGTGTCGTTTTTGAGACGCGCACCAAATCCATCATAGTTATTGGGCTCAGCCTCATTTGGGCCTAACGAATTCCAAATTACACCCCCAAAATTGCTTCTAATACCGGGCCCATGCTACTTTTTTTTTGTTTTAATTTATTTATTCCTTTTAAATCTTTTTTAATTATAATCATAAAATCAGAAAATATCACAAAAAGTGTAGATTTAGGTATTTTTAATTTAATTATTTTGACTTTTTATTTCATTTTAAAATAAATTAGATTTAGGTTGCAAATCTTTTTCTTAGTAAATACAAAAACATGTAGAATTAACTTTCTTTTATTAGTTTTTATTTTCATTAATAATCAATCATTTTGTTAATTAATTAATATTAGGTTTAGCTATTTAAATAATTTTAATTTAAACATTTCTTTTAAAATAAACAAGAACAACAAAGAAAACTATTTTCTTATTCACTTAGAACTTTTTTAGGGTTTTAAACATTCCTTTTAATTCGCACGCATTTAGTACTTTCGCATCATTACCCTTTTTAATGTTGTATTTGCCCATGGATTGTAATAGATTAATTAGGGTTTCTTTACTGCTTTTATCCCCTTTTGGACTTGTAATTTCCCCCCCTCCCTGAAGCCATGTAATAACTAGTTTAAATTTCGCATTTTAATTTTCCGCACTAATATTGAACTGTTAGATGTATGCCTAATAGGATTGTGTAGCGGTGAAAATCGGAGATCAAGCTATTAATTAACTTGACTCACAAAAGCAAGAGTCGCCACCGCGCTTTATTATTTCCAAGGGAAAAGGGAAAAGAGCGAAACAAAACCCTAAAATATGCAATGTATAATAATACTTAAAAGTAATGAAAATACCATGCGTTTTGAAAAGAGATCGAGAGTTCGAGGGTTGGTTATACAATGGGAAGGTATTAGCACCCAATGCATCTGCGGTACTCCGCAGGAACCTTTTTGAAATATCTGTTTTTGGTTGAAATTGTTTGTTTGATTAAAATGGTTCGTCTGGCTAAAAATCGGTGTTGGAGAGATTTTGAAGATGCGACGACCTAGTGTCGAAGTTTTGACTTAAAAGGTGTGAGTTTAAAAATGGAGTCTTTTGGGAAAATTATCTTGAGTTTAGCAAAATAGTAAACAAACAAAAGATGAATGAGGGTATTCGCACGATTGGATCAGATGTGTTTGATAACATGAAGTCAACAGATTTAAATCTTTCCCTTGGAGTAAGCAAAATAAAATGAACATCAAAATATAAACATTCAGAAGTTCACAAGAAAATAAATCTGATAAAAACAAATTAATGATCAAGAGGCACCGAGGAATTGAAATGACAGAAATATACAAATAAAAAGGAATATAACTAATTATCTAAAGAAGTTATTCGAACTAAATTAAAAATTACTTACTAAAATAATTCTAAACTAATTACAAATTCTAAGGTTATAAAAAAAAATCTAGTATTATTGAATTTGATCTAAACTAAACTAAAGCTTTAAAATTTAGTAAGTTAAATCTAGATTAAATTAAAATCCTAAGGTTACTAAATTAAATCTAAAACAAATGAAAATTTCAAAGTTACTAAACTAAATCTAAATCAAATAAAATTCTAAAACTACTAAACTAAATTTAAATCAAATAAAAACTCTAAAGTTATTAAACTAAATAAAAATTATAAACTTATTAAACTAATTCTAAATCGAATAAAAATTATAAAGTCACTAAACTAAAACTAAACAAATAAAATTCTAAAGTTAACTAAATAAAATCAAATAAAATTCTAAAATCACTAAACTAAAACTAAACAAATAAAATTCTAAAGTTAAATAAAATCAAATAAAATTCTATAGTTATTAAACTAAACTAAAACAAATAAAATTCTAAAATTTACTAAATGAAATAAATTCTAAAGTTATAAAATAAAACTAAAACAAAAACAAAATTCTAAAGTTAGTAATTATGATTCTAAATATTTTAA
The DNA here is from genome assembly GCA_948472305.1 of Vicia faba. Lineage (NCBI taxonomy): Eukaryota > Viridiplantae > Streptophyta > Magnoliopsida > Fabales > Fabaceae > Vicia > Vicia faba. Next base: position 242,536,604 of record OX451737.1, read on the forward strand.
AGTTATAAAATAAATCTAAACTAATTAAAAAAATTCTAAATTAATACTAAACTAAATCTAAATATAAGATTTACTAATATTTTTTTATATTTTTAAGCATAAGAATGAAGACAATCAAATATAAACATATTATCAATGTCAACACATAATCATAACAATCTCGCTTAATGTTAAAGCTAAACATCCAAATTCAGTTAAATATACACAAAACCACTCCATAAAGCATAAAATAGCAACATAATAACAATACTATATAACCAGAGTGTATCATCATTCTTCAACGAGAAAACAAGAGGAACATTAACCTCTAGCTTTAAGCTCCGCAAGCCGCCTCGACAAATCATCCTCATCAACCTTCTCAGCATCCTTCTCCTTAAGCGGAACAGCATGAGCAGCAGGCTGAGGAAGCCCAACCGACACCTCAAGTCCATAATCATCAACAACCTGTTGCATCAAACTGTTAACCTCACCTTCCGGCGTGGAAAGCGAGGTGGATCCAGCCATAGCACTCTCCATAAACTCCGCCTGCAAAAAAAAGGTCTAAAATCATTAGCATCTTCTTTGATTAATACCTCATACGTACCCAAAGCTTCATCAACATTCTTTTGCAGAAACAGAATCTGAGCCATTATCAACTTCACATCCCTGGCTTCCTTTTCCTTGTTGTCTTCCAAAGCAACTCCAAGCCTTTCAATTACAACATCTCCTTCAGTTATACGAATCTTAATATCTAGTTTGTATCCATGCCGTCTCCAACTTGGCTGCAGATAGGACTGATAACAGAGAAAGATCTCTCAAAAGGAGAAGGATGGAATTGTGCATCCCGCCTACGCTTACAGCCAATGTTATTATCAACAGGCGAACTCTCTGCCGCGTCAAGCTTCCTTCGTACGCCTCTCACAACTTGTTCTTCGGTTGGAGTCAGGGGAAAAATCTGACGACTTGCTAGGCAAAGGGAGCTATGGTTATCATACAGAATTCTCTGGTTACAGTTTTTATCACAGATGTGTGTCAGCCCTGTGAGCCTGCAGCGAAACATGTTTCCGCAAACGCGTTCGTTCTGGCATTTCCAGTCGCATTTGTGAACATAACTCGGACCATCATGGCCCAAAATACTTGACAGATAAATAACATTTGAAGGAGCTGCAACCATAGAATTTCCATATACCTCCATTTCTTCAATCCGATTAGAAACTTCTAAGATTTCAATCTAAATTCACTCCAACTTTTCGGCCTTCCCTGAATCGTATGCTTTTGAACAAAGTCAAGCTTCAAAGTCTTCTTCCACAATACACCTACAAAAATGAGAGAGAAAACACCTAACAAATAAACAGAAATTAACAAGAAAAGGAAGGGAAAAAAATTCTTAACACTCTCTCTTTCTCTCTCTTCTCTCTCTCTCTCTCCACCTAAACGGAACTAACAAAATGGAAATTAGAATGGTGGGTTTTATGTGTGTTTTTTTTTGTTTGACAGAGGGTGAAGGTGATGTTGATGGAAGGTGGGCGAAGTGGGTTTGCATGTGGATGGTGTGGTGATGAAGAAGGTGATAATGGAATAGCAGTGGGAGTATATGCGTGATTTTCTGCTAATGCTTTGTTTTTGTTTGTTTTTTTTGTTGTGTATAGAAGAAGAGATGAGAGGTTACTGTGTATTGAAAGTGAGTTGTGTTTTGGTGATTTTGTATCGATCCTCAATTTCATCCAACAGCCAATAGGAATAGAGTATAGTGTAAATAATATATTTTGTGATCAAATAGTCCTTAAATGATAAAAATAACCAAAAAACTAAATGTATTAAAATTAACTCAATTTAAAATGATTTTTTTTTGAATATTTTATGAATAAAAAATAAAGACCCAAAATGACCGAAAATGATAAAAAACGGACGAAAATTTATCCGAAAAAATAAAATGAACACATTAAAATAATCTACATGTCACAAAGATTAAAGAAAAATATTCAAGAAGTCAAAAATCAAAAATAAAATAATAATAAAAATATCATACTAAACAGACGTTTAAGGTTAAAAACGAGACTTCGAACTGTACCGAAAAAATAAAGCGAGCATACCGTCATAATCTACGCGAAGCGCAGATTCATAAAATGATCGGTAAAAGGTGAAAACTTGAAATATTTTCTCGCTACTTTCCCGCATAGTGTCGAATCGCTTTTAACAGTCTGTCTATAAAACCGAAATATTTTATTATCGACATGTAAACAATTTGGAGCAGTGCAAGAAAATAGTAAACAGATAAAAATGAATGAAATGAAATGTCGGGTATTTTACAACTGAAAGACGATGCAAACTTTGATTTAAACTGACTTTTTCTGGTCAACTTAAATACGACTAATGATGCAAAATGTGATGAATGAAGATATTTACTAATGATTGTGACTAAATAACAAAATATGATATGAAAGTGCGACTAAAACATATTAGGGGCGAAATTAGGGTGCAACAGTTGTGCCTTGATGAATCAGTCTTCGAGAATCCACAATCAACCGTACTTCGGGCTTGGGAGACTCAAAACTTTAATTGAGGCGCGACACCTGATGCTCTTGATTCAGACCTATCTCTGCACATGAAACAAAAGAAAACATGAACATACACCTTTGTATGCGATTTGAAATTAGTGATACATGGGCTAAAAATGTTCAAAACACTTGACAATCTTCGCATAGTCAATGCTTGAAGGTGAGAGGTTAAAACCGACTGTATTTCGTGACCTTGACTTATCTTTAAAAATGCAAAAATAAAAATGGGATCTTAGGTCAAAAATTGGGGTACAACAGCTGCCCCTATTTAAGTTTCTTCTATCTGGAGATATGAAGATTGGGATCTTCAATTCGACGAGATGGAAGGGACTTAAATATAGAATACACAATTTTTGGCCTTAAGATACCGCGATTATGTTTACGATATGATATGAATGTGATGTTTTGAATTTTATGGGGAATGACGCCATATGAGACAGACTAAGCTGGAGAAACCAAGCACATTATATTGTGATCCCACAGAGGAAGAGGTTGTAACTCCACTGGGGAAACAAAGTCATAGACTTCAAATGAGAGACTCTTGAATGATTTACATCAGTGTTGAGACTGGAAAAGAGATGATTTACATCAGTACGAAGACTGGAAAAAGAAATGATTTACATCAGCACTGTGACTGGAAAAGGAAATGATGGACATCAGTACTGAGACTGGAAAATGATTGACATCAGCACTGTGGCTGGAAAACAAAATGATTGACATCAGCACTGTGGCTGGAAAACAAAATGATTGACATCAACACTGTGGCTGGAGATAAACATCTCTGATTTCTGAATTTTACCAAGAACGGTAACACATTGCTTCTTTAACCAAGATATCGCTTGAAAAGGATAAAATAACAAACTTCCCCACAAGACTTTTCCGAAGGGGTGCCATTTGCTGAGTAGACATTATTGTTGGGGATACACAAGCTGCTCAAATAAAGAGACCGCCACTTGCTTCCTTTCAAAGGTGTCAATAACATACAAGCTGCTCATGAAGGGACTGCCACTTGCTGCCTTCAAAGAATATTAAAGCACACAAGCTGCTCATGAAGAGTCCGCCACTTGTTGCCAAAAACCCACAAGCTGCTCATAAAGAAGCTGCCACTTGTTGTCTTCAAAGAATATCAAAGCACACAAGCTTCTCATGAAGAGTCTGCCACTTGTTGCCAATAACCCACAAGCTGCTCATGAAGAAGCTGCCACTTGTTGTCTTCAAGGGAACAATAACACACAAGTTGCTCAAATAGATAAGCTGCCACTTGTTGTCCTCCAAAAATACTAACGTACAAGCTGCTCATGAAGAAGCTGCCACTTGCCGTTTTCCGTACAAGCTGCTCATGAAGAGACCGCAACTTGCCATTTTTCAAAGATAACAATAACACACAAGTTGCTCATGAAGAGACCGCCGCTTGCTGTTTTTTCAAAGGTAACAATAACATACAAGTTGCTCATGAAGAGACCGCCACTTGATGTTTTCAAAGGTGACAATAACATACAAGTTGCTCATGAAGAGACCGCCGCTTGACGTTTTCAAAGGTGACAATAACATACAAGTTGCTCATGAAGAGACCGCCTCTTGACGTTTTCAAAGGTGACAATAACATACAAGTTGCTCATGAAGAGACCGCCGCTTGCTGTTTGTCAAGAGTATCCATAACACACAAGTTGCTCATGAAGAGACCGCCGCTTGCTGTTTGCAAAGATGTCAATAACATACAAGCTGCTCATGAAGAGACCGCCGCTTGTTGTTTTCAAAGGTATTAAAGTACACAAGCTGCTCATGAAGAGTCTGTCACTTGTTACTTTCAAAGATACCAATAACCCACAAGCTGCTCATAAATAGACCGCCACTTGCTGTCTTCAAAGAATATTAAAGCATACAAGCTGCTTATGAAGATTCCGCCACTTGTTGCTTTCAAAGATATAAATAACACATCATGAAGATATTGCTGGAGGTGAGAATCAATAATTTCATCGAGGATGGACAAACTGCTCATGAAGAGACCGCCATTTGTCGTAGAGAAATCAGAAATAATCAAACTGCTCAAATAAAGAGTCAGTCGCTTGTTGTCATGTCGATATTCCAGAAGAAGGTTGTGATAACACTGCTGGGGAATAAAGTTCATCTTCAATGGGGAATCATGAGTAAATCCTTCTTAAGGAGACCAAGTATTTGCATTGCAAAATAAATGCACTCTTTATCTAGGTTTCACAGCCTAGAGATATTCACAGGGTATCGTTCACAAGAGACAAAGCTCAATCCAGGAATAAACTGGAGAGAAAATAGTCAAACAAGACTCCACCCAATGAGGAAACAACTCAAATAGGGATTTATCCTATCCAGAGATGGAAAAGGAAAGCTAAAGCAAGATTCTTCCACGAGAGTTAACTCAGTGGAGAATTAGAAGAAGAGGCTCACTTTCTGCTTAAGTTGACACTCTATTTGGAAAGATCAAATACGCTATTTGAATAGACATAACCAAGGTATACGTACTCAAAGACATCAACAAATACAACTGTGCATGCATGATGCAAGTGTGAATGAATAAATGAATGTCATGTATATGCTGACAAAACAGACAGGGGAGATAGACAGAAAATGATAAGACATCACAGTACAACTCGACACTCGGCTAATCTCAACAGGATGGTAACATTACTGGAGATAGAAAACAAAAGCCATCATTGGAATAAAGTCCTTTTACAAGGCTTAAATCTCTTTGGAGAGGAAGATATTTTCAGGTAGAAAACCCAAAATCCAGTCTTCTATTGTCGACAATCCATTGAAAGGATAACAACACGAACAATGCTTCAGCTGGAAAAGTCATGCTTAGCTGGAGATACTGGGAACACCACCCTCTGATAATGTATGAAAAACATATCTTGACAAATCTGAATTGCCCCTGGGACTAATTTTGGATGCCCCAAGTTTACTGCTGATGAGCTGCATGTTGCACGACAATTCTTGCGAATAGCTTCACTTCTAACATGCCCCAAGCTATCTGGTTGATGAGGAGAAATCGTCTCAAGAGGATTTTACAAAAGACCTGGCATTCACCATGCTCTGGTGTCTTCAAACTCTTAGAGGAATTCATCAAATCTCGACGTGATTGCCCCAGATTGACTGTAGTTGGCATAATAAAGTCTTCAAATTCTGCCCCAAACGAGTAAACAAGTTGGGAAAAGCATTAACTGGGAGAAGCGGCATATTTGTGCTCAAGGTCTTCAGGTGACATGCCCATGGATATGATTTTTTCTTGACGTGATCCGCCAATTACTCAACATAGTTTCAAGCCTTAAAAGAATAAACTCATCACTGGTGCTTATGTGAGCTTCCTTGATATCAAACAAATGTTTTGCAGTTAGAAAAAGTTTACAATGAGAATGAAAATTCTAATGCAACAGTTATGTAAGTCTTGAAGATTTTGAAAGATATCGCACAAATTTCGCGAGTTAAAGCACCATTTATTTTTGTATAGGAAAAACATATGATACCAACATAACTATTTAGAACATTCATGGGAGTCAGGAACACTATCTCATTGAAGTATGCTTTCAAAATAACCTTGCTTCAATTAGGACTTTTGAAGGTTGTAACGTGGCCTGGTTCATGGTTTTTAGAAAAAAGATTTTTAAGGCTCAAAATATTTGGTGCCCACCCATTCTTCATGATGTTCTCCAACCCTATGTTCAGTTAATTCAACATGAGCGTTCATCTCTCAAAAGAATTTTGTGACGGTCAAGGAAACGACGAGGCTTTCGGAGTAGAAACCACCCTCATGTCTTCATGTTTGTAGTCACCAATTTGTTCTTTGCTGAGGACTTTTCTTTGTAGTCCTTTCTTTGCAATTTTTATTTTCCCTAATTTTTGCCTGAACTAATTTTTTGAATTGATAGTCCAGCGGGATGCCTTAATTTTGCCTAAGTCACACGTTTTCATGTTTTTTGACTTAGCAGGCTTTTTCTTTTTTCTCGATTTTTGACTTTTTGAACAAAATGTGTGACATTAGCTTGCATTCGCTGGTTGAGAGGATTGTGACTGCCTCGTTTCTTGATGAATGAGGGATAACATTGTGGTTCCAACCTCTAGATTCATTATACATGAAGGATAGCCCTCGTGGTTTCTCTTCAAAAAACATCTTCCTTATGAATTTCGAACACTCAGTCAGATTAACTAAAAACTACCCTGCCCTAGGTTAAAATTCAAGGTTTTTTCGTATAGAAAAGAAACTTCTGCTTCAAAGGCTCAAAAGGGGTTAGCAAGGGATTATCTTCCTTATATCTCCAGTGTTTAGGGATTTGAAACAATGCCTGTACATCATCAGTAAGATTTTATCCAAAAGCATGCAACCAGAGATTTTGTGTTCTTTAGATCATCATCCTCCCTTCAATCTCTGCCTAGGCAAGAGAATGGGCAACAAGTTGGTATCATAATGCCAAAAGAAATTTAAGATTTGAAAACAAAATGAGTGAAACGAATGAATTTCTTCAAGACAAACATACCCATTGTATTAAGATAATCATTCAGATGCAAACAAGTTCTTACATGCAAACAATGTTTTGATAAACAAGAAAAATTACAAAAAGCATGAATAAGTTAATAATCTAGGAAGGCTTTCCATCTGGACTTGAATTACCGAAAACATCCTTCAAAACTCAAAGTGACCATCAATCGTGTTTACTCTTCGGCACGTGCTTGATTTGAACTTCAAAACCAACGTCCTTGAATGACAATCAGTGAATACTTTTATCATCGCTTCCTCCTTCTTAGAAGGATTAACTTGGGTAGCAACCAAAATTTCGACCAAACCAGTTAAGTGCTCCACACTAGCTTTCAAAATAGTCATCTCTCTACGGAGTTCAGAAACCTCTTGCTTGATATTCTCCATTGTCCTCTTAGCGTGAGTGTTGTACTGGTGAGACCAAAGGAAAAGTGAGACTCGAAAAAAGTCCTTTGAAAGTGAAATAAAAATGTAGAATGATACATGATATGCAAAAGAGAGTTTTTATTTGATTTTCAAGGAACTCAAGATATTAAGTTGTAAACATCAAAGTATGAAGATAGAAGATGAATTTTGAATTGGATCAAAGCGTTGATCAAGTTATCATCAAGATCAATCATCCATTTTGGTGGATTAGGGTTTTCACCCTATCAACACCCAAGATCCATTGAGCTTGACGAAACTTGTGATGTTTACAAAGGAAGACCTCCAAATTCCTTGAAAGTCAAGTGAAAAGGGTTTTATGGATGCATGAATGCATGGCTATGCAACAACCACAAGCAAGGTCACAAATAAAGTCGAAAGGTTCAACGTCACGAGCATGGAGTCAAGGTAAGGAACACCCCCAAGGTATGTACTAACAGTTTAATCACACCTGTAGAACAAGGTTCTAAGAGTTCCCGGAGTCTACATTCCTCCTTCGGATATTACCAACGTCTTGATTACTCAATAATCAGCAATATTCTCAAGAGAAACTCATCCGAGCATAGCATCGCGTAACAATTACTTCCGGATTACTCCGTTATAATCTCCGCGCTACACCTAAAAGGCTAAGATGGGTTAGGGTTCTATGGTTCCCAGCTTCTCTGGCTCCCAGGACGAAAATAATAATGTCTTCCCGATTACTCGGTAAACAAATATTACGTTCAAAAGGGCCTTCCACTGAGTGGGGGATCTCATGCCTCCTTCTTCGGGATTACTCCCTCAAAGTTAACATGACTATACCGCCCGTCCTATTCCTAAGTGTAACTTAGTCCGGGTATAGGACTTGTCCTTTGTAAATATTATCAACACCCAAATAATCACAATATATACATATAATCAAACAATCAAATAATGATAAAACAGATAAAACAAATTAGGCTTAACCCACTTAGGGATGGACCAGCAAGAGGTCAATCTCTCCCCAGCAGAGTCGCCAATTCTGTAGCGGTGAAAATCAGAGATCAAGCTATTAATTAACTTGACTCACAAAAGCAAGAGTCGCCACCGCGCTTTATTATTTCCAAGGGAAAAGGGAAAAGAGCGAAACAAAACCCTAAAATATGCAATGCATAAAAATACTTAAAAGTAATGAAAATACCATGCGTTTTGAAAAGAGATCGAGAGTTCGGGGGTTGGTTATATAATGGGAAGGTATTAGCACCCAATGCATCTGCGGTACTCCGCAGGAACCTTTTTGAAATATCTGTTTTTGGTTGAAATTGTTTGTTTGATTAAAATGGTTCGTCTGGCTAAAAATCGGTGTTGGAGAGATTTTGAAGATGCGACGACCTAGTGTCGAAGTTTTGACTTAAAAGGTGTGAGTTTAAAAATGGAGTCTTTTGGGAAAATTATCTTGAGTTTAGCAAAATAGTAAACAAACAAAAGATGAATGAGGGTATTCGCACGATTGGATCAGATGTGTTTGATAACATGAAGTCAACAGATTTAAATCTTTCCCTTGGAGTAAGCAAAATAAAATGAGCATCAAAATATAAACATTCAGAAGTTCACAAGAAAATAAATCTGACAAAAACAAATTAATGATCAAGAGGCACCGAGGAATTGAAATGACAGAAATATACAAATAAAAAGGAATATAACTAATTATCTAAAGAAGTTATTCGAACTAAATTAAAAATTACTTACTAAAATAATTCTAAACTAATTACAAATTCTAAGGTTATAAAAAAAAATCTAGTATTATTGAATTTGATCTAAACTAAACTAAAGCTTTAAAATTTAGTAAGTTAAATCTAGATTAAATTAAAATCCTAAGGTTACTAAATTAAATCTAAAACAAATGAAAATTTCAAAGTTACTAAACTAAATCTAAATCAAATAAAATTCTAAAACTACTAAACTAAATTTAAATCAAATAAAAACTCTAAAGTTATTAAACTAAATAAAAATTATAAACTTATTAAACTAATTCTAAATCGAATAAAAATTATAAAGTCACTAAACTAAAACTAAACAAATAAAATTCTAAAGTTAACTAAATAAAATCAAATAAAATTCTAAAATCACTAAACTAAAACTAAACAAATAAAATTCTAAAGTTAAATAAAATCAAATAAAATTCTATAGTTATTAAACTAAACTAAAACAAATAAAATTCTAAAATTTACTAAATGAAATAAATTCTAAAGTTATAAAATAAAACTAAAACAAAAACAAAATTCTAAAGTTAGTAATTATGATTCTAAATATTTTAAAGTTATAAAATAAATCTAAACTAATTAAAAATATTCTAAATTAATACTAAACTAAATCTAAATATAAGATTTACTAATATTTTTTATATTTTTAAGCATAAGAATGAAGACAATCAAATATAAACATATTATCAATGTCAACACATAATCATAACAATCTCGCTTAATGTTAAAGCTAAACATCCAAATTCAGTTAAATATACACAAAACCACTCCATAAAGCATAAAATAGCAACATAATAACAATACTATATAACCAGAGTGTATCATCATTCTTCAACGAGAAAACAAGAGGAACATTAACCTCTAGCTTTAAGCTCCGCAAGCCGCCTCGACAAATCATCCTCATCAACCTTCTCAACATCCTTATCCTTAAGCGGAACAGCATGAGCAGCAGGCTGAGGAAGCCCAACCGACACCTCAAGTCCATAATCATCAGCAACCTGTTGCATCAAACTGTTAACCACACCTTCGGAGTGGAAAGCGAGGTGGATCCAGCCATAGCACTCTCCATAAACTCCGCCTGCAAAAATAAGGTCTAAAATCATTAGCATCTTCTTTGATTAATACCTCATACGTACCCAAAGCTTCATCAACATTCTTTTGCAGAAACAGAATCTGAGCCATTATCAACTTCACATCCCTGGCTTCCTTTTCCTTGTTGTCTTCCAAAGCAACTCCAAGCCTTTCAATTACAGCATCTCCTTCAGTTATACGAATCTTAATATCTAGTTTGTATCCATGCCGTCTCCAACTTGGCTGCAGATAGGACTGACAGCAGAGAAAGATCTCTCAAAAGGAGAAGGATGGAATTGTGCATCCCGCCTACGCTTACAGCCAATGTTATTATCAACAGGCGAACTCTCTTCCGCGTCAAGCTTCCTTCGTACGCCTCTCACAGCTTGTTCTTCGGTTGGAGTCAGGGGAAAAATCTGACGACTTGCTAGGCAAAAGGAGCTATGGTTATCATACAGAATTCTCTGGTTACAGTTTTTATCACAGATGTGTGTCAGCCCTGTGAGCCTGCAGCGAAACATGTTTCCACAAACGCGTTCGTTCTGGCATTTCCAGTCGCATTTGTGAACATAACTCGGACCATCATGGCCCAAAATACTTGACAGATAAATAACATTTGAAGGAGCTGCAACCATAGAATTTCCATATACCTCCATTTCTTCAATCCGATTAGAAACTTCTAAGATTTCAATCTAAATTCACTCCAACTTTTCGGCCTTCCCTGAATCGTATGCTTTTGAACAAAGTCAAGCTTCAAAGTCTTCTTCCACAATACACCTACAAAAATGAGAGAGAAAACACCTAACAAATAAACAGAAATTAACAAGAAAAGGAAGGGAAAAAAATTCTTAACACTCTCTCTTTCTCTCTATTCTCTCTCTCTCTGTCTCCACCTAAACGGAACTAACAAAATGGAAATTAGAATGGTGGGTTTTATGTGTGTTTTTTTTTGTTTGACAGAGGGTGAAGGTGATGATGATGGAAGGTGGGCGAAGTGGGTTTGCATGTGGATGGTGTGGTGATGAAGAAGGTGATAATGGAATAGCAGTGGGAGTATATGCGTGATTTTCTGCTAATGCTTTGTTTTTGTTTGTTTTTTTTGTTGTGTATAGAAGAAGAGATGAGAGGTTACTGTGTATTGAAAGTGAGTTGTGTTTTGGTGATTTTGTATCGATCCTCAATTTCATCCAACAACCAATAGGAATAGAGTATAGTGTAAATAATATATTTTGTGATCAAATAGTCCTTAAATGATAAAAATAACCAAAAAACTAAATGTATTAAAATTAAATCAATTTAAAATGATTTTTTTTGAATATTTTATGAATAAAAAATAAAGACCGAAAATGACCGAAAATGATAAAAAACGGACGAAAATTTATCCGAAAAAATAAAATGAACACATTAAAATAATCTACATGTCACAAAGATTAAAGAAAAATATTCAAGAAGTCAAAAATCAAAAATAAAATAAAAATAAAAATATCAGACTAAACAGACGTTTAAGGTTAAAAACGAGACTTCGAACTGTACCGAAAAAATAAAGCGAGCATACCGTCATAATCTACGCGAAGCGCAGATTCATAAAATGATCGGTAAAAGGTGAAAACTTGAAATATTTTCTCGCTACTTTCCCGCATAGTGTCGAATCGCTTTTAACAGTCTGTCTATAAAACCGAAATATTTTATTATCGACATGTAAACAATTTGGAGCATTGCAAGAAAATAGTAAACAGATAAAAATGAATGAAATGAAATGTCGGGTATTTTACAACTGAAAGACGATGCAAACTTTGATTTAAACTGACTTTTTCTGGTCAACTTAAATACGACTAATGATGCAAAATGTGATGAATGAAGATATTTACTAATGATTGTGACTAAATAACAAAATATGATATGAAAGTGCGACTAAAACATATTAGGGGCGAAATTAGGGTGCAACAGTTGTGCCTTGATGAATCAGTCTTCGAGAATCCACAATCAACCGTACTTCGGGCTTGGGAGACTTAAAACTTTAATTGAGGCGTGACACCTGATGCTCTTGATTCAGACCTATCTCTGCACATGAAACAAAAGAAAACATGAACATACACCTTTGTATGCAATTTGAAATTAGTGATACATCGGCTAAAAATGTTCAAAACACTTGACAATCTTCGCATAGTCAATGCTTGAAGGTGAGAGGTTAAAACCGACTGTATTTCGTGACCTTGACTTATCTTTAAAAATGCAAAAATAAAAATGGGATCTTAGGTCAAAAATTGGGGTACAACAGATTGCATGACAAGAATTAAAAACAAAACGTTAGCAAACCTAACACCAAAGATAAATAACTGAAACATAACGCACTCGCACATGCGCACCTCTAGGGTACTCCCACTTTAGTTACCTTTGGAATAAAACAGTCATAACTCTTGAACGTGAGAGATTTTAGTGGAAACCCTCTGGTTCAAAGATCATAAAATGACCCTTTTGATGTTGTCTTGGTACATGATCTTAAAACCTTAGGGGTGTTAATAAAGTATCTTTCTAAGTTGTCTTTGTGACTCTACGATGACCCTCGATTGTCCCTCAAACATCCAATGACAGGGCTACCTACTCACTAATAGTAGGATAGCACTGTCTAAAGAAAAAGAGGAAAAGAACAAACCTTTTCGAGTAGGTAGATAGTTCTTAGATGCTTGCTCAAATAAAACAATTTTCCACACATACACTCTTTTCTAAAAAATATTTTCAAAGACACTTTGTATACGTTCTCCACAACACGAGAAACATTACAAAGTTCGCCAGACTAAGGCGTCTTTTCAAAATACTTTTTCAAACACACAAACACAAGGCATTTCCAAATGAGCTAGCAACTAAGAGCTTATAGATAACTATAGATAGAAAGGGTGCTAACACCTCCCCTTTCCATAATCTACCCCCCTTACTCAAAAATAATCTCAAAAGGTCTTTTTCTGTTCTTTTCACCATTTCCTTTGTTGGATAAAAGAAAAGTCGGTGGCGACTCTTTCTTACCACAACATTTGTGAATAAAAAATGCAAAACCAGTATAACACTCGGTTCTGCCACCGTATTACAGGATTGGTGACTCTGCTGGAGAATTATAAATAGTGGGGTTACCTTAGAGTTAGATCATTTTAAATTACTTTCCTTGTTTGCTTTGTCTGCTTTATTTTTAAAGGGTTTGCTACGGTTATTATTAAAGATCCTATACCCATATCTGGGGCACCTTGTTAGGTAAGTAGCAATAAACCATGGAGGCTGTACGGCATAGACCGATACAGACAAAGTGATGGCTACTTTAGCGTGATACTCTGGCTTGTACTAATGTTCCTTGAGTCATTCAAGGATAACATTAGGCTTCCTCATATTGTCATTAAGTGCTAACTGACATTTAGAACCTTTAATTGACTCATCCTAGCCATTATAAAGTAGTGAGATAGCCGACTTTGGTTACGACCAAAGATTGGTTGATACTCGATGCTACACTCATTGAGATTGTACTTTCGGGATATTTCGGCTGCAATATTTCGATGCTTGTGCTAAAACAATGCCTGAGAGAAAGGTCTATGATTAGATATCCCTTAGAACTTGGTTACTATTACTAGGACTGGTTGAGCCAACTGAAACTTAAAGAGGGTACTTACCTTTAAAACCTCGTGCAATCCTTTAAACCTAAGGTCTTTGTGTGACTTATTTGCGTCTGCTGTCTTTGTTTTTAAGCATAATCATAATATCATGAACATCATAACATATCATTCACACTAACCATTTCAAGGACTTGGGGATTTATCTCTTCTCTGTTTTGTAGGTTATGGGTTCCGCTCGCAGAAAAACCATCCGGATCAACTTCGTAGAAATTCCTTCAAAGCTTAGGGATTTGGTCTTAAGAGTTCCCAAAAGCTCACCATTCAACAAAAGATATGGTAACTTGCTCAGTTTCGTTACTACTGATTTTGACGAAGGTTTAATGAGCATCCTATTCCAGTTCTTTGATCCTAAGCACCATTGCTTCACATTTCCATACTATCAGTTAGTGCCCACATTGGAAGAATTCTCTAAGCTACTTGGTTTGCCTATATTGGAACAGATACCTTTCACCAGTTTAGAACAAGATCCAACTTCTGAAAATGTTGCCATAGCCTTGCATTTGAAGCCATCTGACATTGAATCCAGTTGGGAAAGAAGAAGTGGAGTTAAAGGTCTTCTTGTAAAGTTTCTGATGGAGAAAGCTCAGATATTCCTAGACGCCATGAGTTACCATGCTTTTGAAGATATATTGGCTCTTTTGATCTATGGGTTGGTTTTGTTCCCTAATTCAGACCAACTTATAGACGTAAATGCCATCAACATTTTCCTTACTCACAATCCAGTACCTACATTGCTCGGGGATATTATGCACTCACTCCACACCTGTACTATGAAGAAATGAGGCACTCTTATGTGTTGTATGCCATTGCTCTATAAATGGTGTATTTCGCACCTTCCTCGATCAATAATGAAGAATGAGTTAGGCTTAATATAGAATCAAAGGTTAATGTCTCTTTCTCAGTCTGATATCTATTAGTGTCCTCGCTCTCAAGAAGACATCTATTTTATTGATCACTGTGGATAATTTCCTAATCTGCCACTCTTTGGCATCAAATAAGGCATCACCTATAACCCTTCTTTAGATCTACGTCAGTTTGGTTACACATGGAGAGATGGTCCTCCTGATATGCTCATCCAGGGTATTGTGTTCGACTATTTAAATGATCTGTAAGGTTATCGTTAGAGGTTCATCTGCGCTTGAGGCGTGGTTATGAAGACTGATAGTAAGACTTTAGGGAACTTGAACTCCATCCCTTTGGAACCTTACCTCAAATGGGTGAGAGCTCGTGCTCAAAGTCTTATGATGCCATATACTACCATCTTACTAGTGATCTTAGAGCCTATTGTTCAAGGGGACGAGTCTCGCATCATTCTTCATTCTGATATGCCAATAAACTTTGAAGAATTGCAAAGGTCTTGGATCCAACTCAAGGAAGAATGGGACTGTTGTACCCCAAAATTTGCCCTTCCATTTTTCACTCAAGATACTATCCTAGGGTTACTCGAATACTTAATTTGGGCTCAGAAGTTGATCAGACAAATTCTCTTCCTAAGCAATAAGTCAGCAATTAGGGTTTTGCATTTTTCTCAAAAGAAATTTGAGTCTTCAAGGTTTCAAATAGTCTTCATAGGTATTCATGTCTCCTTAAGGATTGTTTAAGTCAGTCTTCAAACCTCGCATTGCAACTTTGCTCAATCAATGGGCCAGATAACTGAAAACGACTACATTGACTTGAAAATCACCCTTTTGCGAGAACAAATTCAAAACGACCGTAACTTCTTCATTATTCAATATTTTTGAATAATTTTTCTTGCGTTTCTCCTTGATGCCATCTCAAATTTCTCTTCACAAATCAAGAACTAATTACGCGTAGAAGATCACCAAAAAATTCGAATGCGTTGGAAGTCGCATCATGAATTTTGACCTAATTTCAAATAACAGTCGTCTGATTGCTAAGAATTGTGATTTCTTCTAAATACAAGACCTTGAGACATTTGTTTCTGCTCATGGTCATATGTGATGTCGCTCATGGGTTTATCTGCAAAGAATCGAAGGAAAATTGTGTTTGGAAGACTTTAAAATTATCGAATCGTCGCAAGGCATTTGTTGATTCTTTTTTTCTTCTTAAACACAGTTTACTGAAGGACTAACTATCGTTCTAAAGAGCATGTTTATTTGGACTGGATATGAAGATTGAGGCTATCATTTAAGACAATCATGATTGTGGATTCAAGTTTGCCAATTGAGTTATATTCTTAAACATTTATTTTGTTTTGGAATTGGAGTACAAGGTGCAGGTTTGTTTGAAATGTAGTTATAAAGTCAGTTGTGATCATCAGGAATTCAAGTAGTGATTTGGAAGGTGTTTTTCAATAATTCCAATCCAATTTAATTATCATGGCACAAGGTATTGTGGAATTCATTCATGGGATGTTGGAGAATTCAAATTTGAATTTCAATTAAAAGAGACTTTACATACTTTTAGTATCATTATGGATTGTTTGTTCAAAGTACAAATTTGAAAAATTACAACATAACAAAGTTTCTTAATGGATACAAGTTTATTCTACAAAGAAGTTTTCTTCAAGTATTCATCAAACACTTCAAGTTGCTCCTCATCAATTTTCCCTATTGCCCATTGGTTTTCTCCTCACATGAAACAAAAGGAAAAAAGACTTTGTTAGCAACATAAACATGAGCATAAAATTTACAAAAGAAAGTATTGAAAGTTAATCATTAGGGCTTGTCTTATGGAATCAGAATTTTTATCTTAGCTTTGCCTATTGCAAATCACAAAAATTTGGTTCACAATAAACAAGGACAAAGAGGTTTAAAATAGGATTTTATCACAAAACAACCCAATATTTGTCCAAACTTTGCTGCCAAGAAAAACAACAGCCATGTTTCTGTCTATATCCAAACTTGCAAACTGCCCAAAGCTGCAAACAGAAGACAGCAATTGCAAAGCAACAAAATAGGCAGCGCAGCAAATAACAGCAAACTGCCCAAGCTACAGCAGGGCATCATAACAAACAAGTCAAACTGCCAAGCAGCAACAATACATCAAGAAGGCAAGCTGCAATGCAGCTGGGCAAGCAAACTGCCCAACTTGTAGCAAATACATAGCACAACAGCAACAAGAGAACAAAAGAAATGGCAGCAATTCAAAAACATCAAATTAATTTGCTCATCAAGCCAAGTATGTCATCACTTTCCTAAGTCATACAAACCCTTCAGAATTTTAAAATAAGCAAAGACTGCTTTTGTTTCATAGAAAGAGGAAAGAGAAAAGATGAAAGGGATATCACCACAAACCAATGCAGTCCAAAATCCTGCTATGTGCCAAAATCTCTGTCCAAATAACATGCATCAAAACCTGTAGCCCAACATTTGCACACAAATAGGAAGATGGAAACTACACTCAAAGGTTTCAAAGTCAGCATACCATAATGGATCAAAATCCTCAAAAAAAAAAACTTTCCCTCCAATTCTGACTTATCAGCTATATATATTACAGAGACCCATCAGATATCAAAGGGGAACTCAGAACCAACAGATTTACAAAATCATCAAAAATACATAGCAAAGCCATCACTGTAGAAACCGGAAGCCATAAATATTCAAGCCACAAAACCAGAACCAACAAGTCAGTCAACAAAATTTACAGCATCAAAAGATATTATCATCAAACACCATCATTAACAAACCCTTGGTCTCAATTCACAACTCAAAAACCAGTAAAAATAAAAAAAAACTCAGTCAAAATTTCAACAAACCCTCCGTCTCAATACACAACTCAGAACCATCAAACATCAAGCCAAGAAGCATAACAAGCGTGAAGGATAATCAACAGAAATATAAAAGCATACCTGAGTTGATCATCCCAAGCTTCTAATTTCGTCGACAACAACCACAAAGCATCATCAGTAAGCTTCAATCTCTATTTATCTTGGTCGTCACTCATATTTTCTTGTTGCCCTATTGATTGAATAAACTTCTGGAACCCTAAGATTTCGTAACTCCCACATAAGCCAAATATGCATTAGATCCTACTTTTTTTTCTTCTGTTTTAAGCAAATTAAGGGAAGAAAACGAGATGAGCTTACCGAGTATGAGGTAGTTATAGCAAACAAGTCCCAAATAGATTCGAGTTTGACCATGAAACACGAAACCCCGAACCAAAGGTCTGATTTTTGAGCTAAGAATGAAAATGGAGACTGATTGTTGAAGCTGTACCGTGAGATTAGAAATTCCCATCGATTGTTAGGTAGAGAATCGTGAGACAGAGAGAGGATGAAGCGAGAGAGAAGGCAGAAGCGTGAAGCAGGAGGCGCGGGTAGATTTAGGGTTTCCTTAGAACCCCAATTTTTTCATGTTTGAAGCAACTGGGTCTGGATCAGAGTTAACCCGGCCTGACCCAATATTTCTTTTTTTTTTATTTTTCTTTTCTTTGTATGCAAAATTTTCTTTGGGCCTTTACACACCATACACCTTGACCTGAATTCACACCCCCTAGTGGCCCATTCTAATTATTTCTTAACTTGTCCTTATTTTTAGGTTTCATTTAAAAAGGAAAACATTCAATTTATTTTCTTCAAAGAAAAACACAATAAAGTGTTAATCTTGTTTTAAATTTAGTTCTAATTTTTTTTTAGGAAATTTTGTAGATAATTTTACTAATTATTTTCGTACTTAGTTCTAATTTGTTTATTTAGTTTCTTAATAACAAAAAAAAACCTAAAAGACAAAATATATACAAACAATTTAATTTCATTAAATCAATTATTTTATTCTCTTTAATAGAATAGATTTTTAATTCTCTTTCCAAACTTTTTTCAAACAAATGCTAAGAATTTTATTTCCTTATTTTTACTTTGTTAATTAATTTTACTTCATAAATTTGTTGTAATTTTAATTATTTGTTTGATTCGATTTGATTGTATTGATTGTCTATTTTGACTTTTAATCGCATAGATCCATCCCCATTTGTAAAATTGTACCCCCTTTCCCAAAGCTCTGTAATAGCATAGAATTTCAATTTCCGCATTTTATTGTTTACTTATTACTGTATAGTAATTAGGCGTGTATGACAAGATTTAAAATCAATCGGTAGATAACCTAATTTCAACAAAAAAATAACTTGAATCAAACACACTTTTTTTCATACGCGCACCTCTAGGGTAACCTCGTTTGTTGCCTCAGAAACACAGTCATGTCCCTCGAATATGGGACGCTTTAGCAAATGACCCTTCGATAAAAAAGATCGTAGTCCCTCGATGACCCTCGATGTTGCCTTCGATAAAACGATCTAGTCCTTTACGAAAATTGCTAAAGCGTCCCATAAGTTGCTTTCGATGATTGGATGATTGACCCACGCCTATCCCTTATCATCCAACGATGGAGTTTCTTAACAAATCAATGGTAAGATAGCAATATCTAAAGGAACAAGAAAAGAACATTTAAGACCTTTCGAGTAGGTAGATTCGTTCCTAGTTACTCGCTTGCTCACGACAAAAACATTTTACACCAACACTTTCATCTCAAAACATTTTCAAAAGACAAAACCTTTTGCATACGTCCTTGTAGAGACAAGAACCATTGCAAAACATCTTTTCAAAACACTTTCCAAAACACAATCCACAAACACATCTTTGAACCATCTTTCGAAACAAAACTTTGTATGCGTTCTTATAAAAATGAGAACCATTACAAAGAGATTTCTCAAAACACATTCAAAGCCCACACCACAAGCACACTGTCAAACAAAAGCAAGTGATCTAAACGAGTAACTAAGAGCCCATGGAAAACCATGGATGAAAAGGGTGCTAATACCTTCCCTTTTCATAATCTACCCCCCGAACCTGAGAAATAATCTCGAAAGGTCTTTCCTGTGATTTTTTACCTTTCCTTTTGGATAAAAGAAAAGTCGGTGGCGACTCTTGCTATCCGCATAAATGCAAACACAAATGCAAAACACCATGTCAGTTCTCCCATCGTATCACAGAACTGGCGACTCTGCTGGGGAAAATTTTTTAAAAAAGTGGGGTTACCTTAGGGTTAGATCACCTTTACTCGCTTTCATTATTTGATTTGTATGCTTTATATTTAGTTCCTTGTATTGGGTTTTGCTTTGATCCTCCACCCGGATCTGGGACACCTTTATAGGTAAATAACAATAGATTGTGAAGACTGTACGGTGTAGACCAATATGGTTGAAACAATGGCTATGTTAGTGTGACGCATTTGTGGGTACCGGTATCCCTCGTGGTGAATCAAGGAGAATACGGGGCCGCTGAGTGGCGTCATGAAGCACTAATTGACCTTAGAACCCTAATTGAACAAACTTGTCCATTAGGACATAGTGAGGTAGCTGGTTTCTGTGTAGAGCTGAAAATTGGTTGATACTCGATACTACACTCATTGAGGCTAGACTTTTGGGATATCTCGGCCGCAAGAAAAGATTATTGTGCTGAGATAATGCCTAAAAGAAAGGTCGATGATATTGAGATCCTTTAGAACCCGATCATTATTTCTAAGACAGGTTGAGCCAACTAGACTTCAAGAGGGTACTTACCTACAAAACTCATGCAAGTCTAAAACATAGGGATTTGTTTGTTATGTGTGTATATATTTGCTTGTACATAAACATCATAAGCATCATCAACATCATATGCATACTAACTAACCATTTCAAGGATTTAGAAATTTATCTTTGTTTTTGTTTTATAGGACATGAATTCTCTCCGAAGAAACACCATCCGAATCAGCTTTGTAAAATCACATCCTCAACTTCAAGAGCTAGCCTCAAGAGTGCCCGGGGATTCTCCTTTTACCAAGAAATATAGTCGACTCCTCAATTTGGCTACATCCAACTTCCAAGAAGAGATGATGTGTGTACTATTCCAATTCTTTGATCCCGTATATCATTGTTTCACTTTCCCGGACTATCAGTTGGTACCTACACTGGAAGAGTTCTCTCTAATCTTAGGGGTGCACGTGCTTGATCAGATACCGTTTACCGGTTTAGAAGGGATTCCAAAACCTGAAGTCATCGCCAAAGCTTTACATGTGAAGAGGGCCGACGTCATAGCCAATTGGGAGACAAGAAGCGGGGTTAAAGGCTTTCTAGCTAAGTTTCTATTGGAAAAAGCTCGTTCATTTTGGGATGACATGGATTTTTAAGCTTTCAAAGACATACTAGCTCTCCTCATTTATGGTTTGGTTATGTTTCCCAATTTGGACCAATTCATAGACGTTAATGCCATCAAAGTCTTTCTCTCTCGCAATCCTATACCTACCTTACTAGGAGACATCTTGCATTGCATTCATACCCGCACCATGAAGAAAAGAGGCACCCTTTTGTGTTATATTCCCCTACTCGCTAAGTGGTTCACTTCACACCTGCCTCAGTCAGCATTGAAGAATGAGCAAAGACTAACTTGGTCTCAAAGGATGATGTCTCTCACCCACTCTGATATCCGTTGGTGCTCGAGATCCTTGGAAGATATCTCTATCATTGACCGCTGTGGGGAATTCCCTAATGTACCTCTGCTTGGTATTAGGGGAGGTATCACCTACAACCCATGCTTAGCTCTTCGACAGTTTGGGTATGCCCGAAGAGATGGACCTCACAAGATGCTCACCCAAGGTATGGTGTTCGACTATGACAAAGAAGACCAAGGTTACCGCCAGAGGTTTACACGTGCTTGAGGAATGGTGAACAAGGTGGATAGTAGAACTTTGGGACATAAAAACTCTATCCCTCTCGAGCCTTGCCTTAGGTGGGTACGAGCTCGGGCTCAGAGTCTCTTGATGCCTTACCCTTCCATCCTTCCTGTCATCATTGAGCTGGTTATCGAAGGAGACGTCCCATACACCGTTCTTCATCCTGACATGCCTACCTCTCTCGAAGACCTGCAAAAAGCTTGGGTTCAGTTGAAGGAAGAGAGAGACACCTTTGAAATCCAGTATTACGCCAGTGAGAAGAAGGTTTTGGAGCTCACCAAACTGCTTCATGAAGAGAAAAACCTGAATGCCTACATTGCTCCAAAGAGGATGTGTTCGGTCTTTTTGTCTTAAGAGTTTTGCTGTATTTTGTTTCTTTCTTTGTAAGCCCAAGGAGGCATGATGTATTCAAACTTGGTTTTGTTTAATATGACGTATGTTCCTTTTTTGGTTTGAACAAGTTTAAATCTCTAAATTTCCTTGAAACCATTTGCATATTGCATCTTTATTCATCATAACATCATACAGATTTCTCATAACAGGCCACCTTATCCTTCTACTATTTATTTTAGTGAGATGGATGTTGAACAGACTGTGAAAGATCTTCAGGCGCAGAACACCCAGTTTCAACAAATGCTCTTGGCTCTGACAAAAGGACAAGAGGAGTTGAAGACTCTGTTGGCCAAATAGAAGAAGAAGAAAACAAAGAAACCAACTGGTGTTGTAATCATGGGAAGAAGGTTTAAAGGACAAACCAGACGAACTTTAGACTTTGCAACATCGTTAGGCGAAGGAGATAATCAAACCCAGGAAGTGAACAACAACCCAGCATCCGAAGGGGAGGAAGAGCCTGATTACTCTGAAGAATAATATCCTCCTGCTGATGATAAATACAAACAGCTAGAGGATCATTTGAATGCTATGGAAATTCAGAGGGTACCCGGTTTGGATTTTGAAGAATTAGGACTCATCTCGGGGGTTGTCATCCCACAAAAATTCAAGGTCCCCACTTTCGCCAAGTACGACGGTGCCTCTTGCCCGAAGCTACATCTAAGGTCATATGTCAGAAAGATTCAACCCCACACGGCTGACAAGAATCTGTGGGTGCATTTCTTCTAGGAGAGTTTATCTGGGACGCAGTTGGATTAGTTCTACCAATTGGAAGGGACCAATGTTCTCAACTGGGAAGAGTTGGCCGCCGCTTTCTACAAACAATATCAGTATAATGCTGATTTGGCTCCGACTAGGACGTAGTTACAAAGCATGTCTACGGGAACGGGTGAAGGTTTCAAAACCTATGCTCAAAAATGGAGGGATCTCGTAGGCAGGGTCCAGCCCCCTCTGTCCGACAGAGAATTAGTGGATATGTTCCTAGGCACCTTGTCAGGACCATTTTTCAATCATCTGATTGGGAGCTCCCCAACTGGGTTTACTGAATTAATTATGACTGGTGAGCGGGTTGAGGTCGGTATAAAAAGCGGCAAAATTCAAAGAGATGCATCCTCGAGTATGGTGAAGAAGCCCTTTGTTGGAAAGAAGGAGGTCAGTGCTGCATATGACTTTAGAAATCAAAATAAAACTGACTGTCGCCCGACAATAGGGGTTGTCATGATTTCTAACCCTGCGCCAAATCAGCAGCGAAATTATCAGCGTAAACCAGAAGCGCACTGTGATATGGTGGCAGAACCAGGCTGTTTTAGGAAAATGCTGGTTTGTGTTTTGCGTTTGTGTTTGCAAAATGTCGCGGTAAGCAAGAGTCGCCACCGACTTTTATTTTATCTAATTGGAAAGGACAAAAGCAAAGAAAAATTTCTTTTTCGAGATTTTGAGTACGGGGGGTAGATTATAGAAAGGGAAGGTATTAGCACCCTTTCTATCCGTGGTTTTCCACGGGCTCTTAGATACTTGCTCACCTTTTAAAATTGCTTCTGTGTTTGTGTGTTTGAAAAGTTTTTGTTTTACTTCGATTTAACCCTTGCTTCTGTCTTCAAGAGTGTTACGAAGTCGTTTTTGAAAACTTTGTTTGAAAAGAGTGTAAGTGTGGAAAAAAGTTTAATTTTTGAGCAAGTACCTACTAGCATCTACCTACTCGAAAAAAGAATATTTTTGTTCTTGTTTCCTTTAGACAGCGCTATCCCACTATTAGTGAGTAGGTAGCATCGTCGTTGGAGTTGTAAGGGTCAATTCGAAAGGGACGTACGATCATTAAAGCAATGTTAGGACTCTTAGTAATAATCCTAATGTCTTAAGATCATATTCGAGGCAACATTTCCGAGGCAACCTTTCTGAGGCAACATTTCCGAACGAGGCTTTTGATCTTTGTTTAGACAAGAGAGCGACCACTAAAATACCCTATACTTAATGACCGTTTACCGAAGGCAACCGAAGTGGAGTATACCCTAGGAGTGCACATGTGGAAGTGATTCAATTTCAGGTTATTATCTTTGCACATTTAGGGTTTGCTAACCATTTTAAAAAATTAACATACATTCTTGTCATGCAACCCTATTATCATACATATAACAGTTAATATTTGCGAAAATTAAAACGCGTAAAATAAAGCTACGCTATTACAAGGCTTCGGGAATTAATTACATAGCCAAAAATCCGTAAAACGATAAATAAACGAAAAAAGGTCCTAATTAATCTATTACATCCGATGAGCAATTACATTAATATTGTAAAAATAAGTAAACACGCACGATGAATCGAGGACGAGTAAAATTAGGGTTTTGACCCCGTCTAACCCTAATTAAAAGAAGAGATTATTTTTGTTTGTTTTTTATTATTTTTAAGAAAATAAGGTTTTAAATTAAATGCAAACCTAATTAATAACTAAATTAAATTAAGGAAAGTTATTTAATAGAAATTAGAAATTAGACCCATTTTTGTATTTTGGTTATTTTTAAGAAAAGAAAATAGAAATTAAATTAAACAAAAACCCTAGTTTCTAATTTGTTTTAATTTATTTACAAAGACAAATTAGAGTTATCCTAAAATTAAATGAATTAATTAAATTAATTTTTTTGATAAAAAATAAAACCTAAATCTAATTTGATGAAAATTGATTTTATGATTTTATATAAAAAAAGAATTAATTTTTTGTGTTAGTAAAAACAATTTAAATGAATTATATAAAGAAAATATAAAAAGCAAAAGAAATAGAAAATAGGCCTGGTAAACAGCAGTTTGGGGGGTGCCCTTAGCAGCTTTCTGGGCCCAAGAATCCTGGTCCACGTTGACTTCTATGTTTCAATGTTGCATGTTTGACTAGGGTGTATCATGGATCTTCCCATGCCAAGCGTTGGATTGGATTGGTTGGACATCTGGCTGGTTGATCCTTGAGGACTCATGGTGGACATCATAGAAGCCTGTGCATGGGAATGTGTATGGAAAAATAATATTAAAGACCAAGGGGGACCTGGGGATCGAACCCAGGCCCTTCAGCCTTTTCTCTCTCCCACTGACCAACTGAGCTGGCGTTTCTTGTTGTACAAAGAAAAGAAAACAGTTATTATATTGGAAAAATGAATCAGTTTATAAAGCAACGCGCGAATTTTCAAATGGGCAAATGGGGTGGTGCCACGCCACCTTCTTCTTCCCTTCTCCGTTGGTAAAAGTCAGGGACTTTTACCTACAGACATAAGTCCATCGCTATAACTCCTGCACATTTCAAAATCACATACATGCACGATAAATGAAATCTAATGCTGTAGACCAATTCGTCTTGGCCTTGTGAACATCATGGCACCTTTCTTTTAGGCCAGTTTTACCTGTACAAGAAAATCCCAAAACACAACAAGAAACCACAACAATGATGGATTTCTGTACAGTTAGCGAAAATGCAATTAATGGTTACCATTAGCTTACAAATGCTTCAAAGATTCAGAATATGTAAATGATTCATGCCACAAATGCCAAAATAACGATATTGGATTTCAAAAAGGGAGGGAGGTTGTGAAGCACTTACTTCGCGTTTCTGGGCACAAAAACGCTTGCTTTTGATTGGTATAGGCTCCTTGCACTCCCAGGAAGCGAATGAGATGGCTTGGGAGTCTTGAAAATGCTTGGAAGTATGAAATTAGATCACCACTTTTCTTGAGTTTTTCCAAGTTTGTTCTTCTCTCTACACGCCTCAAAACCTTGTTCTTTTGGCCTGCCTTTGTCCACTATATACCAATGATCGAATTAGGTTTACAAATGTGCCTCCAATCTTTTTCAATTATGGAATTTGATCATGATTTGATTCCCATGAAGATCTTTCCAAAATAAGCCAAAAATCAATCTTTTTATGCACAAACATGCTTTGCACGATTTTATTTTGTTGCTAGCTGTATAAGGGACATGAAATATACACAAAATCTTAATGCTTCAATGATTTTGATATTTCCATGATTTATTTTGATTTAATTTGATTTAATTGAAATAAAAAATCAAAATAAATAGAAAAAATAAAATAAAGTCAAGTGGGAAGAGTCGTGGCTCGTGGACCATGTTACAAACTTAAGCCAAGTACAAAAAGTTGTGCCCATTTGACAAAAATTGCAATTTGAGGTATTTTTGACTTTTGGCAATTTTGCAAAAAAGGTCAACTTCGCCAATGCATAACTTCTTCAATTTTGACTCTATGAAGGTGTTCCTTGACTTTTTAGAAATATTGAGATGTCCTATAAGCAACCTTTTTGGTCTCATCTCAATTGAGTCTTCTATGTTCATGTATGAAGCTTTGACAAAAAAGGTATTTTTGTTGACTTTTCAAAATGACCTATAATGTCCAAATTCATAACTTCTTGTGAGTGCATATTTTGAACTTGGGAGATGAAGATGAATTGTAGGGAATTTCATCCTATTAAAAATGAGCTTTGGATGGGTCCTTTCTCATAAAGTATGAGAAAGTTATGCTTGGTCAAATTTGGGTTGACTTTTCCTACAAAACCCTAATTTAGCAACTTTTGGGTTTTGATGAATTGTGAGTAATCCTTGAGGAATCATGATCAACCCTTGATCAAATGATGAATAATACTTCAAAATGAGGATGTTGACCAAAAATCTTGAAGTTTGACTGTATGTAGGCCACAATTGACTTTTGCCCTAACACAGTCGACTTTCAGGCCCTTGAGCAATTGACTGAGCAAAATTTCTCTGCAAGGCTTGAAACTTGACATGGATGACCTTGAGAACATATTAGGACAATGGTGAGCATTTGGGGTCCCTTGGACTCAATTATCTTGATGCAACATGAAACCCTAATTTGAGATAGACTGCCTTAGGAGAGGGTTTGTCTAGTCAACCCTTGGACTTCCTTGAGCAATTTGAGGATCTTACTTGAAATGTTTTAAGAAATATGGGAGGGAAAATTTTGGGGTACAACAGCTGCCCCTGTTCAATCTTCTTAAACCTGAGGACTTAGATTGGCTTGTCTGCCTTTCACGATCCGAAGGTGGAAGATGATTGAACACTAGAGTGCCCAGAAATTTGCACTTACATGAAGTGGTATCCGTCTTGCGATGTTGAGGATGGGATTATAGATGCCATTTGGAGGTTGATGACAGAAGATGGGCTTAAAGATGCCATTCGAAGGAGTGTCGATCGCCTAAGAGATTCCTTAGCGAGAACCTGTATACCTGTTGTTGAGGAAGACTACGTTGGGGAATGCTGGTCTCTGTCTTGGTAAAAGTTGAATTTTAGGAGCTTCGGTCGTCCGTTATTTTACTGGGGAATCGTCTCTTGGTCGAAGAGGTAAAAATGAACTACTATCTGGTCGTGATCCAGGCTTCATAGTAATAAGATCGACTTCTATGTGGTCGTGCTCCAGGCTTTACAATGACTTACTGAGGAGATGAGATTAAAATTACTATCCGGTCATAATCCAGGCTTCGCAATTTCTCGATTCTTATCTGGTCGTAATCCAGGCTTCAGAAGGAATTAAGTTGTTATTCGGTCGCATCCGGGCTTCAACTTGAATTTAGGGCAAACTAATATCTGGTCGACTCCGGGCTTCTTAGTAATTGTCCAGGTAAACTGATATTTGGTCGAAACCCAAGCTTCGCAGTGTCTTGTACTGTTATCTGGTTGTAATCCAGGCTTCAGTACTTTACCGCTATCTGGTCGTAATCCAGGATTCACGATGTTCTATACCATTATCTGGTCGAATCCAGGCTTCATGGTGTCTTTGGCTGCTATCTGGTCGTAATCCAGGCTTCACAATAACTTGTATTGCTATCCAGTCGTAATCCAGGCTTCACAATAACTTGTTGAGCTGTTATCCGGTCGTAATTCGGGCTTCATGGCTTATGTTTATGACATACCACTATCTGGTCGAATCCAGGCTTCATGGTGTCTCGCACTTCTATCTGGTCGTAATCCAGGCTTCACAGTGTTGGCTCCTAAATTCGACACCCATGTTCTATTATCATATAGATCATTAATTATGAGTTAGAAGAGTTTCCTACATAAGAAGGCTTCGATCAGCTGATCACATCGAAGGCTTATCAAAGAATGACAAGATACTTAGAGAAATTTCTCTAAGTTGGAATCATGTTGTTTTCAACGTCGAAGGAGCAACCTTTCGACCAAAGTCCCTGATGCCCAAGATCGAACGGTTTGAATTTCGAATTGTTGGAGGGAAAACGGTTCCCAGCAGTTACCAAGCGCAACGTGGCGTGGAAGTAGGCGTCGAGGGTTGTGAACGTGCCATGTGGTGTCACCTCGAAGCGATGTAACTGCCCAACAGTTGCTTAGGATTTTTTAGTATAAATACTAAGTGTTCTCGTAGTTATTAAGTGTGTTCATCATTGTATACAAGTCACTCATTTAGATTCAAGTACCCAGCGTGAGAGAAAGAATCATTGAGAATGTATGTGTGAAACACCATTTACCTTAATCGAAATCTTTTACATTCAAGAAGTTTATCGCTTTCACTTATTTATCTCAATCGAAATCATTTACTTAACAAGCCTTTAATGCTTTTATTTACTTTATCAAGCTTTTCTCCATGCAATTTACTTAAAGTGTCTCTACCTTACTTGCGTTAATCACCATTAGGATTAGTCGAAACTCTCTATTTTAAAGCATTTAAACTCTCTAAAATCAGCCATGTCTTAGGATCAATCTGATCGATCCTGCGAGTCACCAAATAAGTTACCTTTTGGAAGATTAGCAGTTGTTTACCATTTTTCACGGTAAACAAATTGGCACACCTGGTGGGACCTTGTGTTGATTTTACGAGTTTAATCGTTTTTTATAAAATATACTCCTTTTTCGAGAGTATTGCATGTTATTGAGAAGTGGTAGAATATACACCAATGAAACCAATACTAGGAGAAGAAGTAGAGAAATGGAGAATCCACCAAACAATGGAGAAAACCCACAAACAAACGTGGGAGCGACGATTATCCCAACCGTAAGCGAAGTGGTAACCGCTGGTTCAATGCCAGCAGTAGCGGTTACACAAACGGGGCCAATACCTTCATTTGCAGGCCCCAGAATGCCTTTGGGAACTCCCCCACCAAGGGGAAACCAAGGAACCAGACCATATGTTCCCCCAGGTTTTTCGATAGTCTGGTCAAATCGAGAACCACCCTACGGCATGCCAACTTCTGAATTGACTAGCCTGGCGAACGCTGCGTCCACCTTTTCAGAACCTTTAGTGAGCGCCTCTTCGCCACTCCAAGGCTCTGGAGTTGGTATGGCGAACATGGGTAGGAACCAACTCTTAGGAGGAACGTCCCACGTAATGCCTAGCCTTACGAATGCCTCGACAGCAGTCTTGAGGCAGCAAATGGACGAAAGCAACCACGACATGGTTCAAATGTTGGCGCAAACTTTAAGTACAATGCTAAATCCTCTAATACAGAATACCACCCAGTCGAATCAGCAAATGACAATGCAAATGTCGCGTCTGGCTGACTTTTTTGAGGTACCCCAACCCATTCGACAGCCCCAAAGGGCACAGATAAGGGGAAACCAAGGCATACTTCTAGAGGAAGAAACCACTATTAACCAAGTCCAACAGCCTGTCGAAGAGAACCTTAGGGTACAAATGGAACAACCCAGGGTCGAAGAGCCGAGAGTTGTAGCCCCGGAAATAAGGATGGTTAATAGAAACCAAAACGCTGACGAAGTGGTTCAACAAATCCAATACCAGAATGTTGGTTTGGAGAATAACTTGACAGCCATGATTGAAAGAATCATGATGCAAAACGGGATGAATACGGGCTTCCGTAGGCCCAACTTCACATCCCCGCTGTCGGAATATGTGTTACAAACGGACTTGCCTCCTAGATGCAAAGTCCCTAAGTTCACTAAGTTTTTAGGGGACACGACAGAATCCACTGTCGAACATGTGGCAAGATATTTAATCGAAGCGGGAGAAATCTCAAACAATTAGAACCTAAGGATTAAGTATTTCCCAAGTTCCCTAACAAAGAATGTGTTTACTTAGTTCACAACGCTCCCCCCCAATTCGAACCACCATTGGACCCAGTTGGAGAGATTGTTCCATGAGCAATTCTACATGGGACAAACCAAGATAAGCTTGAAAGAGTTGGCTAGTGTAAAGAGGAGATTCACTGAGCCTATAGACGAATACCTAAATAGGTTTAGATTGCTCAAGGCAAGATGCTTTACGCAAGTTCCAGAGCACGAGTTAGTCGAAATAGCCGCCAGAGGTCTAGATTACTCCATTAGGAAGAAATTAGACACTCGGTACCTGAGGGACATGGCCCAATTGGCCGATAGGGTTTGACAGGTAGAACGCCTTAAAGCTGAAAAAGCTAGGGCGACGAAAACTCATAAAAGAGAAAAGATAGCATATGTCGAAATGGACGATGAAAATCCAAAAACATTCGACGAACTTATATCCGTCGAGGAGAGTGAGGTCGACTTAGCTGAGTTAAAACAAGGGCCACCATACTCTTGCAAATTACTAGTTCCCTCAAGTGGAAAAAACCCTACTGAGTCTGAAAAGGCCAATGATAGGTTCCCTAAAAAGACTTACAGTTTCGATATTATGAAATGTGATAAAATTTTTGATTTACTTGTAAAAGATGGCCAAATGATAATACCCTCAGGGGTAAAAGTGTCTCCTCTTGATCAAAGAAAGAAAAGAGGCTATTGTAAATATCATAACTTTCTGGGCCATAAAACATCTCAATGTTTTCTTTTCAGGGATCTCGTGCAAAATGCTATCAAAGAAGGGAGGCTGAAGTTCACTGACAAGGCCCCCGTGAATGTGGATTTGAGCCCTTTGCAGGAGGAAGCCCACTATGCTGAACCCTCAGGGGTAAATGTGATCGAAGCTTCCTGGAGTCAGGTGAAAAGGCCAGGGATAACTATGGTCGAAGTCACCAAAGATCATATCAATATGCCAATATTTGGCAGTTTTTCTGGGAACCTTTCTAGAAAAACAATCGAAGCAGTACAAAAGGCCGCTGAGGGCCCAAAACTGGAAAAAGGTGGAGTCTCAAAATGTGGAACTAAACCCATTTCCTACTTGGCTGCGGTGCAGGCCAAACAAAAGACTTGGAGGCTCAAATGAAGCAAATGACTCTTGCTACTAAAGACAACATGAATGTCAACATGGTCGAAATCTTTGAATCAAAAGTTTCAGAGGAAGCCATCAGGCAAGAGCAAGAAAACAGAACAGCGTTCCCCCGAGAGAACGAAAATCTGGCAGAATTCTTGCAACGATGCTAGAAGAAAAAATCGGAAGTAATGTTGTGTCCTCGATGCAGCTCTATTTTTGACAAGAAAGCTGCTGAACACATTGAAGGTGTGAGAGCAGCAAACAAAAAATGGAGCAGAAATGCCCAAACAAGTGCAGGCTCTGATGTTCGACACGATCCTAGAAGAACCTATCAAAAGGGTTCAAGTCAGGAAAAGAGGCCACTAACTTTCAGGCCTCCAGCCAATGTGCCAGTCGATACATGGCTCAAAACATTGAGTCGAAAGAGACCCAACGAAGAAAGGTGGCATTCCTTTGAAGTGCCAAGAGGTTCATCTTTGACACTAAAGAAAGAACCTCATGTAGGGGCCACCAAAGTTGCTCAAGTATCGAGTAACTACAAGGGAAAGAACCCAATGTCTCGATCCCAATGGAGAAGGTACCAAAGGCGGCGCAAGGCTGAGAGAGAGGCTGCCAACGAACCAAAACCAGAGTCGAGCTCAAATGTCCCCCAGCGAAAGCAAAGAAAGCCTTTGGAGAGGGAATCAGTGGCCAATAGATTGGTATGGCCTGATCAAGACGAAGATGGTGACGAAGATAGCTCCGAGTCCGACGAAACATTAGACATCATGATAAATGTAGTTTCGGTCTTGCCAAGAGAATTCGACCGCCAAATGGAAGTCGAAGAAAACGACTGGGAAGTCGAACAAGAGATGGCCAAGCATAGGCCAGTATGCTACTTTGTCATGGGTAAGGGCTGCACTGAAGAGCAAAATGGTTTCTTCGAACCACCAACTGAGGCGATGAAAAGTCACCTCAAGCCTTTATTCATAAGGGAAAAGCTCGAAGAGGCCACTGTAAACAAAATCTTGGTGGACTGTGGGGCGACTATCAACATAATTCCCCACTTCATGCTAAGAAAAGTAGGCAAGAATGATGAAGACATTAAGCCTCATAATATGGTCCTATCGAACCACGAAGGCGGAATAGGGACCACCATGGGTGTGATTCAACTAGACCTCAAAGTGGGATCCATCCTTCGACCAACCATGTTCATGGTCATATCGGCTAAACCAAATTACAACCTACTGTTAGGCCGAGAATGGATACATGGTGTCGGAGCAGTACCATCGTCGATGCACCAAAGGGTGATATTATGGCGTCCCGATGGGATTGTCGAGAATATAGAAGCATATCAGAGCTACTACTTAGGCGAAGTTAATCACCTAGGGAGAGCTGACTTCGACAAAAAATTGGCTCACATTGGGCCTTGTCCAGCACCTGACTTCGACATGGCGCCACCGCCAAATGCTTTTTGTTCCTTGTACCTGCATCCTGATCATGGGTTTCAATGGGATAAAGAAGACTTGTCTCACATTGATTTCAGTGGGCTAACTGACATCCAGCCAACTGGTTGGGGAAGCGAATTCAGTGATAATGACTGAGTCGCAAGCGTTACAGCGAATTTCGGCTTACGTAGCCGAAACAAGAATGATAGCGGCTCTCGAAGCCGAAGTAAAATATATGGCCACCAAGGCCAATGACCAAGTACTACCTTCTGCAGGTCCTGGAAAAGATTTTGACCCAGAGCCACCAGATATAGGTCCTGGAAAAGATTTCGACCCAGAACCTCCCGATATCTCGATAGAAGGAATGCAGGAATAGAGGCTCGACGCCATCTACGACGATGAGCCTTTGGGTTTCGAAAAGGACCCCCTGGCGAACAACATCAAAATGTTAGCACAGGATCCTTTAGAAGAAATCAACTTGGGCGAAGGGTTAGATAAAAGACCCACTTACATCAGTGCCAAAATAGACCCAGAGCTCAGGGTCGAAGTGATCCAATTACTGAAGGAGTTCAAGGACTGCTTTGCATGGGATTACGACGAGATGCCTGGTATCGACAGAAGATTGGTAGAACTTCAGTTGCCAATCAAACCTGGGAAAAAGCCTATCAAACAAACTCCAAGACGCTTCGCTCCAGAAATACTGTCGAAGATCAAAACGGAAGTCGAAAGACTGCTGAAGTGCAAATTCATACGAACTACGAGGTACATCGAATGGATTGCAAACATTGTGCCAGTTATTAAGAAAAATGGTACATTGAGGGTGTGCATAGACTTCAGAGATCTGAATGTTGTAACACCCAAAGATGAATATCCTATGCCTGTGGCGGAAATGCTTGTCGACTCTGCCGCTGGCCACGAGTACCTGAGTATTCTCGACGGTTACTCATGATACAATCAAATTTTCATTGCTGAAGAAGATGTGTCGAAAACAGCTTTTTGATGCCCTGAGGCCTTAGGCACTTACGAATGGGTAGTAATGCCTTTTGGCCTAAAAAACGCTGGGGAAACATATCAGCGAGCAATGAACTCTATCTTCCATGATTTTATTAACACTTTCATGCAAGTATATATTGACGATATTGTTGTAAAATATGTTTCCAGGAAGAACCATATAGACCACCTTCGACAATCATTCGAAAGAATGAGAAAGCATGGTCTGAAGATGAACCCTTTGAAGTGTGCGTTCTGTGTGAAAGCTGGAGATTTCTTGGGCTTCTTCGTCCACAAGAAAGGAATCGAAATCAACCAGAACAAGACGAAGGCAATCTTGGAAGCGAAAGCGCCTACGAACAAGAAGGAACTGCAATCTCTGCTGGGCAAGATAAACTTCTTAAGGAGATTTATATCTAACCTAAGTGGAAAAGCGCAAGCCTTCTCACCCTTACTTCGATTGAATAAGGAAGGGTTCGAGTGGGGGAAAGAGCAACAAGAAGCCTTCGACAAGATCAAAGGGTACCTTACCAAGCCACCTATTTTGGTGCCTCCTTGTAGAAATAGGAGTATGAGATTGTACATAGCTGCATCCGACAAAACTTTGGGAAGCATGTTAGCCCAAGAGGATGAAAATGGAGTCGAAAGACCCATTTACTACCTTAGCAGAGTTTTGAACGATGCAGAAATTAGATATAGCGAAGTTGAAAAATTATGTCTATGTCTTTATTTATCTTGTACAAAGCTCAAACAATATATAAAACCAGTTGATGTGTATGTTTCGTCCCATTCTGATGTTTTCAAATACATGTTGTCGAAACCCATCTTGCACAGTCGAATTGGCAAGTGGGCGCTAGCATTAACTGAGTATTCGTTAACCTTTATGCCTATCAAGGCAGTAAAAGGACAAGTGGTAGCAGACTTTATAGTCGACCACTCAATTCAGGTACACAATATAAATTACTTGGAGATAGAACCCTGGAAATTTTACTTCGATGGTTCCAGCCATAAAGATGGAACGGGAATAGGGGTCTTAATTATTTCTCCAGAAAAAATTCCAACAACATTCAAGTACAAGATAGAAGGTACTTGTTCGAACAATGAGGCTGAATATGAAGCTCTAATTACTGGCCTTGAAATATTGTTGGAATTGGGGGCAACTCGGGTTGAAATAATGGGAGACTCAGAGTTAGTCATTAAGCAAATCACAAAAGAGTACAAATGTATAAGAGAAAATCTCATTATGTACTTTGTGATAGCAAATCGTTTATTGAAAAAATTCGAAGTGGTTAATATTCGACACATACCTAGATTGGAAAACCAAATAGCCAATGATTTGACACAAATTGCATCTGGGTATAGGATTTCAAAAACGAGATTACAAAGAGCAATCAAAGTCCGAGAAAAAATGACAGCAACCAGCTTATCTCCAACTGATTTGGAATCGACAAGACTAGGATATGCCGATCAAAGGAATTTCGAAATTTCGTTCATAGACAATTTATCGGAGCAAGATTGGAGTAAACCCATTGTAGATTATCTACAAAATCCAGCAGCTTTGACAGAACGAAAAATAAAATATAGGGCGTTAAGTTACGTACTCATGGGGAATGAGTTGTTTAAAAAGACACCTGAAGGGGTATTATTAAAATGCTTAAGCGAAACTGAAGCATACATAGCCCTTTCGACTACGCATGCTGGAGCATGTGGGGCTCACCAAGTAGGTCATAAGATGAAATGGTTGTTGTTTCGACAAGGACTATATTGGCCCACTATCTTGAAAGATTGTGTCGAGTTCGCGAAGGGTTGCCAGGAATGCCAAGTCCATACTGGTATCCAACATGTACCAGCAAGCGAGCTTCACTCAATAGTGAAACCTTGGCCCTTTAGAGGATGGGCGTTGGATCTTATTGGAGAGATTCGACCAGCATCATCAAAGAGCCAGAAGTATATACTGGTAGGCATTGATTATTTCACTAAATGGATCGAAGCTATCCCTTTAGTCAACGCAGACCAAGAAAATGTCATTGAATTTATTCAAAAGAACATTATCTACAGATTTGGAATCCCTGAGACTATAACAACTGATCAAGGGTCAGTGTTCACTGGTCGAAAGATGCAGGAATTCGCCAAGAAACAAGCTTCAGACTCCTAACATCAACGCCTTATTACGCGCAGGCAAATGGTCAAGTCGAAGCGGCGAATAAAATAGTGATTGGCCTGATAAAAAAGCATGTAGGAAAGAAGCCAAAAAATTGGCATAAAACGTTAGACCAGATCTTGTGGGCTTGTCGAACGTCCCCAAAGGAAGCCACAGGTACAACGCCATATCAGCTAACTTACGGTCATGACGCAGTACTGCCAGTAGAAATTTGTCTTCAATCAGCAAGGGTTCAAAGACATCAAGATATTCCCCCTGAGGTTTATTGGGATATGATGTTAGACGAATTGGTAAATTTAGACGAAGAAAGACTACGAGCTCTCGACCTACTGAGAATTCAGAAGAAAAGAATGGAAGACTCTTACAATAAGAAAGTTAAACCTAAGGAATTCTCGCCTGAAGAACTAGTTTGGAAGGTAATTCTTCCCATGGATCGAAAAGATCGAAGCATGGGAAAATGGTCACCCAAATGGGAAGGACCCTTCAAAATTATTCAAACTTTTTCTGGTGGAGCATATGAGGTCGAAGAGTTAAGCGAAGATAAAAGACTCTTGAGAGTAAACGGAAAATATTTGAAAAAATATAAACCTATGCTCCAAGAGATCAAAATAAATAACAATTAATGATTAAGTTAACAATAAAGCCAAAATGGAAAATAACATTGATAAGCCAAAATGGCTACAAAAATTACAGAATATTCGAGTACATGGTCAATGAAGTACAGAGCAAATTAAAAAGGGACGGAAGCTTTGAGACGAAGATATTTTTCTCGCTGTAACTCCAGTCGTTTATTGCATAAGGCATTCGCCTGAGAGATTTTGGCAATCTGATCATCTAGAGCCTGGGCCCTTTCAACGAACTCTAGGCCTCGAGCAACTTCATCTTGGCTCTCCGCGTCTGAAACAGTCGAAAGAAGTTCTTCCTTGCACTTAGTATTAGCGTTTAACCTGGCTTTCAACTCCTCGATCTGCGCCCGTATAGAGGCATTATCCTGATCGATGGCTTCGATTTCCTGTTGCTTGGACGTTCTCTGTTTCGAAAACTCTTTAATTCGAGAGGTCGATTCAGCTACTTCAGTCCAAGCAGCAGAACTCTTGCCATGCAGCGTTTCGAGTTGGTTGTTGAACCCCCTTCGACGATTGTAATCTGCAGAGGCTTGGTCAATAATGGAGTATAACTCCAAGATGAAGCTGGAAATCTCTGGAGAAACAGCAAGCAAATCGACTGCACCCGAGACAGCCCCCAAACAAGATTGGGCAGTAGGATCCCCTCCAAAGCCTTCATTAGGTCCCTCTTGAAGAATTAAGCCTTAACTTTCTTCAAGACCTCATCGAGAGGAGAAGTCGAAGTAGACTTCCCTGATGCAGTAGAAGCATCATGACTAGGGTCAGATGAATTTTCCCTGCTCTCGACGATGGCGTTCAGATAGCCAATTGGATCATTTTGCTTCAAGAGAGCCAAGTCCTCTTTAGACCTAGGCTTTGTCGAGGTAACCTTTTCTGTTTCGACAATGTTGGCTTGGGGCTAAACATTTTCAGCAGCATCAGCGTCAACATGACCCTCTTCATCATGTTGTTCTTTTGTCTCGTTGACCACTTGAACCTCCTCCTGGTGGTGCTCCTCAGGGGCACCCCTGTCTCAGCAGGAAGCTCATCATCCACCAGTTCCTCTTCGCGTTGTCTGCTATGGTCAGTAGAGTCCTGCAGTTTTGGAGTTTGATTCACTTCGTTAGCAGAACTGACGAAATAAGAAGGATTGTAGGTGGGTTCCCCTGCGCTGTTTACGAAGGCACCAGAACCTTCGACAGGATGCCCAGCTGGCGCTGAAGTGCCAGCCGTTTCCTGAAAGTAGAAAAAAAAGCTCTGATTAGAGAGATTCACAATCGAAGGTGATCATCGACACTTAAGTTAAAAGTGGTCGGAGACATTACCTGTAAAGGAACCTCAGCCCCAGGGCTAGAGTTGTCGCTCTCAACAGGATTACTGAGCAAGACATTTAGCTCCTCCTCCGTGGGTTCTTCGATAATCACAGGGGGCGGCCTGGGTTTATTCCCTGTGACTTTAGTTCTTATCACAGGTCGAGGTTCAGGAGTAGGAGCAGCCTTTTTCAGCTTTCTCCATTTGAGAGGAACAGGAGGAGATTCCTCCTCTTCGCCACTCGAAGTTTCAACCGTTAATATGGGTCGCTTCTTAGGTGCAGGTTTCTGAAAATCCCAAACGGAGTCGATTTAAAACACATCATCGAAAACCAGGATGTTTAAAACCAAAGAGGGAAACAAGGAAAAATTGTTACCTGTACTGGAGGTTTTGCAGAGGGACCTCCACCCTGATTGTTGTCTGTGGCCTTCTTAGCCACAGGTTTTCGAACAACTGAAAGAGAAACGTTCACAAGTTATAATTGACAGATATAAGTCGAAATGAAAAGACAAATATAATTTGAAGAGGGAACGTACATTTCTTTATTTTATCGAGGACCATGACGAAGGACTTCTTGAGTTCATCTGCAAAGTCCTTCTCGTCGAAGAACTCTTCGACGTAATATCTCTTCCACCAGTCTTCAAAGGCTGGTGAACAGAGGAAGTTGAGTTGGTAGTCGAACAATGATAGTACGGTCCGACCAACGTATCTACTAATATGCCTAGTAGTGGCGTCTTCAGAGTAGTCATTAGAAAAGAACAACAATGATTTCTCCCGAGGATTAATCAGAGAAGGAAGTGATTGGATAATGCCAAATTGTCAAGAGACAAGATTCGGCTGGTAGGCAATCAGGCTCAGCTAATTTTTCGATTCTTGAAACGCAACTACATTATCCTTGGGGTGAGAAACGCTTCCCACATTGTTGTATGCTCTTCGAAGTGAGGATCTTCTGGTGATTTAGGATGGAGCCTGGTAAACCATCCTGGACAACACTTTCGACCAGCGAAAGGGGCCATGGTAGAAGTGAATTCCTTCCTCCCCGCAAACATCTGAACGAAGTTTGCGAAGGTCTTTTGTAGTTCCAGCCCATCCTCAGTAGGAGTCAATAAGGCGAGCCTGGTGCCTTCAACGCGCCTTCTGGCTGTCTCAGGAGCCTTTTCATTTATTTGAGTCTTCTGGGGTAGAAAAGACTCGAAAGTGGCATTCAGCCAGAGTTGAAGTAGCCAGAAGGGACCAGCAAGCAGCAGGCTGGCTCTATTTTCGATTACTTTTAATTGAGTCGCTCCATTGCTTATCGACTCGTACAAGTTCTTCAATATTAATTCGGCCAAACAGATGTTTTGGCCGTGATGAAGCTGAGTAGCGAGGGTGACCATCTTCTTCGTCACCTGCAGGGATTTCATGCAGAACACGAAGCGCGACAACCAAAGGGCTAGAAACGCGATGTGCTCCACATCAGTCACCGCAGCCGTTGATTTGTCGTGGTAATGACTGGTGTAAGTGGTGTAGGTGGGTTTGGTAGCAGAAAACCCAATCTGGTCTTCAGACATTTCCTCTGGGTCGAAGTAGTCCCCAGTTGGTCGAAGACCAGCAATTGCGGCCACATCGAAGAGAGTGGGCGTAACCATTCCACAAGGCAAGTGGAAGGTATAGTGAGTGTAGTCCCAAAACAGCAATGAAGCTACCAGCATGTCGGGACAGTAGTTAAGGCCAGTTTTGGACAACATGACCAGGTCATAAATGCCCATGCCTTTCTAAATCGAAGCATGGCACTCCTCCATCTTGTTGAGCCAAGCGGTATATTCTGGTGTAAGGCTAGGGCTAGATCGAAAAGCCCTAACCCCCCTGTTAAAAAACTGAAGATCTATTTTCTCTTTCGCGGGATCTTCAGTATCATCTTTCGCCTTCTTTGAGCACCCAATGGGTTTGAGTGCCTCATGCGCGGGGAAGAAACCCTCAATTTTTGTGGGGTCAGTAATGCATGTTGAAAGAGGGCCTGACATGGCAAAAACCTGGTTGGAATACCCAATGGGAATCAGCAGTTGAGAGCCATAGGTTTTGCGCTCAGCATCACCCATGGGTTCAGGAACCCTTCGCATTCCCATAGAATTAAGTACAGAGCAGTTGAGAAGGTTTCTAGTTGAGCAGTCTTGGAGAGAATGCTAGCTCTTGGGGCATTGGGAGCACAAGTACGTGAAGCCATTTTTGGTTTAAATGAGGGTGAATGAAGAATAAAGATTACTGGGTTTGGAGAGGAAGAAGCAAAGGGTTGTTTGCAGAAGATTTCGTTTGATCAAAGGTTTGGATGCGAGAAAGCATAAAGAGTCCAAATGAAGAACTTAGTGCTATTTATAGTGATTGGAAAATCACAAGGCTCGAGGTCATTTAATGCCACAGACGGGAGTGGGGCACGTGGCACGCATTGGCGCTGTGACCGTTCTGAAAACGGAAACGTTGCAGCATGCTTCCTCGATTTCAGAGAATGGTCATGATGACAGCGTATGAAAGGCCATCGTGCGTGCGAAGTGCCTTACTGAAGTGACATCTTGGGAAAAGTTGAAATGATGATTTTTTGAGATTGTCAGATGGTTGGTAGGAGACGAAAAGCACACAAACTAATTTGTGGCTGAGAGTGAAGGACAGGTGTCGAATGGAATATCAAAGAATGCCTCTTTCTTCTAAGCGTCGAAATAAGACATTCTTGGGGGGCAATTTGTTGGCTCCTAAATTCGACACCCACGTTCTATTATCATATAGATCATTAATTATGAGTTAGAAGAGTTTCCTACACAAGAAGGCTTCGATCAACTGATCACATCGAAGGCTTATCAAAGAATGACAAGATACTTAGTGAAATTTCTCTAAGTTGGAATCATGTTGTTTTCAACGTCGAAGGAGCAACCTTTCGACCAAGGTCCCTGATGCCCAAGATCGAACGGTTTGAATTTCGAATTGTTGGAGGGAAAACGGTTCCCAACAGTTACCAAGCGCAACGTGGCGTGGAAGTAGGCGTCGAGGGTTGTGAACATGCCATGTGGTGTCACCTCAAAGCGATGTAACTTCCCAGCAGTTGCTTAGGATTTTTTAGTATAAATACTAAGTGTTCACGTAGTTATTAAGTGTGTTCATCATTGTATACAAGTCACTCATTTAGATTCAAGTACCTAGCGTGAGAGAAAGAATCATTGAGAATGTATGTGTGAAACACCATTTACCTTAATCGAAATCTTTTACATTCAAGCAGTTTATCGCTTTCACTTATTTATCTCAATCGAAATCATTTACTTAACAAGCCTTTAATGCTTTTATTTAC
Organism: Vicia faba; assembly: GCA_948472305.1. Lineage (NCBI taxonomy): Eukaryota > Viridiplantae > Streptophyta > Magnoliopsida > Fabales > Fabaceae > Vicia > Vicia faba. The sequence continues at coordinate 242,577,516 of OX451737.1, forward strand.
TTTATCAAGCTTTTCTCCATGCAATTTACTTAAAGTGTCTCTACCTTACTTGCGTTAATCACCATTAGGATTAGTCGAAACTCTCTATTTTAAAGCATTTAAACTCTCTAAAATCAGCCATGTCTTAGGATCAATCTGATCGATCCTGCGAGTCACCAAATAAGTTACCTTTTGGAAGATCAGCAGTTGTTTACCATTTTTCACGGTAAACACACAGTAACTTGTATTGCTATCTGGTCGTAATCCAGGCTTCACAATAACTTGCTGAGCTGTTATCCGGTCGTAATCCGGGCTTCACGGTTGTGTTTATGACATACCATTATCTGGTCGAATCCAGGCTTCATGGCGTCTCGCACTGCTATCTGGTCGTAATCCAGGCTTCACAGTAACTTGTATTGCTATCTGGTCATAATCCAGGCTTCATAATAACTTGCTGAGTTATTATCCGGTCGTAATTCGGGCTTCACGACTTGTGTTTATGACATACCACTATCTGTTCGAATCCAGGCTTCATGGTGTCTCGCACTGCTATCTGGTCGTAATCCAGGCTTCACAGTAACTTGTATTGCTATCTGGTCGTTCTCCAGGCTTCACAATAACTTGCTGGGGATTAAAATATTATCCGGTCGAATCCAGGCTTCATAGCTTAAATTTAATATGAACCACTATCTGGTCGATTCCAGGCTTCGCGGTGTTTGATACTGTTATCTGGTTGTTCTCTGGGCTTCACAATATGATGGGGAAAAAATCAAGATATTATCCGGTCGGACCCGGGCTTCATAGCTTGAACTTTGTGAGAATTTGATTGTATCTTTTTCTTGAAAGGTAAAGAGTTAGTCGTATGTAATGCCATGATGTATGAGATGTATTGAGCAATGATGTTCTCAAAATAAATGAGATTGTGCTGTGTGATGCGTATGCACATGTCATGATGTATGGATATGCATGTTTTGATGATGTTCTCTAGCTGGGGAAAATAAATCCCGGATTGCTGCTGGAGAATAAAAGAGTTTCGCTCGCTGGGGATAACGACCAAAGGTGATTGGGAGAATAATCCTGCTGGAGAATAAACTGACGAGAAAATGACTCTGTGGGGAAGAGATACTCTGTCAGAAGATCCGCTGATTTGGAGAAATAACTTTGGCTGGGGGTGAATTACCGCTGCTGGCGATAACGAACTCTGTCGGGAATTGAATTTTTTCTTGGGGAAGAAATAAACTTCGCTGGGGGATAATCTTCTATTGTTGGTGATAAATGAACTCTGCTTGGGGAGAATTAATACCACTGTCTTGGGTATTTCCTACTCTGCGGGGAGTGTACGCACTTTTAGTCACATTCTCAGGCTGGCTCTGTCCCTGTACCTGGTGGATAGAGCAACTGTAAGGTTTGGACATTTTTGTTTTCTCCTGTTCCTGAAATTACCAGTAATCGTCTTTTGTTTCGTATGTAAATATTTATGAGCAGCAATTATTGTCAAAATGCATATATCAACATGAAACATTGGACGTTTTTGCAAAATAAAACAGGAAAAGAAAAATAATTTTGAAATTTGTTGTAAAATGAATTGTATTGATTTTGAAGTTGGCCTATAATAGGCGTTTTGTACAAGAGGCTGACGTCCTAGTAAGAGAACTCCGCCGAACGATAGAATTTATACAATTTGTGTAAAACAAAGAAAAAACAGCTACGTGAACAATCCCAGTGGGTTCCAACTCTGCTATTGCCTTTATATCTTCGAGCGTCTCATCATTTTGCTACTTGGTTGAAGGTAAATCAGATTAATTGGCGCCGTCCGAGCTTCATAATCGATACCGAAGTATGGTTACAAGATGATCCAATGAGACATAGTGGTACGCTTTAATCCCTAATTTTTGCCTGGATTTCCCTTTCGGGTTTTCAGTCCACCGGGATACCCTTTTTTGTCCAAGCCGCCTTTTCAGGTTTTTGACTTGCCGGGTGTACAAATTTTTCATTTTCATCCCTTACTTTTGCCCGAACCCTTTTGGTTCGCTGGGAAGCCCTTATTTTTTCCTAGGCCAGTCGACCTAGCGGGTCTTTGATTATGCGTAGTATCTTTTCACTATGTCTGCATTGACGGGGTGAGGAAGGTCGTCACCATCCATGGTGGTTAGAATCATAGCTCCTCTCGAGAAAATGTTCTTAACCACAAATGGCCCTTCGTACGTAGGGGTCCATTTACCCCTGGGATCACCTTACGGTAATATGATGCGTTTGATCACTAGATCCCCGACTTGATACTCTTGTCGTCTGAATTTCTTGTTAAAAGCCTTGATCATCCGCTTTTTATACGTCTGACCATGACAAATAGCAGTAAGTCTCTTCTCGTCGATTAAATTCAGCTGATCAAGCTTGGTCTGGATCCAATCGTCTCTGCTCAAACCTGCATCCTTCATAATCCAGAGAGAAGGTATCTGGACCTCAATGGGTAAGACCGCCTCCATACCATATACCAAAGAGTAGGGTGTTGCCCCTGTTAACGTTCACGCTGAGGTACGGTAGCCATGAAGAGCGAATGGTAACATCTCGTGCCAATCTTTGTATGTCACCGTCATCTTCTGCACAATCTTCTTGATGTTATTATTAGCTTCTTCAACAACCCCATTCATCTTTGGTCGGTAAGGAGAAGAGTTGTGATGCTGTATCTTAAACTGTTTGCGGAGCTCGGTGATCATTGTATTGTTGAGATTTGTACCCTTGTCTGTAATGATCCTCTCTGGTACACCATATCGACAGGTCAAATTATGCCGAATAAACCGTGCCACGACATTCTTGGTTATTGTAGCAAAGGAAGCCGCCTCACCCCACTTCGTGAAATAATCAATAGCCACCAGAATGAAATGATGCCCATTGGACGCAGTAGGTCTGATCTCGCCGATCATCTCGATCCCCCACATTGCAAAAGGCCAAGGAGCTGTCAAGACGTTCAGAGGAAATGGAGGTCCGAGAATGCTGATAACAATCGGCTTCCATAGTAGACCAATAATATCCTACCCGTAGGATTTTCTTAGCCATGGTATGTCCACTAGAATGAGTTCCGAAAGTGCCTTCATGCAACCCTGCCATGATCTTTTCTGCCTCGCTTTTGTCCACACATCGCAGTAAGGTTGAGTCATGGTTACGCTTGTAGAGGACACCATTGCTGATGAAGAACTTCACAGTGAATCTCCTCAGAAACCTCTTATCATTAACAGACGCACCCTAGGGGTACTTCTGAGCCTCAATATACTTCTTTACTTCATGAAACCAGGGTTTATCTGCTACTTCTTCAGTCTCGATGTCATAACAATGTGCGGGTTCATCCAACCTCTCAATGGTAATCTGGGGAGCCTCATTGTCCCACCTGACTTTAAACATAGAAGACATGGTAGCTAGCGCGTCCGCCAACTGATTCTCATCTCTCGGGAAGTGTTCAAAGGTTATCTCCTCAAAGTGTGTGAGCAACGTCAGTACATACTCTTTGTAAGGAATAATATTTGGGTGCTTCGTATCCCACTCGCCATTGATCTGACTGATCACTAGAGCGGAATCTACTAATACACTTAAGAACTTAATCCTTAGGTCAATAGCTGCTCGAAGGCCCGAGATGCATGCTTCATACTCCGCCATATTGCTGTTGCAGTTAAAACATAATCGGGCAGTGAACAGAGTATGACAGACCTCAGGAGATATGATTACGACGCCAATGCCATTACCCAACGTGTTCGATGCTCCATCAAAATACATAGACCATCGGGATCCTTCCTCAGGTCCTTCATCCGGTCCAGGTTCTTCACAGTCGGTCACCAACATGATGTTCTCATCCGGGAACTCGAAATTCATAGACTGGTAATCATCCACGGCCTGATGCGCCAAATGATCTGCCAACACACTCCCCTTAATTGCTTTTTGGGTTATGTATTGGATGTCATACTCAATTAAGATCATCTGCCATCTTGCTATTCTTCCGGACAAGGCAGGGTTCTCGAAGATATACTTGATTGGATCCATCTTTGATATCAATAGGGTAGTGTGAGTCAGCATATACTGTCTCAGTCAGCGAGAAGCCCAAGCCAAAGCGCAACAAGTTTTCTCAAGCAGTGAGTATCGAGTCTCACAGTCGGTAAACTTTTTGCTAAGGTAGTAAATAGCATGCTCTTTTCGGCCAGACTCGTCATGCTGCCCCAACACGCACCCCATTGAATTCTCGAGTACTGTCAAGTATAAGATCAAAGGTCTTCCTTCAACTGGAGGCATCAAAATAGGTGGCTTTTGGAGATATTCTTTGATCCTTTCGAAAGCGGCCTGAGATTCATCATTCCATTTTGCCACTTGATCTTTCTTCAGCAGCTTGAAGATCGGCTCTGAAGTAGCAGTCATATGTGAAATGAATCGGGCAATGTAATTCAGACGTCCCAAAAAGCCTCTGACTTCTTTTTCTGTTCGGGGAGCTGGCATCTCCTGTATAGCCTTCACCTTTTCAGGATCCACTTGAATACCTTTATCACTAACGATGAAACCCAGCAGCTTACCGGACCTTACCCCGAAGGTGCACTTGTTCGGGTTTAACCTTAGCTTGTACATCTTCAACCTGTCGAACAGTTTCTGGAGATGGTCAAGATGTTCTTCTTCAGTCTGGGACCTTGGAATCATGTCATCAACGTAAACCTCAATCTCATGGTGAATCATATCATGGAACAAAGCTACCATGGTGCGCTGATATGTTGCCCCAACATTCTTCAATCCAAACGACATGACTTTGTAGCAAAAGGTGCCCCACTGTGTAACGAAGGTTGTCTTCTCCATGTCATCGGGAGGCATCTTAATCTGATTGTAACCAGAAAAATCATCCATAAAGGAGAAGATCTTATGTTGCGCGGTGTTGTCGACCAGAACATCAATGTGAGGCAGTGGGAAATCATCTTTGGGGCTTGCCCTATTCAGATCTCTATAGTCCACACACATTCGTACCTTACCATCTTTCTTAGGCACCAGAACCACGTTGGCAACCCACTGCGGATAAGAAGTAACAGCTAGAAAACCGGTATCAAACTGTTTCATGACCTCAGCTTTGATTTTCTCAGACATCTCAGGGCGCATACGTCAAACCTTCTGCTTTACCGGAGGACAATCTTCTTTAGTTGGCAAGCGGTGTACCACAATATCGGTGTCCAAACTGGGCATATCTTCATAAGACCAGGCAAAGATCTCAACATAGTCGCGTAGCATCTGTATCAACCGTTGCTTGACACTAGGCTCCAGATTCACCTATCTTGACCTCTTTCTCGTCCTCTTCTGTACCCAAGTTCACCGATTCCACTGGCTCTTCATGGGGCTGTATGGCCCTCTCTTCCTGTAGTAACAATCTAGCAAGTTCCCCAGGCACTTCACAATCATCCTCACCTTCTTCCTCGACTTGGTTGATCGGATTTTCGAAGTCATAACTGCCAATAGCAGAGTTGTTATCAACGGGATCCAGAGTGGATGTGGATCTGCATTATGATATGTGAGTGTGTGTAAGACAATAACTGTTTTGACAAAGGGCAAGATAGAAAAGAAAAACAAGGAGCGCAAAATTTGTAATGCAAGAAAACGTCCAATGCTTTATTGATGATATATGAAAATGACAAATAAGAAGCCCTCACAAACAAAGCCAAGGTTCCTCGGGCAAGGAACCAAGCCATAAAGTTTCAAACTGTCTGTTACAAATGTCAAAACAAAAGTCTATTACTGTGTAATAAAAGAAACGGGCACGAAGTCCTTCGCCGTCCAGTTGTTCAATCCACCGTTGGTAGTCGGGTAGATCCAGCTGTTGATATCTGACTCTTCTTCATCGCCATCAATTGCATTGACTCCCGAGTCATGCTTGGGCATGGGTGCAGTTATGACGTTGGGCTTCTCCGGTGCGTCAAACTCAATTTATTTAGCTTCAATCAAATCTTGCACCTTATTTCTCAAGGCCCAGCAGTTGTTTGTATCATGCCCTGGGCTATCAGAGTGATAGGCACAACAGGCGTTCGGATTATATAGCAAAGATGTGGTGCTGGGATTCTTCGGGGCTTCCCTCAGAGTTACCAGGTTGGTTTTCAACAATTGCGGTAGAATTTGAGACAAAGTCATATTAAGCCGAGTGTACTGTCTCTGCGGTCTCTCCATTCTTTATTGATTGTTGCATTATGGAGCAATAGTGGGTCTTGATATTACTACCGCATTTACTGCTTGACGGCACTCAGGTCTGCTTTGGCTCCTCGAGCTGTAAACTGCATTATCTTCTTTCTTACCGGTGAAAGGCCTCTTTTCTGCACTTGATGAAGCACCTTTCTGTATCTTACCACTTCTGATACCAACCTCTACTCTCTCCCCAGTCAGGATCAATTCAGTAAGCCCAGATGACGAACTACCAATCAAATGATTGAAAAATGGACCAGACAAAGTCCCGAGAAACATATCAACCAACTCCCTATCAGACAGAGGGGGTTGGACTCTTCCAGCCAAATCTCTCCACTTTTGAGCATAGTCCTTAAAACCTTTGCTTGCACCCATAGACATACCCTGAAGCTGAGTACGCGTGGGAGCAAGGTCCGCGTTATACTGGTATTTCTTGTAAAAAGCAGCAACATGGTCCTCCCAGTTGCGGACATTAGCTCCTTCCAATTGATAAAACCATTCAAGCGGAGTCCCTGACAGACTATCTTGAAAGAAATGAACCCACAAATTTCTATCAGCAGTGTAGGGTTGGATTTTTCTGACGTACGAGCGGAGATGTAGTTTTGGACAGGATACTCCATCGTACTTGGCAAAGACCGGAGCTTTAAACTTGTGAGGGATCACCACCCCAGATGCTAGTCCCAGATCTCCGAAGTCCAAACCAGGTATCTTTTGAATCTCCATAGCACTCAGACGGTCTTCAAGTTGTTTGTATCTATCCTCAGCAGGAGGATACTGTTCTTCATCAAAATCAGTGTCATTATCAGAGACTACAGGACTAGGACCCTTTTCTTCCTCTTGATTCTCTCCTCCTTTAGATGAATGAGACAGATCAGCTTCCTGTCGCAACCTATTCCCAAATCTGTGACCTATATTCAGAAGAACCACCTTCTTCTTCTTCTTCTTCTTCTTCTTCTTCTCCGTTAGGATGAGAGTCTTCAAATCCTCTTGCCCCTTGGCCAAGTTCAAGAACAACTCTTGGAATTGGGCATTATGTGCCTGAAGAGCTTTGATAGCTTGATCGGTAGGTATTTCAGAAGACATTCTATGCTGAAATAAACAGCGTAGAAGATGAGAAACCTGTAATGATACCTGTAATGAGGTGCATGATAATGGAATGCGTATGAAATGATTTCAAAGACTTTGGGAGATTTAAATTTGCAAACCAAGAAATAAACAAACTTTATTAGATTAATCTCGTAAAAATGTTTAACAATTCCTTTAAGGAGTTACAAAATAAATAGACTGAAAACAAATCTAAATTAGAAAAAGCAAAAGAAATCAGAAATTCCACGGACGCTTCCCCTTCGTGCTGACATAGTCATTAATCGTCCTTTCATTCTCAAGTTGCCTCGTGAGCTTCAAGATCTTCCTCTCTTGCTCATAATACTTCTCCCAGTAAGTATCCCTCTCCTCTTTTAGCTGAATCCAGGATCTCTTCAATGCCCCAAGATCAGTAGGTATGTAGGGATAAAGGACCGTATAAGGAACACCTTCTTCATTAGTATGCTCCACAATCACTGGAAACACAGCTTCATAAGGCATCCCAAGCTTCTGAGCCCGAGCTCGGACCCACTAGAGGTAAGGTTGCATAGGGAGAGAAGTCTTTGGTCCTAGTTCTTAAGGGTCAGACCTGTTCACCATGCCCCAAGCTCGTATAAACCTTCGGCGATGCTCTTCAACGTACTCCTTATAGTCAAAGACAATATCTATAAGAAGTAGGTCATGAGGACCGTCTCTCCGAGCGCGGCCAAATTGTCATAAAGCCAAACAAAGACTGTAGTTTATTCCCCCTCTAATTCCAAGCAACGGGACATTAGGGTATTCCCCACATCGATCAATGACAGCAACACCTTCCATATCCTTAGAACTCCAAAGAATGTCTGTATGGGCAAGGGACATTATCCTTTAAGACCATCTTAAACCTTCCTAATTCTTCAACACAGACTTGGGGAGGTGCAAAATAAACCACCTCGCCAGCAAAGGCATGCAACACATGAGGGTCCCTCTTCTATGCACAGTACGAGTATAGAGGGCATGCAAGATATCCCCTAAGAGGGTAGGTACAGGATTGCGAGACAAGAAGATCTTAACTGCATTCACATCTATGAAAGAATCTGGATTCGGGAAAAGAACCAAACCATAGATAAGGAGAGCCAAGATGTCTTCAAAATCTTGAAAGTCTAAGTTATCCCAGAACAGTTGAGCTTGATCCATTAGAAACTTGACTAAGAAACCTTTAACCCTGCTTCGTGTCTCCCAATTGGATACTACATCAGTCTTTTTCAAGTGTAAAGCTGAAGCAATGTCCTCTGGCCTAGGAGTCTCTTCCAAACCCGTGAAAGGCATCTGCTCAAGGATGGATATACCCAATAAGTGAGAAAACTCTTCCAATGTGGGAACTAGTTGATAATCCGGGAAAGTGAAACAATGACGCACTGGATCGAAGAACTGGAAAAGCACACTCATCATTTGCTCATCAAACCTGGAGGTAACCAAACTAAGAAGCTGACCATGTCTCCTAATGAATGAAGAAGTGTCAGAAACTTTTGAGGCTAATTCTTTGAGTTGAGAAGGTATTTGCACAAAGTTAACTCGAATGGTGTTTCTGCGTAAGGAAGCCATAGTCTGCAAAACAGAACAAAGATAAATCCCCTCGGTCTTTGAAATGGTTAGTATAATGAAGTATGCATGCTATGTTATGATGCATGATGTCATGGTAAAACACACAACAGGTATAACAGATAACAGACATGGTAAAGGCAAACAAGTCACACAATAACCCTTAAGTTTCAGGCTTGCATGGGGCCTAGGTATTACCCTCTTGAAGTTAAGTTGGTTTCAACCTGTCCTAGTAATAGTAACCGGGTTCTAGAGGTTCTCAATATCATTGACCATCCTCCATCGGTCATGGTTTCAGCTCATGCAATCTTTTCTTGCAGCCGAAACTATCTTGAGAGTATGGTCCCAATGAGTGTAGCATTGAGTATCAACCAGTTCCCAGCTTTACACCGAGATCGGATATCTCACTACTTCCTATGGCCAAGTTGGTCAATTATAGGTTCTAAGGCCAGTTGATGCTTAACGATCCATATAGCAGCCCTGTATTCTCCTCGTTTCTCCACAAGGGATACATGTACCAACCAATGTGCCACATCAACATAGCTATTGCTTCAACTGTATCGGTCTATGCCGTACAATTCCCTCACAGTTTATTGCTACTTACCTAAAAGGTGTTCCCCAGATCCGGGTTAGGATCTATAGTAACTCCCAAGACAAGACCCTTAAAAATAAAGCAATCAAATCAAACAAAAGAAGCAATTTATGATGAACTAATTCTAAGGTATACCCCACTTATTAAATCCTCAGCAGAGTCGCCAGTTCTGTGATATGGTGGCAGAACCAGACTGTTTTAGGAAAATACTGGTTTGCGTTTTGCGTTTGTGTTTGCAAAATGTCGCGGTAAGCAAGAGTCGCCACCGACTTTTATTTTATCCAACTGGAAAGGACAAAAGCACAGAAAAATTCCTTTTTCGAGATTTTTAGTACGGGGGGGGGGGGGGGGGGGGTGGGGTAGATTATAGAAAGGGAAGGTATTAGCACCCTTTCTATCCGTGGTTTTCCATGGGCTCTTAGATACTTGCTCATCTTTTAAAATTTCTTCCGTCTTTGTGTGTTTGAAAAGTTTTTGTTTTACTTCGATTTAACCCTTGCTTCTGTCTTCAAGAGTGTTACGAAGTCGTTTTTGAAAAATTTGTTTGAAAAGAGTGTAAGTGTGGAAAAAAGTTTGATTTTTGAGCAAGTACCTACTAGCATCTACCTACTCGAAAAAAGAATGTTTATGTTCTTGTTTCCTTTAGACAGAGCTATCCCACTATTAGTGAGTAGGTAGAACCATCGTTCGAGTTGTAAGGGTCAATTCGAAAGGGACGTACGATCATTAAAGCAATGTTAGGACGTCTTAGTAATAACCCTAATGTCTTAAGATCATATTCGAGGCAACATTTCCGAGGCAACCTGTTGTACCCCAAAATTTTCCCTCCCATATTCTTCAAAGTTTTGACAAGCATCATCTCAATTTGCTCAAGTCTACTCAAGGGCTACACAGTCAAACACCCTCCTAAACCAGTTAAATTAGGGTTTTGGTTCTTGCAAGGAAGTTGAGGTTTTCAAGGGTCCAATCAAGTCCCATATGCCTATATACATTGCCAAGTATCCATATGTCAAGTTTCAAGGCTCACAAGGTCAAGTTGCACAGTCAAAAACCCCAATTGCTTCACAATCAACTGCAGGGGCAAAATGGTCATTTGGCAGTCAAAAGTCAAAATTTTTGGTCAACATCTTATTTTGAAGCCACAATCATCATTTGATCAAGTATTGATCATGATTCCACAAGAATGGCTCAAAAATCATCAAGATGCAAAAGTTTCTATTTTTGGACAGCTGAAAAGTCAACTGTAAATTGACCAAGGCATAACTTCTTCATGGTTTATCAGAAAAATCCCATCCAATGCTCATTTTGAAGGGGATGACATTTCCTACAACTCATATTCACATTCCAAGTTCAAGAAATGCTCTCACAAAAGGTTATCAATTTCAACATTATAGGTCATTTTCAAAAGTCAACAAAAAGGCATTTTAAGTCAAAGACCATAACTTGAGATTGGTAAATCAAAATAACATGGGACCAAAGGCATTGGTTAGAGGACTTCAAGACCTTTCCAAAATGTCCAAGAACATGTTCATATGATCAAAATTGAGCAAGATATGCATTGGAGAAGTTGGGAAATTTTTGTGAAATGGCAAAAGTCAACTATCCTTGAAACTTCAATTTTTGACAAAAGGGCCCACTTTTCCCACTTGATTCAGCTTTGCCATGCCACCCACGTGTCCCATGATTTATTTCAAGATTAAAAATTAATTTTTCTATTTTTATTTGATTTTATTGATTTAATTCATTTTAAATCCATAAAATTCAAATAAAAATAAAAAAAATTAATCAAAGGATATCTTGTGGTTTGAATGACCTTGATGCGTCATAAGTCACATACCAAATTCGTGCCAAGCCTATTATGAGCATGAAATTCAAATTTTGAACAAAAATGGCAAGTTCTTTAATGGTGGTTATGGAAAAATCTCAAACATCATTGCATTGGTTTTAAGGCTCCTAAAGTCACTTGATTACATTCATAGACATATATGCAAGCCTCTCATACCTAAAGGCCGACCTAGAGACTCCTGAAACAGCAGAACCAAATTCAAAAAACTTGAAGAAAAGTCACAAACTGAAATCAATCTTCCAGTGCAATTCAGACACTTTCTTTGATCCAAACACACTCCCAACACCCCCAGGAACGATTTGCAGTCATAAACCAACCCCAACACTCAAGGAATCGTCCACCACCATCGTACGGTTTGCACATGTTTTTTTGAATTACATATCATTATTCATGCACGTTTGATGTGTTGTGTGGATTGTTTCATGTCTATAGAACTCACAGGAAGCTAATGGTAGGGTTCAATTGCTCTGAGAGCCCCTGAAACGCAAAACACCATTGTTAAGTTATAGGGTTTCAAAGCTTTTGAATTGGGGTTTTTCACATAGTGTAAAATTAGACCTCAAGACATATATGGTCAAACTCGTCAGGACAAGACGAATCCATTGGACACCTCGTGCCCTTTTTATATAGCTCAGGGGCCTAATCGCTATTTTGGACATTGTCATTTTGTGGGGGTTTAAAACCCCCGTTATTTGTCTGTTTTTTTTGTTTCAGGAACGAAGAAGATGATTATGTGGAAGAATGTGGGTGGCCCATTCAAATATAATACACGCGCTTTCTTGTTTTAGCATATGCGTGTTGTTTTTCATATTATTTTCTTTATCCACTATATTAACAAGATTCAGCGCTTGGCTCAGTGGAGAGGGACGTGGCTTGCAATCGTTGGGACCTGGGTTCGATTCCCAGATCCCCTTAAAATCCCATATTATTTTTTCTTACATACTTGTGTGCAGGCTTCAAAGAAGGCTTATCATGCGCCTCACAAATCCAAAGCGCCAAGTGTCTCCAAGTGCAAATCCAATGGCCACAAGGGAAGGAGCATCATGTTCTCAGGTCAACACAGGCGCAGGCAATCTCCAAAGTCAAACCAAGCTGGCTTCTTGATGGGCTTCAGATTCCAATCAAACACCCCATTCTGGCCCAAACCCCCCCTTGGGTTTTCTCTTTTTTATTTTGTCATTTTATTTTATTTGCCTTATTTTATTTCTTATTTCTTTTTTTATTAACTATTAACACAATTAATCTTTTATAAAAAAAATCAAAAAAAGAACTAATATTATTATTATTATTAATTTCATTTTATTTTGTAAATAAATACTAATAAATTGAATTAGTTTTAATTAGGCAACTTTAACCTTTTTTTTTCTTAATAACTAAAATAAATTTAGAATTAGGTTTTTATTAACTTTTAATTTTATTTCCTTTTATTTTATTTCATTAAAAAACATAAAAATACAAAAACATTTTTTCTTTTAATAAATTAATTAATTAGTTTAATCATTAGTTTTAATTTCATTTAATCACAAAAAAGACAAAAAAAATTCATTTCTTTTCTTAAAAGGGCCAAAACCCTTAAGGCATTCCCGATCAATTTTTATTCGCGCGCATTTATTTTATTTTGATTATTATGTAACTGCTTCAAGAATGTAATAGTAATTAGGTTTATTGCTTTCTTTACTTTCCGCACTTTATCAAAACGGGTCTTTGTTTTTTGGCGATGTATAGACCCGCGCCTTGTAATAGCGTAGCTTTACATTCCCGCACTTTAATTTTCCGCACTCCTAACTGTTAACAATGCATGAAAGAATGTATGTAAATAAAATTAATCCGTAGCTCACAAATAACATGTACAAAGACAATTAACTGAAAAACAACACACAAAGCACATGCCACTTCTAGGGTACGCTTCACTCGTTGCCTCGAAACGTGGTCATCAAGTATAGGACGTCTTAGAGGTCGCCCTCCTGTCTAAAGATCCAGTTGCCTCGAAACGGTAGCCTCGGATAAAAAAAAGGATCTAGGACATTAGGGTTACTTCTAAGGTGTCCTACCATTGCTTCGATGACCACACCGTCCCGATAATCGAATTGACCCGAACAACTCCAACGATGGTGCTACCTACTTCTCAATGGTGGGACATCACTATCTAAAGGACTCTTACACAACCTAATTCCTTAGAGTAGGTAGATCTCATGGGTACTTGCTCTTTTCAAAACAAACAAAAACAACTTTTCACACCTACACTTTCAAAAAGTTTTCAAACAAATTTTTCATACACTCTTGAGGACTGATACAAGAGTTACTTAGAAATCTTTCAAACAAAACTTTTTTTTCAAAAAACCCACACACACTTGAAAAGCAAAAAAATTTTTGAAAACATAAGAGCAAGTACCTAAGAGCCCGTGGATAACCACTGATAGAAAGGGTGCTAACACCTTCCCTTTCTATAAATCTACCTCCCGAACCGAGAAACATTCTCAAAGAAGGAATTTTGCTGTGCTTTTGTCCTTTCCATGTTGGAGAACATAAAAGACGGTGGTGACTCTTGCTTACCGCGACATTTCGCGAACCAGCTTAAAAAACAGTCAGTTCTATTTCCACCGATCACAGAACTGGCGACTCTGCTGGGGAGTTTATAAAAGTGAGGTGTACCTTAGGATTAGATCATACTTATGTTTTCAATTGCTTTGCTTTGATTGCTTTATATTTGTGGGCTTTGCATCAGAGTTTCATAGATCCTAACCTGGATCTGGGGATACCCTTTTAGGTAGCATAAGCTGTGAGGGACCTGTCCGGCGTAGACCGACACGGGTGAAGCAGTGGCTACGTTGGTGTGGCACCTTGGTCTGTACCGATATCCCTTGTGTTGCAACGAGGAGAATATGGGTCTTCTGAGGAGTCATTAAGCACCAACCGACCTTAGAACCCTAATGTGACCCAACTTGTCCATAGAACAGTAGCAGTATGCTACACCCATTGAGGCTAAACTCTCGCGATGGTTCTGGCCGCAAGAAAAGATTGTGACGCTGGAGTTATGACCGATTGAGGGTAGTCAGTGATATTGGGATCCTCTAGAACCCGGTTACTTTTGATAGGACAGGTCTTAACCAACGAAACTGAAAGAGGGTAGTACCTGACATTCATGCTGGCCTAAACTCTAAGGGCTCTTTTGTGTGACTTGTGTGCCTTCATATTTGAACTACTTGCATACTTGATATCTAACAACACGGGTTCCTTGCAGGTTTTGTTTATAGTCCTTAATTGTGACTCATTACAGGGCCTACTTACATCACTCCATGCATATCATAACATCATACCATTGCATGCATCTTGCATAAAAACTAATCCATTTCAAAGATCTCAAGGGCTTGTGATGCAGGTCATGATGAATCAAAGTGTCTAGCAAAGGGCAAAGGGGATTTATTTTCCTCTAGCCGAGGTTGTCAGGGGCTATGACCCACTCGATATGGTGAGCCTTGACTCTTGAAGAAGGACTCTCAGCAACATGAAGTTCCTTCAATCAAGCTACCCAAATTCAAATTCTAACAAGTTTCTCTGTTTACCCCGCGAGATCCTTGAAAACATCGCATGCATACATACATATCATTGCATTACAGGTACTCTTTTCTACAGGTTGCTTAATCTTCTTCGCTGTTTATTTCAGCCATCATCATGAATCCTGAATCATCCAATGAACAAGCTATCAAGGCCATCCAGGCCCAGAACGCCCAGTTCCAGGAGCTGGTCATGAGCTTAGCCCAGGGACAACAGGAATTGAAGACTTTGCTTTTGAAAAAGAAGAAGAGGACTGTTTTGTTCAACCCTAGACGCAGATTTGGGAATACACTGCAGAATGAAGCTGAGCGGACTACTCCATCTGTTGGGGAAGGCAGTCACCAAGAGGGAAGGGTTCCTAGTCCAGTAGTCTCTGACACCGAGACAAATTTCAATGATGAACAGTACTCTCCTGCTGAGGACAGGTACAAGCAACTAGAGGACCGTATAAATGCCATGGAGATTTAACAGGTGCCCGGGTTGGACTTTGGAGACCTAGGCTTATTTTCTGGGGTGGTGATCCCTCACAAGTTCAAGGCACCTGCCTTTGCAAAGTACGACGGGGCTTCCTGTCCTAAGTTGCACCTCCGTTCATACGCAAGGAAGATCCAGCCCTACACGGCAGACAAGAATCTATGGATCCATTTCTTCCAGGAAAGTCTCTCAGGGACTCAGCTCGAATGGTTCTATCAGCTGGATGGGACCAGTATTCGTAACTGGGAGGACTTGGCAACTGCTTTTTATAAGCAGTATTAGTATAATGCCGACCTTGCTCCTACGCGTACCCAACTCCAGGGTATGTCACTAGGAACGGGTGAAGGTTTTAAGGGTACGCGCAAAAATGGAGGGACCTGGCTGGCAGGGTGCAACCACCGTTGACTGACCGTGAGCTCGTTGACATGTTCTTAGGGACCCTATCTGGTCCATTCTTCAACCATCTGATTGGAAATTCTTCTGCTGGGTTTACAGACCTAATCTTGACTGGGGAAAGAATTGAAGCCGGTATCAAGTCGGGGAAGATACAGAATGGTGATTCCTCGAACACTGAGAAGAAACCGTCCAAGAAAGAATCTAGTGCTGTCAACGCAGTAGTTATCTCAAAATCGGCCGGTGCTCCTCAACATCGCAACCAACAAAGGGAAGAGAGACCTAAAAGGCAATTCACTCCCCTCGGCATGACCTTGTCCCAGATATTGCCACAGCTGATGGAGACCAAGTTGGTAACTCTAAGGGACCCTCCTAAGAATCCCAACAGGACACCTTCAAGGTATAACCCCAACGTTCGCTGCGCTTATCATTCTGACAGCCCGGGGCATGCTACAGATGATTGTTGGACTTTGAGAAACAAGGTTCAGGATCTGATCGATGCAAAGGAAGTCCAGTTCGACTCTCCAGAGACTCCCAATGTGATCACTGCTCCCTTGCCAAAACATGGCTAGGATTAGAAATTTTTTTTGTTCATTCGAATGTTCAAGTTGTATTTTTCTTTGATTGTTCAAACATTGTATTCATGTCAAACGTTGTTATTTCATTAATGCATTACACATGTCTGTTTTGAAGTAATTATTTCGTATTCACTATACGCAAACTGTTTTCATATTTTTGTGATGATCAACTCTTGATTGAAAAATTCTAAGCCTCTTGAGGGAGGATGACGAAAACGATACCACAATCTACAGTATGCTTTTGAACAGACCCCGCTGATGAGGTACATGCATTGTTTCAATTCCTAAACACTGGAGTTATAAGGATGATAATCCCTCGTCAACCCCTTTGAGCCAAAGAAGTAGGAGTTTTCTTTTCGAAAATTAAAACCCTTAATCATAACCTGGGGCAGGGTAGTTCTCTCAGCTGATCCAAGTGCACAACGAATGGCACCAAAGGAATCCTTACAAAACAAAAGACAGTGATGGCTCCGAATAATCATAAAGACAGGCAGTCATTATCTCCCAAAAATAAAAGCCCATTAAGTCAAAACCTATGAAGGAGACTTACAAAACTAGGGCATCCCGCTGACTGTAATCATAAAAGAAACAGTACAGGCAAAAAACAGGGATAACGAAATCAAAAAGAAAGAGGACCTGCAAACCCTCAACAAGGAAATGACTGCATATTCAAAATAAAATGTCAACATCCGAACCATCGTGGGAATATTAGGACAAAGACTCGAACAAGGTCTAACGCACGATCAACTGAGCTTAGGTTTGAAGAACATCACGAAGAGCGGGTGGGTACAAATATAATTTGAGCCTTTATCCTTTGTTTCTTAAACCGTGAACCAGGCCACGTTATAACCCTCAAAAAGTCCTAGCTGAAGCACGGGTTAGTTCTAAAGCATACTGTTACCAAAGGTATCCTGACTCCTTAAGGCTCGCTGTAAAATCTTGAGTTCACATCACATTTTACAAAATTTGCTGGTCTTACTGAAAAAATACATTTTCAAAAACTTCAAGACAGACATGAGCTCTGCATTTTAATATAATATTGCTTGCATATGACTATTTGTTTGAACAGCATAGAAGTTCGCACGACGAATGTCTAATGAACAGAAGCACCTCCAATCAAGGGGCATGGCATGATCATTGTCCATCATCTGGGGCAGTTAAGTCAAGATTCGGAGAATCTCTCAAAAGGCCAATCAGCTTGGGGCAAATCTCCATCTGGATCACTTGGGGCATTGGACGATCAAACGAAGATCTTCTGGTGGCATGGTAACACTGCACTACTGTAAGTGACAACTCCCTGCATCCTAAGAGCACGGACATAGTCGAAAAAATACTGTGCATAATCAAAGACCCACTAGGTTGACACACCTAGGAAAAAATAAGAGCCTCCCGGCGAACCAAAAGGGTTCGGGCAAAAATAAGGGATGAAATAGAAAAATTTGTACACCCGGCAAGTCGAAAACCTGAAAAGGCGGCTTGGGCAAAAATGGGTATCCCGATGGCCTGAAAACCCGAGAGGGCGGTCCAGGCAAAAGTTAGGGATCAAAAGCGTACGACTATGTCCCGTCATCTCGTTGCTTACCTACCAAAAGAAGATTTGTCGATCGACAGTTATCAAGCACCTCCACAAGGTATCTTCTTCTCCCACATCAGAAACAGGGGCAATAATGAGTTGTCCAAGCGGTCTAGTTGCTCTGTCAACCAAGGTACCAAGGTAGGTTTGGCTGAAGAACATAACCCAGATACCTCCACTCCCTGCAGAGTAAGACAAGACTCAGCAATACTCTCCTCCGAGCAGAGTTGGTCCCCCGTAAGCCCTAAGAAGGCACAGTATTCTCCAGCAAGTTAGCGACACTCTCCCCAAGCAGAGTTAGCCTACTGTCAGCCTTAAGGAAGTTGAGTATCCCCAGAAGACCTCAATATTACCCAGCGGAGTATGCAGATGTTCCTAAGCAAGCATCCCCAGCAGTCTTAATATAAGATTGTTCCCCGGCGGAATCCAGACACCCCAGTGGAGCTATTCCCCAGTACAATCCAAAATTTTCCCTAGGAGAGTTGAATTATCCTCCCCAGTAGATTCTGGAAGCTTATCCCCAGTAGATTCTGGAAGCTTATCCCCCGCAGAGCACGAACGCGTCTCCCCGGCTTTATTCAAAGGTTATTCCCCACCAGGGCTTATAACTGGGTTATCCTCAGCAAATTACCACGGAAGGATCGTCCTCGGCGAAGCTCTTCCTATCCCTCCAGCGGAGTTCACCAACTCCCCACCATAACATATCAACGGTATCCCCAGCGGAGTTATCATCAATTTCAAAACCTCAGCGAAGTATCTCTTCCCACAGAGTATTCCCCGCAGAGTAATCTCTCCAACAAGTTTATTCCCCAACGGAGTCATCTTCTCCTACCGATTTATTCTTGCAACCATCATCCCCAGTGGAAATGAAGAATTCTACTCTTCAAACGTCAGCCCAGGATTCAACTTCCCGGCATTCGTCAAGGATTTATTTTCCTAGACGAAAATACATTCATAAACATATCACATTTCATACATCCTGCTTACATACATGACAAAATACATACAACACAATCTCATTTCTCCCTGAGAACATCATAACATCATGCTTTTCATACATCATGACATTGCATACAACTGATGTTTTGCCTTTTCAGGAAAAAGGTCAATCCAAAGATAATTACTATCAACTGTCGTAATTCCATATTCGATTCCTGTATCCAGCCAGGGCACGTCTGAAGAGTTTGAAGATTCGATTCCTGTATCCAGCCAGGGCATATCTGTAGATGACTAATTCCAGATTCGATTCCTGTATCCAGCCAGGGCACGTCTGAAGAGTTTGAAGATTCGATTCCTGTATCCAGCCAGGGCATATCTGTTGACGACTAATTCCAGATTCGATTCCTGTATCCAGCCAGGGCACGTCTGAAGAGTTTGAAGATTCGATTCTTGTATCCAACTAGGGCATATCTGTTGATGACTAATTCCAAATTCGATTCCTGTATCCAGCCAGGGCACGTATGAAGAGTTTGAAGATTCGATTCCTGTATCTAGCCAGGGCATATCTATTGACGACTAATTCCAGATTCGATTCCTGTATCCAGCCAGGGCACGTCTGAAGAGTTTGAAGATTCGATTCCTGTATCCAGCCAGGGCATATCTGTTGACGACTAATTCCAGATTCGATTCCTGTATCTAGCCAGGGCACGTATGAAGAGTTTGAAGATTCGATTCCTGTATCCAGCCAGGGCATATCTGTTGACGAATAATTCCAGATTCGATTCTTGTATCCAGCCAGGGCACGTCTGAAGAGTTTGAAGATTCGATTCCTGTATCCAGCCAGGGCATATCTGTTGACGACTAATTCCAGATTCGATTCCTGTATCCAGCCAGGGCATGTCTGAAGAGTTTGAAGATTCGATTCCTGTATCCAGCCAGGGCATATCTGTTGACGACTAATTCCAGATTCGATTCCTGTATCCAGCCAGGGCACGTCTGAAGAGTTTGAAGATTCGATTCCTGTATCCAACCAGGGCATATCTGTTGACGACTAATTCCAGATTCGATTCCTGTATCCAGCCAGGGCACGTCTGAAGAGTTTGAAGATTCGATTCCTGTATCCAGCCAGGGCATATCTGTAGACGACTAATTCCAGATTCGATACCTGTATCTAGCCAGGGCATATCTGTGAGTAATTGATTGTAGATTCGATACCTGTATCCAGCCAGGGCATATCTGCATGAAGAGTTTGAAGTTCCGGATTCGATACCTGTATCTAGCCAGGGCATATCTGTGAGCGATTGATTGTGGATTCGATACCTGTATCTAGCCAGGGCATATCTGCATGAAGAGTTTGAAGTTCCGGATTCGATACCTGTATCTAGCCAGGGCATATCTGTGAGCGATTGATTGTAGATTCGATACCTGTATCTAGCCAGGGCATATCTGCATGAAGAGTTTGAAGTTCCGGATTCGATACCTGTATCTATCCAGGGCATATCTGTGAGCGATTGATTGTAGATTTGATACCTGTATCTAGCCAGGGCATATCTGCATGAAGAGTTTGAAGATCAACACCTGTAATAGGCCAGGAAATCATCTTTCTTTCTCAGGTACACAAGTTCTCGCTAAGGAATCTCTTACGCGATCGACATCTCCCGATGGCATCTTTAAGCCCATCTCCACAACTATCCATTACATCTCCAAATGGCATCTATAAGCCCATTCCCGACAAGATTCTGTCACACCTCCAGATGGCATCTATAAGCCCATCCTCCTATCCATCATCTTTCCAAATGGCATCTATAAGCCCATCCTCCTATCCATCATCTTTCCAAATGGCATCTGTAAGCCCATTCCCGCTATCACACTGCTGATACTCTACTATGTGAGTGCAAATTTCTGGGCACTCTAGTGTTCAATCATCTTCCACCTTTGGATCACGAAAGGCACACAAGCCAATCTACATCCTCAGGTCTAAGAAGATTGAACAGGGGCAACTGTTGTACCCCAAAATTTTCCCTCCCATATTCTTCAAAGTTTTGACAAGCATCATCTCAATTTGCTCAAGTCTACTCAAGGGCTACACAGTCAAACACCCTCCTAAACCAGCCAAATTAGGGTTTTGGTTCTTGCAAGGAAGTTGAGGTTTTCAAGGGTCCAATCAAGTCCCATATGCCTATATACATTGCCAAGTATCCATATGTCAAGTTTCAAGGCTCACAAGGTCAAGTTGCACAGTCAAAAACCCCAATTGCTTCACAATCAACTGCAGGGGCAAAATGGTCATTTGGCAGTCAAAAGTCAAAATTTTTGGTCAACATCTTATTTTGAAGCCACAATCATCATTTGATCTAGTCTTGATCATGATTCCACAAGAATGGCTCAAAAATCATCAAGATGCAAAAGTTTCTATTTTTGGACAGTTGAAAAGTCAACTGTAACTTGACCAAGGCATAACTTCTTCATGGTTTATCAGAAAAATCCCATCCAATGCTCATTTTGAAGGGGATTACATTTCCTACAACTCATCTTCACATTCCAAGTCCAAGAAATTCTCTTACAAAAGGTTATCAATTTCAACATTATAGGTCATTTTCAAAAGTCAACAAAAAGGCATTTTAAGTCAAAGACCATAACTTGAGATTGGTAAATCAAAATGACATGGGACCAAAGGCATTGGTTAGAGGACTTCAAGACCTTTCCAAAATGTCAAGGAACATATTCATATGATCAAAATTGAGCAAGATATGCATTGGAGAAGTTGGGAAATTTTTGTGAAATGGCAAAAGTCAACTATCCTTGAAACTTCAATTTTTGACAAAAGGGCCCACTTTTCCCACTTGATTCAGCTTTGCCATGCCACCCACGTGTCCCATGATTTATTTCAAGATTAAAAATTAATTTTTCTATTTTTATTTGATTTTATTGATTTAATTCATTTTAAATCCATAAAATTCAAATAAAAATAAAAAAAATTAATCAAAGGATATCTTGTGGTTTGAATGACCTTGATGCGTCATAAGTCACATACCAAATTCGTGCCAAGCCTATTATGAGCATGAAATTCAAATTTTGAACAAAAATGGCAAGTTCTTTAATGGTGGTTATGGAAAAATCTCAAACATCATTGCATTGGTTTTAAGGCTCCTAAAGTCACTTGATTACATTCATAGACATATATGCAAGCCTCTCATACCTAAAGCACGACCTAGAGACTCCTGAAACAGCAGAACCAAATTCAAAAAACTTGAAGAAAAGTCACAAACTGAAATCAATCTTCCAGTGCAATTCAAACACTTTCTTTGATCCAAACACACTCCCAACACCCCCAGGAACGATTTGCAGTCATAAACCAACCCCAACACTCAAGGAATCGTCCACCACCATCGTACGGTTTGCACATGTTTTTTTGAATTACATATCATTATTCATGCGCGTTTGATGTGTTGTGTGGATTGTTTCATGTCTATAGAACTCACAGGAAGCTAATGGTAGGGTTCAATTGCTCTGAGAGCCCCTGAAACGCAAAACACCATTGTTAAGTTCTAGGGTTTCAAAGCTTTTGAATTGGGGTTTTTCACATAGTGTAAAATTAGACCTCAAGACATATATGGTCAAACTCGTCAGGACAAGACGAATCCATTGGACACCTCGCGCCCTTTTTATATAGCTCAGGGGCCTAATCGCTATTTTGGACATTGTCATTTTGTGGGGGTTTAAAACCCCCGTTATTTGTCTGTTTTTTTTTGTTTCAGGAACGAAGAAGATGATTACGTGGAAGAATGTGGGTGGCCCATTCAAATATAATACGCGCGCTTTCTTGTTTTAGCATATGCGTGTTGTTTTTCATATTATTTTCTTTATCCACTATAATAACAAGATTCAGCGCTTGGCTCAGTGGAGAGGGACGTGGCTTGCAATCGTTGGGACCTGGGTTCGATTCCCAGGTCCCCTCAAAATCCCATATTATTTTTTCTTACATACTTGTGTGCAGGCTTCAAAGAAGGCTTATCATGCGCCTCACAAATCCAAAGCGCCAAGTGTCTCCAAGTGCAAATCCAATGGCCACAAGGGAAGGAGCATCATGTTCTCAGGTCAACACAGGCGCAGGCAATCTTCAAAGTCAAACCAAGCTGGCTTCTTGATGGGCTTCAGATTCCAATCAAACACCCCATTCTGGCCCAAACCCCCCCTTGGGTTTTCTCATTTTTATTTTGTCATTTTATTTTATTTGCCTTATTTTATTTCTTATTTCTTTTTTTATTAACTATTAACACAATTAATCTTTTATAAAAAAAATCAAAAAAAGAACTAATATTATTATTATTATTAATTTCATTTTATTTTGTAAATAAATACTAATAAATTGAATTAGTTTTAATTAGGCAACTTTAACCTTTTTTTTCTTAATAACTAAAATAAATTTAGAATTAGGTTTTTATTAACTTTTAATTTTATTTCCTTTTATTTTATTTCATTAAAAAACATAAAAATACAAAAACATTTTTTCTTTTAATAAATTAATTAATTAGTTTAATCATTAGTTTTAATTTCATTTAATCACAAAAAAGACAAAAAAAATTCATTTCTTTTCTTAAAAGGGTCAAAACCCTTAAGGCATTCCCGATTAATTTTTATTCGCGCGCATTTATTTTATTTTGATTATTATGTAACTGCTTCAAGAATGTAATAGTAATTAGGTTTATTGCTTTCTTTACTTTCCGCACTTTATCAAAATGGGTCTTTGTTTTTTGGCGATGTATAGACCCGCGCCTTGTAATAGCGTAGCTTTACATTCCCGCACTTTAATTTTCCGCACTCCTAACTGTTAACAATGCATGAAAGAATGTATGTAAATAAAATTCATCCGTAGCTCACAAATAACATGTACAAAGACAATTAACTGAAAAACAACACACAAAGCACATGCCACTTCTAGGGTACGCTTCACTCGTTGCCTCGAAACGTGGTCATCAAGTATAGGACGTCTTAGAGGTCGCCCTCCTGTCTAAAGATCCAGTTGCCTCAAAACGGTTGCCTCGGATAAAAAAAGGATCTAGGACATTAGGGTTACTTCTAAGGTGTCCTACCATTGCTTCGGTGACCACACCGTCCCGATAATCGAATTGACCCGAACAACTCCAACGATGGTGCTACCTACTTCTCAATGGTGGGACAACACTATTAAAAGGACTCTTACACAGCCTAATTCCTTAGAGTAGGTAGATCTCATGGGTACTTGCTCTTTTCAAAACAAACAAAAACAACTTTTCACACCTACACTTTCAAAAAGTTTTCAAACAAATTTTTCATACACTCTTGAGGACTGATACAAGAGTTACTTAGAAATCTTTCAAACAAAACTTTTTTTCAAAAAACCCACACACACTTGAAAAGAAAACAAATTTTTGAAAACATAAGAGCAAGTACCTAAGAGCCCGTGGATAACCACGGATAGAAAGGGTGCTAACACCTTCCCTTTCTATAAATCTACCTCCCGAACCGAGAAACATTCTCAAAGAAGGAATTTTGCTGTGCTTTTGTCCTTTCCATGTTGGAGAACATAAAAGACGGTGGAGACTCTTGCTTACCGCGACATTTCGCGAACCAGCTTAAAAAACAGTCAGTTCTATTTCCACCGATCACACAACCTTACCGATGCAACATTTCCGAACGGGACTTTTGATCTTTGTTTAGACAAGAGAGCGACCACTAAAATACCCTATACTTAATGACCGTTTACCGAAGGCAACCGAAGTGAGAGTATACCCTAGGAGTGCGCATGTGCAAGTGATTCAATTTCAGGTTATTATCTTTGCACATTTAGGGTTTGCTAACCATTTTAAAAAATTAATATACATTCTTGTCATGCAACCCTATTATCATACATCTAACAGTTAATATTTGCGAAAATTAAAATGCGGAAAATAAAGCTACGCTATTACAAGGCTTCGGGGATTAATTACATAGCCAAAAACCCGTAAAACGATAAAAACGAAAAAAGGTCCTAATTAATCTATTACATCCCATGAGCAATTACATTAATATTGTAAAAATAAGTAAACACGCGCGATGAATCGAGGATGAGTAAAATTAGGGTTTTGACCCCGTCTAACCCTAATTAAAAGAAGAGATTATTTTTGTTTGTTTTTGATTATTTTTAAGAAAATAAGGTTTTAAATTAAATGCAAACCTAATTACTAACTAAATTAAATTAAGGAAAGTTAATTACATTTGACCCATTTTTGTATTTTGGTTATTTTTAAGAAAAGAAAATAGAAATTAAATTAAACAAAAACCCTAGTTTCTAATTTGTTTTAATTTATTTACAAAGACAAATTAGAGTTATCCTAAAATTAAATGAACTAATTAAATTAATTTTTTTGATAAAAAATAAAACCTAAATCTAATTTGATGAAAATTGATTTTATGATTTTATATAAAAAAAGAATTAATTTTGTGTTAGTAAAAACAATTTAAATGAATTATATAAAGAAAATATAAAAAGAAAAAGAAATAGAAAATAGGCCTGGTAAACAGCAGTTTGGGGGGTGCCCTTAGCAGCTTTCTGGGCCCAAGAATCCTGGTCCACGTTGACTTCTATGTTTCAATGTTGCATGTTTGACTAGGGTGTATCATGGATCTTCCCATGCCAAGCGTTGGATTGGATTGGTTGGACATATGGCTGGTTGATCCTTGAGGACTCATGGTGGACATCATAGAAGCCTGCGCATGGGAATGTGTATGGAAAAATAATATTGAAGACCAAGGGGGACCTGGGGATCGAACCCAGGCCCTTCAGCCTTTTCTCTCTCCCACTGACCAACTGAGCTAGCGTTTCTTGTTGTACAAAGGAAAGCAAACAATTATTATATTGGAAAAATGAATCAGTTTATAAAGCAATGCGCGAATTTTCAAATGGGCAAATGGGGTGGTGCCACGCCACCTTCTTCTTCCATTCTCCGTTGGTAAAAGTCAGGGACTTTTACCTACAGACATAAGTTCGTCGCTATAACTCCTGCACATTTCAAAATCACATACAGGCACGATAAATGAAATCTAATGCTGTAGACCAATTCGTCTTGGCCTTGTGAATATCATTGCACCTTTCTTTTAGGCCAATTTTACCTGTACAAGAAAATCCCAAAACACAACAAGAAACCCTAACAATGGTGGATTTCTGTAGAGTTAGCGAAAATGCAATTAATGGTTACCATTAGCTTACAAATGCTTCAAAGATTCAGAATATGTAAACGATTCATGCCACAAATGCCAAAATAACGATATTGGATTTCAAAAAGGGAGGGAGGTCGTGAAGCACTTACTTCGCGTTTCTGGGCACAAAAACACTTGCTTTTGATTGGTATAGGCTCCTTGCACTCCCAGGAAGCGAATGAGATGGCTTGGGAGTCTTGAAAATGCTTGGAAGTATGAAATCAGATCACCACTTTTCTTGAGTTTTTCCAAGTTTGTTCTTCTCTCTACACGCCTCAAAACCTTGTTCTATTGGTCTGCCTTTGTCCACTATATACCAATGATCGAATTAGGTTTACAAATGTGCCTCCAATCTTTTTCAATTATGGTCTTTGATCATGATTTGATTCCCATGAAGATCTTTCCAAAATAATCCAAAAATCAATCTTTTTATGCACAAACATGCCTTGCACGATTTGATTTTGTTGCTAGCTGTATAAGGGACCTGAAATATGCACAAAATCTTAATGCTTAAATGATTTTGATATTTCCATGATTTATTTTGATTTAATTTGATTTAATTGAAATAAAAAATCAAAATAAATGGAAAAAATAAAATAAAGTCAAGTGGGAAGAGTCATGGCTCGTGGACCATGTTACAAACTTAAGCCAAGTACAAAAAGTTTGGCCCATTTGACAAAAATTTCAATTTGAGGTATTTTTGACTTTTGGCAATTTTGCAAAAAAAGGTCAATTTCTCCAATGCATAACTTCTTTAATTTTGACTCTATGAAGGTGTTCTTGGACTTTTTAGAAAGATTGAGATGTCCTCTAAGCAACCTTTTTGGTCTCATCTCAATTAAGTCTTCCATGTTCATGTATTAAGCTTTGACAAAAAAAGTGTTTTTGTTGACTTTTCAAAATGACCTATAATGTCCAAATTCATAACTTCTTGTGAGTGCATATTTTGAACTTGGGAAATGAAGATGAATTGTAGGGCATTGCATCCTCTTCAAAATTAGCTTTGGATGGGTCATTTCTCATAAATTATGAGAAAGTTATGCTTGGTCAAAGTTTAGTTGACTTTTCCTACACAACCCTAATTTAGCAACTTTTGGGTTTTGATGAAATGTGAGCAATCCTTGAGGAATCATGATCAACCCTTGATCAAATGATGAATAATACTTAAAAATTAGGATGTTGACCAAAAATCTTGAAGTTTGACTGTATATAGGCCACAATTGACTTTTTCCCTAACATAGTCGACTTTCAGGCCTTTGAGCAATTAACTGAGCAAACTTTCTCTGCAAGGCTTGAAACTTGACATGGATGATCTTGAGAACATATTAGGACAATGGTGAGCATTTGGGGTCCCTTGGACTCAATTATCTTGATGAAACATGAAACCCTAATTTGAGATAGACTGTCTTAGGAGAGGGTTTGTCTGGTCAACCCTTGGACTTCCTTGAGCAATTTGAGGATCTTACTTGAAATGTTTTGAAAAATATGGGAGGGAAAATTTTGTGGTACAACACACCCATGAGACGATTTACCTGGATTAACATGACCATGTCTCAAGTTTTGCCACACCTTCTAAAGACCAATCTAGAAACTTTAAAGGAAGCTCCCAAGAACCCCAATACTGCTTCTCCTCGCTACAACCCAAACGCCCGATGTGCCTATCATTTTGAAAGCCCAGGGCACGATACAAATGACTGTTGGGCCTTAAATAATAAGGTGCAAGACCTTATCAATGCGAAAGAGATTGAATTTGATCCCCCAGAAACGCCTAATGTAATAACGGCGCCAATGCCCAGACATGGCCAAGGTATCAACGCCATTGACGATGATCGTTTTGTTTCCTCTGTGAATGATTTAGTTACTCCTCTGTTGACCATTAAACATAATCTACTGCGAGCCAGCCTGTTCCCAGGCTGCGATGAAGATTGTCACTTATGCAAGTCTCTACCGAATGGCTGTTTGTTACTAAAGATAGGCGTCCAGCGCCTGATGACTAGCAAAGAAATCCTATTTGAAAAGCTACCTCTTATCAAAAGTTCTTATCAAGATGTTTCGAAAATCACCATTTCTGACAATCCTCCCAGGGTCTCCACCAAAAGACCCGTCAGGATTACATCTGTTCCAAGATCTGCACCTTTAATCATCACTATGCCAAGACCAATATCATACTCCTCAGATAAAGCTGTTCCCTGGAGTTATGGGACTGACGTTTATTACTAGGCGTCAAGCAAGATCAGTTGGCTGTCAAAGACGAAGTTGCGAGAGATATTGATCCCGATATCAGTAACATCACTGGGACCCGTAAAATAACAAGAAGTGGAAGAGTCTTCTCACCTGAGATTTCTCCGAAGAACGTTGCTACTCCTATGATCATTCCTACTGCCACTCCTATCGACACTCCCAATGATACTCCTATTGTTATCCCTGCTGCTGATACAAGGGGCAAAGAGGTTCTGAATGAGCCTGTCCAAGCAAGAGAGCGTCCCGAAATCACCCCTGAAGCTTCTAGAAAGGAGATAGAATAAATACTGAAGATAATCAAGAAAAGTGACTACAACATTGTAGAACAATTGGGGCAGACCCCCTCAAATATATCATTGTTGTCCTTACTTTTGTGTTCTGAAACCCACGCCAAAGCCTTGGTAAAGTTTCTTAAGACCGCCCACGTGCCCCAAGAGACCTCCATCGACCAATTTGAAAACTGTGTGGCCAGTCTAACTGTTGATAACGGACTGGGCTTTTCCGACGCTGATTTAACCTCTAAGGGAAGGAAGTACAACGACGCCTTACATATTTCCATTGAATGCAGGGGTACCACAGTTGCCCATGTTCTGGTGGATACTGGCTCATCATTGAATGTCTTGCCCAAAAATGCTCTCGACCGACTGAATTGCGAGGGGCTCATCTTGAAACCTAGCAACATCATAGTAAGGGCCTTTGATGGCTCCAAGAGGACAGTGCACGGAGAAGTTAGTATCCCCATAAAAATTGGGACTCAGACTTTTGACTCAATTTTCTATGTGATGGACATCCGCCCTTCGTACTCTTGTCTGTTGGGTCGACCCTGGATCCATGGTGCTGGTGTCGTCACTTCTACCCTACACCAAATGCTAAAATACCCGATCAGAGGAAAGATTGTCACAGTTCACGGAGAGGAGGAGTACATGGTTAGCCATCTGAACTCTTTCAGGTATGTCGAAATGGATGGTGAACTCATAGATACTCCATGTCAGAACTTTGAGGAGGTTCTAGCAACGGTCACGGCAACCAAGTCTACTCCAAAGGTCCCAAAGATTACCAGACCTCCACTGAAGATGGCCTCGTTGAAAGATGCTCGAGCAGTAGTTGAAGAGGGAGGATGTACTATCTGGGGTAAGTTTCTAGATATTCCCTACAAGTCCGACAAATTTGGGTTGGGGTTTACTTCAGAGGCCCAAAGAGCCGTTCGAAGTTCTCGCGCTGGGTGACCACCTCTGTGTATCAGCAATCAAGGAGTCAATGCAATAGAAGACAATGATGGCAGCTGTGACATGGGCGAATGGATTTTTCCAACCATCGGCGGAGGGCTCAACAATTGGGAGGCCAAAGATTTCATTCCTTTTACTTTTATTCAAGAGTAATTGTCTTTTAATATTTTCAGGCTTGTAATATTTAAACAAATGCATACTTTTAAAACCTTGTGTCTTACCCGAGGCACAACGGTCCATTTGTGAGTGTTGTCACTTCATTCTCATATGTCATTAATGAATCATGGACGTTTTTGCATCCAATTTTGTTTTCTTTGTCTTTTCTTTCTTACATTTTATTTCTTTCAAAATATAGCTATGCTCTTACACACACTCACTTATTAAAAATGCAGATCCACATCCACTCAGGATCCCATGGGTAACAGTTCTGCTATAACCAATTGTGACTTTGAAAATCCGATCTACCAAGCCGACAACGAAGGTGAGGAAGACTGTGAGGTGCCAAGGGAGTTGGCCAGGTTGTTGCAACAGGAAGAAAGGACCATTCATCCACATGAAGAGCCGGTCGAAATAGTTAACTTGGGAACTGAGGAAGACAAGAAGGAGGTCAAGATGGATGTCAATTTAGAGCTTAATGTCAAGAAGCGTCTGGTTCAGTTGCTGCACGATTATGTTGAAGTCTTTGCCTGGTCATATGAAGACATGCCGGGACTAGATACAGACATTGTGGTGCATCGTCTGCCTACGAGGGAAGATTGTCCTCCAGTAAAGCAAAAGGTTCGCCGCATGAGGCCTGATATGTCAGAAAAGATCAAGGCAGAAGTCATGAAGCAATTCAATGCCATATTTTTGGCTGTCACCTCTTATCCCCAATGGGTGGCCAATGTTGTTCCTGTGCCCAAGAAAGACGGTAAAGTGCGAATGTGTGTGGACTACAGATATTTAAATAGGGCAAGTCCCAAAGATGATTTCCCACTTCCCCATATCGACATCCTAGTTGACAATACGGTGCAGCACAAAGTGTTTTCCTTCATGGACGGTTTCTCGGGCTACAACCAAATTAAAATGGCGCCTGAGGATATGGAGAAAATGACCTTTGTTACACAGTGGGGGCACTTTCTGCTATAAGGTCATGCCATTCAGACTGAAGAATGCTGGGGTAACTTATCAACGCGCCATGGTAGCTTTATTTCATGACATGATACATCATGAGATAGAGGTCTACGTAGACGATATGATAGCCAGATCGCAGACAGAAGAAGAGCACCTTGATCACTTACAGAAGCTGTTTGAGAGGCTGAAGAAGTACAAGTTGAGATTGAATCCCAACAAGTGCACGTTTGGAGTACGGTCTGGTAAACTCTTAGGCTTTGTCGTCAGCAACAAGGGTATCGAGGTTGATTCTGCCAAGGTTAAAGCGATACAAGAAATGCCATCTCCTCGTACTGAAAAGGAAGTCAGAGAATTCTTGGGACGTTTGAATTACATCGCCAGGTTCATTTCTCACCTGACAGCTACTTGTGAGCCAATCTTCAAGCTCTTGAAGAAAGATCAAGTAATCAAATGGAATGACGAATGCCAAGTTGCTTTTGACAAAATAAAAGAATATCTGCAAGAGCCTCCTGTGTTATTGCCACCCGTCGAGGGAAGGCCATTGATCTTGTATCTAACTATTTTAGAAAACTCAATGGGGTGTGTGTTGGGGCAGCATGACGAGTCTGGCCGAAAAGAGCATGCTATTTATTACCTGAGCAAAAAGTTTACTGACTGTGAAACAAGATATTCACTACTCGAGAAAACTTGTTGCGCTCTGGCATGGGCTGCTCGCCGGCTGAGACAATATATGCTGACTCATACTACTCTGTTGATATCTAAAATGGATCCGATAAAGTACATCTTCGAGAAGCCCCCTCTTTCTAGGAGAATAGCGAGATGGCAGATGATCCTGATAGAATATGACATACAATATACTACCCAGAAAGCTATAAAGGGTAGTGTATTGGCTGATCACCTCGCTCACCAAGCTGTGGAAGACTATCAGGCCATGAAGTTCGAGTTCTCGGATGAAGACATCATGACATTAGACAACTGTGAAGAAATCAGGCCATATGACGGACCTGAACAAGGATCCCAATGGACCCAGTTCTTTGATGGGGCATCCAACGCACTTGGAAATGGTATCGGTGCCGTACTCATATCTCCAGAAGGATGTCATACTCCCTTGACTGTCAGACTTTGCTTCAACTGTACAAACAACATGGCAGAATACGAATAATTCATCTTCGGTCTCAAAGCTGCTATAAACTTGGGGATCAAATACTTGGATGTATTTGGAGATTCAACTTTGGTCATCAGTCAGATCAAAGGGGAATGGGTCACCAAACACCCCAACCTTATCCCTTACAAAGAACATGTGTTGACATTGCTGCCGCATTTTGAGAAGATTACCTTCGAGCATTTCCCGCGAGAAGAAAATCAGCTAGCGGACGCACTAGCTACAATGTCATCTATGTTTAAACATAATTGGGATAACGAGACTCCTCAAATCAACATTGAGCGGATGGATGAACCAGCCTACTGTCACGAGATCGGTACTGAAGAAGTAGTGGACCGACCTTGGATCCATGAAGTTAAAAGGTATCTCGAGTCTCAGGAATACCCCGAATGAGCTTTAGTGAATGACAAGAAGTTCCTAAGAAGATTCTCGGCTAAGTTCTTCCTTAGTAACGACATTTTGTACAAACGCAGTCATGACTCTGTGTTGCTTCGGTGCGTAGACAAGGCTGAGGTTGAAAGGATCATGGTTAAATTACACAAAGGCACTTTTGGTACCCATTCCAGTGGGCATACAATGGCAAATAAAATCCTACAGGCGGGCTATTATTGGTCTACCATGGAGGCAGATTGCTACCAACACTCTCGGACTTGCCATAAGTGTCAGATTTATGCGGATAAAGTGCACGTACCTCCGGTTCCTCTAAACGTCTTGATGGCTCCTTGGCCCTTTGCTATGTGGGGAATTGATATGATAGGGGAAATCAAGCCAACGGCCTCCAATGGACACCGCTTCATCTTAGTGGCCATCGACTATTTTACAGAGTGGGTTTAGGCAGCTTCCTTTGCTTCCGTTACCAAGAATGTGGTCGCTCGGTTCATCAAACAGAATCTCATCTATCGGTACGGTATCCCAGAGAGAATCCTCACTGATAATGGTACAAATCTAAATAACACTATGATCACCGCCTTGTGCGAGCAATTCAAGATTCAGCATCACAATTCTTCCCCTTATCGGCCAAAGATGAATGGTGTTGTCGAAGCTGCAAATAAAAATATTAAGAGATCATACAGAAAATGATAGTCACATACAAAGACTGGCATGAGATGCTACCGTTCGCTCTCCATGGGTATCGTACCACAGCTCGCATATCAACTGGGGCAACACCTTATTCTCTGGTATACGGCATGGAGGCTGTCTTGCCTATTGAGGTCCAGATCCCCTCTCTAAGAATCATGAAGGATGCTGGTTTGAATGAAGAAGATTGGATCCAGACTCGGTTTGACCAACTAAACTTGATTGATGAGAAGAGGCTTACAGCTATCTGTCATGGTCAGATGTATCAAAAATGCATGATCAAAGCTTTTAATAAAAAGGTCAAACGTCAGGTATATCGGGTCGGTGACTTGGTAATCAAGCGTATCATTTTGCCGCAAGGTGATCCCAGAGGAAAATGGACCCCCACATATGAAGGGCCATTTGTAATAAAAAACATATTCTCTGGTGGAGCAATGATCTTGACAACTATGGATGGCGACGACCTTCCGCACCCTGTAAATACAAACATAGTTAAAAGATACCACACATGATCAAAGACCCGCTAGGTTGACTGGCCTAGGCAAAAATAAGGGCTTCCTGGCGAACCAAAAGGGTTCGGGCAAAAATAAGGGATGAAAATTAA
The DNA here is from genome assembly GCA_948472305.1 of Vicia faba. Classification (NCBI taxonomy): domain Eukaryota; kingdom Viridiplantae; phylum Streptophyta; class Magnoliopsida; order Fabales; family Fabaceae; genus Vicia; species Vicia faba. The sequence continues at coordinate 242,610,933 of OX451737.1, forward strand.
AAAAATATGTACACCCGGCAAGTCGAAAACCCGAAAGGGCGGCTTGGGAAAAAAAGGGTATCCCTGTGGATTGAAAACCCGAGAGGGCGGTCCAGGCAAAAGTTAGGGAGTGAAGCGTATGACTATGTCCCGTTGGATCATCTTGCAGACAATCTTCAGCATCGACCAATCAACTCAAACGTTTCTAATCAATCCGATCAACTTCGCTGAGGCGACAAGTGGACAGGACATTCAAAGACATGAATACTATAGCGGAATGGGAACCCCATGGGATTATTGCACATAGTTATCTTTTCTTCATATCAATTTTCTTTTCTTTTTTACAACGATATTCTCTTACTAGAATATTTGTCTCATTGTACAAAAAATACTTATTCAATTTAATATAAAGATATCCCCTTTGGAAGTGCAAAACCATCTGTTTTTCTTTATTTCTATGTTTTATTTACAAAAACATCCAATGATTTATTTTTGAACATATGCATTTGAACGTGATTACTGTTACAAATAAATATAAAAAAACGGAAAGACAATTACTAATGACTTTAATAAATAGGATAATATCTATAAGCCATTCCATAAGATCCCCGCAGGCACCTTCTCCAGCAGGAGCGAAAGCGAATACATCCTACTACAGAATCGCTAACATATCCCTAGTATGCAGCCTGTTGGTATCAAGCATTCTCATATCTCTGACAGAGTAAAACTTCCAACCACCGCTCCAGAGTGTCCCTAGTAAGTTTCCCAACTTCTCAGATTTCCCCAGCAGGATTTCACGAAGTCTACAAGCAATATCCAACTTTTCCCTTCTACAACAGAGTTTATATTTGGAAATTCACCCATCAGTGCTTCAGAAGGGATTTATTTTCCCCGCTTCAAGCAACGCTACAACACGAACAATCTTTAATTCCATACATTTGCATCCATACGTCATAGCATTGACAACACAAGTACATACAGTGCAATCTCATTTATTTTGAGAAAACAACAGCATACCATGAATTGCATACATCATAGCATTGCATACAATTAACTCTTCACCTTTTCAGGAAAGAACCAATCGACAGTAAATTATCATCAACAAATTTCCGACAGGAAAATATTTTCAACAAGTCAAATACAGATCAGTTCCCGAGAAAAGGATGATTTCTGTTGGCTCATATAAATCTCTCAACGGTTTATTCTGATTCTTCTCCAGATTCCTACTGGTTCAGATAATTCTCTCAACGGTTTATTCTGATTCTTCTCCAGATTTCTACTGGTTCAGATAAATCTCTCGACGGTTTATTCTGATTCTTCTCCAGATTTCTACTAGTTCAGATAAATCTCTCAACGATTTATTCTGATTCTTCTCCAAATTTCTACTGGTTCAGATAAATCTCTCAACAGTTTATTCTGATTCTTCTCCAGATTTCTACTGGTTCAGATAAATCTCTCAACAGTTTATTCTGATTCTTCTCAAGATGTCTACGGGTTCAGATAAATCTCTCAATAGTTTATTCTGATTCTTCTCCATATTTCTACTGGTTCAGATAAATCTCTCAATGATTTGTTCTGATTCTTCTCCGGACTTCTACTGTTTCAGTTTAAACCTCTCAACGGTTTATTCTGATTCTTCCCCACCGACGATTTTCTCTGGTTCAGATAAATTGCACCAAGATTTATTCTGACGCTTCCCCATCGAAGTTAATCCAAAACCTCTATTGGTTCAGCTTAAATCGCCCTAAGATTTATCCTGATTCTTTCCAATCAAACAACATTCAAGATTTATGCTAGTTCCAGTTTAAATCAACCAAAAGTTTATTCTGATTTTCTTTTCCAGTTGAAGTCAAATTCAGACCTAGTCTAATCTCTGTCAACAATCACCTTTGGATGGCATCTATAAGCCTATCTCCGACAACTCTCCATCATTTCTCCAAATTGAATCCTTAAGCCCATTTCCTTATGCAATCGACCAACCCATCATCAAGCGCAAATTTCTGGGCACTTTAGTGTTCAATCATCTTCTACTTTCAAGCCACGAACGACAAACACGTCGATCTCGCTTTTCAAGTTTAAGAAGATTGAACAGGGGAAGTTGTTGTACCCCAAAATTTTCCCTTCCATTTTTCACTCAAGATACTATCCTAGGGTTACTCAAATACTTAATTTGGGCTCAGAAGTTGATCAGACAGATTCTCTTCCTAAGCAATAAGTCAGCAATTAGGGTTTTGCATTTTTCTCAAAAGAAATTTGAGTCTTCAAGGTTTCAAATAGTCTTCATAGGTATTCATGTCTCCTCAAGGATTGTTTAAGTCAATCTTCAAACCTCGCATTGCAAGTTTGCTCAATCAATGGGCAAGATAACTGAAAACGACTACATTGACTTGAAAATCACCCTTTTGCGAGAACAAATTCAAAACGACCGTAACTTCTTCATTATTCAATATTTTTGAATGGTTTTTCTTGCGTATGATTCTCCTTGATGCCATCTCAAATTTATCTTCACAAATCAAGAACTGGTTACGTGTAGAAGATCACCAAAAAATTTGAATGCGTTGGAAGTCACATCATGAATTTTGACCTAATTTCAAATAACAGTCGTCTGATTGCTAAGAATTGTGATTTCTTCTAAATACAAGACCTTGAGACATTTGTTTCTGCTCATGGTCAGATGTGATGTCGCTCATGGGTTTATCTGCAAAGAATCAAAGGAAAATTGTGTTTGGAAGACTTTAAAATTATCGAATCGTCGCAAGGCATTTGTTGATTCTTTTTTTCTTAAACACAGTTTACTGAAGGACTAACGATCGTTCTCAAGAGCATGCTTATTTGGACAAGATATGAAGATTGAGGCTATCATTTAAAACAATAATGATTGTGGATTCAAGTTGGCCAATTGAGTTATATTCTTAAACATTTATTTTGTTTTGGAATTGGAGTACAAGGTTCAGGTTTGTTTGAAATGCAGTTATAAAGTCAGTTGTGATCATCAGGAATTCAAGTAGTGATTTGGAAGGTGTTTTTCAATAATTCCAATCCAATTTCATTATCATGGAACAAGGTATTGTTGAATTCATTCATGGGATGTTGGAGAATTCAAATTTGAATTTCAATTAAAAGAGACTTTGCATACTTTTAGTATCATTATGGATTGTTTGTTCAAAGTACAAATTTGAAAAATTACAACATAACAAAGTTTCTTAATGGATACAAGTTTATTCTACAAAGAAGTTTTCTTCAAGTCTTCATCAAACACTTCAAATTGCTCCTCATCAATTTTCTCTATTGCCCATTGGTTTTCTCATCACATGAAACAAAAGGAAAAAAGACTTTGTTAGCAACATAAACATGAGCATGAAATTTACAAAAGAAAGTGTTGAAATTTCATCATTAGGGTTTGTCTTATGGAATCAGAATTTTTGTCTTAGCTTTGCCTATTGCAAATCACAAAAATTTAGTTCACAATAAACAAGGACAAAGAGGTTCAAAACAGGATTTCATCACAAAACAACCCAATATTTGTCCAAACTTTGTTGCTAAGAAAAAAACAGCTATGTTTCTGTCCATATCCAAACCTGCAAACTGCCCAAAGCTGCAAACAGAAGACATCAATTGCAAAGCAACACAATAGGCAGCACAACAAATAACAGCAAACTGCCCAAGCTACAACAGGGCATCATAACAAACAAGTCAAACTGCCAAGCAACATCAATACATCAAGAAGGCAAGCTGCAATGCAGCAGGGCAAGCAAACTGCCCAACTTGTAGCAAATACATAGCACAACAGCAATAAGAGAACAAAAGAAATGGCAACAATTCAAAAACAGCAAATTAATTTTTGCTCATCAAGCCAAGTATGTCATCACTTTCCTAAGTCATACAAACCCTTCAGAATTTTAAAATAAGCAAAGACTGCTTTTGTTTCATAGAAAGAGGAAAGAGAAAAGATGAAAGGGATATCACCACAAACCAATGCAGTCCAAAATCCTGCTATGTGCCAAAATCTCTATCCAAATAACCTGCATCAAAACCTGTAGCCCAACATTTACACACAAATAGGAAGGTGGAAACTACACTCAAAGGTTTCAAAGTCAGCATACCATAATGGTTCAAAATCCTAAAAAAAAAACTTTCCCTCCAATTCTGACTTATCATCTATATATTACAGAGACCCATCAGATATCAAAGGGGAACTCAGAACCAACAGATTTACAAAATCATCAAAAATACATAGCAAAGCCATCACTGTAGAAACTGAAAGCCACATATATTCAAGCCACAAAACCAGAACCAACAAGTCAGTCAACAAAATTTACAGCATCAAAAGATATTATCATCAAACACCGTCATCAACAAACCCTTGGTCTCAATTCACAACTCAAAAACCAGTAAAAATAAAAAAAACTCAGTCAAAATTTCAACAAACCCTCTGTCTCAATACACAACTCAGAACCAGCAAACATCAAGCCAAAAAGCATAACAAGCGTGAAGGATAATCAACAGAAATATAAAAGCATGCCTGAGTTGATCATCCCAAGCTTCTGATTCCGTCGACAACAACCATAAAGCATCATCGGTAAGCTTCAATCTTTATTTATCTTGGTCGTCACTCATATTTTCTTGTTGCCCTATTGATTGAATAAACTTCTGGAACCCTAAGATTTCGTAACTCCCACATAATCCAAATATGCATTAGATCCTACTTTTTTTTTGTTTTAAACAAATTAAGGGAAGAAAACTAGATGAGCTTACCGAGTATGAGGTAGTTGTAGCAAAAAAGTCCCAATAGATTCGAGTTTGACCATGAAACACGAAACCCCGAACCAAAGATCTGATTTTTGAGCTAAGAACGAAAATGGAGACTGATTGTTGAAGCTGTACCGTGAGATTAGAAATTCCCATCGATTGTTAGGTAGAGAATCGTGAGACAGAGAGAGGATGAAGCGAGAGAGAAGGCAGAAGCGTGAAGCAGGAGGCGTGGGTAGATTTAGGGTTTTGCTTAGAACCCTAATTTTTTCATGTTTGAAGGAGCTCGGTCTGGATCCGGGTTAACCCGGCCTGACCCAATATTCCTCTTTTTTATTTTTCTTTTCTTTGTATGCAAAATTTTCTTTGGGCCTATACACACCATACACGTTGACTTGAATTCACACCCCCCAGTGGCCCATTCTAATTATTTCTTAACTTGTCCTTATTTTTAGGTTTCATTTAAAAAAGGAAAACATTCAATTTATTTTCTTCAAAGAAAAACATATTAAAGTTTTAATCTTGTTTTAAATTTAGTTCTATTTTTTTTAGGAAATTTTGTAGATAATTTTACTAATTAATTTTCGTACTTAGTTTTAATTTGTTTATTTAGTTTCTTAATAACAAAAAAAAACCTAAAAGACAAAATATATACAAACAATTTAATTTCATTAAATTAATTATTTTATTCTCTTTAATAGAATATATTTTTAATTCTCTTTCCAAACTTTTTTCAAACAAATGCTAAGAATTTTATTTCCTTATTTTTACTTTGTTAATTAATTTTACTTCATAAATTTGTTGTAATTTTAATTATTTGTTTAATTCGATTTGATTGTATTGATTGTCTATTTTGACTTTTAATCGCATTGATCCATCCCCATTTGTAAAATTGTACCCCCATTCCCGAAGCTCTGTAATAGCATAGAATTTCAATTTCCGCATTTTATTGTTTACTTATTACTGTATAGTAATTAGGCGTGTATGACATGATTTAAAATCAATCGATAGATAACCTAATTTCAACAAAAAAATAACTTGAATCAAACATACTTTTTTTCACACGCGCACCTCTAGGGTAACCTCGTTTGTTGCCTCAGAAACACAGTAAATGTCCCTCGAATATGGGACGCTTTAGCGAATGACCATTAGATAAAAAAGATCGTAGTCCCTCGATGACCCTCGACGTTGCCTTCGATAAAACGATCTAGTCCTTTACGAAAATTGCTAAAGTGTCCCATAAGTTGCTTTCGATGATTGAACGATTGACCCGCTCCCGTCCCTTAACATCCAACGATAAGGTTTCTTACCAAATCAATGGTAAGATAGCAACATCTAAAGGAAGAAGAAAAGAACATTTAAGACCTTTCGAGTAGGTAGATTCGTTCCTAGTTACTCGCTTGCTCACGACAAAAACATTTTACACCAACACTTTCATCTCAAAACATTTTCAAAAGAAAAAACCTTTTGCATACGTTCTTATAGAGTCGAGAACCATTGCAAAACATATTTTCAAAACACTTTCCAAAACACAATCCACAAACACATCTTTGAACCATCTTTCGAAACAAAACTTTGTATGCGTTCTTATAAAAACGAGACTCATTACAAAGAGATTTCTCAAAACACATTCAAAGCCCACACCACAAGCACATTGTCAAACAAAAGTAAGTGATCTAAATGAGTAACTAAGAGCCCATGGAAAACCATGGATGAAAAGGGTGCTAATACCTTCCCTTTTCATAATCTACCCCCTGAACCTGAGAAATAATCTCGAAAGGTCTTTCCTGTGATTTTTTACCTTTCCTTTTGGATAAAAGAAAAGTCGGTGGCGACTCTTGCTATCCGCACAAATGTGAACACAAACGCAAAACACCAAGTCAGTTCTCCCACTGTATCACAGGGACACCTTTGAGACTCAATTTTATGCCAGTGAAAAGAAGGTGTTGGAACTTAAGAATCAGCTTCACGGGGAGCAGAGTCTTAATGCCTATATCAGAACGAAAAGGAAGCGTCCATGGGAAACCTATAAGTTTTAGAAGTTTTAATTGTTATTTCTTTGTAAACTTTGATTTCATTTGAACTTACTAATAAAAAGCCCTTGTTTCTGTTTTGGTTAAAAGAGTTTAAATCCTACGAGGTCCTTGAAAACATTGCATAAGCATATCATGCATATCATCACATAAGCAGGTATTTCAAGACAGGTTTCTTATCTTTTCGCTGTTTATTTCAGCAAAAAGAAATGTCTCTTGAATAAACAATTAAGTATCTCCAGACACAGAACCCTCAATTCCAACAGTTGTTCCTGGCTCTGGCTAAGAGGTAAGAAGATCTAAAAGCTCTCATTGTTAAAGAGAAGACAAAGAAGACAAAGAGACCAGTTGGCGTCCTGAATATGGGAAGAATATTAAGACGACCAGCTAAGCGAGCTCTAGAATTTGCAACTCCATCTAATGAGGGGGATAATCAGGAAGAGGATGACAAGAAGACAAAAGAAGAAGATAACATCCCAGGGACTGATGAAGAGAAGGCAGACTATGCTGAAGAACAATATCCTCCTGTTGATGACAAGTATAAATAGCTGGAGGACCGTCTCAATGCTATGGAAATTCAGAGGGTACCTAGTTTGGACTTTGAAGAGCTAGAGTTGGTCTCGGAAGTGGTTATCCCACAAAAAATTCAAAGTTCCCATTTTTGCAATGTATGAAGGGCTTTCATGTCCCAAGCTGCATCTAAGTTCCTACATCAGGAAGATCCAACCCCATACAGCTAATAAGAAGTTATGGGTTCATTTCTTTCAAGAGACTTTTTCGGGGACACAGTTAGAGTGGTTATATAAGTTGGAAGGAACCAACATCCACAATTGGTAAGTTTTGGCTGCTGCTTTTTACAAGCAGTATCAATACAATGCTGACCTTGCTCTAACCCGTACACAACTCCAAGGCATGTCTATGGGTTCTAGTGAAGGTTTCAAAGATTATGCCCAAAAGTGGAGGGATCTTACAGGTAGAGTCCAACCACCTCCGTCTGATAAGGAGTTGGTGGACATGTTCTTGGGTACTCTGACAGGCCCATTTTCCAACCATTTGATTGGAAACTCTTCATCCAGATTCACCGAGTTGATATTGACAGGAGAACGAGTGGAAGCTGGTATCAAGAGTGGTAAAGTTCAAGGGGCTACATCTTCAAGTATTGTGAAGAAGTCGTTCAATGGAAGGAAGGAGGTTAGTGCTGCCTATGGTCAAAGAAATCATGGTAAATATGAACGTCGTCCAACGGTAGAAGTTGTAATGATCTCCAACCCTGCACCAACTCAACGACAAAATAATCAACGCAAGCAGGATGCAGCTATAAGACAAATCACCAGAATCAACATGCCTTTGTCTCAGACATTGCAGCATTTGTTGAAGGCCGACCTGGTCACTCTAAAAGATCCTCCCCAAAACCCAAACACTTCCTCTCCCGACTACAATTTGAATGCACGATGCACTTACCACTCCAACATCCCAGGGCATGATGTTGTACCCCAATTTTTCCCCTAAGATCCCTTCATCCTACCATGTTGATTCAATCACAACAAGATCACATTAGGACTTTTGGTTCTCCTCCCTATCATTTACTTTGCTCTTTTTGAGGAGTTACCAAGCACCTTGACTTGTTTTCTTTTGTGATCATGAATATTTTGCTTTGATTTTTCTTTTATTAATAAAATGCAATGTTGGTTTTCCTTACTTGTTAATAATGTAGGTAAAGGCTATGAGGTTTAGCAAGTTTCTTCATGGGTTCATGAGTTTATTTCCATGCCCTAGTCAACATAGCTTAAGGAGTTCAAACTTCACTATTGGAGTGGTTTTGGAATAAATGGAATGAAAAGGCTTATTTTGGTTCAACATATTTCAAATCTATCAAAGTTGATTCAAAAGTACAAGGGGTTGAGGGAAGAAGTTGTCATGATTGGACAAGGTCTTGTTCCTATTGGTCACAAGAGTACATTTCTCTCAAATTTCAAGATATGGAAGTGGTTTTGGTGGCTATGAGTCCTCATCATCATCCTAAATAACTTCTATTCATAAAGAAAGAATATTGGCACAAGAAGTTTATTCAAACTTATCAAAGTTCCTCAAAGCATTCTCTTGATCTAGAGGCTAGGGTTTTGAACTTCAAAGGAGCATATCTTGCTCACCTTTTGGTATTTTTGAGTGATTCCAAATACATATTTCTCTTCAAAGAGTTACCAACAAATCACTTCAAAAGTTCCAAGGTGTTTTCATGTGGAAGGAACTTGGTAAAGAAGAAAGATTACAGGTCATCCAGATGAATCCACAATTTTCCATATGTGACTTCAAATGTTCATAACTTGGTCAATTTTTATCACCTTGAGTCCATTCTTTTTCCATGATTATCTTGAAGATATTTACTTTTTTCCTTCTTTTATGTGCAAAGTGAGAAAATGGATGGAAGTTTCCTTAAGAATGCAAAAGATTATAGGTCATTTCATGATTTTTGGCCAACTTCAACAAGTCATAACTTGCTCAATTTTTGGATATTTTGGGTGGTTCAAATTTCAAAATTTCATTTAATAGGTCTACTTCATTCCCTCTTTTTTGGTCAAGAGCAAATTCTAAGTGGAAGGCCATGTTTGGATACAAAAGATTACAGGTCATTTTTGAAGAAGAATTTGAAATATTTCTAAGTATTGAAAGTCAACTCTTTTTCTTCAACTTTGACTCCATGTAACTTTCAGCTCAAGCATCCATTTGATTCCATTCTTTTTCCATTTCAAAGCTTGTAACCTCATCTTTACAAAGCATCAAGAATTATACCCTAAGACCCCTTGAGTTGGAAATGCCATGGATTTGAATTTGGTAACTTGAAACTGATTTTTTCACAAAGTCAGAATTTTGAAATCTTTGTTTTGGCTTCTAAACACAATTTTTCCACGTGTTTTTGTTTCTAATCATGATTAGAAACTTCCCAAAAGTGTTTAACATCATGAAACACACGATTTAGCTGAGTTTTGATCAAAATTGAGTCACACTTTCTTCATGATGCAGACCCACACGAATTCCCTCCAAAACGCATCATTCACTTTTCCTTTTGATCCCATTTGCTTCTCTTATAAATGCATGAACTATCCCATTCATTTTCCCAAGCTTAGAGAGCCAAGAACACCCTGCCAAAACCTCACACGAACCCACTTTTTTTAATTCAGTTTTTGAAATTTAAGCTTCTTTTTCCAAAATTCTTTGCGCATTCATCATCCTTGAACTTCATACAAACTCTCCAGCACTTAAACAAATCAAAACGACCCATAATTCAAGCTACAGAAGTCCAGTTTCAGAGCTTCTTACTTGAACTTCGAAAAGGTAGAATTCTCCACCATTTGGATCCAAATCAAGCACTAATCTATTCTACTCCTTTGTCTGATTCTAATGCTGCTTACAATTTTTAAATCCATTGAGAATTGAGAGAGAAATATCAAATTGAAGGTGCTCTCTATTTTCAGGGTTTTTGATTCATATCTCTCTCCATACCTTATATAAATTTGGCGCGATGGTTGTGTTAGAATCGTCTTGAAGAGACGAGTTCAATGATGCTAGTCTGGGATCCAAATTTTTCCATTTGAAGGATCTCACAAAATCCCCATTGCAGGGTGTCTGGAGGTTGAAGACGATGACATGTCTCGTCTCAGCCAATGATAGCATGCCTGTTGTACCCCAAAATTTGCCCTCCCATATTTCTCAAAATATTTCAAGAAAGATCCCCAAGTTGCTCAAGGTAGTCCAAGGGTTGACCAGACAAGCTCTCTCCTAAGGCAGTCCACCTCAAATTAGGGTTTCATGTTGCATCAAGATACTTGAGTCCAAGGGATCAAAAATTCTCACCAATGTCCTAATATGGTCTCAAGATCATCCATGTCAAGTTTCAAGCCCTACAGAGAAAGTTTGCTCAGTCAATTGCTCAAAGGCTTGAAAATCGACTGTGCTAGGGCAAAAGTCAACTGTGGCCCACATACAGTCAAACTTCAATATTTTTGGTCAACATCCTCATTTTGAAGTATTATTCTTCATTTGATCAAGGGTTTATCATTATTCATCAAGGATTGCTCATAATTCATCAAGACTCAAAAGTTGCTAAATTAGGGTTTTGTAGGAAAAGTCAACTCAACTTTGACCAAGCATAACTTTCTCATAATTTATGAGAAATGACCCATATAAAGCTAATTTTGAATAGGATTAAATTCCCTACAATCTATATTCATCTCCCAAGTTCAAAATATGCACTCACAAGAAGTTATGAATATGGACATTATAGGTCATTTTGAAAAGTCAACAAAAACACCTTTTTTGTCAAAGCTTCATACATGAGCATGGAATATCAAATTGAGATGAGACCAAAAGGGTTGATTATAGGACATCTAAATACTTCTAAAATGTCCAAGAACACCTCCAAAAAGTCAAAATTGAGGAAGTTATGCATTGGTAAAGTTGACCCTTTTTTGCAAAATTGCAAAAAGTCAAATATGTCCAAAATTGCAATTTTTTCCAAATGGCCCCAACTTTTTATGCTTGCATTGATTTTGTAACATGGCCTACGACCTCTAAGCCAACCCATACATTTTTCTACTATTTATGCTATTTATTTTGATATTTTATTACTTAAAATTCAGAATTAAATAAATAAATAATAGAAATAATGTAAATTTTGATGTGAATCTATTTTGGGCAAGTTTTATGCTGGTTTATGTCAATTGATTTCGTGCAATAACCTTTAAATTATGTCCAAGTTCATCCACATGTGAAAATGGCATAAAATCATCAAATATGGCATTTTTTTTCAAATTTTGATCATGGTCTTAAAACACAACATTATGAGGGAGATTCTTTTCATGATTTATTGTCTCCTCACTCTCCTCTATAAATATAGAGCCATACAAGCTTGAAAGACACGAAAATCCTCTCTAAAAAGCTCTCAAAAAGCTCTTCGAAAATCCTCTCTAAAAGCTCTTCAAAAAGCTCTCCAGAAATAAAAGAATTGGTACAAGCCATATCTCGAGGTTCCGGTCTCTCTCAATTTACATAAAGCCTCAAACCATCCTCTTGAAGTCCTCAAGATTCTTACAAGGCCCAAGAGCAATCCATCACACGCCTAGCACGCCCCCCGTTTGACAACACCAATTTGGTAAAATTTTAAACTTCGAATCTCTACTTTTAATCACATTTTATGGTATGCTAACGTTTGTTTGAGTTTATATAGAACAGTTATGGATGGTTGAATCATAGGTTCCACACAAGATTCAAAAAACACCATAGTTAGAGCATGAAGCTTTCGAAGATTCGGGCCTAGGGATTTCTGATGATTGCACCCCCTGTTTACTTTTGCTACTAGGCCCATCTTTATTTTCATGTTTTATTCATTTTATTTATTTCTTTTAATCCCTTTATTTTTTCATCAATAAACAAATATAAAAATCACATAAAAATAGATTTAGGATTTTTTCTTAATTAAATTTTAATTTTAGGTACAACTTTAATTATTTTGTAAATAACTTAAAAATAATTAGAATAAATAGGTTTTATTACTAACTTAATTATATTTTATTTCTTTCCTAAAATAATCAAAAACCTAAAATAGGTCATGTAATTATTTTTATTAATTAATTTAATCAACTAATTAATTGCTTATTTAATTTAGAAAATTTAATTCTTTTATTAAAAACAACAAAAACATTTTTTTTTCTCTTTTAATTAGGATAGAATGGTCAAAACCCTAGTTCGCACTCGTTCTAATTTTCATCGCGCGCTTTATTATTCTTTTTATTCATATTGATGTAACTGCCTACAGTTTGTAATAGTTTAATTAGGATGTTTAATTCATTTATCGCTTTATTTTCAAAGGGTTTGTTTTTGGCTATGTAAATACCCGAAGCCTTGTAATAGCGTAGTTTAATCTCTGCATTTTAAATTCCGCAAATTATTAACTGTTAGATGAATGATATTAGGATGCATGACAAGAATGTATGACTAATTTTAAAATAGTTATATCACCCTAAATGTGCAAAGATAAATAAACCTGAAATTGAATCACTCGCACATGTGCACTCCTAGGGTACACTCCCACTTGGTTGCCTTCGGTAAACGGTCATTGAGTATAGGATGCTTTAGTGGTCGTCCTTTTGTCTAAACAAAGATCAAAGTCCCGATTCAGAAAAGTTGCCTCGGAATGGTTGCCTCGGAATTGTTGCCTCGAATGATTGATCTAAGACATTAGTGTTACTACTAAGACGTCCTAACATTGCTTTAGTGATCGTACGTCCCTTTCGAATTGTCCCTCAAAACTCCAACGACGATGCTACCTACTCACTAATAGTGGGATAGCGTTGTCTAAAGGAAACGAACATAGAACGATTCTTTTTCCGAGTAGGTAGATTAACTCTTAAGTACTTGCTCAAACAAAAACAAGCTTTGTCACACTTACACTCTTTTACAAACAAAGTTTTCAAAAACACTTCATTACACTCTTGAAGACAGAAGCAAGAGTTAAATCGAAGTCAAAATAAAAGCTTTTCAAATCACACAAACACAAAGAAAACAATTTTTAAAATAATGAGCAAGTACCTAAGAGCCCGTAGATAACTACGGATAGAAAGGGTGCTAACACCTTCCCTTTCTATAATCTACCCCCCGTACTCAGAAATATCTCGAAAAAGGAATTTTTCTGTGCTTTTTTCCTTTCCTTGTTGGATAAAATAAAAGTCGGTGGCGACTCTTCCATACCGCGACATTTTGCGAAAACAGACGCAAAATGCAAACCAGCAAATTCCTTAAAAAAGGGAAACACGTCCCCGTTCTGGCCACCGTATCACAGAACTGGCGACTCTGTTGGGGATTTAATAAGTGGGGTATACATTAGGATTAGTTCATCATATTGTTTTCGATTGTTTGATTTTATTGCTTTATATTTGTGGGCTTTGTATCGAAGTTACTATGGATTCTAACCCGGATCTGGGGATACCTTTTAGGTAAGTAGCAATAGACTGTGAGGGAACTGTACGACGTAGACCGATACGGTTGAAGCAGTAGCTACGTTGGTGTGACACATTAGTTGGTACCGATATCCCTTGTGGAGGAACAAGGAGAGTATGGGGCTGCTAATGGGTCATTAAGCATCAACTGACTTTAAAACCTATAATTGACCAACTTGGCCTTAGAAAGTAGCAGTATGCTACAGTCATTGAGGCCATACTCTCGCGATGGTTCCGGCCGCAAGAAAAGATTGCTAAGCTGAAACTATGACCGATGGAGGATGGTCAGTGATATTGAGAACCTCTAGAACCTAGTTACTATTACCAGGATAGGTTGAACCAACTTAACTTCAAGAGGGTAATGCCTAGACCCCATGCAAGCCTAAACCTAAGGCTGTTTGTGTGACTTGTGTGCTTTCAACTTGAACTACTTGCGCATTTTTATTATCTAACAACTTGAGTTCCCTGCAGGTTTTGTTTACAGTCCTTATCCAATACCTTGGATTTCTTGCCGGATTTACTTGTTTTAATTACCTCGCACTTTTGCTTAAACGCATAGCATACACGTCATAACATCATACCATAACATTTCCTTAACCATTTCAAGGATCTCAAGGGTTTGTGATGCAGGTTATGGTAAATCAAACATCTAGCAAGGGGAAAAGGGCATTTATTTTCCTCTAGCCAATGTTGTATAGAGATCAAAACACGATAACTTGAGTCGGGGGCTATGAGCCACTCGATATGGTGAGCCTAACTCTTGAAGAAGGATTCTTAATGACACGAAGTTTCTTCAATCAAAGCTGCAAAATTAAAATTCTAACAGTTTCTTGTTTACCCCGCGAGTACTTGAAAACATTGCATACATATATCACACATATCATTACATAACAGGTCTTTCATTACCGGTCCCTCATGTCCTCGTTGTTTACTTCAGCAATGGCTCTCCAACAAGACAACGAAGATCTTCATACTCAAGAAGCACAGCTCAGGGAAATCTTCCTAAACCTATCCAAGGGACAGGAAGAGTTGAAAACACTCCTCGTTGGGAACTTGGTCAAGAAAAGTCCTGAAGACAATAAGGACGAGCGTCTGAAACAACTGCAAGCTGAGGTAGATGCAATAAGAACCCAAATGCTGGGGCAGATGGCTCTTATCCAAGGCTTAGCCCGGGAACAAGAAGAGCTGAGAACCATTATCAACCAGCTTCATCAAGACAAATACAACTGTATGAAGACAACAATCGAGGTCGGGGACCAAGTCATTGATCAACCTCCGAGAAGACAAAAGGTTGGTTTGGTGAAGAGTGGACCTTTTCAAATTAATACTACATCACGGGTCCAACAACAACCTCGCCAAAAACAACGGGTTGATCAGAGTAAGCCAAATATGCCCAAAAGGCAGTTTACCAAAATCAACATGTCATTGGCTCAAGCATTGTAATGCCTGTTGAAGGCCAAGTTGGTTATATTAAGGGACCCTCCTCAGAATCCCAAGATAGTCTCCCCAGACTACAATCCTGATGCAAGGTGTGCATACCATTCCAACAGACCGGGATATGACACTGATGACTGTTGGGCATTGAAAAATAAAATTCAGGACTTGATTAATGAAGCAGTGCTGGAGTTTACACAAGATGGTCAGGCTGAGTTCTTCTACCATCCCTCCAAGGCACATCCTCTGAAGTGACAAGACCAGACGAGAAGAATTTTTGTTTATTAGAATTTTCAATTTGTAATTTTCTTTTGATTGTTCAAACATTTATTCATGTCAAACTTTGTTACTTTATCAATGCATTGCATATGTCTGTTTTGAATCAATCCAATCGTATTCACTATGTTCAAATTGCTTTCATTTTTGTGATGTTCAACTCTCGATTAAAAAAATTCTAAGCCTTTAGAGGGAGGATGACGAAAATGATATCAAATCTCTACAGTATGCTTTTAAACAGACCCTACTGACGATGTACAGGCATTGTTTCAAATCCTAAACAGTGGAGTTATAAGGAAGATAATCCTTAGTAAACCCCTTTGAGCCAAAGAAGTAGGAGTTTTTCTTTCACACAAATTAAAACCCTTAATCACAACCTGGGGCAGGATAGTTTTCTTAGTTAATCCAAGTGCACAATGAATGGCTTCAAAGAGGTCCTTCCAAAACAAAAGACAGTGATGGTTCCCTATAATCGTCAAGACATGCAGTCATTATCTCTCAAAATAAAAGCCCATTAAGTCAAAACCTATGAAGGAGACTTAAGGAAAAAAAACTGGGGCATCCCGCTGACTGTAATCACAAAAAGAAACAGTTCAGGCAAAAGACAGGGATAATAAAATCAAAAAGAAAGAGGTCCTACAAACCCTCAACAAAAAAAAATGACTGCCTATTCAAAATAATATGTCAGTACCCGGACCATCACTGGAATATCGGAGCAAAGACTCAAACGGGATTTAAATGCACAATTATCTGAGTTTTATGATTGAAGAACGTCACGAAGAACGGGTGGATACAAATAATTTTGAGCCTTTATCCTTTGTTTCTTAAACTGTGAACCAGATTACGTTATAACCCTTAAAAGTCCTAGCTGAAGCATGGGTTAGTTCGAAAACATACTGTTACAAAAGGTATCCTGACTCCTGAAGGTCCGTTACAAATGCTGAGTTGATATCACATCTTTGCAAAATTCTATTTTTTTCTAAAAAAACTGCACTTTCAAAACTTCAAGACAGACATAAGCTTCACATTCTTAAAATAACATTGTTTGCATATGACTATTTGTTCAACAATAGAGAAATTCGCATGACGAATATCTAGTGAACAAAAACCTTCTCAATAAAAAGGATCACCTCAAGTGGAAAAACACTTCCAACCAAGGGGCACGGCATGATCATTGTCCATCATCTGGGGCAGTCAAGTCAAGATTCAAGGAATCTTTCAAAGATGCCAAATAGCCAGGGACAGATCTCCATTTGAATCACTTGGGGGCATTGGGCATGAATTTCAGCAACGAATCTTGTATGATCAAACAAACATCTCCTGGTAGTGTGGCAACATAACACTACTGACAGTGACAACTCCCTACACCCCGAGAGCGTGGACATAGTCAGAAAATACTGCGCATGAAGAAAGACCCTCTAAGTTGACTGGCCTAGGCAAAAATAAGGGCATCCCGGCGAACCAAGAGGGTTTGGGCAAAAATTAGGGATAAAAACAAAAAAGATATGTACACCCGACAAGCCAAAAACCTGAAAAGGCGGCTTGGGCAAAAAAGGGTATCCCGGTGGACTTAAAATATGAAAAGACAGTCCAGGCAAAAGTTAGGGATTAAAGCGTACGACTATGTCCGGTCATCTCGCCACTTGCCTATCAGAAGAAGACTTATCATTTCGATCGATAGTTACCAAGCACCTCATAAGTAGGGATAACACTCAAGCCACAAGGCCTCCGCATGCACTTTCTCCAGCAGGTACAGGGGCAGAAAAGTCTTGATGCGAAGTCATTGTCGTATCCTCAACATGCGTCCTAGTAACATCTACACTCCTCATATAGTAGAGGCAACCAAAGTTTTGATCTCTGCCTCCCCAAACAGGAGTTACTTTCCCCATCCAAGCTCTTTCGGAGAGCCGACGTCTATATTCCCCATCCGAATTTTGTAATCGCAAGCGGTTCATAAAGTTTTCTCCCGAACTGAGTTTATTTCTCTGAATACAGAAGCTCAATCCCTGACAGAGTTTATCCCTTCAGCTATGGAAGCTTCTCTCTCCAACTAAATTATTCCCCCGCAAAGTTATTCTCAAGCAGAGTCTCTCCTCGGAAGAATATCCATAAACAAGGGGCAAATCCCCAGCATAGTCATCTCTGGTTCACCATCTCCAGCGGAAGTAGAAGAACCACTTTTTCTATGACAGTCAGGAACTCAATTTCCATTACTCTCCAACAACAGTCAGGGATTTATTTTCCCAAACTCGGACGTGCCACAATAGCATTTCATGTTCATATATCATGACGTGCGCATACATATTGCATACGGCATAATCTCATTTATTTTGAGAACATCATCATACAATGCATGTTATGCATCATATACGATTAATCATGTACCTTTTCACGAAAGATGGTTATCATCAACAACTTCCAGCAAGTTCAAGATTAACTCCGGAAACTAAACAGAGTAATTATCTGCACGATCAAATGCAGCTTTACACGGGTTCGTCACGAAGAAATCTTACATGGGTTTCTCCTAAATGCAGCTTTACACGGATTCGTCACGAAGCAATCTTACACGGGTTTCTCCTAAATGCAGCTTCACACGGGTTTATCCTGAAAAATCTTACACGGGTCTTTTCTCATACATTTCCAAATAAAGTTTTACACAAACTTATCACGAAGTAACCTTACCCAGGTTCCTTCTGAAGTTTTACACAAACTTATCACAAAGTAACCTTACCCAGGTTCCTCCTGAAGTTTTACACGAACTTATCACAAAGTAACCTTACCCAGGTTCCTCCTGAAGTTTTACACAAACTTATCACAAAGTAACCTTACCCAGGTTCCTCCTGAAGTTTTACACAAACTTATCACAAAGTAACCTTACCCAGGTTCCTCCTGAAGTTTTACACAAACTTATCTCAAAGTAACCTTACCCCGGTTCATTTTGAAGTTTTACACAAACTTATCACAAAGTAACCTTACCCAGGTTCCTCTTGAAGTTTTACACAAACTTATCCCGAAATAACCTTACCCATGTTCCTCCTTAAGTTTTGCACAAACTTATCACGAAATAACCTTACCCAGGTTCATCCTGAAGTTTTACACAAACTTATCACAAAGTAACCTTACCCAGGTTCCTCCTAAAGTTTTACACGAACTTATCACAAAGTAACCTTATCCAGGTTCCTCCTGAAGTTTTACACAAACTTATCTCAAAGTAAACTTACCCCGGTTCATTTTGAAGTTTTACACGAACTTATCACAAAGTAACCTTACCCAGATTCCTCTTGAATTTTTACATAGACTTAGCCCAAAGTAACCTTACCCAGGTTCCTGCCAAAGTTTCACACAGATTTATCCCGAAGTAACCCTATCCAGGTTCCTCCTAAAGCCCTACACAGACTCCTCACAAAGCAACCTTACCTAGGTTCCTTCTCAGTTCAGATGCAGTTTTACCCAAACTCCTCATAAAGCAACCTTACCCAAGTTCCTTCTCGGTTCTGATGCAGTTTTACCCAAACTCCTCACAAAGCAACCTTACCCAGGTTCCTTCTCGGTTCAGATGCAGTTTTATCCAAACTCCTCACGGAGCAACATTACCCAGGTTCCTTCCCATAAGCCCTACTATCCAGGTTCCTTCTCATAACCTTACCTTCCGGGTTTCTTTTCTCTTATCTCCAGACAGCAGTTCACAACACTGTAAGACCTGGACCTGATCAAACACGATCGATTTCACCTTTCCCTTGTAGGTCGCAATGCAGCCTATACCCGACCAGATAGTAGTTCATTCTCAACTTTCCTCTTCAACAGAGAAGATTCCTCAGTAGAATACGGACGACCGAAGTTCCTAAAATTTAACAAAGATGTTTCCTCAGTAGAATACGAACGACCGAGGTTCCTAAAATTCAACAGAGATGATTCCTCAGTCGAATACGGACGACCGAAGTTCCTAAAATTCAACAGATATGTTTCCTCAGTAGAATACGGACGACCGAAGTTCCTAAAATTCAACAGAGATGATTCCTCAGTCGAATACGAACGACCGAAGTTCCTAATATTCAACATAGATGATTCCTCAGTCGAATACGGACGACCGAAGTTCCTAGAATTCAACAGAGATGTTTCCTCAGTCGAATACGGACGACCGAAGTTCCTTAAATTCAACAGAGATGATTCCTTAGTCGAATACGGACGACCGAAGTTCCTAAAATTCAACAGAGATGTTTCCTCAGTAGAATATGGACGACCAAAGTTCCTAAAATTCAACAGAGATGATTCCTCAATCGAATACGGACGACCGAAGTTCCTAAAATTCAACGGAGATGATTCCTCAGTCGAATACGGACGACCGAAGTTCCTAAAATTCAACAGAGATGTTTCCTCAATAGAATACAGACGACCGAAGTTCCTAAAATTTAACAGAGATGTTTCCTCAGTAGAATACGGATGACCGGAGTTCATAAAATTCAATAAAGATGTTTCCTCAGTAGAATACAGACGACCGAAGTTCCTAAAATTCAACAGAGATGATTCCTCAGTCGAATACGGACGAATGAAGTTCCTAAAATTCAACAGAGATGTTTCCTCAGTAGAATACGGACGACCGAAGTTCCTAAAATTCAACAGAGATGATTCCTTAGTCGAATACAGACGACCTAAGTTCCTAAAATTCAACAGATGATTCCTCAGTCGAATACGGACGAACGAATTCCTAAAATTCAATAGAGATGTTTCCTCAGTAGAATACGGACGACCGAAGTTCCTAAAATTCAATAGAGATGTTTCCTCAGTAGAATAAGGACGATAAAAGTTCCTAAATTTCAACAGAGACGATACCCCAGTAGAATAACGGATGACTGAAGCTCCTAAAATTCGATTCCTCTCAAGACAGAGATCAGTATTCCCCAGCGGAATCTCCCTCAACAAACAGGTATACAAGCTCTCGCTAAGGAATCTCTTATGCGACCGAAACTCCTTCGGGTGGCATCTTTAAGCCCACCCCCCCGTCATCAAACTCCAAATGGCATCTATAAGCCCATTCCCGACATCACAAGACAGACACCACATCATGTGAGTGCAAATTTCTGGGCACTCTAGTGTTCAATCCTCTTCCACCTTCGGATCACGAAAGACCAGCAAGCCAATCTACATCCTCAGGTTTAAGAAGATTGAACAGGGGCAGCTGTTGTACCCCAAAATTTGCCCTCTCATATTTCTCAAAATATTTCAAGAAAGATCCCCAAGTTGCTCAAGGTAGTCCAAGGGTTGACCAGACAAGCTCTCTCCTAAGGCAGTCCACCTCAAATTAGGGTTTCACGTTGCATCAAGATACTTGATTCCAAGGGATCCCAAATTCTCACCAATGTCCTAATATGTTCTCAATATCATCCATGTCAAGTTCCAAGCCATACAGAGAAAGTTTGCTCAGTCAATTGCTCAAAGGCCTGAAAATCGTTTATGCTAAGGCACAAGTCAATTGTGGTCCACATACAGTCAAACTTCAAGATTTTTGGTCAGCATCCTCATTTTGAAGTATTATTCATCATTTGATCAAAGGTTGATCATGATTCATCAAGGATTGCTCATAATTCATCAAGACTCAAAAGTTGCTAAATTAGGGTTTTGTAGGAAAAGTCAACTCAAATTTGACCAAGCATAACTTTCTCATACTTTATGAGAAATGACCCTTCCAAAGCTCATTTTTAATAGAATGCAATTCCCTACAATCCATCTTCAGCTCCCAAGTTCAAAATATGCACTCACAAGAAGTTATGAATTTGGACATTATAGGTTACTTTGAAAAGTCAACAAAAACACCTTTTTTGTCAAAGCTTAATACATGAGCATGGAATATCAAATTGATATGAGACCGAAAGGGTTGATTATAGGACATCTCAAGCTTTCTAAAAATTCAAAGAACACCTCCAAAAAGTCAAAATTGAGGAAGTTATGCATTGGTAAAGTTGACCCTTTTTTGCAAAATTGCCAAAAGTCAAATATGTCCAAAATTGCAATTTTTTCCGAATGGGCCCAACTTTTTATGCTTGCATTGAGTTTGTAACATGGTCCAAGACCTCTAATCCCACCCATACATTTTTCTACTATTTATGCTATTTATTTTGATATTTTATTCATTAAAATTCAGAATTAAATAAATAAATAATAGAAATAATGTAAATTTTGATGTGAATCTATTTTGGGCAAGTTTTATGCTGGTTTATGTCAATTGATTTCGTGCAATAACCTTTCAAATATGTCCAGGTTCATCCACATGTGAAAATGACATAAAATCATCAAATATGGCATTTTTTCAAGTTTTGATCATGGTCTTAAAACACAACATTATGAGGGAGATTCTTTCCATGCTTTCTTGTCTCCTCATTCTCCTATATAAATATAGAGCCATACAAGCTTGAAGGACACGAAAATCCTCTCTAAAAAGCTCTCAAAAAGCTCTTCGAAAATCCTCTCTAAAAGCTCTTCAAAAAGCTCTCCAGAAATCAAAGAATTGGTGCAAGTCATATCTCGAGGTTCCGGTCTCTCTCAATTGACATCAAGCCTCAAACCGTCCTCTTGAAGTCCTCAAGAGTCTTACAAGGCCCAAGAGCAATCCATCACACGCCTAGCATGCCCCCCGTTTGACAACACCGGTTTGGTAAAATTTTAAACTTCGAATCTCTAATTTTAATCACATTTTATGGTATGCTAACGTTTGTTTGAGTTTATATAGAACAATTATGGATGGTTAAATCATAGGTTCCACGCAAGAATAAAAAAACACTATAGTTAGAGCATGAAGCTTTCGAAGATTCGGGCCTAGGGATTTCTGATGATTGCACCCCCTGTTTACTTTTGCTACTAGGCCCATCTTTATTTTCATGTTTTATTCGTTTTATTTATTTCTTTTAATCCCTTTATTTTTTATCAGTAAACAAATATAAAAATCACATAAAAATAGATTTAGGATTTTTTCTTAATTAAATTTTAATTTTAGGTACAACTTTAATTATTTTGTAAATAACTTAAAAATAATTAGAATAAATAGGTTTTATTACTAACTTAATTATATTTTATTTCTTTCCTAAAATAATCCAAAACAAAAAATAGGTCATGTAATTATTTTTATTAATTAATTTAATTAACTAATTAATTGCTTATTCAATTTAGAAAATTTAATTCTTTTATTAAAAACAACAAAAATATTTTTTTCTCTTTTAATTAGGATAGAAGGGTCAAAACCCTAGTTCACACTCGTTCTAATTTTCATCGCGCGCTTTATTATCATTTTTATTCATATTGATGTAACTGCCTACAATTTGTAATAGTTTAATTAGGACGTTAAATTCATTTATCGCTTTATTTTCAAAGGGTTTGTTTTTGGCTATGTAAATACCCGAAGCCTTGTAATAGCGTAGTTTAATCTCCGCATTTTAAATTCCGCAAATTATCAACTGTTAGATGAATGATATTAGGATGCATGACAAGAATGTATGACTAATTTTAAAACAGTTAGATCACCCTAAATGTGCAAAGATAAATAAACCTGAAATTGAATCACTCGCACATGTGCACTCATAGGGTACACTCCAACTTGGTTGCCTTCGGCAAACGGTCATTGAGTATAGGATGCTTTAGTGGTCATCCTTTTGTTTAAACAAAGATCAAAGTCCCGATTTAGAAAAGTTGCCTCGGAATGGTTGCCTCAGAATTGTTGCCTCGAATGATTGATCTAAGACATTAGGGTTACTACTAAGACGTCCTAAAATTTCTTTAGTGACCGTACGTCCCTTTCGAATTGACCCTCAAAATTCCAACGACGGTTCTACCTACTCACTAATAGTGGGATAGCGTTGTCTAAAGGAAATGAACATAGAACGATTCTTTTTTCGATTAGGTAGATTAGCTCTTAAGTACTTGCTCAAACAAAAACAAGCTATGTCACACTTACACTCCTTTACAAACAAAGTTTTCAAAAACACTTCATTACACTCTTGAAGACAAAAGCAAGAGTTAAATCGAAGTCAAAATAAAAGCTTTTCAAATAACACAAACACAAAGAAAACAATTTTGAAAATGATGAGCAAGTACCTAAGAGCCCGTAGATAACTACGGATAGAAAGGGTGCTAACACCTTCCCTTTCTATAATCTACCCCCCGTGCTCAGAAATATCTCGAAAAAGAAATTTTTCTGTGCTTTTTTCCTTTCCTTGTTAGATAAAATAAAAGTCGGTGGCAAATCTTTCTTACTGCGACATTTTGCGAAAACAAACACAAAACGCAAACCAGCAAATTCCTTAAAAAAGGGAAACACGTCCCGGTTCTGGCCACCGTATCACAGAACTGGCGACTCTGCTGGGGATTTAATAAGTGGGGTATACCTTAGGATTAGTTCATCATATTGTTTTCGATTGTTTGATTTGATTGCTTTATATTTGTGGGCTTTGTATCGGAGTTACTATGGATCCTAACCCAGATCTGGGGATACCTTTTAGGTAAGTAGCAATAAACTGTGCGGGAACTGTACGGCGTAGACCGATACGGTTGAAGCAGTAGCTATGTTGGTGTGACACATTAGTTGGTATTGATATCCCTTGCGGAGGAATAAGGAGAGTATGGGGCTGCTAATGGGTCATTAAGCATCAACTGATCTTAGAACCTATAATTGACCAACTTGGCCTTAGAAAGTAGCTGTATGCTACACTCATTGAGACCATACTCTCGCGATGGTTTTGGCCGCAAGAAAAGATTGCTAAGCTGAAACTATGACCGATGGAGGATGGTCAGTGATATTGAGAACCTCTAGAACACGGTTACTATTATCAGGACAGGTTGAACCAACTTAACTTCAAGAGGGTAATGCCTAAACCTAAGGCTGTTTGTGTGACTTGTGTGCTTTCAACTTGAATTACTTGCGCATTTTTATTATCTAACAACTTGAGTTCCCTGCAGGTTTTGTTTACAGTCCTTATCCAATACCTGGGATTTCTTGTCGGATTTACTTGTTTACATTACCTCGCACTTTTGCTTAAACGCATAGCATACATGTCATAACATCATACCATAACATTTCCTTAACCATTTCAAGGATCTCAAGGGTTTGTGATGCAGGTTATGGTAAATCAAACGTCTACAAGGGGCAAAGGGGATTTATTTTCCTCTAGCCAATGTCGTCTAGAGATCAAAACACGATAACTTGAGTCGGGGGCTATGAGCCACTCGATATGGTGAGCCTAACTCTTGAAGAAGGATTCTTAATGACACGAAGTTTCTTCAATCAAAGCTGCAAAATTCAAATTCTAACAGTTTCTTGTTTACCCCGCGAGATCCTTGAAAACATTGCATACATATATCATACATATCATTGCATAACAGGTCTTTCATTACCGGTCCCTCATGTCCTTGCTATTTATTTCAGCAATGGCTCTCCAACAAGACAACGGAGATCTTCATACTCAAGAAGCACAGTTCAGGGAAATCTTCCTAAACCTATCCAAGGGGCAGGAAGAGTTGAAAACACTCCTCGTTGGGAACTTGGTCAAGAAAAGTCCTGAAGACAATAAGGACGGGCGGCTGAAACAACTGCAAGCTGAGGTAGATGCAATAAGAACCCAGATGCTGGGGCAGATGGCTCTTATCCAAGGCTTAGCCCGGGAACAAGAAGAGCTGAGAACCATTATCAACCAACTTCATCACGACAAATACAACTGTATGAAGCAAACAGTCGAGGCCAGGGACCAAGTCATTGATCAACATCCGAGAAGACAAAATGTTGGTTTGGTGAATAGTGGACCTTTCCAAATTGCTACTACATCACGGGTCCAATAACAACCTCGCCAAAAACAATGGGTTGATCAGAGTAAGCCAAATATGCCCAAAAGGCAGTTTACCAAAATCAACATGTCATTGGCTCAAGCATTGCAACGCCTGTTGAAGGCCAAGTTGGTTATGTTAAGGGACCCTCCTCAGAATCCCAACATAGCCTCCCCAGACTACAATCCTGATTCAAGGTGTGCATACCATTCCAACAGCCCGGGGCATGACACTGATGACTGTTGGGCATTGAAAAATAAAATCCAGGACTTGATTAATGAAGGAGTGCTGGAGTTTACACAAGATGGTCAGGCTGAGTTCTTCTACCATCCCTCCAAGGCACGTCCTCTGAAGTGACAAGACCAGACGAGAAGACTTTTTGTTCATTAGAATTTTCAATTTGTAATTTTCTTTTGATTGTTCAAACATTTATTCATGTCAAACTTTGTTACTTTATCAATGCATTGCATATGTCTGTTTTGAATCAATCCAATCGTATTCACTATATTCAAATTGCTTTCATTTTTGTGATGTTCAACTCTCGATTAAAAAAATTCTAAGCCTTTAGAGGGAGGATGAAGAAAATGATATCAAATCTCTACAGTATGCTTTTGAACAGACCCCACTGACGATGTACAGGCGTTGTTTCAAATCCTAAATAGTGGAGTTATATGGAAGATAATCCCTATTCAACCCCTTTGAGCCAAAGAA
This sequence comes from Vicia faba, assembly GCA_948472305.1. Classification (NCBI taxonomy): domain Eukaryota; kingdom Viridiplantae; phylum Streptophyta; class Magnoliopsida; order Fabales; family Fabaceae; genus Vicia; species Vicia faba. Next base: position 242,636,911 of record OX451737.1, read on the forward strand.
GTAGGAGTTTTTCTTTCACACAAATTAAAACCCTTAATCACAACCTGGGGCAGGGTAGTTTTCTCAGTTAATCCAGGTGCACAATGAATGGCTTCAAAGAGGTCCTTCTAAAACAAAAGACAGTGATGGTTCCCTATAATCGTCAAGACAGGCAGTCATTATCTCTCGAAATAAAAGCCCATTAAGTCAAAACCTATGAAGGAGACTTAAGGAAAAAAACTGGGGCATCCCGCTGACTGTAATCACAAAAAGAAATAGTTCAGGCAAGAGACAGGGATAATAAAATAAAAAAGAAAGAGGTCCTACAAACCCTCAACAAAAAAAATGACTGCCTATTCAAAATAATCTGTCAGTACCCGAACCATCACTGGAATATCGGAGGAAAGACTCAAACGGGATTTAAATGCATAATTAGCTGAGTTTTAGGATCGAAGAACATCATGAAGAACGGGTGGGTACAAATAAATTTTGAGCCTTTATCCTTTGTTTCTTAAACTGTGAACCAGGCCACGTTATAACCCTTAAAAGTCCTAGCTGAAGCATGGGTTAGTTCGAAAACATACTGCTACAAAAGGTATCCAGACTCCTGAAGGTCCGTTACAAATCCTGAGTTGATATCACATCTTTGCAAAATTCTATTTTTTTCTATAAAAAAACTGCATTTTCAAAACTTCAAGACAGACATAAGCTTCACATTCTTAAAATAACATTGTTTGCATATGACTATTTGTTCAATAGTAAAGAAATTCGCATGACGAATATCTAGTGAACAAAAACCTTCTCAATAAAAAGGATCACCTCAAGTGGAAAAACACTTCCAACCAAGGGGCACGGCATGATCATTGTCCATCATCTAGGGCAGTTAAGTCAAGATTCAAGGAATCTTTCAAAGATGCCAAATAGCCTGGGACAGATCTCCATCTGAATCACTTGGAGGCATTGGGCATGAATTCCAGCAACGAATCTTGTATGATCAAATGAACATCTTCTGGTAGTGTGGCAACATAACACTACCGACAGTGACAACTCCCTACACCCCGAGAGCATGGACATAGTCAGAAAATACTGCACATGAACAAAGACCCGCTAGGTTGACTGGCCTAGGCAAAAATAAGGGCATCCCGGTGAACCAAGAGGGTTTGGGCAAAAATTAGGGATAAAAACAAAAAAGATGTGTACACCCGGAAAGCCAAAAACCTAAAAAGGCGGCTTGGGCAAAAAAGGGTATCCCGGTGGACTGAAATTCTGAAAAGACAGTCCAGGAAAAAGTTAGGGATTAAAGCGTACGACTATGTCCAGTCATCTCGTCACTTACCTATCAGAAGAAGACTTATCATTTCGATCGGCAGTTACCAAGCACCTCATAAGTTGGGATAACACTCAAGCCACAAGGCCTCTGCAGGCACTTTCTCCAGAAGGTACAGGGGCAGAAAAGTCTTGATACAAAGTCATTGTCGTATCCTTAGCATGCGTCCTAGTAACATTTACACTCCGCACATAGTAGAGGCAACCAAAGTTTTGATCTCTGCCTCCCCAAACATGAGTTACTTTCCCCATCCAAGCTCTTTCGGAGAGCCGACGTCTATATTCCCTAGCCGAATTTTGTAATCGCAAGTGGTTCATAAAGTTTTCTCCCGAACAGAGTTTATTTCTCTGAATACAGAAGCTCAATCCCTGACAAAGTTTATCCCTTCAGCTATGGAAGCTTCTCTCTCCAACGGAATTATTCCCCCGCAAAGTTGTTCTCAAGAAGAGTCTCTCCTCGGCACAATATCCATAAACAAGGGGAAAATCCACAGCATAGTCATCTCTGGTTCACCATCTCCAGTGGAAGTAGAAGAACCACTTTTTCTATGACAGTCAGGAACTCAATTTCCATTACTCTCCAACAATAGTCAGAGATTTATTTTCCCAAACTCGGACGTGCCACAATAGCATTTCATGTTCATATATCATGACGTGCACATACATGTTGCATACGGAATAATCTCATTTATTTTGAGAACATCATCATACAATGCATGTCATGCATCATATACAATTAATATGTACCTTTTCAGGAAAGATGGTTATCATCAACAACTTCCAGCAAGTTCAAGATTAGCTTCGGAAACTAAACAAAGTAATTATCTACACGATCAAATGCAGCTTTACACGGGTTCGTCACGAAGCAATCTTACACGGGTTTCTCCTAAATGCAGCTTTACACGGGTTCATCACGAAGCATTCTTACACGGGTTTCTCCTAAATGCAGCTTCACACGGGTTTATCCTGAAAAATCTTACACGGGTCTTTTCTCATACATTTCCAAATAAAGTTTTACACAAACTTATCACGAAGTAACCTTACCCAGGTTCCTCCTTAAGTTTTACACAAACTTATCACAAAGTAACCTTACCCAGGTTCCTTCTGAAGTTTTACACAAACTTATCACAAAGTAACCTTACCCAGGTTCCTCCTGAAGTTTTACACAAACTTTTCACAAAGTAACCTTACTCAGGTTCCTCCTGAAGTTTTACACGAACTTATCACAAAGTAACCTTACCCAGGTTCCTCCTGAAGTTTTACACATACTTATCTCAAAGTAACCTTACCCCGGTTCATTTTGAAGTTTTCACGAACTTATCACAAAGTAACCTTAGCCAGGTTCCTCTTGAAGTTTTACACGAACTTATCCCGAAATAACCTTACCCAGGTTCCTCCTGAAGTTTTACACAAACTTATCACGAAATAACCTTACCCAGGTTCCTCCTGAAGTTTTACACAAACTTATCACAAAGTAACCTTACCCAGGTTCCTCCTGAAGTTTTGCACGAACTTATCACAAAGTAACCTTACCCAGGTTCCTCCTGAAGTTTTACACAAACTTATATCAAAGTAACCTTACCTCGGTTCATTTTGAAGTTTTACACAAACTTATCACAAAGTAACCTTACCTAGATTCCTCTTGAATTTTTACATAGACTTAGCCCAAAGTAACCTTACCCAGGTTCCTGCCGAAGTTTCACACGGACTTATCCCAAAGTAACCCTACCCAGGTTCCTCCTAAAGCCCTACACAGACTCCTCACAAAGCAACCTTACCTAGGTTCCTCCTAAAGTCCTACACAGACTCCTCACAAAGCAACCTTTTCAGATTTTTATTTTAACAGTTGGTATTTTTTATATTTTTTGTATTATTTGCTTTCTTTTAATTACTTAAAAAAAATACTTTCTGACATTTTTTAATTCTGAAAAATTCATAAATATTATTTTGCATATTTTTGACTTTCTGAAAGTTTTATGGAATTTTATGTTGAGGTTTACTATTTTTTATCTATTTTATGTTTGTTTTAGTAACTTTAAATAGTTTAAAAATAGTTTCTGACTTATAAAAATTACAAAATTTTTTATAAAAATATTTGGATCCATTCCTAGTTTTTTTATGGCCTTATTTTTCATTTCTTGATTAATTTGAACATAATTGATATTTTCCTCATTATTTTCTATTTTTAAACATTTTTAACCCTTTTAATGTATATATTAGGATTTTTTTTATTAATAACCATGTATTAAAAAAATATTTCGCAAATAACCGGGTTTCGGAAAAAATTACGCAAATAACCATGTTTGAGATGGCTCCACAAAGGAGGAGCCATCTCATTTGGCGCATCCTCCTATTTTTTTAAGGGAGGCGCCATCTCACTTGGCGCCTAAGGGCAAAGGGCAAGCCCTAAGCCAAGTGAGATGGCGCCTATGTACAAAATTAGGTCAAAAAAAAAATTTTTTTTTTCTTTCCTGCGCGTTGCGTATTAGACAGAGATAAACAAAATGGATTTTTTATTTAAAAAAAAATAATTACATTCAACTGTTTTACATTTAAAGAACAGTAAAAAAATAGATACAAAAAAATTCTGGGAAAAAAAAAGATACATCAGTGATCCCCAGGAACCCGGTAATGACCCCCAGTTCCGCATCCCCGTCCCTGCCTTTCTCTTGCTGGGTGCCGTCTCGTTTCCTGCTGCGGCAAGGTCGATGGCCCAGCGAATTCAATGCGATCCGAATCCATAAAATCGGTAAGACCTCCATATCTCGAAGATCCGCTCTGGTACAGTCGGTTACCCATACCCTCGAAGTTTGGTCGTGTTGGCGGTGGGTGGGGTTCCATGGTTGGTCGATAGCATTGGTCGTCTGAGTATGGGGGGTAGAAAGGAAATGGATCTTGGGGTGTTTGGTATTGTGGATGTTGGGTTGTTTGGTGATATGGTGGTTGATGGTAGGTTTGGTCGGGTTGGTCATAATCTTCTGACATTCCCATATCAGGGCTAAGGCTGGATGTTGAGGGCGCCATATTGGGATATGTGGAAGATTGAAATTGTGTATGGGGTATGTGGGTTTGCTGGTATTGGGGTTGGTATTGTGGTTGGGTTTGAGGCATTTCCGGGTATTGGTAGTTTGGCGGTGATTGTGGTTGGTAGTACGGCATTTGGTTGTAGTTGTGTTGTGGTGGGGAATGTGGTTGTGTGTTTGTTGGTCTGTTTCTTCTTGGGGGTTGGTTTGAGGTTGATGGATTTTGGGTTTGTTGGTGGGGAATCGAGGGTTGTGCCCATTGTGTGCGTGGGTCAACCAAGTACCTCGGATGAGACACGTGCATATCTGGGTTACTAACCGACCTGTACCACGACATATATTGATCGGTGTGTCGCATGTTACCTTGAGTATGGAAAACCGGGGATTGCAAGATGTAGCGGTGACGCCTTTGCCACATTTTACACCATTCTGGAGCAAAGTCTTTCCAGTTGGTAAGATTCCACTGGGCGTCGACCCTTTTTAGATGCCAGGGGGATAAATCTGTTGGATCACTTGGTATCTCCTGGATCATTCCGAACTGCATCTTCACACGGTCGCTGTGGTGCATCTCCACAATGTTGAACCGAATGAGTGTAGTCTTTGCAGTCCAAGTTGCTGCATCCTCTGGATTTGGAGAATGGTCCAAACCCAAATATGGTCTCCAGACGAACTGCGATAAAATTTAAATCATGTAAGCGCAAAAGTAATGTATAAATAATTAAAAGGAACAAAAGTTAAAAGCTACGACGTACGTCATCTGGGCCTAAGTGATCCAACAGATTCCGGTAGAGTGCGACATTGAATCTGGGATTCTTGCCGTAATCCATACCCCTCACGCAGTACCTAAAGGAAATGAGAAACATGTTATTTTTAGCATATATTTTGGAAAGAGAAGAATAGTTATAAATGCTATAACTTAATGACTTACTTTATTGCGTAAGGGAAACCAAAAGTGTTGTTGTTGATGGGGTTTAAGGACTCCATCCTCCACCAACCCCAGGCTTGTAGTAAAAATGCGCACCCATAAAATGTACATTTTTCCTTGACTGCGTTTTTGCACAAGGAACTGTACAGGTGGGCTAATACTGCAGAACCCCAACTAAATTTTCTAGTTTTATCAAAATTTGTTAGTAAATGTAAGTACATGAAATTTACACTATTTCCCGTACTTTCTGGAAATAAAAATGTACCAAAAAGTATCATAATATACATTCGGGCTTTTACTACTCGGTCATTCTCTGAGGAATTTTCATTTAATTCCATACTTGCATAATGCCGTTTCAGGTCAGTGAGTAGTATTCCCTGCCCTCTTGCTCCACCACCTTCTACCATGTCCCTACCCAACAGTTCTTCACACTGTGAGTTCGGTTGTTGAACCGACCCGTTCACCGCCTTACCGTCAATAGAGAGGCCCAGTAGCATGTACACATCTTCGAGAGTGATGGTACATTCACCTATTGGTAGGTGAAATGTATGGGTCTCCGGTCTCCACCTCTCCAACATTGCAAGAATGAATTTGGAGTCAATGGTGCAGTTGGAGATCTTTATCACGTGTCCAAAACCTGCATATTCCAGATAAGGGACGATAAATGGGTCGGGAGCAAGGTATTTGTGCGAACGGATTCTGAATCTTTGTGTATCCTGAGATCATAATTAAACAAGAGTAAGATTAATTAAGATGAACAACACGTTATTTGAAGTATGAAAAATGTATAACCAAAGAAGAGACTTACAAATGCAGCAATGTTTTCCCTTGTGCCTCTGTGAGTATCTCCCATTGTTAGAAGGGCCGTTGTTCAGAACGCTTGAGAGAATGAAAGACTTAGGAAGAAATAGAGAGTTTGATAGACTTAAGAAATATTTCGTAGCAGAGAGTGAGAGTTGTGTGGGTGTGAGAGATGTTTCATAAGGTATGTATTTATAGTCAAATAAGTGTGATGTAGTGGTTGCATGCATGCGATGTGTCACATTTGCATGCTTAGGGTGTTACACATATGCATGCATGCATTTACAAAAAATGTAAGGTGTCACTCTTGCAGGCTAGGTGGCAGCATAAGCCCATGCATGTATCACGATTGGACAGTAAGGGAGGCGCCATATCACTTGGCGAAATAGTACAAAAATTAATGGTGTCGCCACCCCATTTGGCGAATAAGAGGTGTCACGTTTTACAGCATTGGCTCAGGCTACGTGACAGCCTTTGGGATTCCTTTCTCTGTTGCATGCAAGGCCATTGGAGTTGATGGGTGGCAGGCTTACACAAAACATTTATGTGTGTAGAATAGGGCCAGGCTAGGTGGCAGCATAAGCCCATGCATGTATCACGATTGGACAGTAAGGGAGGCGCCATCTCACTTGGCGAAATAGTACAAAAATTAATGGTGTCGCCACCCCATTTGGCGAATAAGAGGTGTCACGTTTTACAACATTGGCTCAGGCTACGTGACAGCCTTTGGGATTCCTTTCTCTGTTGCATGCAAGGCCATTGGAGTTGATGGGTGGCAGGCTTACACAAAACATTTATGTGTGTAGAATAGGGCCAGGCTAGGTGGCAGCATAAGCCCATGCATGTATCACGATTGGACAGTAAGGGAGGCGCCATCTCACTTGGCGAAATAGTACAAAAATTAATGGTGTCGCCACCCCATTTGGAGAATAAGAGGTGTCACGTTTTACAACATTGGCTCAGGCTACGTGACAGCCTTTGGGATTCCTTTCTCTGTTGCATGCAAGGCCATTGGAGTTGATGGGTGGCAGGCTAGGTGGCTGCATAAGCCCATGCATGTAATATTATTGGCAGCCTTGGGGGGTTGCATCACTTACTTAATTGAAATTTTTTGCCTTACGTTGAACATAACATTCATTCACATAAACTGTAAAATTTTCCAACCTTCGAATCAGTCATCTAACCTTCAAACATTCCAGCATTCATACCTTCATATAATCAATAAACCCAAAACATTCCCACCTTCATACCTAAAACAATTCTACACAATGGCCTCTTCACCACAATTTGTTGTCAAAGCACATTTCAACGGTGAGACATACATGTGTCCCACAATTGGGTTTTTGTTTAGAAACACCGACAATGTCCGATTTCTCTTAAACGGGAAAGCAAATTTATCGTACTTTAAGAAAAGATTGGAGGCCAAACTTGAACGAGGCCCGGTCTCCCAGATATTTTATCAGAGTCCAGTCTTTTTTGGAAACAACCAAGTTATTTTTTATAAGGTTGCAATTCAAGATGACGAGGATTTCCAGAACATGATTTCCAGCCATGTCTATTCTGGAAACGACTCTATTGAGTTGTACGTTCTGTTTCAAGAGCCTCCGGTGACACAGGAGGTAGAGCCTCCGGTGACACAGGAGGTTGATCCTTTGGAGAATGAGCAAGATGAGGTGGATGCAGTTGATGATGAAGAAGAAGATAACGAGTTAGAGTTTGATGAAATGGTGAACGACGATTCTGACGATGATGGCATCCCAAGTATTCCTACCGACAAAATCTACACACCACCTACGCACATGACAAACTTCAACATGGGCGGAGATGAACCTTCTACGGACTTGTTTTTCCAACCGTATATGCAATCGGATGAAAATTTAAAAGAGAAAGACAAGTTTCGTAATAGAGAGGAATGCATAAGGGCCATAAAAAAATTTCACATGCTCAACTCGGTTGATTATAAGGTGGATCGTGTAAACCCGGAAAGGTACAAGATCAAGTGTGTCCACCCTGACTGCATGTTCAAGCTGACCGCTTCATACAGACTAAGGGGTGACTGCTGGGTCATAGGTTCCATGACTACCCATACTTGTGTAAGTTCCACTCAATCACAAGACCACCGAAAACTCAACCATGATCTAATCTGTCAAGAAATCCTACCCCTGGTCAGCAACGACCCTTCTTTGAAGGTGAAAACAATCATCTCCCACATCACCACGGTTTTTAACTACACTCCGTCTTACCGTAAGGCGTGGTTAGCAAAGACTAAGGCGATTGAAAGGGTGTACGGAAACTGGGAGGAGTCATACCGAGAACTTCCCCGCTACCTAAATGCACTCAAGACATATTCTCCAGGTAGTGTTTATGTTCTGGAAACATTGCCAGCGTACGCCCAGGATGGTAGTCTACTACATGGCAACAGAATATTCAGTCGCGTCTTTTGGGCATTTCAACCATGTATCACAGGGTTTGCATCATGCAAACCAATTCTACAAATAGACGAGACTTGGTTGTATGGGAAGTACAAAGGCACGCTTTTGATGGCAGTTGCACAAGATGGCAACAATAACAGTTTCCCCGTTGCGTTTGCCCTTGTCGAGGGGGAGACTGGTGGTGCTTGGAGCTTTTTCCTGAAAAATCTTCGTACACACGTGGCTCCTCAACCAGATCTCTGTTTGATCTCGGACAGACATGCCTCCATTGAAAGTGCCTATAATAATCCGGAAAATGGTTGGCATGACCCTCCTTCTACGCATGTCTATTGCGTCAGGCATATCGTCCAGAATTTCTCGAGGGAGGTCAAGGACAAAACATTGAGGAAAGCGGTGATGAATGCGGGATACGCACTGACACAGCCCACATTCAAATATTACCGCAACGAGATCCGTTTGTCTAACCCAGAAGCCGGTACGTGGATAGACAATATACCAGTCGAAAAGTGGACTAGGTCATACGACAATGGCCAAAGATGGGGGCATATGACAACAAATCTTATTGAATCAATGAATGGGGTATTCAAGGGCATACGAAACCTCCCCATCACTGCCTTGGTGAAATCCACGTATTTTAGGATGGCTGCGTTATTTGCCAAAAGAGGTGAAATGTGGTATGCGGTCTTGCAATCAGGACAACTATGGAGTGAAAGCTGTATGAAATACATTAAGGCTAAAAGTGCTAAAGCCAACACTCACATGGTTACACGGTTTGACCGCCATAGCCACAACTTCATTGTGAAAGAGACAATTGACCACAATGAAGGCCTGGCAAGACAAGAATACAGGGTCATTTTACCTTCTCAATGGTGCGATTGTGGCAGGTTTCAAGCTTTTCGTATGCCTTGCTCTCATGTCATTGCCGCTTGTGCGCATACCCATCAAGACGCGCTTCAACTGCTCTCAAACGTTTATAAATCTAAAACGTTGCTCACTGTTTACAACAACAACTTTCCTTTGGTGGCAAAACCGGACTATTGGCCTGAATACAACGGTGATATAGTTTGGCACAATGACCAAATGCGAAGGAACAAGAAGGGTCGTCCCAAAAGCAGGCGCATAACAACAGAAATGGACGATCTTGACAGGTTGGAAAGAAAGTGTGGTTTATGCCGTCAGGTCGGACACAATCGCAAAAACTGTCCGAATCGGGCGTCTGGCTCGACCACATAAATTTTGTAATACAATAAATCTTTTCAATATTTGTGTTGTAAACATTATGGGTTTTCCGTTAATAAAACTGCTAACACAATTTAAGAAATTCAATATAGGAAATTACATTAGGGTTTTCGCGTACAACAATGATTAACGATATTCAATCTAGGAAATTACAACTGTTAACACAATTTCATCTGACCCATGCATCATCAGCATTACATCACTGTCTGTTTTGACTTCCTCCAACCACACATTAGGTCTTCCTGTCGCATGCGAGGTTGTTGTTCGTTTTCGCTGGATCCTTCAAATTTTTCCCCCTCGGCGATGTCTCCATCTAGCCACCGCATCAACTCCCGCTTCAGACGCTCCATGGAGTGAATGTGCCAGAATTTCATTTTCATCGCAGGTTTCGTGGCGGAGAATATAACGTGACCATCTCTGCTAAAAATCATAGGCGACGTCATTACGTAAATAAGGGAGTACAAAATAAAAATACAGTGCGAGAAAGTGTGAGAAATTTCAAAGAAACGGACGAATTATTTATAAAACAGCAAAAAACCCTAGTTTTGCCCTAGGCGCCAAGTGAGATGGCGCCTCCTCTTCTTTTTAAGGAGCATGCGCCATCTCACTTGGCTAAATGCCAAGGGAGGCGCCAAGTGAGATGGCGCCTAGGGCAAAACCCTAGGTGCATGCGCCAAATGAGATGGCTCCTCCTTTGTGGAGCCATCTGAAACATAGTTATTTGCGTAATTTTTTCCGAAACCCGGTTATTTGCGAAATATTTTTTTAATACATGGTTATTAATAAAAAAAATTCTATATATTAAATATATTATGATTTTGTGATTATTTTCTGGCTGTCTTGAGTTGATTTTTTTATCATGACTTTATTAACATCATTAGATATTGGGTGTTGAGTTCAACTCCACCAAAATGGATGAATGATTTTAATAATAGTTTGATTAAATGTTTAATTCAAAAGTGGTTTATTCATCTTTTTTCCCTAATCCTCTTCATCTCATCCCCTTCTTATTGCATTAAATGTTGTTGGAGCATGACCTATATATCATGTCTCAAAACAAATGGTGCATATATTGATATTGACCGACCTCAAAATAGATGCGACTTCTATATAAGTCCACTTACGATTGCTTAACATAGCGATAAATTTTGTCCCGATTCGAATAAATGATCATTCGTGGCCCAAAATTATGATTGCAAGCCCAAGTATGTTAATTTGATATCTTTGATCCAATAACCTTGAGATTCATTGTGTGGAGGCTTTGGTTCTACCAATCCTCTAATCGATCTACAACACCTTTGGTCAACGCGGATCACTTAAACATCGTTGATCATTAAATGACACTTTGTGAGAATTCCAAATGGATGATATACTTTACAAAAAGAAAATGAAACTTATTGTGTGGAGGCTTTGGTTCTACCAATCCTCTAATGAGTTCCAAATGCAAGTTTCAAGATGGTCATCCAACTAACCACTAATTATTGACTTGTTTTATCTTATGATTTTATTCCTTTTATGCTTTATGTACTATTTATTTTTTAGCATTTACATTTCACGCCATTTTCATCTTTGCTCATTTGAGCATTTATTTTCTTGTCATTTTTACTTTGCTCACTTGAGATTTTCTTTTCTTTTCTTAAGATACTTAATAATCAACATAAACCCTAAAAAACTCTTAATGGTACTTGGACTATTTGGTTACTATCCTTGGCATTATGGAGCATGGGACTTTTTCTTGGACTTAGGATTAGAAACCTTGGCCTATCTTGGAGACATTGTGATCTTATCTGATTATTTTATCTGGAGTTCTTGAGGTTTACCTCAAGACATTGGGTTGCTTGTTTGTTTTTGTGTGCAGGTTTTTGTGATTACATTCTTTGTTTGTAATCTGGAATTCACCCGTATATAGCCGTTACTCTGCCCAATTTTTGTGAAGACTTAATACACTTGAAGAGGTCTAGTATCTTTGCTTGCTTGGTTTCAATCTAAAGAATGGAAATTCTATCTTGGCTCATAATGTCAAACTTTTGCTTCATGTTGGTTAGATGGATCTTATCCTTAGCTTTTAACTTATGCTTTAGGATAGTCTCTTCTTCTCCTCCCATTTTCTTTAATTTCAAAAATCTTCTCCCTCCTTTTGAAAATCCTTCTTATTTTGAAACTTGAAACACTTTCATAATAAACTTGGACTTAGGTCCATGTATTTTCAAAACATTTTCATCAATAAACTTCAATCAACTTAATAATACCTTAACTTTTTTTTGAGAAGACTAAAAGTCAATCAATCTCATTTCAAACCATTTTACCACTTTGACCTGAAAAAGTACACTCATCATCTTCTCATCAAAGTTTGAAGTGACCAAGTTGAGAAGTCGACCATGTCTCTTAGTGAATGCAGAAGTTTCAGGAACCCTTGATACTAGCTCCTTGAGCTGGGGAGGTATTCTCATAAAGCTAATTCGGATAGTGTTTCTACGAGCGGAAGCCATGATCAGCAAAACAAAACAAAGATAAATTATGTTGGTCCTTGAAATGGTTAGTGTAATAAGAATGGATGCTATGTTATGATGCATGATGTTATGTTTAGACAGAATAAATCGCACACAAGCAAAACACATAATAGATATTAGGTTCAAAGGCTTGCATGAGGTTAAAGGTAAGTACCCTCTTGAAGTTTAGTTGGTTTCAAACATGTCTTAGAAAAGTAACCGGGTTCTAAAGATTCTCAATATCACGGGTCATCCTTTATCGGGCATTGTTTCAGCTCAAGCAATCTTTTCTTGCAGCCGAAATATCTCGAAAGTCTGATCTCAATGAGTGTAGCATCGAGTATCAATCAATCCTCAGCTTTATACCGAGGTCGGCTATCTCACTACTTTCTAGTGGCCAAGTTTGTTCAACTAAGGTTCTAAGGTCCGTTAGTGCTTCACGACACCATGCGGCGGCCCCGTCTTCTCCTCATTTCCACACGAAGGATACCGGTACCAACTAAAGTGTCACACCAACACATCCATCGCTTAAACCATATCGGTCTATGTCGTACAATCTCCATGATCTATTGTTGTTTACCTAAAAAGTGTCCCCAGATCCGGGTGTAGGATCTTCAATAATACCCAAACAAAAACCCTTGAATATAAAGCAGGAAAAGCAAAACAAGAAAGCAATTTTAAAAATGACCTAGATCCTAAGGTGTACCCCACTTATTACTTTCCTCAGCAGAGTCTCCATTTATATGATACGGTGGCAGAATCGACTGTTAATACTGGTTTGTGTTTTTTGTTCACAAATGTTACGGTAAGCAAGAGTCGCCACCGACTTTTATTTCATCCAATAAAGGAAAAGGAAAAAGAACAGAAAAAACCTTTTTCGAGAATGTTTCTGAGTACGGGGGGTAGATTATAGAAAGGGAAGGTGCTAGCACCCTTTCTATCTGTGGTTTTCCACGGGCTCTTAGGTACTTGCTAATTTTTAAATTGCTTTTGTGTGTTTGTGTGCTTTGAAAAAGTTTGGTAATTTCCTTAGTGCGACGATTCATTTTATGATAACCCTTGTATCAGTCCTCAAGGGTGTGATAAAATGTTTTTTTTGAAAATTTGTTTTGAAAAGTGTTTGTTTTTTGAAAAGTGTTTGTTTTTTGAAAGTGTATGTGTAAAAATTGTTGTTTTGAGCAAGTACCTAGGAACTATCTACCTACTCGAAAAAGGCTATTCGTTTTCCTTTAGACAACGCTATCCTACTATTAAGGAGTATGTAGCCTTATCATTGGATTTATAAAGGGACGTTCGAAGGGACGAAATGGTCTCTGAAGGCAACAAGTAAAGATACCTTAGCATTTCGAAGGGACTATTGTCATAAGATCAATTCGTAGGCAACTCGAGGGACAAGTAGGGACTATGATCTTTATGAAGATTTTGAATTGCGGGTCATTGCTAAGGTATCCCTACATTCGAGGGACGCGACCATTATTTCTGAGGCAACCAAGTGGGGCACACCCTAGGAGTGAACATGTGCGGGGGTGTTTTTTCAATTAATTATTTTTGCACAATTAGGGTTTTCTACTGTATTAATCATTTATCTTTCACATGCAAGCCTATTGTCCATACACCTAACAGTTAAATAGTTGCGGAAATTAAAAGCAAGAAATTAAAACCCTAACTATTACAAGGCTTTGGGGGAGGGGATTACATATTCAAAAAAACCCGGGAAAAAATGATAAGCGAAATATTAAAACTAATTTAACTATTACAACTTGGGAACAGTTACAATATTTAATAAGAATAAAGAAAATAAGGACGCGCGCGACGAAATAAATATGACAATGAAGTCGAGGTCCTAAAAAAAATCTAATCATTTTAACAGGAAAATATTTTTTTTGTATTTTATTATTGAAAAAAATATTTTAAATTTTAACCTAAATCTAATTAATTAAAGAAACATTTTTTTGATATTTTATTGACAAAGTTAAATATTTATGAATTAAACCTAATTTGTCTAATTAATTTTAATTATGAAAACAAACAAATCAAAATTAATTAATTTGCCAAAATAAAACTAATTTTATTAAAACCCAATTTTATATTTTTTATGATTTTTTCTGATTTTATGATTAAATAAAAAAGTGATTTTTGTAAAACAAACAAACAAACAATAAATAATATTAAAGAAAAGAAATAAATAAAAAAATAATGGGCCTCATATGATGAGCAATTAGGGGGGTGTGTTTCTGAATTTGAAGGGGCCAAGGTTAGTGGCCCAAAGCCTGCACTTGGATCCTGTGGTGCTGACCCTTGGAATCTCCAGCGTGGTCATCAAATCTGGGGCGTTTGATCCAGGCTGGAGGAGATCTAACGGACTATTGATGGGAGTGCACAATGGACACTAGGAAAGGAGGTACGCTGGATCTGCAATGAACAAACGAGAAAATGAAAAAACTCCAGACCTGGGTATCGAACCCAAGTCTCCCCCTTTGCAAACGCTTCTCTTTACCACCTGGTCATGTTGTCTTTTTTTAATATAAATAGACAAAATATATTATATTAAAAGAATGGTCAGTGATAATAAAAAATGCGTGCAAAGTTTAAACCACCCACTCAAGTTTTGACATGCACCCGTCTCCTCCAAGGGACTGTCGTCTTAGGTCCAGAGCTTTTACCCACGGACAACGACCATAACTACAAACCTGCAATCCTCAAATATCCTGTCTAGGCAACATAAATCAGATTCAAGATCATGGATCGATTGGATTCGATCCTTAGATCATGATGGTATCCATCTTGAGATCCAATTTTTCCTGCATTTGAAAGCCCTAAAACAGCCTTGTAAACCCTAGCAATGGTGTCCCATTCAAAAGGCACCAAAACATGCAATTAAGTATGTAAAAACGTTCTAAAGGACAATATAAACACGAACATATACTTATAACTCAACGGTCATGCATGAATTGTGAAAACCAAATTCAAAAATATGAACGAATCGTGTTACATCTAGCTTTCATTTCTTGATGTTTCAGGCCTTGATGATGCTTGCTATTGCTTCAATGATCACCCAGGAACACGATTTGACCTTTAGCACGCCTTGAACTGGCCTGTGGAAGAAGATATGTCTCACACTTTTGAACCAAAATTTGAAATTTGTTTCTGGCTTTTGAGGCAGGCTGCGCACACTGATTCTCCCCATTTAGGGTTAAAATTATCTTCTATATGTATGTTAATCAATTAGGTTAGTAGTTTTGGAAAGAATACAAAGATATGAATTCATTTCAAATCTCTTCCAATCTTTCCAAATTTGGAGATTTCCTCCCTTCTATGGCTTGATGCGATTTTCTCTTCATTGGACAATGCATAAGATATTCAATTAATGCCAAAACAAATCTTATCCCATTTATTTGATTTATTTTTGATTTAATTTGATTTTATAAAATCAAAATAAATTAAATAAATGAGTAAATGAGAAATGGGATGGTTCATGGGTCGTGGACCAGGCTAGGAGTAATATTCAAGCATAAAAAGTTAGGCCCATTTGAGAGAAAAATGCCATTTTGGGCATTGTTGACTTTGGGCAAATTTCCAAAAATTGCCAACTTTGACAATGCATATCTCCTTTA
This sequence comes from Vicia faba, assembly GCA_948472305.1. Taxonomy (NCBI): domain Eukaryota; kingdom Viridiplantae; phylum Streptophyta; class Magnoliopsida; order Fabales; family Fabaceae; genus Vicia; species Vicia faba. The sequence continues at coordinate 242,652,739 of OX451737.1, forward strand.
ATTTTGACCCTAAGAGGGTGTTCTTGTACTTTTAGAAAGCTTAGGATGTCCCCTAAGAAACCTTTTTGGTTTCATCTCAATTGGCTCTTCCATGTTCATGTAAGGAGCTTTGACCTAAAAGGTGTTTTTGTTAACTTTTGAAAAGGACCTATAATGTCTGAATTTATATCTTTTCATGGGTGCATTTCTTGAACTTGAGGGCTGAAGATGAGTTGTAGGTAATTGAATTCTCTTAAAAATGAGCCTTGGATGGTAAATTTCTGATGAAGTATGAGAAAGTTATGCTTGGTCAAAGTTTGGTTGACTTTTCCTAAGAAACCCTAATTTAGCAACTTTTGAGTTTTGATGGATTAGGAGCATTTCTTGGGGAATCATGATCAACCCTTGATCAAATGATGGACATTACTTAAAAATGTTGATGTTGACCAAAAATCTTGAAGTTTGACTGTAGGTGGATCACAGTTAACATTTGACCTAGCACAATTGATTTTTTGGCATTTGAGCAGTTGACTAAGCAAACTTCTTGTGCAAGGCATGAAACTTGGCATGGATGATCTTGAGAGCATATTAGAGCAATGGAAATCATTTGGGACCTTAGAGCTCAGACATCTTGATGAAAATGGAAACCCTAGTTTGAGGCTCCTTGTCTTAGGAAGAGGATTTGTCTGGTGAATCCTTGGGCATCCTTGAGCAAGTTGAGGATTTCAATGAACATATGTTGATTAAAATGGGAGGGAAAATTTTTGGGTACAACAGTCACCATCATCTTCTGCAAGATCTTCTTGATATTCTTGTTGGCGGCTTCCACTGCACCCTTCATCTTTGGTCGGTATAGAGAAGAATTGCGATGCTTAATCTTGAAATGCATGCAGAGTATCGTGCTCATAGTATTGTTAAGATCGGTACTATTGTTCGTGACGATCCTTTCAGGGATGCCATACTGACAGATAAGGTTATACTTAATGAACCAAGCCATAACATTCTTGGTAACGGAAGCAAACAAGGATTCCTTTACCCACTTCGTGAAGTAATCAATAGCGACAAGGATGAAACAATGCCCATTGGAAGCAGTAGGCTTAATCTCTCTAATCATATCAATTCCCCATATTACAAACGGAAATGGAGCAGTCAAGACATTCAAAGGAACCGAAGACACATGTACTTTGTCAGCATAAATCTGGAATTTGTGGCAAGTTCTGGAATGATGACGACAATCGGTTTCCATGGTAGACCAATAATAACTTGCTCTCAGAATCTTCTTAGCCATTGTATGTCCACTGGAGTGAGTACCAAAGACACTTTCGTGCATATCTTCCATAATTTTCTCAACTTCCTTCTTGTCTACACAACGAAGCAATGTCGAATCGTGGTTGCGCTTGTACTAGATTTCGTTACTCAGAAAGAACTTGGAAGAGAACCTCCTTAGAAATTTCTTATCATTGATAGATGCCCCTTCAGGATGTTCTTGAGTTTCGAGGTATCTTTTTACTTCGTGGTACCAAGGCTTTTCCTCTACTCCATCAGTATCAAATTCGTAGCATTGCGCCGGTTCATCTAGTCTCTCAATAGTAATTCGAGGAGCTTCATTATCCCATCTGAATTTGAACATAGATTACATGGTAGATAGTGCATATGCCAATTGATTCTCTTCTCGTAGAATATGTTCAAAAGTGATTTCTTTGAAGTACGAATTTAATGTCAACACATGATCTCGATAAGGAATGAAATTTGGATACTTTGTGTCCCATTCTCCCTTAATATGACTGATCACTAAGGATGAGTCACCATATACATTCATCAATTTAATTCTCATATCTATGGAAGCTTTGATACCCATGATGCATTCTTCATACTCGGCCATATTGTTGGTACAGTCAAAACACAGTCTGGCGGTGAAGGGCGTATGGAAATCCTTGGGAGAGACAATCACAACACCAATTCCATTACCAAGCGCGTTAGAAGCTCCATCAAAAACCATAGTCCATCGGGATCCCAGTTCAAGTCCTTCATGTGGTCCAGGTTCTTTGTAATCGGTAACTAGCATGATATTCTCATCTGGGAACTCAAAATTCATAGACTGATAGTCATTTGTAGCTTGATGAGTCAAATGATCTGCAATACGCTTCCTTTAATTTCCTTCTGAGTAGTGTATTGAATGTCTTATTATGTCAATACTATTTTCCATCTTGATATTCTTCCGAAGAGAGCGAGTTTCTCGAATATGTATTTTATTGGATCCATCTTAGAGATCAACAGAGTAGTATGAGTCAACATATATTGTCTTAGTCGGCGAGAAGCCCATGCCAAAGTGCAGTAAGTTTTCTCGAGCAGTGAGTATCTTGTTTCACAGTCGGTAAACTTTTTGCTAAGGTACTATATTGCATGCTCTTTTCGACCAGACTCGTCATGTTGCTTCAATACACACCCCATTGAGTTCTCTAATACTGTCAAGTACATGATCAGACGTCTTCCTTTAACCGGTGGCATCCGAATTGGAGGTTCCTGGAGGTACTCCTTGATTTTGTTGAAGGCTATCTGACAATCGTTGTTCCACTTCACTACTTGATCTTTCTTCAGTAACTTGAAGATTGGCTCACAAGTAGCAATCAAATGGGAAATAAATCTGGCAATATAGTTCAATTTTCCCAAGAAACCTCTAACTTCCTTCTCAGTACGGGGAGCTGGAATTTCTTCAATGGCTTTAACCTTGGCATGATCAATTTCAATACCTTTACCACTGATGATGAAACCTAGGAGTTTACCGGATCTTACCCCAAATGTGCACTTGTTTGGATTCAATCTCAACTTGTACTTCCTCAATCTCTCAAACAACTTGTGCAGGTGGTCGAGATGTTCTTTTTCAGTCTGAGACCTGGCTATCATGTCAGCAACATAAACCTTTGTCTCATGATGGACCATATCATGGAACAAAGCTACCATAACACGCTGATATGTTGCACTGGTGTTCTTCAAACCAAAAAATATAACTTTGTAACAGAAAGGGCCCCACTGTGTTAAAAAGTAGTCTTCTCCATGTCTTCAGGTGCTATCTTGATTTGATTATAACCAGAGAAACCATCCATGAAGGAAAATACTTTGTGATGAGCGGTGTTGTCAACCAGAATATCAATATGCGGAAGCGGAAAGTCATCTTTGGGGCTTGCCCTATTAAAATCCTTGTAGTCTATACACATACGCACCTTATCGTCCTTCTTAGGTACCGACACCAAATTTGCAACCCACTAAGGATGGGATGTAATAGCTAAGAAACATGCATTGAATTGCTTCATGACCTCAGCTTTGATCTTTTCAGACATCTCAGGATGCATACAATGAACCTTCTACTTTATAGGAGGATAACCTTCCTTCATCGGTAGACGGTGAACCATAATGTCATTATTAAGCCCTAGCATGTCTTTATAAAACCAAGCAAAGATATCAACATAGTCACGTAACATCTAGATTAACCTCTTTCTGACAGTGTCGTCTAGGTTGGCACCTATCTTGATTTATTTCTTGTCCTCTTCAGTACCCAAGTTCACAACCTCGACTGGCTCTTCATGCGGTTGTACGGCTCCTTCTTCCTAATCTAACAGTCTAGCAAGCTCTCCAGGAACTTCACAATCTTCCCCACATTTGTCCTCGACTTGGTAGATCGGATTTTCAAAGTCATAATCGGAAATAGCAGAATTATTATCAATGGGACCCAGGGTGGATGTGGATCTTAAATTTGTTATGTGGGTGTCTGTAAGAACACATAGATATTTTGAAAGTAATAAAGTAAAAGAAATACAAAGAGCGCAAAATTTGAATGCAAACGTCCAATGATTTATTAAATGAAAATATGTGGATGAAAAATGACAACCCTAACAAATGGGCCATTGTGCCCTGGGTAAGGCACAAGGCTTAAAGTTATTGTTCAAATTACATAACCAAAAACTTGAAAGCAAGAAAGCATAAAATATAAATTACTCCTAACTAAAGGAGATTGATATAAAGTCTTCAGCCTTCCGATTGTTGAGCCCACTGCCGGTAGTAGGGAAAATCCAACTGTCTATATCATAGTTGCTATCAGCGTATTCCAGTGTTGACTTGATTTTTGTGAACTCCATTGTTGTTGATGCGGAATGGCGGTCTCCCAGAATTATCACGAGCACAACGGATAACCCTCCGAGCCTCTAAGGTGAAACCCAAACCAAATTTTTTGAACTTGTAAAGAATGTAGGGAAGATGACCCTAAATAGTGCCACCACCTTCTTCTACCATAACCTTAGCGTCTTTCAGAGAAGCCATTCTTGGTGTAATCCTGGCAACCTTAGGAACAGTAGGAGATGCTTTAGCAACAGGGGTTGTTCGAGGAATAACTTCAAAGGTCTGGCAAGGAGTCTCGAGGAATTCACCATCTATCTCAACATACTTGAAGGAGTTCAAATGGCTCACAGTGTATTCTTCTTTGCCACAAACTGTAATGATTTTTCCTTTCATGAGATACTTCAACTTGTGGTGTAAAGTGGAAGTAACAGCGCTTGCCCCATGAATCCAAGGGCGTCCAAGCAAACAGGAATAGGCTGGACGAATGTCCATCACATAGAAAGTAGAGTCAAAGACCTGGGAATCCACTTTGATTGGAAGATCAACCTATCTATACACCATTCTCTTTGAACCATCAAAAGCTCTCACCACAACGTCACTGGGTTTTAGCATAACCCCTTCATAGTCAAGTTTGTCTAATACAGCTTTTGGCAATCTATTCAACGAGGAACCTGTGTACACTAACAAATGAGATAAGGTAGTGCTCCTACACTAAATAGAGGCATGAAGGGCCTTATCATGGTTCCTTCCTACGGGAGTTAAATCAACGTCAGAAAAGTTTAGCCCATTATCAGTTGTCAGGCTAGCAACATAATTTTCGAACTGATCAACAGAGATTTCCTATGGTACATGAGCAAATTTCAGAAACATTACCAAAGCCTGAGCATGGGCTTCAGAGCACAAGAACAAAGATAACATAGATAATTTGGAGGGGGTCTACCCCAACTGTTCAACAATCTTATAGTCACTCTTTCGAATAATTTTCAGTACCTCTTCCATCTCTTGCTTGGAGGTATCTTCAACAGTAACCTCTTTCGGTGCCCTAGTCTGGGCAGGCTCAGTCATCTGTTCTTTTCCTCGAGTCTCAGTAGTTGATTCAGTAGTAGTGATACGAGCTGGTGTAGTAACATCCTTTGGAGAGATCTCCGGAGATAAAACTCTTCTACTTCTAGTAACCTTACTAGTTCTCACAATATTGCCAACATTGGGATCAGTAACTTCAGTATTTTCATTTTTGACAATAAATGGTTCTTGCTTGACACCATGGTAGTAGACATCAGCTCCATAATTCCAAGGGATAGCCTTGTAAGAGGAATATGGAATTGGCCCAGGTGCAGTAATGTTCAGAGGAGCAACCCTAGGCTCAGCAGTAATCTTCACAGGACTCTTAGAAGTGATCCTCACAGGAGTATCAAAAATTGTAATCACATACACGTCTTCAAGCTTCAGGCCTTGAGACATACTTTTATATAGGCTCTCCTCAGAAGGAGTCTTCTCAAATAGAATTACACGGTCATCCATCAAATGTTGAATACCTTCTTTCAGCAGTACACAACAATTGGATTGGAACACACAGTAGTAATAATGTTCAACGCAACCCAGAAATAAATTGGCTTGCAATAAATTCTTCTTAACAATCATCAAAGGAGTAGTTAAGTCACTCACAACAGAAACATAAGAAACATCATCAATACCATTAACGCCTTTGTCATGATTACAAATAGGTGCAGTGATCACATTAGGAGTCTCAGGAGGATCAAATTCAATCTCCTTAGATTCAATCATATCTTGAATCTTATTTTTCAGATCCCAGCAGCCATTAATGTCATGTCCACGACTGTTGGAGTGATATGCATACCTTGCATTGGGATTGTAAATGGGATAAGAAGTATTGGGATTCTGAGGAGGATTCTTCAATGTAATTAGCTCTGCCTTCAACATGTGTTGCAATGCTTGAGACAACAACATGTTGATTTTTGTGAATTGTCTCCTCGGTGCGACTTACCTACACTGATTATTCTATTGTTGTTGTTGTACTGCCACAGGTTTAGAGATCAGAGCTGCCCCCACAGATTGGTTGCTGTTGTACCCCAAAATTTTCCCTCTCATTTTACTCAATGCATGCCCATTGGACTCCTCAATTAGCTCCAGTTTGCTCAAGAGTTGACCAGACAAACTCTCTCCTAAGGCAGGGTGTCTCAAATTAGGGTTTCCATTTTCATCAATATGGGTGAACCACAAAGGCATAATATTCCCTCCATGGTCTTAATATGTTCTCAAGACCCTACATGTCAAGTTTCATGCCTTGCACAAGAAGTTTGCTCAGTCATATACTCAGATGCTTGAGAATCGACTGTATTAGGTCAAAAGTCAACTGTGACCCACATACAGTCAAACTTCAAGATTTTTGGTCAACATCAACATTTTGAAGTGAATTTCATCATTTGATCAAGGGTTGATCATAATTCCCCAAGGAATGCTCCAAAATCATCAATACCTAAAAGTTGCTAAATTAGGCTTTCTGAGTAAAAGTCAACCAAACTTTGACCAAGCATAACTTCCACATGCTTTATCAGAAATTTTCCATACAAAGCTCATTTTGAAGAGGATTTAACTCCCTAAAATTCCTCTTCAGCCCACAAGTTCAAAATATGCACTTATAAAAAGATAGGAATTTCTACATTATAGGTCCTTTTGAAAAGTCAACAAAAACACCTTTTGGGTCAAAGATTATTACATGAACATGGAAGACTCAATTGAGATGAGACCAAAAAGGTTGCTTATGGGACATCCTAAGCTTTCTAAAAATTCCAAGAACATTATGATCGGTGGATTTAGAACTGATTGTTTAACGCTGGTTCGCGAAATATCGCGGAAGCAAGAGTCGCCACCGTCTTTTATTTTCTCCAACATGGACAGGACAAAAGCATAGCAAAATTCCTTATGAGAACGTTTCTCGGTTCGGGAGGTAGATTTATAGAAAGGGAAGGTGTTATCACCCTTTCTATCCATGGTTATCCATGGGCTCTTAGGTACTTGCTCTTATGTTTTCAAAATGTTTTCTTTTTAAGATGTGAGTGGGTTTGAAAAAGTTTCGTTTAAAGATTTCTGAATAACTCTTGTATCTGTCCTCAAGAGTGTTTGAAAAATTATTTTGAAAGCTTTTTGAAAGTGTCTGTGTGAAAAGAGTTTTGATTTGTTTTTTAGAGAGCAAGTATCTATGAGTCATCTACCTACCCTAAGGAATTAGGCTGTGTAAATGTCCTTAAGGTAGTGCCATCCCACCATTGAGAGGTAGGTAGCACCACCGTTGGAGGTGTTCGGGTCAATTCGAGTGTAGGGACAGTGTGGTCACCGAAGCAACAGTAGGACACCTTAGAAGCTACCCTTATGTCCTTGATCCTTTTTTAATCCGAGGCAACCGTTTCGAGGCAACTATTTCGAGGCAACCGTTTCGAGGCAACTGTTTCGAGGCAACTGGATCATGGACATAAGGACTCACTAAAACGTCCTATACTTGACGACCACGTTTCGAAGGCAACAGGTGAGGCGTACCCTAGAAGTGGTGTGTGTATTTGTGTGTTATTTTCAGTTTAACAGTTATCTTTGATCATGGCATTGTGAGCTACGCTTGTTTTTAATTAACCATACATTCTTTCATGCAATTTAGAATTTAAGAGTGCGGAAATTTAAATGCGGAAAGATAAAACTACACTATTACAAGGTGCGGGTCTATACATCGCCAAAATACAAAGACCCGTTTGATAAAAATGCGGAAAGTAAATAAATTCCTAATTACTATTACATCCTTGAGCAGTTACATAATATTCAAAAAGAAAATAATGCGCGAAAAGGAATTAAAGTTGAACGTCCGAGGGTTTTGACCCTTTGCTTGAAATTAAATGAAATTAAAGCCTAATTAATTATTTAATTAAAAAAGTGTTTTTTATGTTTTTGTAATTATTATGGAAATAAGGAAAATTAAAATCAAGAGAAACCCTAATTCTAAGTTATTTTAATTATTTAAGAAAATATTAAAGTTAACCTAATTTACTAATTAATTAATGTACATGTTTATTTACAAAAATAAATAGTAATTATAATAATAAATAATGAGAAAAATAATTAATTAAGAAAAAGATGAAAATGTCAAAAAACCTAATTCTAGATATTTTTATTTGTTAAGAAAAAGATTAAAGTAAAACCTAAATTAACTAAATTAATTATTAACATTTATTTACAAAAATATTTTAATAGTGAAATTAATAATAATTAAATATAAAACATTTTTTTGGTTTCTGTTTTTATTATGGAAAAAAATTATTTTAGTGAATTAATAAATATAATTAAAGCAATTAAAAGAATTAAAAAGAAAAGAAAATGAAATTAAATATACAAACAAGGGGGTATCAGGCCCAGAATAGAGGTGTTTGCAGCAATTCAGGCCCATCAGCCAAAGGCCTTGTTGACTTTCCACGCTTGTGTGTATGTCCATTGACTGAGCTCTACCATGGACTTCCTTCTGAGGCCACTGGATTGGATCTTGGAGCCACTTGGCAGGCTAGCGTAGGAGCGTGTATGGTAGAACGTTTGATGGAAGTTGCATGGGAATACGTTAAAACAAAAATTATGCAATATGTGGGGGGACCTGGGAATCGAACCCAGGTCCCTATACCTGCCAGCCACGTCTTCCACCAATTGAGCTATTGTGTGCGTTTGTTATATGGATAGACAAAAAATATAATATACAAAAAACAATGGTCAGTGGTATAAGACAAAAAGCGCGCCAGATATTTGAATGCTCCAACCATGTGATGACACGCTAGCCTTCTTCTTCGTTTATCTGCAAATAGAAAACAAGTAGCGGGGGTTTTAAACCCCCACTAAATGGAATAGTGAATAATAGCAAATAGCACTATGCATTATATAAATTGAGCGCGATTAGTTCAATCAATTCGTCTCGTTGCCACGATTCTATCCATATAGGTTTGGAAGTCTAATTTTTCCATACAAGGAAAGCCCTATTTTGGATGTTCTGAAACCCTAGGTTTCATCCATGGTGAATTTCGATTCAGGGGGCTATAATCCAATTGAATGGTACCAACAGCTTCAGAAGGTCCCTATGAGCATGAATCAATCCAAAAAAATTGTTAAAAGTGCATGAATGATGATATACGAATTTAGAAAATATAGCAAACCGTGTGGTCTATGTTCTTGGATTCTTCACGTGTTGGGATTGATTCTTGATGCAAAAAGACTCCTAGCAATGTCAGTAATGCAATGGAAACGTTTTGAGGCCTTGAATTACCCTGCAAATGTGATTTCAGATTCCAAGTTTTTGTTGAAAATTTGCAATTTGGTTATGGCTCTTTTGCAGCTTTTTCGTGTCTTGTGGAATAGGGTTGAGTTGTGCATATGTAAGTGAACGATTCTAGGTCAAAAAACAAGCCCATAGGTCCAAGAATTTATGATTCATATATTTGATTTTCAATCATGAAATTTCAATCTTTTTTTCAATGAAACCTTGCCAATTATGGAAGATTTTGTCTTGTTGATTGATGCACGAAATCTTTAGCATATTTGGAACATATTTGCTGCACAAAAAGATTTGAAAAAGCATTATTTGATATTTTCTCATAATTAAATCTAATTAAATGAATTAATAAGAATAAAAATTCAATTAATTAATTAAAAATAAGAAAATAAATCCCTTTGATCTCAATGGGTCGTGCATAGGCTTTGGGTAATGATTCAAGGAAGAATTTGAGGCCCATTAGCAATTTTGAGGTGTTTTAGGCAAAGTTGACTTTTGAAAATTCCCAAAAATTTCCCAACTTCTCCAATGCATATCTTGCTCAATTTTGAAGCTATGATCATGTTCGTGGACATTTTGGAAAGGTCTTGAAGTCCTCTAACCAATGCCTTTGGTCCCATGTCATTTTGATTTACCAATCTCAAGTTATGGTCTTTGACTTAAAGTGCCTTTTTGTTGACTTTTGAAAATGACCTATAATGTTGAAATTGATAACTTTTTGTGAGAGCATTTCTTGGACTTGGAGTGTGAAGATGAGTTGTAGAAAATGTCATTATCTTCAAAATGAGCTTTAGATGGGAGTTTTCTGATAAACCATGAAGAAGTTATGCCTTGGTTAATTTGCAGTTGACTTTTCAGATGTCCAAAAATAGAAACTTTTGCATCTTGGGACTTTTTGAGCCATGCTTTGAGAATCATGATCAAGAATTTATCAAATGATGATTGTGGCTTCAAAATAAGATGTTGACCAAAAATTTTGACTTTTGACTGTCAAATGACCATTTGCCTCTGCAGTTGACTGTGGAGCAATTAGGGTTTTTTGACTATGCAATCTGATGCTGTGAGTCTTGAAACTTGACATATGGATGCTTGACAATGTATGTAGGCATATGGGACTTGATTGGACCCTTGAAAACCTCAATTTCTTTGCAAGAACCAAAACCCTAATTTTGACTGTGTTAGGAGGCAATTGGACTGTGCAACCTTTGAGTGATTTTGAACCATGATCTTGCCAAATCTTGAAGAATATGGGAGGGCAAATTTTGGGGTACAATAGTTGCCCCTGTTCAATCTTCTTAAACCTGAGGATGTAGATTGGCTGTCGTGCCTTTCGTAATCCGAAGGTGGAAGATGATTGAACACTAGAGTGCCCAGAAATTTGCGCTCACATGTTAGCAGTGTGATGGCGGGAATGGGCTTACAAATTCCATTTGAAGACTGATGGATAGGAGGATGGGCTTATAGATGCCATTTGGAACTGTAACGGTAGTTGTGGAGATGGACTTATAGATGCCATCTGGAGGTGGTCTGTTGAGCTGTAATTTTTGTAAGTTGAAAGAGGGAACCTGCGTAGGGTTGCCTGATGATGAGCTCGTGTAAAACTGCATCTTTGGATGAAGGAAACCTATGTAGGGTTTACTGATAATGAGTCTGTATAAGGCTACATCTGAAATGGAGAAGGAACCTGTGTAGGGTTACTATGATGACGAGTCCGTGTAAAACCGCATCTAGAGTTGAGAAGGAAACCTGTGTAGGGTTTACTGATGACGAGTCCGTGTAAAACTACGTCTGAAGTTTGAGAAGGGAACCTGTGTAGGGTTGCCTGATGATGAGCCCATGTAAAACTGCATCCTGGGAGAAGTAAAACCTGGGTAGGGTTTCTGATGACGAGTCCGTGTAAAACTGCATCTTTGGAAAGAGAGAACCTGTGTAGGGTTTCTTCGGGATAAGTTCGTGTAAAACTTTTGGATGAACCGGGGTAAGGTCATCTTGAGATAAGTCCGTGTAAGACTTCTGGAGGAACTGGGGTGAGGTTACTGCAGGATAAGTTCGTGTAAAACTTCTTGATGAACCGGGGTAAGGTCATCTTGAGATAAGTCCGTGTAAGACTTCTGGAGGAACCGGGGTGAGGTTACTACAGGATAAGTTCGTGTAAAACTTCTTGATTAACCGGGGTGAGGTTACTGCAGGATAAGTTCGTGTAAAACTTCTTGATGAACCGGGGTGAGGTCATCTTGAGATAAGTCCGTGTAAGACTTCGTCTGAAATTGAGAAGGAACCGGTGTAGGGTTGCCTGATGATGAGTTCGTGTAAAACTACATCTGAGGTTGAGAAGGAACCGGTGTAGGGTTGCCTGTTGATGAGCCCGTGTAAGATTTCTTTTGAAAGAAAAGGAACAGGTGTAGGGTTGCCCGAGGATGATCAAGTAGATAATTGTCCTGTTTGGTTTCGGATATTAACCCACGATCAGTCGTCTACAGAATTTTCCTGGCTTGTTACCGATGTTGATCTGGAACTGTAAAGGTAGATGGTAATCATCTTTGTATTGATCTTGGTCCTGAAAAGACAAAACGTTAGTTGTATGCAATGTCATGATGTATGACATGCGTGATGTTCTCAAAAATAAATGAGATTTGTGTTGTATGATGCGTATGCATGCTATAATGTACGAAGATGTGATGTTTATGAATGTATTCTCGTCTGGGAAAATAAATCCTTGACGAATGCCGGGAGCTTGTTAAATCCTGGGCTGATGTGTGAAGAGTAGAATTCTTCGCTTTCGCTGGGGATGATGGTTGCAAGAATAAACCGGTAGGAGAAGATGACTCCGTTGGGGAATAAACTTGACGAATAGATTACTCTGCGGGGAGTGAACTCTGTGGGGAAAGAGAGGTACTTTACTGAGGTTGATAATAACTCCGCTGGGGATACCATTGATGTGTTATGTTGAAGGAATTGATGAACTCCGCTGGGGGACAGGAAGATTTCACCAGGGACGATCTTTCCGTGGCAATTGGCTGAGGATAACCCAGTTATGTCCTGGTGGGGAAATAACCTTTGAATAAAGCCGGGGGAGCGCGTTCGTACTATACGGGTGATAAGCTTCCAGAATCTACTGGGGATAAGCCTCAAGACCTGTTGGGGATATGGATTGAACTTTCCTGGAGAGGCTTTTGAGACCGTACTGGGGAAGTGGCTCCTACTAGACGTCCGGTATACCATCGGGGAACAATCCTAGATCAAGATTGCCGGGGATGCTTGTTAGGAATGTTTGTATACTTCGTTGGGGAATGTTGAGATTTTCGGGGGATAATCAAACTTCCTTAAGGCTGACTGTAGGCTAACTCTGCTTGGGGAGAGTGTTGCAGACTTGCTGGAGGTATTGTGCCTTTTCGGGGCTGATGGGAGTATGGCTGAACCTTGGCTCACTCTCTGGGGAATTAAGATATCTTGGTTACATTCTTCAGCCGAACTTACCTTGGTACCTTGGTGGACAAAGCCATTAGATTGCTTAGACAACTCATATTGCCCCAGTTTCTGTGGGAGAAGGTACCTGTGGAGGTCTTGATAACTGCCGTTTTGACAAATCTCCTTCTGGTAGGCAAGTGACGAGATGACGGAACATAGTCGTACGCATTGATCCCTAACTTTTTCCTGGACCGCCCTTTCGGGTTTTCAGTCCACCGGGATACCCATTTTTGCCCAAGCCGCCTTTTCAGGTTTTCGACTTGCCGGGTGTACAGATTTTTTCATTTCATCCCTCATTTTTCCCGAACCCTTTTGGTTCGCCGGGAAGCCCTTATTTTTGCCTGGGTGTGTCAACCTAGCGGGTCTTTGATTACACGTAGTATTTTTTCGACTATGTCCATGCTCTCAGAAGGTAGGGAGGTGCCCTTGTCTGAAGTGTTTTGCCATACTACCAGAAGATCTCTGTTTGATCGTCCAATGCCCTAAGTGATCCAGATGGAGATTTTCCCCAAGTTGGTTGGCCTTTTGAGAGATTCTACGAATCTTGACTTAACTGCCCCAGATAATGGACCATGATTATGTCTGCCCCTTGATTGGAGGTGCTTTTGTTCATTAGACGTTCGTCGTGCGAACTTCTATGCTGTTTGAACAAATAGTCATATGCAAACAATGTTATTTTGCTGAGATGTAAAGCTTATGTCTTGTCTTGAAGTTTTTGAAAATGCATTTTTTTTTCATAAAAAACAAGTGAATTTTTTTTTGTAAACTGTGATGTCAACTCGTTATTTTACCGCAAGCCTTAAGGAGTCAGGATACCTTTCGTAACAGTATGCTTTCGAACTGACCCATGCTTCAGCTAGGACTTTTAAAGATTGTAGCGTGGCCTGGTTCATGGTTTAAGAAACAAAGGATAAAGGCTCAAAATTTATTTGTACCCACCCGTTCTTCGTGATGTTCTTCAAACCTAAACTCAGCTACTCGTGCGTTAGACCTTGTTTGAGTTTTGGCTCTGATATTCCAGTGACGGTTCGGATATTGACAATTTATTTTGAATAGGCAGTCATTTCCTTTTTTGTTGAGGGTTCGTACGACCTCTTTCTTTTTGATTTTATTATCCCTGTCTTTTTTTCCTGAACTGTTTCTTTTGTGATTACAGTCAGCGGGATGCCCCGGTTTTGTAAGTCTCCTTCATAGGTTTTGACTTATTGGGTTTTTATTTTGAAAGCTGATGACTGCCTGTCTTTATGATTATAGGAACCATCACTGTTTTTTTTTCTTCTCGGAAGGACTTCTTTTGGTGTCATTCGTTGTGCACTTAGATCAACTGATAAGACTACCCTGCCCCAAGTGATGATTAAGGGTTTTAATTTTCGAAAATAAAAACTCCTACTTCTTTGGCTCGAAGGGGTTGACGAGGGATTATCTTCCTTATAACTCCAGTGTTTGGGAATTGAAACAATGCCTGTACCTTATCAGCGGGATCTGTTCGAAAGCATACTGTAGATTGTGGTATCATTTTCGTCATCCTCCCTCAAGAGGCTTAGAATTTTAAAATCGAGAGTTGAACATCAAAAATAAAAGCAATTTTGAATATAGTGAACACAATTACTTCAAAACAGACACGTGTAATGCATTAATGAAATTACCAAGTTTGACATGAAATAAAATGTTTGAATAATCAAAGAAAATTACAACTTGAACATTCGAATGAACAAAAGTTTTTTCAATCCTAGCCATGCTTTGGCAAGGGAGCAGTGATCACATTGGGAGTCTCAGCAGGCTCGAATTCGATCTCTTTAGCATCGATCATATTCTGGATCTTGTACTTCAGCGCCCAACAATCCTCAGTATCGTGCCCCGGGCTATCAGAATGATAAGCACACCTCGCTTCTGGGTTGTAGTTTGGAGAGGAGGTCTTGGGATTTGCAGGAGGATTGATCAACGCAATCAGATTCATCTTCAACATGTGTTGCAGTGCTTGTGACAGTGGCATGTTGATGTCAGTGAACTGTCTTTTAGGCTCGTCTGGCCTTCGCTGATTTCCCTTTTGTGGTTGTCGGTGTGGTGCGGAACCAGAGATCATGACTGCCCCTGCATGTTGGTCACGACGACTCTTCTGACTGTATGCAGCATTGGACTCTTTCTTCCCCGTGTAAGGCTTTTTCTGAGCATCCGAAGGTGTAGCCTCTTGAATCTTTCCAGCCTTGATACCAGCTTCAATTCTTTCCCCAGTCAAGATAAGGTCTGTAAACCCAGCTGAGGAGTTTCCAATCAAATGGTTGAAGAATGGCCCAGACAGGGTCCCCAAGATCATATCGACAAGTTCCCGATCAGTCAGAGGTGGTTGTACCCTTCCAGCAAGGTCCCTCCATTTTTGAGCATATTCTTTGAAGCCTTCGCCTGCACCCATAGACATCCCCTGAAGCTGAGTACGTGTGGGAGCAAGGTCGGCATTGTACTGGTACTGCTTGTAGAATGCAGTGGCCAAGTCCTCCCAGCTGCGGATGTTGGCTCCATTCAGTTGATAGAACCAGTCGAGTTGAGTTCCTGACAGACTATCCTGGAAGAAGTGAATCCACAAATTCTTATCAGCCGTGTAGGGCTGGATCCTCCTTATGTATGACCTGAGATGCAGCTTAGGACAGGAAGCCCCATCATATTTTGCAAAAGCAGGTGCCTGGAACTTGTGTGGGATCACTACCCCAGAAGACAGACCTATATCTTCGAAGTCCAGGCCGGGCACTTTCTGTATTTCCATAGCACTTAGCCGTTCTTCTAGCTGTTTTTACCTGTCCTCAGCTGGAGGGTACTGTTCATCATTGTAATCAGTCTCGTTGTCGGAGACCACTAGACTAGGAACCTCTCTCTCATGGGGGCTGTCCTTTCCAACAGATGGGGTAGTCTGCTCAACTTCATTTAGTGATCCATTCCCAGATTTATGTCTCGGGTTGAACAACACCGTTCTCTTCTTCTTCTTCTTCGAGAGCAGAGTCTTCAAATCCTGTTGACCTTGGGCTAGACTCTTAATCAACTCCTGGAACTGGGCGTTCTGAGCCTGGAGGGCCTTGATGGATTGCTCAGTGGATGATTCAGGATTCATAATGAGACTGCTGAAATAAACAGCAAAGAAGGTAAGTGACCTGTAAACAGTGGTACCTGTAATGCAATGATATGTATGATATGCATGCAATGTTTCCAAGGATCTCGCGGGGTAAACAAGAAAAATTGTTAGAGTTTGAATTTTATAGCTTGATGGAAGGAACTTCATGTTGTTGAGAGTCCTTCTTCAAGAGTCAAGGCTCACCATATCGAGTGGGTCATAGCCCCTGACACCCTTGGCTAGAGGAAAATAAATCCCCTTTGCCCCTTGCTGGACAGTTGGTTCATTATGACCTGCATCACAAGCCCTTGAGATCCTTGAAACGGGTTAGTCTTTATGCAGGATGCATGCAATGGTATGATGTTATGCTATGCATGGGGTGATGTAAGTAAACCCTGTTATGAGCCCAGATTAAAGACTGTAAACAAACCCTGCAAGAAACTCATGTGTTAGGTAACAAGTACGTGCAAGTAATTCAAGTTAGAAGGCACACAAGTCACACAGAGAGCCCTTAGAGTTTAGGCCAGCATGAAGTTTGAGGTACTACCCTCTTGAAGTTGGTGGGCTCAAAACCTGTCCTATCAGAAGTAACCGGGTTCTAAGGATCTCAATATCATCGGATTGTTTTCTGTGTTCATCGTTTCGATTTAGCCACTGAACTGGCGACCGAAATATTCCAAGAAAACAACCCTCAACTGAGTGTAGCATCGAGTATCAACCAACTTCGGACTGCACCAAAGTCAGTTATCTCACTACCCTAAAGAGGCCAATATGGTTCAATTAAGGTTCCTAAGGTCAGTTGATGCTTCACGACACCACGCGGCGGCCCCGTACTCTCCTTGACTTGACTCAAGGGTTACCGGTACTTACCAAAGTGCCACATCAACGTAGCAGACTGCTTCAACCGTGTCGGTATACCCCGCACAATTCCGTCACAGTCTTGTTGCTACTTTCTAAGAAGGTATCCCCCAGATCCGGGTTAGGATCTATAGAACTCCCAAGACAGTACCCAATAATTTTAAAGCACACAAATCAGGCAATTGAAAACATAAGTATGAGCTATCCTAAGGTACACCTCACTTTAAGTATCCCCAGCAGAGTCGCCAGTTCTGTGATCGGTGGATTTAGAACTGACTGTTTAACGCTGGTTCGCGAAATGTCGCGGAAGCAAGAGTCGCCACCGTCTTTTATTTTCTCCAACATGGACAGGACAAAAGCACAACAAAATTCCTTATGAGAACGTTTCTCGGTTCGGGAGGTAGATTTATAGAAAGGGAAGGTGTTAGCACCCTTTCTATCCATGGTTATCCATGGGCTCTTAGGTACTTGCTCTTATGTTTTCAAAATGTTTTCTTTTCAAGATGTGAGTGGGTTTGAAAAAGTTTCGTTTAAAGATTTCTGAATAACTCTTGTATCTGTCCTCAAGAGTGTTTGAAAAATTATTTTGAAAGCTTTTTGAAAGTGTCTGTGTGAAAAGAGTTTTGATTTGTTTTTTAGAGAGCAAGTATCTATGAGTTATCTACCTACCCTAAGGAAATAGGCTGTGTAAATGTCCTTAAGGTAGTGCCATCCCACCATTGAGAGGTAGGTAGCACCACCGTTGGAGGTGTTCGGGTCAATTCGAGTGTAGGGACAGTGTGGTCACCGAAGCAACAGTAGGACACCTTAGAAGCTACCCTTATGTCCTTGATCCTTTTTTAATCCGAGGCAACCGTTTCGAGGCAACTATTTCGAGGCAACCGTTTCGAGGCAACTGTTTCGAGGCAACTGGATCATGTACATAAGGACTCACTAAAACGTCCTATACTTGACGACCACGTTTCGAAGGCAACAGGTGAGGCATACCCTAGAAGTGGTGTGTGTATTTGTGTGTTATTTTCAGTTTAACAGTTATCTTTGATCATGGCATTGTAAGCTACGCTTGTTTTTAATTAACCATACATTCTTTCATGCAATTTAGAATTTAAGAGTGCGGAAATTTAAATGCGGAAAGATAAAACTACACTATTACAAGGCGCGGGTCTATACATCGCCAAAATACAAAGACCCGTTTGATAAAAATGCGGAAAGTAAATAAATTCCTAATTACTATTACATCCTTGAGCAGTTACATAATATTCAAAAAGAAAATAATGCGCGAAAAGGAATTAAAATTGAACGTCCGAGGGTTTTGACCCTTTGCTTGAAATTAAATGAAATTAAAGCCTAATTAATTATTTAATTAAAAAAGTGTTTTTTATGTTTTTGTAATTATTATGGAAATAAGGAAAATTAATATCAAGAGAAACCCTAATTCTAAGTTATTTTAATTATTTAAGAAAATATTAAAGTTAACCTAATTTACTAATTAATTAATGTACATGTTTATTTACAAAAATAAATAGTAATTATAATAATAAATAATGAGAAAAATAATTAATTAAGAAAAAGATGAAAATGTCAAAAAACCTAATTCTAGATATTTTTATTTGTTAAGAAAAAGATTAAAGTAAAACCTAAATTAACTAAATTAATTATTAACATTTATTTACAAAAATATTTTAATAGTGAAATTAATAATAATTAAATATAAAACATTTTTTTGGTTTCTGTTTTTATTATGGAAAAAAATTATTTTAGTGAATTAATAAATATAATTAAAGCAATTAAAAGAATTAAAAAGAAAAGAAAATGAAATTAAATATACAAACAAGGGGGTATCAGGCCCAGAATGGAGGTGTTTGCAGCAATTCAGGCCCATCAGCCAAAGGCCTTGTTGACTTTCCACGCTTGTGTGTATGTCCATTGACTGAGCTCTACCATGGACTTCCTTCTGAGGCCACTGGATTGGATCTTGGAGCCACTTGGCAGGCTAGCGTAGGAGCGTGTATGGTAGAACGTTTGATGGAAGTTGCATGGGAATACGTTAAAACAAAAATTATGCAATATGTGGGGGGACCTGGGAATCGAACCCAGGTCCCTATACTTGCCAGCCACGTCTTCCACCAATTGAGCTATTGTGTGCGTTTGTTATATGGATAGACAAAAAATATAATATACAAAAAACAATGGTCAGTGGTATAAGACAAAAAGCGCGCCAGATATTTGAATGCTCCAACCATGTGATGACACGCTAACCTTCTTCTTCGTTTATCTGCAAATAGAAAACAAGTAGCGGGGGTTTTAAACCCCCACTAAATGGAATAGTGAATAATAGCAAATAGCACTATGCATTATATAAATTGAGCGCGATTAGTTCAATCAATTCGTCTCGTTGCCACGATTCTATCCATATAGGTTTGGAAGTCTAATTTTTCCATACAAGGAAAGCCCTATTTTGGATGTTCTGAAACCCTAGGTTTCATCCATGGTGAATTTCGATTCAGGGGGCTATAATCCAATTGAATGGTACCAACAGCTTCAGAAGGTCCCTATGAGCATGAATCAATCCAAAAAAATTGTTAAAAGTGCATGAATGATGATATACGAATTTAGAAAATATAGCAAACCGTGTGGTCTATGTTCTTGGATTCTTCACGTGTTGGGATTGATTCTTGATGCAAAAAGACTCCTAGCAATGTCAGTAATGCAATGGAAACGTTTTGAGGCCTTGAATTACCCTGCAAATGTGATTTCAGATTCCAAGTTTTTGTTGAAAATTTGCAATTTGGTTATGGCTCTTTTGCAGCTTTTTCGTGTCTTGTGGAATAGGGTTGAGTTGTGCATATGTAAGTGAACGATTCTAGGTCAAAAAACAAGCCCATAGGTCCAAGAATTTATGATTCATATATTTGATTTTCAATCATGAAATTTCAATCTTTTTTTCAATGAAACCTTGCCAATTATGGAAGATTTTGTCTTGTTGATTGATGCACGAAATCTTTAGCATATTTGGAACATATTTGCTGCACAAAAAGATTTGAAAAAGCATTATTTGATATTTTCTCATAATTAAATCTAATTAAATGAATTAATAAGAATAAAAATTCAATTAATTAATTAAAAATAAGAAAATAAATCCCTTTGAGCTCAATGGGTCGTTCATAGGCTTTGGGTAATGATTCAAGGAAGAATTTGAGGCCCATTAGCAATTTTGAGGTGTTTTAGGCAAAGTTGACTTTTGAAAATTCCCAAAAATTTCCCAACTTCTCCAATGCATATCTTGCTCAATTTTGAAGCTATGATCATGTTCGTGGACATTTTGGAAAGGTCTTGAAGTCCTCTAACCAATGCCTTTGGTCCCATGTCATTTTGATTTACCAATCTCAAGTTATGGTCTTTGACTTAAAGTGCCTTTTTGTTGACTTTTGAAAATGACCTATAATGTTGAAATTGATAACTTTTTTTGAGAGCATTTCTTGGACTTGGAGTGTGAAGATGAGTTGTAGAAAATGTCATTCTGTTAAAAATGAGCTTTGGATGGGATTTTTATGATAAACCATGAAGAAGTTATGCCTTGGTCAATTTGCAGTTGACTTTTCAACTGTCCAAAAATAGAAACTTTTGCATCTTGGGACTTTTTGAGCCATGCTTTGAGAATCATGATCAAGAATTGATCAAATGATGATTGTGGCTTCAAAATAAGATGTTGACCAAAATTTTTGACTTTTGACTGTCAAATGACCATTTTGCCCCTGCAGTTGACTGTGGAGCAATTATGGTTTTTTGACTGTGCAATCTGATGTTGTGAGTCTTGAAACTTGACATATGGATGCTTGACAATGTATGTAGGCATATGGGACTTGATTTGACCCTTGAAAACCTCAATTTATTTGCAAGAACCAAAACCCTAATTTTGACTGTGTTAGGAGGCAATTGGACTGTGCAACCTTTGAGTGATTTTGAACCATGATCTTGCCAAATCTTGAAGAATATGGGAGAGCAAATTTTGGGGTACAACAAACACCTCTCTAGGATTAAAATTGGAGGAGATATGCCTTGTCAAAGTTGACCCGTTTTGTAAAATTGCCAAAAGTCGAATGTGCTCAAAATACATTTTTTGCTAAATGGGCCTAACTTTTTATGCTTGCACCTCACTTATAATATGGTCCACGACCCATAAAACCATCCATGCATTATTGTCTTATTTATTTGATTTATTTTGGTTTCAATCATTTAAAAAATTAAATTTAATAAATAATGTGGATTTGCTTTGATTTGATTTTTGCATTGAATGATGATTCAAATATGCTGAAAATAGACAAGAAAATTATGCCATGCTATGAAAGGGAAGGAAATATTGAAAATGGAAAGACTTGAAGCAAAATTAAAAACTCCATATTTCTTTTTATTTGATCCATAAATGTTAACCTATTTGTTGCCTCATACATAAACAAATGAGGCTAACCCTAAAGAGAGGAGAATTAACACACGCAACCGGCCTCAAGGGAGAAAGAAGGTTCCAAAAGCTTCAAAGAAGTGGTGAAATCTTCAAACACTTTAGCTAGCCTTTTTCCCTCGATTCCAATCGCTCCATCATCTTTCTGATATTTCCAGGAGTGGAACTAGACCATTTGCAAAGCCTGTAGCATCCTCAAATCAGCAGATTCGTGCCTCACCATTGGTAAAGCTTCTTTGACCTCAAACTCACACAATACTTGATTTAAATCCATATTGATTATATACATGTGTTTCTACTGATGTTTATGTGTGTTTGAATGTATCACATGCGAAGCTAATTCCCAGGATCACGCTATGCCATTGTTGACCGTGGTTAGGGTTCCAAGTTCGAATCCAGTGATGCGTGAGGAATTAGTGAATTTAGAGGCCATAATTGTGATCAGGGGATCTTTTTAAGGCAGTTGGCATCATTTGTTTTTTTGTTTGGCTAAGATTTTCAGGTGACCCACCGGAGAAGACGGTGGAAACCACCGGCTCCGGTGGTTGGACCGACCGGTCTTTGGTCAACCAGCTTGCTGGCTATTTCTCATGATCTCATTGGCTGGATCAAACGATGATTTTCTCTCACCACATCTGATTGGCTCATGCTTGCTGACGCGTGCAATTATTTGTTGACCAAGATCTAGCATCTTATTTTCCTTTATGGTTTATTTTTTTTATAATAATCATGAGTAACATTCCAGCGCAGTTGGCAAAGGGGAAAACCTATAAGGTACACGTCCTGGGTTCGACCCCAGGCGTGTTACTTTTGCATTTTTTTGATGTTTTCTATAGGTTCCAATGCATCATGTCCCATGAAGTCTATCGTGAGACCTCAGATCTAACCCTCAAATACCTCATCACATCCAATCTAACGTCCCATACACGCAGATATACCATGGACCATCAGAAGATCAGCGCATGCGATTCAGCGTAGGGTTTGGGCCATCAGCCTCGGGGCCAAAATTACTTCAGATTTGCACCCCCCCTGGGACATTCAACACAGGCCCATTTCTTCCTTTTTTTTATTCTTCTTTTTTTTAAATTCTTTTAGTATTTTCCTTAACTATTTTAATTAACATCAACTAATAATTTTTTTTTATTTAATCAAAAACCATATTAACACAAAAATTATTTTTCTCATGAAATACTTATTTCTTTAATTAAGTTAATTAGAAACTAGGATGATTTAATTCTTTTTTGTAAATAAAACTAAGTAGAAATTAGGTTTTAAATTTTGTAATTAAATTGTCTTTTCTCAAATAAAAAACTACAAAAATACACAAAATCTTTTTTACAAAATATTTTATTTTTCTTGAAATTATTTAATTTGGTATAGATTAGGTGAATTTCAATTTCTTTTATAATTAAAAATAATTAGAATTAGGGTTTTAGTCGTACATAACTTAATTAATTCTTTTTCTCAAAAAAACTTAATTATTTTTCAATGTGATTTTAGGGTTTTCAATTTCTCCTTGCACTTAATTTTCCGCGCGCATTTTAATTTGTTTTATTATTATTGTAACTGTTTCGAGTTTGTAATAGTTTTAATTAGGGTTTTAAAAGTCTGCACTTTTATTTCCTGTCAAGACAATTATGTAACTGTTAAAGCCTTGTAATAGCTAGGTTTATTTTTTGCACCTTAAATTCCTGCAAATATTAAATGTCTAGATGTATGCTAATAGGATTGTATGACAAGAATATCTTGAAATTAAAACAGTAGATCACCTAATGTGCAAAGATTAAATAACTGAAATAATTCATATGCACATATTCACTCCTAGGGTTTACCATACTTTGGTTGCCTTCGGTAAACAGTCATTAAGCATAGGAGATTTTAGTGGTTGCCCTCCAGTCTAAAAAGATCAAAATGTCCCATTCGAATGTTGCCTCGGAAATGTCGCCTCGGAAAGATCTTAAGACTTTAGGGTTACTACTAAAGTTTTCTAACTGTTGCTTTAGTGATTGTACTTGTCTCTTTCGAACGTCCCTTATAAACTCCAACGACGGTGCTACCTACTCCTTCATAGTGGGATAGCGTTGTCTAAAGGAAACGACAACAAACAATCTTTTTTCGAGTAGGTAGAATCTTAAGTACTTGCTCAATAAAAACTTTTCACACAAACACCTTTCAAAACAAATTTTCAAAACAAACTTTGTCACATCTTTGAGGACTGATACAAGGGTTATCACAAAGTAAAACATTTTCAAGACAAACACACACAAGCAATTTGAAAATTGAGCAAGTACCTAAGAGCCCGTAGATAACTACGGATAGAAAGGGTGCTAACACCTTCCATTTCTATAATCTATCCCCCGTACTCAGAATATCTCAAAAAAAGGTTTTTTCTGTTCTTTTTCCTTTTCCATGATTGGATGAAATAAAAGTCGGTGGAGACTCTTGCTTACCGCGACATTTTGCGAACAAAAAACGCAAAACACAAACCAGTATTAAACAGTCGGTTCTGCCACCGTATCACAGAACTGGCGAATCTGTTGGGGAATGTTAAGTGGGGTATACCTTAGGATCTAGGTCATTAAATTGCTTCTCTTGATTATCTTGATTGCTTTACTTTAAAGGGTTTGTTTGGGGTTACTATAGATCCTACACCCGGATCTGGGGCACTTTTTAGGTAAACAGCAATAGATCGTGGAGACTGTACGGCATAGACCGATATGGTTTAAGCGATGGTTGTGTTGGTGTGACACTTTGGTTGGTAACAGAATCCTTCATGGGGAAACGAGGAGAATACGGGGCCGCCGTGTGGTGTCGTGAAGCACTAACGGACCTTAGAACCTTAGTTAAACAAACTTGGCCATTAGAAAGTAGTGAGATAGCCGGCCTCGGTGTAGAGCTGAGGATTGGTTGATACTCAATGCTACACTCATTGAGATTAGACTTTCAGGATATTTCGGCCGCAAGAAAAGATTGCTTGAGTTGAGATAATTCCCGATAAAGGATGGTCAGTGATATTGAGATCCTCTAGAACCCGGTTACTTTTTAAGACAGGTTTGAAACCAACTAAACTTCAAGAGGGTACTACCTTTGACCTCATGCAAGCCTTAAACTTAAGGACTTTGTGTGATTTGACTGTGTTTGCTATACCTGTGTTTGTTATACCTGGTTTTCTCATGACATCATGCATCATAACATAGCATCCATTCTTGTTGCACTAACCATTTCAAAGACCAAGGGAATTTATCTTTGTTCTGTTTTGCAGATCATGGCTTCCATTCGTAGAAACACTACCCGAATCAGCTTTGTTTAGATACCTTCCCAACTAAAAGAGCTAGCATCAAGGGTTTCCTAAACTTTTGTGTTCACTAAGAGACATGGTCGACTTCTCAACCTGGTTACTTCAAACTTTCATGAAAAGATGATGAGTGTACTCTTCCAGTTCTTTGATCCCAAACACCACTGCTTCACCTTTCCAGACTATCAGTTGGTACCTACCTTGGAAGAATTCTCTCAGCTGTTGGATATACCCATTCTTAAACAGTTGCCCTTCACAAGTCTAGAAGAAGTTCCTAAGCCAGAAGTCATTGCCTCAGCTTTGCATCTGAAACGGGCCGACGTGGTATCCAATTGGGAAACAAGAAGCGGGGTCAAGGGTTTTCTAGCTAAGTTTTTGATAGACAAGTCCCAGCTATTTTGGGATGATATGGATTTTCAGGCTTTTGAGGAGGTCTTGGCTCTTCTAATCTATGGGTTAGTCCTATTCCCTAATCCGGACTCATTCATAGATGTGAATGCTATCAAGGTTTTTCTCTCTCGCAATCCTGTGCCTACCTTGCTCGGAGATATTTTGCACACTCTCCTTACTCGTACCATGAAGAGAAGAGGGATTCTTATGTGTTGCATGCCATTGTTGTCGAGGTGGTTTATTTCTCACCTCCCTAAGTCCATACTGAAGAACGGAGAAGGTTTTGGTTGTTCGCAAAGGATAATGTCACTCGCTCATACGAATATTCTTTGGTGTTCTCAAGCTATGGAAAACACTGCTATTATTGACCACTGCGGGGAGTACCCTAATGTCCCATTACTTAGTATTAGAGGGGGTATAACCTACAATCCTTGTTTAGCTCTTCGACAATTTGGTTACGCTCGAAGGGATGATCCCATGAGTTTCTTATCGAGGGCATTGTATTCAACTATGAGGATGATGTTAAAGAGTATCGCCGGAGGTTCATACGAGCTTGGGGCATGGTAAACAAATTTGGCACCAGGGCTTTAGGGCCAAAGACTTCCATTCCTATGGAACCTTACCTCCAATGGGTACGAGCTCGCGCCCAGAAGCTTATGATGCCCTACGTGGCCATTTTACCAGTGATTGTTGAACCCACTATGGAAGAAGGCATTCCTTACACGGTTCTCTATCCTTATATGCCCACGGATCTTGGGGAATTACAGAGGTCTTGGATTCAGTTGATGAAGGAGCGGGACACTTACAGGGATCAGTTCCATGCTCAGGAGAGGAAAGTTTTAGAGCTCACAAAGCAACTCCATGAGGAAAAAGGCCTGAATGATTATCTCGGCACAAAGAGGAAGCATCCATGGGAATCTTGATGTCTTTTATAGTTTCAGATTTATTTTTAATTGTAACGCCTTAAAGGCATTTGAACTTCAAATTCAGCTAATAAATTTTTTGTTTATTTTGGTTTGCAAATTTAAATTTCCCGAATTCTTGAAATCATTGCATACTCATCCCATTATCATACACATAATTACAGGTACCATTACAGGTTTCTCATCTTCTTCGTTGTTTATTTCAGCATGAAATGTCTTCCGAGAAAACCATCAAGGACCTTTAGGCACAAAACGCCCAGTTCCAACAAATGTTCGTAAGTCTGGAAAAAGGGCAGGAGGATCTGAAAGCCCTCATCCTAAAAGAGAAGAAGAAAAAGAACAAGATTGCCGGTATTCTGAATATGGGCAGAAGGTTTGGAGAGCGATTGAAGCGACAAGTCGATCTGACCTCTTCATCCAAGGAAGGGGAGAATCAGGAAGAAGAGAAGGACCCCAGTCCTGCAGTTTCTGACAATGATACCGACTACAATGATGAGCAATATCCTCCTGCTGAGGATAGATACAAGAAGTTGGAAGATCGTTTGAGTGCCATGGGAGTTCATAGGATACCTGGACTGGATTTCGAAGAATTGGGGTTGGTGTCGGGAGTGGTCATCCTGCATAAGTTCAAAGCTCCAGTTTTTGCTAAGTATGATAAGGTGTCCTGCCCAAAACTCCATCTCCGCTCTTATGTCAGAAAGATCCAGCCCCACACCGCTGATAGAAATTTGTGGGTTCATTTCTTTCAAGATAGTCTATCAGGGACTCAGCTTGAATGGTTCTACCAGCTGGAGGGAGCCAATGTCCGAAACTAGGAAGATCTGGTTGCTGCTTTCTACAATCAATACCAATACAACGCCGACCTTGCTCCTACTCGTACTCAACTCCAGAGTATATCCATGGGTGCAAGTGAAGGCTTTAAAGATTATGCACAAAAATGGAGAGACCTGGCTGGGAGAGTTCAACCCCATGTTGTCTGATAGGGAGCTGGTTAATATGTTTCTGGGGACGCTATCTGGTCCATTTTTCAATCATTTAATCGGTAGCTCGTCAGCTGGTTTCACTAAGCTGATTCTAACTGGAGAAAGAGTAGAAGCTGGGATTCGAAGCGGAAAAATACAAAAGTGTTGTACCCCAAAATTTTCCCTCTCATTTTATCAACATTTCTCATCACAAAACTCTTGGAACTCGGGATCAAGGTAGGGTTTGCTCTGCTCAAGACACCTCCTTGCATTGTTGACCTAAATTAGGGTTTGAGTTTGCACAGGGACTTTTGGGCCTTCAATGCCCAAATTGACTTTCATACTTCATGTTGGACTCATAAGTTTGCCCATACCAAGTTTCAAGCCTTGAATCAAATTTTTGCCCAGTCAATTGGACAGTTGACTTAGAAATCAGCTGTATTGGGGAAAAAGTCAATTATGGCCAATTTACAGTCAAACTTCATGAATTTTGACCCACATCAACATTATGAACTCATATGAACCATTTGATCAATTTTGGACCATAATTCCATAAGAAATTTGATCAGATCACCAAAAGGGCAAAATGGTCATTTTTAGGGTTTTGACTGTACAAAGGCAATTTTTGACTATTTGACCTAGCCAATGGCAAATCAAGTTCAATCATGGACTCAAGGACTCAATGACATTATCTTGACCTATTCAACAAGTCCAAAAGATCTCAAATGCATAGGATTGACAGATGAATTTTTCAGTCAACTGATTAAAATTTGACTGTACACTAAAAAGTCAAACTTTGACTTTTTGGTCAAAATCAAGTGCCAAGGGTCATTTTTCATCAAGATGTGTCAAATTATGAAACTTGTTCATCAAGAAACCCAAAATTGCAAATTAGGGTTTGAGATTGAAAAATTTCATAACTTAGAATTTTTCTAAGTTATGAAATTTTCTTAACTTTTCCTAACTTTTTCCCACATTTTCACCAAGATGCAAATGGATTCAAACAAAAATTAAAACGTGAAAGTTGTATTCCATCACAAAGTCTACAACTTTTATTCACAAAGTTTTCTCAAAAGAAGCTTGGATCTCAAGTTATGATTTTTGGAACAAGGATCCCTTAAACTTTTAACTCAGAGAAATTTTGCCCTAGTTTAGGCAGGATTTTGACCCATCTTCTTGGCCATTTTTCACATAGTTCCACTTGGAGTCTCAAGTTTCATTTCAAATATGAATTATAGTACATGTTTCAAGCTTTCCAAATTGTCCATGAACTCCTCAAACACCTTTGTGGTTAGGGAGAATCGAATGCTTGAAGTGGGCAAAAACTCACTTTGTAACCATGGCCAATACATGTTCATACAAGTTGCAAAATCTGACCAAACTAGCTTTGTACTTGATTACAGGTCTCTAAACCAATTTACACTCCAAAATTGAATTCAAATACATTGGTTAGAGGCATTGTTTTGATCAAGGGAGCATTATACAATGAATAATTCCATTTTGGGCATAAAGATAACACTTCCATTTACATAAAGCTTGCTTTATGTCAAATTCCATTTCTTGAGCCATACACCAAGCCCTTTGCTGCAAACAAGGCTCCCTAATGTCAGGCAATACTCAACCACTTTGTGCAGCTAGGTTACAAGCCAGTACAACTCTTGCATTGTCAACTCTTGCTTTTTGCTTCAAAACTAAGCCATTGTGCAAAAAGGACAAAACTCACACATATGATAAAATCAACTCAAGCCAAGATTTTAAACAAGTTTTATACATTGCCTAAGGTCAGAAACACGGGCCAATCATCCCTCAAACACCCTTGAACACCAAAACACAAAAAACTTGCAAAACAGGTCAGTTGCTGCAACTTGAGTGCCATAGCTCATTTTGCTCGTGTGTTTTGCTCCTTTCCACTTCAAACACCTTCCATTCAACTCACGCAAGCTATCCCAAACCTCCATTGCCAACTGTAACTCCAATTACAGTGTTCACTATTTTCATTTCAAGCTTATGCAGGTTGACTTCTAGAGGTTGATTCAGGCCATTTCAAAACAAACTAAGCATTGGGAAAGGTTCAGGGAACATCAAGCAAGCTCAAAAGAACCTCAGGCCTCACTGAAAGTTGCTGCATTGTCCAACTCGAATCCAACTGAAACAGGTTTTTCATGAACTTCTATCTCTCTATTTAGGAACATTTAGCCTTAGGTTTGTGAATGAAAGATGTAGTACTCATTGCCCTGAAACCATATATATGCTCAGTTTTCATTTATATTAAGTGTGCTAGGAGAATTTCATCCATGAACATGCTGAAAAAGTTAGGTTAGATTTTAGGGCCAGAGAAATTCTCTCTGGTCTTTGAGAGTTAAGTTTAATGCTTTATATGGTTAGATTCGTATTTAAATTCTCTACAAGTTTGATGTTGTGAGTTTTGGCAAAAAGTCACGTTTCCAGGATGTTCAAAGTTGGATACAGGGCGCGCGTTTTCTGTTGTCACAAGGAAGAAGATGAAGCTGATGGGTTGGGCTTGGCTTTCTCACTTTTTGCACCCATATGCATGCTTTTTGCACCCCCTGGCCCAACTACTTATATTCTTGCATTTTTGAATTTTTATTTTATTTTCTGACTTTGTTATTTTAGTTTCAAACATAAGTAAATACTTAAAAATATTTTCACAATTTTTTACATTTATTAGATATTTTATTTTGATTTTTTCTCACATAAAAACAATTTAAATACTTTATAATTATTTGTTAAAACTTGAAAATAATGTAAATAATACTTTTATTTTCATTTCTTATTTTTATTCACATTGAAAATATTTTCTTAAATATATTTTTTTTTTGTAAATACTTTATTTTATTTTATGCATCCTTAATATATTTAATATATATATATATATATATATATATATATATATATATATATATATATATATATATATATATCTATATATATGTATATTCTTGAATATATATATATATATATATATATATATATATCTATATATATGTATATTCTTGAATATATATATATATATATATATATATATATATATATATATATATATATATATATATATATATATATATATATATATATATATATATATATATATATATATATATATATATATATATATATATATATATATATATATATATATATATATATATATATATATATATATATATATATATATATATATATATATATATATATATATATATATATACTTTATTTTATTAAAAACATAGAATAAAAATACAAAATAGTACATTTTTATTTTTATTGTTATTTTATACTAAAAAACACTTTTTTTCAATATATTTTTATTTTTGCACATATTAATATATTTTTGTATATAAATAATATAATATTATCTTCTTTAAGGAAAATTAGGGTTTACCCCTTTATTAAATAAAATCAACCCTTTTTTATTTTAATTATTTACACATT
Organism: Vicia faba; assembly: GCA_948472305.1. NCBI lineage: Eukaryota > Viridiplantae > Streptophyta > Magnoliopsida > Fabales > Fabaceae > Vicia > Vicia faba. The sequence continues at coordinate 242,683,053 of OX451737.1, forward strand.
TTTTTCACATTAAAAAATGCTCTACATACATAAAAAACTCTTTTGCATAAATTCAATTTTATTTAACATTTATTTATTGTGTTTATTTAAATATTGCCCATTTAAATATTATGCATTGTAAATTCAATTTTGTTGTAATAATTTAGGGTTTTAATTTCTTGCAAAATAATCCCTTATTCAAAATTGTACCCCCCTCCATATATCAAAGTTGTAATAGCTTAGATTTATTTTTACGCACTTAATGCTTTCAATTATGCCATGATTAGAGAATTAGGGTTTGTATGCAAAATCAAAACCAACAAATAGTTTGACCTAATCAAAGACAAAAATGCATGAAAAACAAACACAATGCACACTTGCACCGCTAGGGTTACAATCCACTTGTTGCCTTCCAAAATGGGCCATGGTATGCATGTTAAGTACTTTGGCAAAACAAAAAAAAAGATCATAGTCCCTCGTTGATGCTATCTGAGTTGCCTAAACAAAATGATCAAGTCCCTCAAGAAAATTGCCAAAAATACTTGACACAATTGCTATCATGGTCTATACAATGACCCGCGCCTATCCCGTTTAACATCCTAACACAAGGTTGTTCACCAAATGCAATGGTGAAATAACACTGTTAAAAGGGTTAAAAACATAAGAAAGATCTTTGAGTAAAATAGGGTAGATAACTCTTAGTTACTTGATCGAAAGCTTGCAAAACATCCTTGCTATTTTCAAACACACTCCACAATACAATTTCAAAATCCAACTTTCAAACATTGAAAAATTTTCAAAAGACAAAAACACCTCTGTATACATTCAAACAAGAATCATTACAAAGGTTGCCACAACGATGGATTCTTTTCAAAACATCTTTCAAAAACACACACAAAGCACCATTTCAAACAATTGAAGAGCACCATTTCAAACAATTGAAAAGCAAAGCAAGTGATCTAAATAAGTAACTAAGAGCTCATGGATAACCATGGATAGAAAGGGTGCTAATACCTTCCCTTTCTATAATCTACTCCCTGAACCCAAGAAAACATCTCAAAAGGTCTTTCCCGTGCTTTTTGACCTTTCCTTAGGATAAAATAAAAAGTTGGTGACGACTCTTGCTAAACCGAAACATTTGCGAACACAAACGCAAAATCCCAAGTCAGTTCTCCCACCGTATCACAAAAAGGATGCCTCTTTAAGTTCAATAAAGAAGCCTTTTGCTGGTAAGAAGGAAGTCAATTCCTTCTATAGCTCGAGGGGCCAAAACAGGGCTGAACACCATCAGACAGTAAGTGATGTAATGATACCTAGGCCTACAGTTGCTCCACAATGCAACAATCAACAAAGGGTGGAAAGTGGAAATACCACAATGGCAGTTTACCCGCATTGACATGACATTGGCTGAAGTGCTACCTCACCTGCTGAGATCCAACTTGGCAACTTTGAAAGAGGCTCCCAAGAATCCAAATACTACAACTTCCAGATATAATCTGAATGCCCGGTGTGCTTATCATTCTGAGAGTCCTGGCCATGATACAAATGACTGCTGGGCTCTGAGGAACAAAATACAAGACTTGATTGAAGCCAAGGAAATAGATTTTGATGCTTCGGAGAAGCCAAATGTCATAACGGCTCCAATTCCCAAGCACGGTCGTGGAGTTAATGTTGTTGACACTGATTTGTTTGTTACCTCTATTGATGAAGTTTCTACTCCTCTCATGACTGTCAAGAAGAATTTGCTGTTGGCCGGTTTATTTTCGGGTTGTGGTAAAGGTTGCCACATGTGTTCGTTTCTACCTTCAGGTTGTCGTTTGCTGAAATTAGGTGTTCAATGTCTGATAGATAGCAAAGAAATTTTGTTCGAGAAAACTTTGGTTCCCGTTGTTCCATCTGAAAACATTTCCATTATAACCATTTCCGCCAATCCTTCCAAGGTCTCCTCGAGAAGACCTGTTAGGATTACATCTACTCCAAGAATTGCTCCGCTGATAATTACTATTCCTGGTCCTATCCCGTATGTCTTGGACAAAGCTGTCCCCTGGCATTATGGTGCCGATGTGTACTATCATGGCATCAAACAAGATTTGAAAGATGAAGAAGTTAATCCTGATATTGGTAACATTTTCGGAACCAGCAAAGTTACCCGAGTGGAAGGGTTTTCTCTCCCGAGATTTCCCCGAAGACTGTCAACAAGCCTATTGTCATTCCATCTGTTGTTCCTGCTAGTACATCAACTACTGTTCCTGTTCTTACTCCAGTTATTACCCCTGTCGGTGAATCGTCTGATACCCTCGGCAAGGAAATTATAGGCGAGCCTGCCCGGACGGAGGCGCCTAAGAAAATTGTTGTGGAAGCCTCTAAGCAAGAAATGGAGGAAATACTGAAAATCATTAAGAAGAGCGACTATAATATGGTTGAGCACCTGGGGCAAACCCCATCAAAAATATCCATGTTATCCCTTCTGTTGTGCTCCGAGGCCCATGCGAAGGCTTTGATTGCATTCCTCAAAACTGTGCATGTGCCGCAGGAAACTTCAGCTGATCAGTTCAAAGATTGTGTGGCCAGCCTAACTGCTGATAATGGGCTGGGTTTTTCAGATGCAGACTTGACACCAAAGGGAAGGAAGCATAATGATACTTTGCATGTCTCGATAGAATGCAGGGGCACCACTGTGGCTCATGTGCTGGTAGATATTGGGTCTTCCTTGAATGTTCTGCCAAAGAAGGCGTTGGACCGTTTGGATTGCGAGGGTCTAACTCTAAAGCCTAGTAACATTGTGGTAAGGGCTTTTGACGGATCAAAGAGAACGGTGCACGGGGAGGTGGACATCCCTGTCAAAGTGGGTTCTCAGACTTTTGGGTCCACTTTCTATGTGATGGATATCAGGCCATTGTATTCTTCTTTGCTTGGTCATCCTTGGATCCATGAGGCTGGGGCAGTCACTTCCACACTCCACCAAATGTTGAAGTATCCGGTAAAAGGAAAGATTGTTACAGTACGGGGTGAAGAAGAATATATGGTGAGTATCCTCAATTCCTTCCGCTACATAGAGATGGACGGGGAATTCATAGAAACTCCTTGTCAGAACTTCGAAGAGGTCCCTCAGATCCTAGCATCAACTGAAACTACTACCAACAAACCTCCTTTGAAGATGGCTTCTCTCAAGGACGCCAGGGCTGTGGTTGAAGAAGGTGGGTGTGCCAATTGGGGTCAGCTCCCTGATTTCACTCATAAAACTGACAAATTTGGTTTGGGATTTACTACAGGGGCTCAAAGGGTTGTTAGACGCGCTCGGGCTGGAAGACCTCCCCTACACATCAGCAATCGGGGAATTAACGCCATTGAAGACACCGAAGAGGACTCATACATCGACAGTTGGATCTACCCAACTACCAACGGTGGACCGAGTAACTGGACGGCTAGGGACTTTATACCTGTTTCTTTTATTCCGCAGTAATTGACTTACTTATTTTGAGATTTGTAATAAACAATTTAAAACTTTACGGCCTCGTGCTTTGCCCGAGGCACCTTGGCTTTGCTTGTGAGGGATATTATTTGTCATTTCATATATCATTAATAAAGTATTGGACGTTCTTGCATACAAATTTTCCGCTCTCTGTTTTCTTTCATGCTTTCACTTTATCAAAACAGCTATTCTCTTACACACAGTCATGTATCATAATGCAGGTCCATATCCACTCTGGATCCCATTGATAACAGCTCTGCTATTTCCAGTTATGACTTCAAAAATCCGATCAACCAAGCCGAGGATGAAGGTGGGGATGATTGTGAGGTGCCTGGAGAACTTGCTAGACTACTACAGCAGGAAGAAAGGGCCATACAGCCTCATGAAGAGCCGGTTGAGACAGTGAATTTGGGTACTGAGGAAGACAAAAAAGAGGTTAAAATAGGTGCAAATCTGGAGCTTAGCGTCAAACAGAGGTTGATACAAATGTTGCACGACTATGTTGAAATCTTCGCCTGGTCCTATGAAGACATGCCTGGTTTAGACACTGATATTGTGGTACACCGCCTGCCGACTAAAGAAGATTTTCCGCAGTTAAACAGAAGGTTCGTCGTATGCGCCCTGAAATGTCATAGAAGATCAAGGCAGAGGTTATGAAACAGTTCGACGCAGGATTCTTAGCTGTCACTTCTTATCCACAATGGGTTGCTAATGTCGTTTCGGTACCTAAGAAGGACAGTAAGGTACAGATGTCTGTGGATTATAGAGATCTGAACAGGGAAAGCCCTAAGGATGACTTCACACTTCCTCACATTGATGTTCTGGTCGACAACACCGTGCAACATAAAATCTTCTCCTTCATGGATGGTTTCTCTGGCTACAACCAGATCAAGATGGCTCCTGATAACATGGAGAAGACAACCTTCGTTACACAGTAGGGCACCTTCTGCTACAAGGTGATGCCTTTTGGGTTGAAGAATGCTGGGGCAACCTATCAGCGCGCCATGGTCGCTTTGTTCCACGATATGATTCACCACGAGATCGAAGTTTATGTTGATGACATGATAGCCAGGTCTCAGACTGAGGAAGAGCATCTTGATCATCTCCAGAAATTGTTTGATAGGTTGAAGACATACAAGTTGAGGTTGAATTCGAACAAGTGTACCTCCGGGGTAAGGTCTGGTAAGCTTTTGGGTTTTGTCGTTAGTGACAAGGGTATTTAGGTAGACCCTGCGAAGGTAAAGGCCATAAAAGAGATGTCGGTTCCCCGCACAGAGAAGGAAGTTAGAGGTTTCTTGGGACGCCTGAATTACATCGCCAGGTTCATTTCACATCTGACTGCTACTTGTGAGCCAATCTTCAAGCTTCTGAAGAAAGATCAAGTGGTAAAGTGGAATGACGAATGCCAGACCGCCTTCGAAAGAATCAAAGAATACCTTCAAGAACCTCTAATTCTGATGCCTCCAGTTGAAGGAAGGTCGTTTATATTATACTTGACTATGCTGGACAATTCAATGGGGTGTGTGCTGGGGCAGCATGATGAGTATGGTCGAAAAGAGCATGCAATTTATTACCTTAGCAAAATGTTTACCAACTTTGAGACATGATACTCATTGCTTGAGAAAACTTGATGCGCTTTGGCATGGGCTGCTCGCTGACTGAGACAGTATATGCTGACTCACACTACTTTGTTGATATCAAAGATGGATCCGATCAAGTATATTTTCGAGAAGCCCACTCTCTCCGGAAGGATAGTAAGATGGCAGATGATCTTAACTGAGTACGACGTACAATACACAACCCAAAAAGCAATAAAGGGGAGTGTATTGGATGATCATTTGGTTCATCAAGCCGTGGATGATTACCAGTCCATGAATTTTGAGTTCCCAGATGAGAATATCATGTTGGTGACTGAGTACGAAGAACCTGGACTGGATGAAGGACTTGAGGAGGGATCCCGATGGTCTATGTATTTAGATGGAGCCTCGAACACACTGGGTAACGGCATTGGCGCTGTAATCATATCTCCCGAGGGTTATCATACTCCGTTCACCGCCCGATTATGTTTCAACTGCACCAACAACATGGCAGAGTATGAAGCATGTATCATGGGTCTTCGAGCTGCTATTGACCTGAGGATTAAATTCTTAAGTTTATTCGGGGATTCCTCTCTGGTGATAAGTCAGATCAAAGGCGAGTGGGATACGAAGCACCCGAACCTCATTCCTTACAAAGAGTATGTACTGACATTGCTCCCATACTTTGAGTAGGTAACTTTTGAACATTTCCCACGAGAGGAGAACCAGTTAGCGGACGCGCTAGCTACCATGTCTTCTATGTTCAAGGTTAGGTGGGACAATGAATCTCCCCAAATAACCATTGAAAGGTTGGATGAACCAGCACACTGCTGTGAGGTCGATACTAAAGAAGTGGCAGACAAACCCTGGTTTCACGAAGTTAAAAGGTATCTCAAGGCTCAAGAGTATCCCGAAGGGGCATCTGTCAATGATAAGAAGTTTCTGAGAAGGTTCGATGCAAAGTTCTTCCTCGGTAATGGAATCCTCTATAAACGTAACCATGACTCCACACTACTACGGTGTGTAGACAAGAGCGAAGCAGAGAGGATTATGACAGATTCACATGAAGGTACCTTCGGAACCCATTCCAGTGGACATACCATGGCTAAGAAGATCCTACGGACAGGATACTACTGGTCCACCATAGAAGCCGATTGTTATCAGCACTCTTGTACTTGTCATAAATGCCAAATCTATGCGGATAAGGTGCATGTACCTCTGGTTCCTCTGAATGTCTTGACGGATCCTTGGCCCTTTGCAATGTGGGGCATCGACATGATCAGCGAGATCAGGCCCACCGCTTCCAATGGACATCGCTTCATCCTAGTAGCCATTGATTACTTCATGAAGTGGGTTGAGGCAGCCTACTTCGCTACAGTAACCAAGAATGTTGTGGCGCGGTTTATCCGACATAATCTGATCTGTCAATATGGTGTACCAGAGAGAATTATTACTAACAATGGTACGAATCTCAACAACATAATGATCACCGAGCTTTGTAAACAGTTCAAGATACAGCACCATAATTCTTCTCCCTACAGACCAAAGATGAATGGCGTTATTGAAGCAGCTAACAAGAACATCAAGAAGATTGTGCAGAAGATGACGGTGACATATAAATACTGGCACGAGATGTTACCATTCGCTCTTCATGGGTACCGTACCTCAGCACGAACGTCGACAAGGGAAACCCCTACTCTCTGGTATATGGCATAGAGGCAGTACTACCCATAGAAGTCCAGATACCCTCTCTCAGGATTATGAAGGATGCGGGTTTGAACGAAGATGACTGGATCCAAACCCGACTTAATCAGCTAAATCTAATCGATGAAAAGAGACTTACTGCTATTTGCCATGGTCAGACGTATCAAAAGCGAATGATCAAGGCTTTTAACAAGAAAGTCAGGCGTCAAGAATATCAAGTCGGGGATCTAGTGATCAAACGCATCATACTGCCGCAAGGTGATCCCAGGCGCAAATGGACCCCCACGTACGAAGGGCCATTTGTAGTTAAGAACATTTTCTCGGGAGGAGCTATGATTCTAACCACCATGGACGCTGACGACCTTCCTCACCCTGTCAATGCAGACATAGTGAAAAGATACTACGCATAATCAAAGACCCGCTAGGTTGACAGGCCTAGGAAAAAATAAGGGCTTCCCGGCGAACCAAAAGGGATGAAAAGGTAAGGGATGAAAATGAAAAAAAAATTGTACACCCGGCAAGTCGAAAACCCGAAAGGGAGGCTTGGGCAAAAAAAGGTATCCCGGTGGATTGGAAACCCGAAAGGGAAATCCAGGAAAAATTTAGGGATTGAATCGTATCACTATGTCTCATTGGATCATCTTTCGACCAAACTTCGGTATCGACTATCAAGATCAAACGGCGCCAACCAATCTGCTCAACCTTCGGCCAAGTAGCAAAGTGATGAGACACTTGAAAATATACAGACAATAGCAAAGTTCGAACTCAATGGGGTTGTTTCAGATAGCTGTTTTTCTTTCTTTTACACAAATTGTATAATTTCTATCTTTCGGCGGCGTTCTCTTACTAGGACGTCAGCCTCTTTGTACAAAACGCCTATTACAGGCCAACTTCAAAAATAAATACAAATCATTTTCACAAGAAACTTCAGTTTCATTTTTCTTTTTCTGTTTTGCTTTGCAAGAACGTCCAGTGATTTATTTTTTATATATGCATTTGAAAATGATTTCCGCTCATAAATATTTACGTAAGAAACAAAGGCAATTACTCGTAATTCCAGAAACAGGAAAAAACAAGAAGTGCCAAACCCTACAGTTACTTTTCCCAGCAGGTACCGGGATAGAGCCAACTTGGGAACATAATTATTGGAACATACACTCCCCCACAGAGTAAAAGTATCCAAAGGCATTGATGTCAGCTTCCTCGAAACAGGACATAATTATCCCCAGCCGAGGTTCATAATCGCGGGCGAGTCAGTAAATTTCATCCCCCAAGCGGAGTTTATTTCTCCAGATATAGAAGCTCAGTCTCCAACAGAGCTCATCATCTCAAACAACGGAATTTCATCCCCAGCTAAGTTTATTCCTCCAGATCAGCGAGTCTACCAATAGAGTATCTCTTCCCCCTAAGTTTGGTCCCCGCAAAGTTATTCTCCAGCATCTCGTCCCGACAGAATATTTACAAATCTCCAGCAACCGTCAGGGATTTATTTTCCCAGACGCGAGCATACCCCGATAGCATTTCACGAACATACATCATGACATACACATGAATATCATATACAACATAATCTCATTTATTTTGAGTGTTGTACCCTAAATTTTGCCCCTAACTTTTTCAGTCGCATTTTCATACCATATTTTATCATTCAGTCACAATCATTAATAAATAGATTCATTTATCACATTTGAATCCTATCTTTAAGTTTGCTCTTGTGTTGTTGACTAACTTCTAATCAAAATGCAAAAAAATATTTGTCTTTGTCTTTTCATATTTGTGTTTTGTAGGTACCGAGTCGAAGCATATGGCAAATAAGGTTTTCTGGTATTATTTCCCTAAAATCTCTATTTGCAAAGAAAAAGAATTAAAAATTTTCATTTTTTTTCACTGATGCAATCGATTGCTCTTAGAGTGCAATCGATTGCACATAGTGCATTTTGCACCATTTTTGGAAAAATACACTGTGCAAATCGATTTGCAATATAGTGCAATCGATTTGCATAGAGTGAAAATAAAAAATAATCAGCATTTTAAACTTGTCAAATTTTTGGCTTCAATTTTCCTTCATTTTTGAAAGATGTATAATTAATTCAAATTTTAGTGCCAATTTTTCATTTTTAAGAAGAATTATCATTAATTCAAATTTTGGCTCTAATATTTGAAAGAATTATCATTAATTCAAATTTTGGCTCTAATATTTGAAAGAATTATCATTAATTCAAATTTTGGCTCCAAGAATCAATTACCAAATTACCACTAATCCCAATCCTAAACTCTATAAATAGAGCCCTCATCTCATTCAAATTTCAAGCTTTTGATAGCCAAATCCACCTTGCTAAAAAATCTCTCAAATCTCTCCATCTACCAAATTCACTCAAAGCTCCATTTTCAAAAAGTTAGTAAGCTTTGCATTGAAGCTTACTAATCTTTGAGCTAAACCTTCATCCAAACACTTTTTCTCCATCAATTCTCTACATTCAAGCTTGGTCAATTGATTCTTGTGGTTGAATTGAAGCAAATTCTTGAATTTGTTTTGATAATTCTCTAGATCTACCTTTGGTAAGTTTGGATAATTCATCTTTCACAATGTGATCTCTTGGTGATCTTTGGGATTGATTCATTGAGCATTCTTTTGTGATTCCAATGGTGTTATTTTCTCATAATTTGATGGAATTTTCGTGCTCAATTGGATCCATGATCATAAGGTGTTTGATGGAAAGTTTGAACAAGAAATTGGCCTTTTAAAATGCTGTTTTTGGTTGTTGTTCTGTGTGCAATCGATTTGCACTATGTGTAAATCGATTTACACAGCACGATTTTGCACAATTTTTTTGAAAATTATACTGTGTAAATCGATTTACATAGTAGTGTAAATCGATTTACACCAGAATAAAATGTGTTTTTTGCCTTGTTTTGGGGCAGCTTTGATCCAAAATGCTTTTTCTACTCATTCCTTGTGATTGTTGGTTTGGATTGCAATTTTAAATGTCTAATTTGTCTTTAAACTCAATGGACTTTGTGATGTAGATGAAGTTGGATAAATGTTCATCAATTCAAATCTACCTAAGAGTGAATTATTTAATTCATTTTTGGTGCTTTAGATTAATGATATATTTAGTGCTTTAATCCATCTAGAGGAGTGGTTGAATTTAAAGATGAAAGAATTTTGAAATGGTGATCCAAATTAGCTTATCATTTCCCTCCCTCTTCATCTTATCCCTTTCTTTTTTAATTGTGCTACATGTTAAGGGATGGTGATCTCTATATCATTTATCCAAACATGAAGTACATAGATTGCTATTGACCGGCCTCAAAATAGGTGCGACTTCTACATAAGTCCACTTACGATTGCTTAACATAGCGCTAAATTTTGTCCCGGTTCGAATAAATGATCATTCATGGCCCAAAATTATGATTGCAAGCCCAAGTATGTTAATTTGATCTCTTTGATCCAATAACCTTGAGATTCATTGTGTAGAGGCTTTGGTTCTACCAATCCTCTGATGGATCTACAACACCTTTGGTCAACGCGGATCACTTAAACATCGTTGATCATTACATGTTGCCTTGTGAGAATTCCAAAATGGATGATATACTTGACAAAAAGCAAATGCAACTTGTTGTGTAGAGGCTTTGGTTCTACCAATCCCCTAATGAGTTCCAAATGCAAGTTTCAAGATGGTCATCCAACTAACCACTAATTTCTAACAATTGACTTTACTTTATGCTTTTATTTTTTATGCTTTATGTACCATTTACTTTTTGCATTTACATTTCATGCTATTTTCATTTTTGCTCACTTGAGCATTTACTTTTATGTCATTTTTATTTTGCTCACTTGAGCTTTTCTTTTCCTTTTAAAGACACCTAATAATCAACATGAACCATAAAAATCATTAATGATACTTGGACTACATGGTTACTATCCTTTGCATTATGGAGTGATGGACTTCTTGGACTTAGGATTAGAGACCTTGGCCTATCTTGGAGACTTTGTGACTTTATTTGATATTTTGTCTGGAGTTCTTGAGGTTTACCTCAAGACATTGGGTTATTTGTTTGTTTTGTGTGCAGGTTATTGAGATTACGATCTTTGTTTGTAATCTGGAATTCACCCGTATACAGTCGTTACTCTGCCCAATTTTTGCGAAGACTAAATACACTTGAAGTTTGATTCTCTCAAGAGGTCTAGTATCTTTGCTTGCTTGGTTTCAATCCAAAGAATGGGAATTCTACATTGGCTTATAATGTCAAGTATCGGCTTCATGTTGGTTAGACGGTTCTCTTCCTTAGCTTTTACCTTATGCTTTAGGATAGTCCCTTCATCTCCTCCCATCTTCTTTAATTTTCAAAACCTTCTCATCTTCTTTCAAAATCTTCTTTATTTTTAACATCAAACCACTTTCATAATAAACCTCGACCTTGTCGAGTGCCTTTTCTTTCAAAATTTCTTTTCTTTAAACAAACTTCAATACACTTAATCATACTTTGACATTTTTTCTTCAAAATTAACAAAACAATTCAACACATTCAAACTCTTTTGTGCGCCCGAGCACCTTTTACATTCAAAACTTTTTTCAAGATGAGACATGATTCATTGATAATCGAGCAGCATTCTCCTATCTCTATGGTTATATAGGTGTCGACTTTTCCACTTGAGTACTAGAGGCGTTCTCAAATCCTCACTCTTGTTGACGCATGGTCCATCTTTCTTACACCTTGTGGGCGTTAGTCGAGATTTCTCTCCTAACAATGACGACTTGTCTCTTTGTTTAAAAACAATCAACAAACAAGTATTTTCTAGATGAACTACGTGTACCCTGATCCCCTATTGCATGAAAGGTGGTACGTAGGCACTAAAGGTTCGCAACCGCGACGGGTGCAAAAATCACAAAAATATTTCTTTTCTAACCTCCACCATCCATTTTATATACAACACATTTTTATAGCCAAAATATACATATTTTTCAAAGAGGTTCCTGCGGAGTACCGTGGATGTTTAGGGTGCTAATACCTTCCCTTTGCATAACCAACCCCCTTACCTTGAATCTTTCCCCCTCTTTTTGGGTTATTCGCTCTTTTCCCATTCCTTTGGAAACAATAAAGCGCGATAGCGATTTTTATTTTAATTTGTATAAAGTCTAGTCAATCCAATGGCTTAGTCTTGCACATTTCTACCGCTACAGAAAAAAATGGCGACTTCACTGGGGAAATATTGACCTCTTGCTGGTCCATCCCTAAGTGGGTTAAACCTATCTTTGTTTATATCTGTATACGTGCTATTGTGTTTATGTGTTATATTTTGTATATATGTTTATCTGGATTTTCCTGGTTTACATGGTGCTTGGGGATTTCTTATAAGTCCTATACCCGGACTTTGGGCAAACTTAAGATAGGAAGGGAGGTATAGTCATGTTAACTTTGAGGGAGTAATCCCCAAAAAGGAGGCATGAGATCCCCCACTCAGTGGAGGCCCTTTGATTGTAGTATTCTTTACCGAGTAATCGGGAAGACATACTGCTTTCGACCTGGGAGCCTGCGAAGCTGAGGACCGTAGATTACCTAACCCCTCTTGGCCTTTTAGGTGTAGTGCGGAAGCTATGACGGAGTAATCCGGAAGTAGTTGTCACGCGATACTACGCTCGGACGAGTCTTTCTTGAGAATATTACTAATTACCAAGTTAATTGGGACGTTGGTAATATCCAAAGGAAGGATGTAGACTCTGGGAACCTCTTAGAACCTTGTTCAGCAGGTGATAACCATTAGTCCATACCTTATGGGTTGTACCTTTGACTCCAGGCTCGTGACTCTGAACCATGTGATCTTGTTACTGTACAGTGCATTGCATAACATTGCATATCATTTGCATCCTCTGCATCATTCTGCATACATCCAGGTTGATCAGGATCTTATTCCCAGTTGCTTCTTCCTTCCAGTTAGTCGTCTACCGTCAAGCTGATTCCTCAAACATAACTACGGGACTAGAGCTGCTGTCAGATTGAGAATGGAAAACCAAGAACAACACAACATGGAAGTCATAATGGAAATCGACGAGTTGAAGTCAGGCATGGCCAAACTTACTGAGATGATGCAAGTCCTAATTTCCAGAGGGGAGCCACCTCAAAGGACTGTGATATCTGAAATCCCAACTGCTGCTGTTGACACTCAACCTATCCAGCATACATCTACTGCATGGCTAGAAATTAGGTTACCTCAGAACTACTCTCCGCCTGTTTCCATTACTCCAATGGTTGGTCAGTCTTCCTGACCAGTCTTTCAAGCTCCAGTTTTCACTGAACCTCAGCCAATCGTTCATACTGCTTCTCGTCAACCTGCTGCACAAGCTGCTTTTGGGAACCCTCTCTTTGAGCACCATGCTGCCAGTCCTCGAAGTGTGAGTCAAGGAGACTTCGGTGAGTTTGAAGATTTCAAAGAACAATATCAGACTTTGGAGAAGAGACTCAGAGCTATGGAAGGAAATGAGTTCTTCAGTGTTGATGCTGACAACATGTGCCTAGTTTCTGATCTGGTTATGCCTGCAAAGTTCAAGACTCCCGAGTTTGAGAAATATAAGGGGCACACTTGTCCAAGAAGTCATTTGGTGATGTACTTTCGAAATATGTCTGCTTACACAAAGAATGGCAAGCGTCTTATCCATTGTTTCCAAGACAGTCTGAGTGGAGCTTCACTGAAATGGTATATGGGACTTGAAAAAGGTCGTATCCAATGCTTCCAAGATCTTGTTGATGCTTTCATAAATCAATACAAATACAACCTCGACATGGCACCTGATCTTCGCCAACTGCAAAATATGTCTCAGAATGAGAAAGAATCTTTCAAGGAGTATGCTCAACGATGGAGAGAACTGGCATCTCAAGTTGAACCACCTCTGGCAGAGAAAGAGATAATTGGTTTGTTCATGGATACTTTATCCCATTTATTTTGGGATAAGATGATTGGTAATGTGTCCTCCAGCTTCACAGACCTGGTGACTATTGGCCAGAGGTTAGAAGAAGGAATCAAGAATGGTAAAGTTTCTAAAGTTGCTGAATCTTCTAATGGTGCAAAGAAATACCTTGGGAACTTTCAGAAGAAGAAAGAGGTAGAAGCCAATGTTGTCTCAACTGAGAGAAGAGGACCTCGCCGTAGGCCTCAATACACTGATCAACCACAAGTAGAGGCTGTTACTCCTGCGGTCAATGCTCAACCAGTTCAGGTTCCTCAACGACAGAATATTGCGCAGAATCAGAATCGGAATAGGGCTCAGTTTGATCCCATCCCTATGACGTACACTGAATTGTACCCTGCATTGGTGCAGAAAGGATTGATTACAACTAGGCCTCTGATTCCTCAAAATCCTCCTCCATACGGGTTCAGATCTGATCTTCACTGTGAATTTCATCAGGGAGCTGCCGGTCATGATTTAGAGAGCTGCTATGCTTTGAAAAACAAAGTGCAAGAATTGGTGAAAGCAAATATTCTTACTTTCAAGGAGGCAGGTCCTAATGTCATCAACAATCCTTTGCCAAAACAAAGTGGCTGAAGAATGAGTCGGGGTACCCTTAAGTCACTTCCTAAAGCTAGTGTTTCAGACAGGACAACTCATCCTTGTTATTGATTAGTCACTAGGCCATGTTTCTTTCTGTTTGCATTTTTCCCTTGTTTATGATAAAATTGTTGCTTTCAAATTTTGTTTGTACTTTCATGTTAATTATAATGAAATGAGCATTGCAATATTTTGATTCAAATCATTTTTCATTTACTGCTTTCAAATACATTTCTCTTGTTTACTCCCTTTATCAAGCTTTTGTTTATGCAAAGATCTGAGGGAGGATGATGAAAACGAAATACCCATAATTGTTGCTGGTATGCTTTCGAATAAAACTTTGCTGAGGATATACAGGCATTGTTTCAACTCCCAAACACTCTGGAGAAATAAGGAAGTTAATCCCTCGTTCACCCCTTCGAGCCTAGAAGTTGGAGTTTCTTTCTATACAAAAAACCCGCAACCTTAACCAGGGGATGGTTAGTTCTCAGTTAATTTGGTTGTGCATTCAATTAAAAGAGAAATCGTGCAAGACACCTTTCAATAAAGGTCACGATCAAGCTTTCCTTTGCATACAACAAGAAGTGTCAAAGATGCTCTCAAACAAAAAAATGACGAAGATGGTTCCCCGTAATCATTGAGCAAGGCAGTCATTATCTTTCCAAAAAAGGGGAAAATGAAATGAAAAGAAAAATCAAAAGAAAATTCTCGCTAATTCAAAACCTATGAAGGAGACTTAGGCAAAAAACTGGGGCATCCCGCTGACTGTAATCTCAAATAAAACAGTTCAGGCAAAAACTGGGGCATCCCGCTGACTGTAATCTCAAATGAAACAGTTCAGGAAAAAGTTGGGAATAATAAATTCAATCAGAAGAGGTCTTCAAATCCTCAAAGTTCTCCACCAGAGTTGACAAAAGTCCTCAAAACAACAAAAAGATGTAAGAAGAAATGATTGTCATTCTCAAGAATCCTTTAGCTTCTGAGCCATCGTCATTGCTGCCATCAGTGCAATTCCAAAATCTCTTGGAACCTGAATGCATTGTCTGAATTAACTGAACATAGGACTGGAGAACATCACGAAGATTGGGTTGTGTACAAATAAACTTTGAGCCTTTATCCTTTATTTCTTAAACCGTGAACCCGACCACGTTACAACCCTCAAAAGACCTAATTGAAGCCAGGTTTCTTTTGAAAGCATGCTACAACAAGGTTGCGTAAACTGACTCCTATGATCTTTTGCAAATCATTTGTTTTTAGTATCATACCTTTGCTTTCTCTTTCACTTTAAAAGTATAAACCACTGTGTTTTAACCAGTGATGCATTTTCTATACACCAATAACATCATTTCAAAAAATGATTTTGGATTCAAAACTTTTGCATGAACTTTGCATTAAAAATACCATGTTTGAATAAACAATTTTGCTTGCAAACAAGCTTTCCTCATCAAGGAATTTCAAACAGTTGAGAAACTTGGTCAGTGACCCTATCAGGGGCAAGTATCTTCCAGATCCTGTTGTGAATCAGTTCAAGATTTAGTGCTCAATGCAAGTTTTCTCAGAATTGGCCAGCCAGGAAATCATTTTCAAGACTCATACAGGGGCATTTATTTACAACAATTATCTCAAGAACTGAAGCCATGATCAATTTATCTCCAACAATCATTTCAGAACTGAAGCCATGATTAGTTTATTCCCAACAAACATTTCATAAGCTGAAGCCATGATCAGTTTATCTCCAATAGTCATTTCAAAGCTGAAGCCGTGATCAGCTTATTTCAAAGCAACTTTCAACTGAAGCCATGATCAGTTTATCTTCAACAGTCAGCTAATCTGAGACAAATCCCCAGCAGCTCTCCATGTCCTTCCTCAGAAGATCATCAGTTCAACACAGTTTACAAGTGTGACAAATTTGGGTTCAAGACATTTTCTTACCAAGCAAATTTGGCAGAGTTCTCCGTGTTAAGGAATCAAACTTCCAAACTATTCTCCACAAAAGAGTCAAACTCCGTTGTCGTAAACGTCGGCATTACATGCAAAGATCATTCACATATCATGCATAACAAAATTCACACATAATGCATAACGAGAGTGTTTCATCCTCATTTGCATTTCCCGGGGTCTTGTTGCAGTTGACATGTCACCTTGAGATCAAAGTCCAACTTACTTGGCACCTACCAAAGCAAACATCAGTTTGAGTTGTTTCTCTTTTTCCATCCAAAGCCAGTATTGGATGTTGTTACCTTTTTCTTCATTCAAAGCCAGTATTGAATGTCAAGATCCCTTTCACTCATTCAAAGCCAGTATTGGATGTTGTGATCTTTTCTCTCGTCTAAAGCCAGTATTAGACGTTGAGCTTTTTCTTCATTCAAAGCCAGTATTGAATGTCAAGAACCATTTCACTCATTCAAAGCCAGTATTGGATGTTGTGATCTTTTCTCTCGTCTAAATCCAGTATTAGACGTTGAGTTTTCCCTTCATTCAAAGCCAGTATTGAATGTCAAGATCTCTTTTTCCGTCCAAAGCCAATATTGGATGTTGTTACCTTTTTCTTCATTCAAAGCCAGTATTGAATGTCAAGATCTCTTTCACTCATTCAAAGCCAGTATTGGATGTTGTGATCTTTTCTCTCGTCTAAAGCCAGTATTAGACGTTGAGTTTTCCCTTCATTCAAAGCCAGTATTGAATGTCAAGATCTCTTTCACTCATTCAAAGCGAGTATTGGATGTTGTGATCTTTTCTCTCGTCTAAAGCCAGTATTAGACGTTGAGCTTTTTCTTCATTCAAAGTCAGTATTGAATGTCAAGAACCCTTTCACTCATTCAAAGCCAGTATTGGATGTTGTGATCTTTTCTCTCGTCTAAAGCCAGTATTAGACGTTGAGTTTTCCCTTCATTCAAAGCCAGTATTGAATGTCAAGATCTCTTTTTCCATCCAAAGCCAATATTGGATGTTGTTATCTTTTTCTTTATTCAAAGCCAGTATTGAATGTCAAGATCTCTTTCACTCATTCAAAGCCAGTATTGGATGTTGTGATCTTTTCTCTCGTCTAAAGCCAGTATTAGACGTTGATTTTTCCCTTCATTCAAAGCCAGTATTGAATGTCAAGATCTCTTTCACTCATTCAAAGCCAGTATTGGATGTCGTGTTTCTTTTCCGTCCAGTGTCTTTCCTGGACAACTCTGATGTATCTTCAGATTTGGTCTCATCCTACATCTAATGTTCTTCTAGATGTTTCTGATTGCCTTTTCCAGAGAGTTGTTCGCCTCATTCAATGCCATTCTTGGATGTCGCTGCTTTCCTTCTCGAGTTTTATCTCTTTTTTCCAAGTATTGCTGGTTACTCTTTGTCGCCCTGACAGATATCCAGATGTATCTTGTTGTTCCCCGACGTGTCTTTCCACGTCATTTCATCTTAACTACCACAAATTTCCAGTTTCGAGTCTTTCCACATTCCCACAGAGTCTGTCTCATCTCATACATCATTCAAAAAATATATGTCAAAAAAGAGTCCATGCATTCATTCATAACATATGCTACCATCTCGTCGCATCAGGGACAAAATTCAGGCCTGTTTGTATTTAATTACTTTCCGCCTAACTGGCAGAAAGATAATTAAATAGGGGCAGCTGTTGTACCCTAAATTTTGCCCCTAACTTTTTCAGTCGCATTTTCATACCATATTTTATCATTCAGTCACAATCATTAATAAATAGATTCATTTATCACATTTGCATCCTATCTTTAAGTTTGCTCTTGTGTTGTTGACTAACTTCTAATCAAAATGCAAAAAAATATTTGTCTTTGTCTTTTCATATTTGTGTTTTCTAGGTACCGAGTCGAAGCATATGGCAAATAAGGTTTTCTGGTATTATTTCTCTAAAATCTCTATTTGCAAAGAAAAATAATTAAAAATTTTCATTTTTTTTCACTGATGCAATCGATTGCTCTTAGAGTGCAATCGATTGCACATAGTGCATTTTGCGCCATTTTTGGAAAAATACACTGTGCAAATCGATTTGCAATATAGTGCAATCGATTGGCATAGAGTGAAAATAAAAAATAATCAGCATTTTAAACTTGTCAAATTTTTGGCTCCAATTTTCCTTCATTTTTGAAAGATGTATAATTAATTCAAATTTTAGTGCCAATTTTTCATTTTTAAGAAGAATTATCATTAATTCAAATTTTGGCTCTAATATTTGAAAGAATTATCATTAATTCAAATTTTGGCTCCAAGAATCAATTACCAAATTACCACTAATCCCAATCCTAAACTCTATAAATAGAGCCCTCATCTCATTCAAATTTCAAGCTTTTGATAGCCAAATCCACCTTGCTAAAAAATCTCTCAAATCTCTCCATCTACCAAATTCACTCAAAGCTCCATTTTCAAAAAGTTAGTAAGCTTTACATTGAAGCTTACTAATCTTTGAGCTAAACCTTCATCCAAACACTTTTTCTCCATCAATTCTCTACATCCAAGCTTGGTCAATTGATTCTTGTGGTTGAATTGAATCAAATTCTTGAAGTTGTTTTGATAATTCTAGATCTACCTTTGGTAAGTTTGGATAATTCATCTTTCACAATGTGATCTCTTGGTGATCTTTGGGATTGATTCATTGAGCATTCTTTTGTGATTCCAATGGTGTTATTTTCTCATAATTTGATGGAATTTTCGTGCTCAATTGGATTCATGATCATAAGGTGTTTGATGGAAAGTTTGAACAAGAAATTGGCCTTTTAAAATGCTATTTTTGGCTGCTGTTCTGTGTGCAATCGATTTGCACTATGTGTAAATCGATTTACACAACACGATTTTGCATTTTTTTTTTGAAAATTATACTGTGTAAATCGATTTACATAGTAGTGTAAATCGATTTACACCAGAATAAAATGTGTTTTTTGCCTTGTTTTGAGGCAGCTTTGATCCAAAATGCTTTTTCTACTCATTCCTTGTGATTGTTGGTTTGGATTGCAATTTTAAATGTCCAATTTGTCTTTAAACTCAATGGACTTTGTGATGTAGATGAAGTTGGACAAATGTTCATCAATTCAAATCTACCTAAGAGTGAATTATTTAATTCATTTTTGGTGCTTTGGATTAATGATATGTTTAGTGCTTTAATCCATCTAGAGGAGTGGTTGAATTTAAAGATGAAAGAATTTTGAAATGGTGATCCAAATTAGCTTATCATTTCCCTCCCTCTTCCTCTTATCCCTTTCTTTTTTTAATTGTGCTACATGTTAAGGGATGGTGATCTCTATATCATTTATCCAAACATGAAGTATGTAACACCCCTTCTAATAAACCCTGAATTAAAACGATATAATTAAACTCAGAGAAAATAAAATTTTGCACGGAAGGAGTGTCACAACATCAATTCACATATTCAAGAAAAACGGACATGACATATTCGTCATTTTAATCATTTAATCACATAATACATTCATGGCATATACTTTCTTTTTCGTGCAAACGCAACGGAATCATAATAACTTCATCTCCAAAGGAGGAATCAAAATATAAAATTCAAGGCATTAAGCCATATGGTTCATACACCAAACATGTTATCAAGTCATAATACACATACATCAATATATAATCAAAACAATGGATTATATACAAGTATAATCCATCTACAAAATATACGAGTTCGAATGCGGACACCTAACCCCCAAGTGTTACAACCAGAGCATCGACTCGATAAACCAAAATAAAACGGATTACAATCCAATTGCATCCGCTAAGCTAGTGCCTCGCACTACCGTCTTCGGTACCTGAACAATGCCGAAGCAAGAGTTTTCCAACAGAAGGGTAAGAATTCCAACAAACATAAAGTATGTAATTTAAAGCAAATGAAAGGAATTAAATAAAGGAATCTTACATTTTTTCCAACTCTTACATAAACTACATAAGATATTCATTTAATCAAATTCTCATATTCAACCAATCAAAGTAAACAAACACAATCCGATTCATTTACCAATTAGCACATAATGCATAATATTCAACGACACATAAACTCAATAAAACGTGTATGTGCGACTCGACACAACGACACGACTCATGCATGTGGTACCAATCATCTATTATCCTTCGGACTTGCCGATGTCTATCCCTCAGACGGATAATCACAAAAGCCCATTCCCTAAGCTTTCAAACCCCCACTCTGAGTTTGGGACGAGCCACTAGCCTCCACGAGACTAACAGACATCGCCTCTTGACACGACTTATGATGCGGTGTGCAATTCAATCAACAACAATATGCAAATCGAGGCATCCCTCTATCTCAATTACAAACATACATCACCATAATTCAACCCTATGGATTAATCTCACAACATTGCACAACAAACATCATTTATTTCAATTTCAACAATTATCCCACAACACCAAAATATTCATAAAACAAACACATCATTTCTGGAATCGGCAATTAACCAAATATCTCGAATATTCAACACATCTACAATTTAATTCATCTCCGGTCGTACTCAAAATATTAAGTTTTACCAATTAATCGTAACCAGTTATATTAATTAATTACACTGTTAATTATAATATATATTAATATATTAATTAAATTATTAATATAACATAATATTTATAAATTAAACAATGTTATTTCTGGAATCGACATTTCACAATACATTTCAAATCTATCACATATCTACGATTTAATTAATCTCCGGTCGAAACCAAAATATCAAATTTCATCGATAAACCGTAACCGATTATATAATTAATCACGCTATTAATATATATATATATATATATATATATATATATATATATATATATATATATATATATATATATATATATATATATATATATATATATCCCACCCCACCCTCCCCCCTGTGCCACGTAACACCCCCCCCCCCCCCAAGTACCCCTTCTTCTTCTCCATTTCTAACAGTCTATTATTTTATTTTATTTTCTTCTAACAGTCTACAATAATCTATTTCTTAAACTGAAAAATCGGAATCAAATGCAATAAAAATACATTAGATGTTTAGAGGAAGTCTAACCCTTACCGATTAGTTCCCGGAACGAGCTTTTTCCGTTGATTTTCCAGAAATTTCTTTCTCTCCTCTTCAACCCTATTTTTCCCCTTTTTCTTCACTTCTTCTCCTCTACTTCTCTCTTTCTTACTTTCTGATATCTTTTCTTTTCTATCTAACTACCTATTATATAATATATAAAAAAAACTAACTTATTTTATTATATTACTTACTTATTATATTATATAAAACTAACCTACATAACATATCAATTTATATACTTTACTACTCTAACTTAACATAACTTATATATAATAAAACTAACATTTTATTAAATTAATTTAATATAATTAAATAACATTAATTTATTAGTTTATAATAAATCAATTAATACTAATATAAATCCATCCTCACAAATAAATCAAATAATACATATAATAAAATATTCACACATTAAATATAATATTATCGTACAAAAATAATTATTTTTCGGTAAAACAAATAAACCTAATTAATCACATACCGGACCGAATTACCGATTAAATAATTATCATTTTATTCAAAATAAACATCAACCGATTATTTTTAGAAAATAATAATATAAATAATATTAATTAAAACGGGGCGTTACAACTCTCCCCCACTTAAAAGATTTTCGGCCTCGAAAATTACCTCTAAACGAACAACTCGGGATATGAATCCCGCATCCGGCTTTCAAGCTCCCAAGTTATGTTTCCATTAGCCGCACCACCCCACACCACCTTAACCAAAGAAATATCTTTTCCTCTAAGTTGCTTCACTTTCCGATCTTCAATTCTTGTCGGCAAGGTCTCAACGGTTAAGTCTTCTCTAACTTCCACATCGTCCACTTGCACCACATGTGACGGATCCGCAATATACTTTCGCAATTGCGACACATGAAACACATCATGTAAAATGGAAAGTGTTGGTGGTAATGAAATCCTATACGCCACATTACCAATCCTTTCCGAAATTTGATACGGACCAATAAACCGAGGTGTCAACTTCCGCGATTTAAGAGCCCGACCAACACCCGTCGTAGGATTCACTCTCAAAAACACATGGTCATCCTTATTGAACTCAAGAGGCTTCCTCCTCTTATCGTGGTAGCTCTTTTGGCGACTTTGTGAAATTTGCATCTTCTCTCTAACCAACTTAATCTTATCCGTAGTTTATTGCACAATTTCTGGTCCAACCACCACACTTTCCCCTGACTCGTACCAACATAAAGGTGTTCGACAACGCCTTCCATACAACGCTTCAAAAGGAGCCATACCTATGCTATAATGAAAACTGTTGTTATAGGTAAACTCAATCAAAGGCAAGTAACTTTCCCAAGAACCTCTTTGTTCTAACACACAAGCACGCAAAAGATCTTCGAGTGATTGAATGGTCCTCTCCGTTTGACCATCCGTCTGTGGATGATAAGCGGAACTCAAACGTAACTTAGTACCCAAAGCTCGTTGCAAACCTTCCCAAAATCTAGATATGAACCGCGGGTCTCTATCCGAAATAATGCACGTCGAAATACCATGCAAACATACAATCCGCTCCACATACAACTTCGCAAGCTTCTCCATCGAGTAATCCATTCTAATTGGAATAAAGTGAGCAGATTTTGTCAATCTATCCACTATAACCCAAATAGCCTCATAGTTACTCGGGGTCCTCGGCAAACCCGAAACAAAATCCATCGAGATACTGTCCCACTTCCATTCCGGTATAGACAGAGGTCGTAACAAACCGGAAGGCTTTTGATGCTCTATCTTGGACTTTTGACATACCAAACACGAATACACAAATTCCGCAATTTCCTTCTTCATACTCGGCCACCAAAATAACTTTCTCAAATCTTGATACATCTTTGTGGCACCGGGATGAATGCT
This sequence comes from Vicia faba, assembly GCA_948472305.1. Lineage (NCBI taxonomy): Eukaryota > Viridiplantae > Streptophyta > Magnoliopsida > Fabales > Fabaceae > Vicia > Vicia faba. Next base: position 242,706,246 of record OX451737.1, read on the forward strand.
CAACCCACTTCGGTGTCCTTCCTCAAGGATCCTCTTTTTCACATCTCTCACATCGGGAACACAAACTCTATCACGACATCTCCACACGCTGTTCTCATCAATTCTAAACTCTCCTCCTTGACCTTGGTTAACTAAAGTCAATTTGTCAACCAAAACCAAGTCCTCTTTTTGTCCTTCTCTTATCTCATCCAATATTTCACTTGTAATCTTCAACATACCAAGTTTCACACCAAAGTAAGTTTCTTCACAAACCAAACTCAAGTCGCGAAACTGTTCAAGTAATTCCCATTCTTTAACCATTAGCATAGACATATGCAACGATTTTCTACTCAACGCATCGGCAACCACGTTCGCCTTTCCAGGATGGTAATTCAAACTAAAATCATAATCTTTCAAGAACTCTAACCATCTCCTCTGCCTCATATTCAACTCTTTCTGATCAAACAAATATTTCAAACTCTTATGATCACTGAAAATATCGAATCTAGATCCAAACAAGTAATGTCTCCAAATTTTCAACACAAAAACAACAGCTGCCAACTCCAAGTCATGAGTCGGATAATTCCTCTCGTGTACCTTAAGTTGACTCGAAGCATAGGCCACCACTTGTCCATTTTGCATCAACACACCACCTAACCCCATCAATGAAGCATCACAATACACTGTAAACGGTTTAGATGGATTAGGTAAAACCAACACAGGAGCAGTAGTCAACTTTCGCTTAAGCTCTTGAAAGCTATCTTCACACTGAGTAGTCCACACAAACAATTTCCCCTTTCTCGTCAATTGTGTCAATGGTAAAGCCAACTTCGAAAAACCCTCAATAAACTTACGATAGTATCCGGCTAAACCAAGGAAACTTCGTATCTCAAACACAGATTTAGGAGATTCCCATTCAGACACAGCTTCTATCTTGGTTGGATCAACGGCAATACCTCCATGAGATATCACATGTCCAAGAAAACTCACTTGCTTCAACCAGAACTCACACTTAGAAAGTTTAGCAAACAACTGATTCTCTTTCAAAATCGACAACACAATTCCTAAGTGCTCGGCATGCTCTTTCTCATTCTTCGAATAGATAAGAATGTCATCAATAAAGACCACCACAAACTTATCAAGGAACTCATGAAAGATTCTGTTCATGTACTCCATAAACACACCAGGTGCGTTCGTAACACCAAAAGGCATCACTAAATACTCATAGTGTCCGTACCTCGTCCTAAACGCCGTCTTTTAAATGTCACTAGCTTTCACACGAATTTGGTGATAACCAGATCTCAAGTCAATCTTACTGAACACACAAGCTCCTACCAACTGGTCCATCAAATCATCAATTCTAGGTAAAGGATATTTGTTCTTGATAGTAACTTTGTTCAATTGCCGATAATCCACACAAAGTCTCATCGTTCCTTCTTTCTTCTTTACTAGCAACACCGGTGCACCCCACGGAGAAACACTCGGACGAATGAACTTCTTATCAAGTAACTCTTCAAGTTGGCTCTTTAGTTCAACCAATTCTGATGGTGACATCTGATACGGAGCCATCGAAACAGGACTAGCACCAGGAACTAAATCAATAGAAAACTCCACTTCACGCTCTGGAGGTAAATCCGTAATCTCTTCCGGAAACACCTCTGGAAAATTACAAACAACAGGAACATCCTTTCTCACTCCACTATCACCAAGACTCATGCTTGCCATCAACACAAACAATTCAGCCCCATCTCTAACACACCTCTTCATCTGTTGAGTAGACAAGAGCGCAACGCCTTCTTTCTCGGACTCGAGAAAAAGAACCGCTTTAGCAAAACAATTGATATAGACGTGGTTGGCTCTCAACCAGTCCATACCCAAAATGACATCAATCTGACTCAAAGGAAGACATACGAGATCAACTTCGAAATCTCTACCACACATACGCAAAGGACACTTCAAACAAATGGCTGAAGTAGAAACCGAACCCATCGCAGGCGTATCTATCTCCATACTTCTACCCAAATTAGATAACACAAGACCTAAACTAGTAGCACAATCCAATGAAATGAATGAATGCGTAGCACCCGTATCAACAATAGCAATCAAAGGTACATTAAGGATAAAGCAAGTACCTCTGATCAACCTCTCATCTGCCGAAGTCTCGGCACCAGACAAAGCAAACACTTTTCCTCGGTCCTTCTTAGGCTTCGTGCACTTTGTACTAATGTGCCCTTGCTCGCCACAGTTGTAGCAAGTCACACTAGCACCCAACCTGCACTCGTTAGATCGGTGACCAATCTTCCCACACTTGAAACATGCCGGCTCAGCTTGGCGACACTCCATAGCACGGTGTCCCTCTTTCCCACATCTATAGCACTTCACCGGAGTAATAACTCCCCCACTTGGACTCTTGCCCACATTCATCGGTTGCTTCCCTTTTCCATCATAAGGCTTAGGACGCATTTGCCCCTTGCCTCTCTTGTCACTTAAACTCTTGTAGTAAGCACTACTATCACGACTATCCTCGTCATAGATACGACTTTTGTTCACCAATTCAGAAAAGCGGGTAATTTGTTGGTACCCAATTGCTTTCTTCACATCCGGCCTTAATCCATTCACAAACTTCAAGCATTTAGATCTCTCGGCATTCACCGTGTTATAGTGGGGACAATACTTGATCAATTCTTGGAATTTGGCAGCATACTCCTCAACGCTACCAATCCCTTGTTTCAACTCCAAGAACTCCACCTCTTTCTTACCACGGACATCCTCGAGAAAGTAATTCTCCAAGAAAGTATCTCGGAACATTGCCCATGTAACCACAGTGTTCTCTTCATCGAACCTATGACTTGTATTAATCCACCAATCTTCCACTTCCTTCACAAGCATGTGAGTTCCGAATTGCACCTTCTGAGCATCAGTGCAATTCATCACTCGGAAAATCTTTTCAACGGCCTTCAACCACTCTTGAGCTTCTTCGGGCGCATGCTCTCCTTTGAAAGTAGGCGGGTTGTTTTTCTGAAACTTTCCAAGAGCACGAAAAGCATCATCAACTCCATCATGTGGCACTGGATTAGGTTGTGGCCTCTGATTCAAGGATTCAGCGAGCAATCGTAATGCCTCAGCAAGTGCATTATCATTCCTCCCAGCTACCATCTTCTTCTGAACAACACAAAAGTATTGATCGCGTCAGATACACAATCAAATACAATGTAATTAGTAACATTAAGACCTGACAACTGACCGACAATGCTCTGATACCACTATTGTAACACCCCTTCTAATAAACCCCGAATTAAAACGATATAATTAAACTCATAGAAAATAAAATTTTGCACGGAAGGAGTGTCACAACATCAATTCACATATTCAAGAAAAACGGACATGACATATTCGTCATTTTAATCATTTAATCACATAATACATTCATGGCATATACTTTCTTTTTCGTGCAAACGCAACGGAATCATAATAACTTCATCTCCAAAGGAGGAATCAAAATATAAAATTCAAGGCATTAAGCCATATGGTTCATACACCAAACATGTTATCAAGTCATAATACACATACATCAATATATAATCAAAACAATGGATTATATACAAGTATAATCCATCTACAAAATATACGAGTTCGAATTCGGACACCTAACCCCCAAGTGTTACAACCAGAGCATCGACTCGATAAACCAAAATAAAACGGATTACAATCCAAATGCATCCGCTAAGCTAGTGCCTCGCACTACCGTCTTCGGTACCTGAACAATGCCGAAGCAAGAGTTTTCCAACAGAAGGGTAAGAATTCCAACAAACATAAAGTATGTAATTTAAAGCAAATGAAAGGAATTAAATAAAGGAATCTTACATTTTTTCCAACTCTTACATAAACTACATAAGATATTCATTTAATCAAATTCTCATATTCAACAAATCAAAGTAAACAAACACAATCCATTTCATTTACCAATTAGCACATAATGCATAATATTCAACGAAACATAAACTCAATAAAACGTGTATGTGCGACTCGACACAACGACACGACTCATGCATGTGGTACCAATCATCTATTATCCTTCGGACTTGCCGATGTCTATCCCTCAGACGGATAATCACAAAAGCCCATTCCCTAAGCTTTCAAAACTCTGAGTTTGGGACGAGCCACTAGCCTCCACGAGACTAACAGACATCGCCTCTTGACACGACTTATGATGCGGTGTGCAATTCAATCAACAATAATATGAAAATCGAGGCATCCCTCTATCTCAATTACAAACATACATCACCATAATTCAACCCTATGGATTAATCTCACAACATTGCACAACAAACATCATTTATTTCAATTTCAACAATTATCCCACAACACCAAAATATTCATAAACCAAACACATCATTTCCGGAATCGGCAATTAACCAAATATCTCGAATATTCAACACATCTACAATTTAATTCATCTCCGGTCGTACTCAAAATATTAAGTTTTACCAATTAATCGTAACCAGTTATATTAATTAATTACACTGTTAATTATAATATATATTAATATATTAATTAAATTATTAATATAACATAATATTTATAAATTAAACAATGTTATTTCTGGAATCGACATTTCACAATACATTTCAAATATATCACATATCTACGATTTAATTAATCTCCGGTCGAAACCAAAATATCAAATTTCATCGATAAACCGTAACCGATTATATAATTAATCACGCTATTAATTATAATATATATATATATATATATATATATATATATATATATATATATATATATATATATATATATATATATATATATATATATATATATATATATATATATATATATATATATATATATATATATATATATATATATATATATATATATATATATATATATATATATATATATATATATATATATATATATATATATATATTATAAACTAATGATTATATATATATATATTATAAAGCCCCCCCCCCCCCCCCCACCCACCCTCCCCCCCTGTGCCACGTACCCCCCCCCCCCCCCCCCCCCCCCCCGCCCCCCTCCCCCCCTGTGCCACGTACCCCCCCCCCCCCCCCCCGCCCCCCGCCCCCCTCAAGTACCCCCTTCTTCTTCTCCATTTCTAACAGTCTATTATTTTATTTTATTTTCTTCTAACAGTCTACAATAATCTACTTTTTAAACTGAAAAATCGGAATCAAATGCAATAAAAATACATTAGATATTTAGAGGAAGTCTAACCCTTACCGATTAGTTCCCGGAACGAGCTTTTTCGGTTGATTTTCCAGAAATTTCTTCCTCTCCTCTTCTACCCTATTTCCCCCCTTTTTCTTCACTTTTTATCCTCTACTTCTCTCTTTCTTACTTTCTGATATCTTTTCTTTTCTATCTAACTACCTATTATATAATATATAAAAAAAACTAACTTATTTTATTATATTACTTACTTATTATATTATATAAAACTAACCTACATAACATATCAATTTATATACTTTACTACTCTAACTTAACATAACTTATATATAATAAAACTAACATTTTATTAAATTAATTTAATATAATTAAATAACATTAATTTATTAGTTTATAATAAATCAATTAATACTAATATAAATTCATCCTCACAAATAAATCAAATAATACATATAATAAAATATTCACACATTAAATATAATATTATCGTACAAAAATAATTATTTTTCAGTAAAACAAATAAACCTAATTAATCACATACCAGACCGAATTACCGATTAAATAATTATCATTTTATTCAAAATAAACATCAACCGGTTATTTTTAGAAAATAATAATATAAACAATATTAATTAAAACGGGGTGTTACAACTCTCCCCCACTTAAAAGATTTTCGGCCTCGAAAATTACCTCTAAACGAACAACTCGGGATATGAATCCCGCATCCGGCTTTCAAGCTCCCAAGTTATGTTTCCATTAGCCGCACCACCCCACACCACCTTAACCAAAGAAATATCTTTTCCTCTAAGTTGCTTCACTTTCTGATCTTCAATTCTTGTCGGCAAGGTCTCAACGGTTAAGTCTTCTCTAACTTCCACATCGTCCACTTGCACCACATGTGACGGATCCGCAATATACTTTCGCAATTGCGACACATGAAACACATCATGTAAAATGGAAAGTGATGGTGGTAATGAAATCCTATACGCCACATTACCAATCCTTTCCGAAATTTGATACGGACCAATAAACCGAGGTGTCAACTTCCGCGATTTAAGAGCCCGACCAACACCCGTCGTAGGATTCACTCTCAAAAACACATGGTCATCCTTCTTGAACTCAAGAGGCTTCCTCCTCTTATCGTGGTAGCTCTTTTGGCGACTTTGTGAAATTTGCATCTTCTCTCTAACCAACTTAATCTTATCCGTAGTTTGTTGCACAATTTCTGGTCCAACCACCACACTTTCCCCTGACTCGTACCAACATAAAGGTGTTCGACAACGCCTTCCATTCAACGCTTCAAAAGGAGCCATACCTATGCTATAATGAAAACTGTTGTTATAGGTAAACTCAATCAAAGGCAAGTAACTTTCCCAAGAACCTCCTTGTTCTAACACACAAGCACGCAAAAGATCTTCGAGTGATTGAATGGTCCTCTCCGTTTGACCATCCGTCTGTGGATGATAAGCGGAACTCAAACGTAACTTAGTACCCAAAGCTCGTTGCAAACCTTCCCAAAATCTAGATGTGAACCGCGGGTCTCTATCCGAAATAATGCACGTCGGAATACCATGCAAACATACAATCCGCTCCACATACAACTTCGCAAGCTTCTCACTCGAGTAATCCATTCTAATTGGAATAAAGTGAGCAGATTTTGTCAATCTATCCACTATAACCCAAATAGCCTCATAGTTACTCGGGGTCCTCGGCAAACCCGAAACAAAATCCATTGAGATACTGTCCCACTTCCATTCCGGTATAGACAGAGGTCGTAACAAACCGGAAGGCTTTTGATGCTCTATCTTGGACTTTTGACATACCAAACACGAATACACAAATTCCGCAATTTCCTTCTTCATACTCGGCCACCAAAATAACTTTCTCAAATCTTGATACATCTTTGTGGCACCGGGATGAATGCTCAACCCACTTCGGTGTCCTTCCTCAAGGATCCTCTTTTTCACATCTCTCACATCGGGAACACAAACTCTATCACGACATCTCCACACGCCGTTCTCATCAATTCTAAACTCTCCTCCTTGACCTTGGTTAACTAAAGTCAATTTGTCAACCAAAACCAAGTCCTCTTTTTGTCCTTCTCTTATCTCATCCAATATTTCACTTGTAATCTTCAACATACCAAGTTTCACACCAAAGTAAGTTTCTTCACAAACCAAACTCAAGTCGCGAAACTGTTCAAGTAATTCCCATTCTTTAACCATTAGCATAGACATATGCAACGATTTTCTACTCAACGCATCGGCAACCACGTTCGCCTTTCCAGGATGGTAATTCAAACTAAAATCATAATCTTTCAAGAACTCTAACCATCTCCTCTGCCTCATATTCAACTCTTTCTGATCAAACAAATATTTCAAACTCTTATGATCACTGAAAATATCGAATCTAGATCCAAACAAGTAATGTCTCCAAATTTTCAACACAAAAACAACAGCTGCCAACTCCAAGTCATGAGTCGGATAATTCCTCTCGTGTACCTTAAGTTGACTCGAAGCATAGGCCACCACTTGTCCATTTTGCATCAACACACCACCTAACCCCATCAATGAAGCATCACAATACATTGTAAACGGTTTAGATGGATTAGGTAAAACCAACATAGGAGCAGTAGTCAACTTTCGCTTAAGCTCTTGAAAGCTATCTTCACACTGAGTAGTCCACACAAAAAATTTCCCCTTTCTCGTCAATTGTGTCAATGGTAAAGCCAACTTCGAAAAACCCTCAATGAACTTACGATAGTATCCGGCTAAACCAAGGAAACTTCGTATCTCAAACACAGATTTAGGAGATTCCCATTCAGACACAGCTTCTATCTTGGTTGGATCAACGGCAATACCTCCATGAGATATCACATGTCCAAGAAAACTCACTTGCTTCAACCAGAACTCACACTTAGAAAGTTTAGCAAACAACTGATTCTCTTTTAAAATCGACAACACAATTCCTAAGTGCTCGGCATGCTCTTTCTCATTCTTCGAATAGATAAGAATGTCATCAATAAAGACCACCACAAACTTATCAAGGAACTCATGAAATATTCTGTTCATGTACTCCATAAACACACCAGGTGCGTTCGTAACACCAAAAGGCATCACTGAATACTCATAGTGTCCGTACCTCGTCCTAAACGCCGTCTTTTGAATGCCACTAGCTTTCACACGAATTTGGTGATAACCAGATCTCAAGTCAATCTTACTGAACACACAAGCTCCTACCAACTGGTCCATCAAATCATCAATTCTAGGTAAAGGATATTTGTTCTTGATAGTAACTTTGTTCAACTGCCGATAATCCACACAAAGTCTCATCGTTCCTTCTTTCTTCTTTACTAGCAACACCGGTGCACCCCACGGAGAAACACTCAGACGAATGAACTTCTTATCAAGTAACTCTTCAAGTTGGCTCTTTATTTCAACCAATTCTGATGGTGACATCCGATACGGAGCCATCGAAACAGGACTAGCACCAGGAACTAAATCAATAGAAAACTCCACTTCACGCTCTGGAGGTAAATCCGTAATCTCTTCCGGAAACACCTCTGGAAAATTACAAACAACAAGAACATCCTTTCTCACTCCACTATCACCAAGACTCATGCTTGCAATCAACACAAACAATTCAGCCCCATCTCTAACACACCTCTTCATCTGTTGAGTAGACAAGAGCGCAACGCCTTCTTTCTCGGACTCGAGAAAAAGAACCGCTTTAGCAAAACAATTGATATAGACGTGGTTGGCTCTCAACCAGTCCATACCCAAAATGACATCAATCTGACTCAAAGGAAGATATACGAGATCAACTTCGAAATCTCTACCACACATACGCAAAGGACACTTCAAACAAATGGCTGAAGTAGAAACCGAACCCATCACAGGCGTATCTATCTCCATACTTCTACCCAAATTAGATAACACAATACCTAAACTAGTAGCACAATCCAATGAAATGAATGAATGCGTAGCACCCGTATCAACAATAGTAATCAAAGGTACATTAAGGATAAAGCAAGTACCTCTGATCAACCTCTCATCTGCAGAAGTCTCGGCACCAGACAAAGCAAACACTTTTCCTCGGTCCTTCTTAGGCTTCGTGCACTTTGTACTAATGTGCCCTTGCTCGCCACAGTTGTAGCAAGTCACACTAGCACCCAACCTGCACTCGTTAGATCGGTGACCAATCTTCCCACACTTGAAACATGTCGGCTCAACTTGGCGACACTCCATAGAACGGTGTCCCTCTTTCCCACATCTATAGCACTTCACCGGAGTAATAACTCCCCCACTTGGACTCTTGCCCACATTCATCGGTTGCTTCCCTTTTCCATCATAAGGCTTAGGACGCATTTGCCCCTTGCCTCTCTTGTCACTTAAACTCTTGTAGTAAGCACTACTATCACGACTATCCTCGTCATAGATACGACTTTTGTTCACCAATTCAGAAAAGCGGGTAATTTGTTGGTACCCAATTGCTTTCTTCACATCCGGCCTTAATCCATTCACAAACTTCAAGCATTTAGATCTCTCGGCATTCACCGTGTTATAGTGGGTACAATACTTGATCAATTCTTGGAATTTGGCAGCATACTCCGCAACGCTACCACTCCCTTGTTTCAACTCCAAGAACTCCACCTCTTTCTTACCACGGACATCCTCGAGAAAGTAATTCTCCAAGAAAGTATCTCGGAACATTGCCCACGTAACCACAGTGTTCTCTTCATCGAACCTAAGACTTGTATTAATCCACCAATCTTCTGCTTCCTTCACAAGCATGTGAGTTCTGAATTGCACCTTCTGAGCATCAGTGCAATTCATCACTCAGAAAATCTTTTCAATGGCCTTCAACCACTCTTGAGCTTCTTCGGGCGCATGCTCTCCTTTGAAAGTAGGCGGGTTGTTTTTCTGAAACTTTCCAAGAGCACGAAAAGCATCATCAACTCCATCATGTGGCACTGGATTAGGTTGTGGCCTCTGATTCAAGGATTCAGCGAGCAATCGTAATGCCTCAGCAAGTGCATTATCATTCCTCCCAGCTACCATCTTCTTCTGAACAACACAAAAGTATTGATCGCGTCAGATACACAATCAAATACAATGTAATTAGTAACATTAAGACCTGACAACTGACCGACAATGCTCTGATACCACTATTGTAACACCCCTTCTAATAAACCCCGAATTAAAACGATATAATTAAACTCAGAGAAAATAAAATTTTGCACGAAAGGAGTGTCACAACATCAATTCACATATTCAAGAAAAACGGACATGACATATTCGTCATTTTAATCATTTAATCACATAATACATTCATGGCATATACTTTCTTTTTCGTGCAAACGCAACGGAATCATAATAACTTCATCTCCAAAGGAGGAATCAAAATATAAAATTCAAGGCATTAAGCCATATGGTTCATACACCAAACATGTTATCAAGTCATAATACACATACATCAATATATAATCAAAACAATGGATTATATACAAGTATAATCCATCTACAAAATATACGAGTTCGAATGCGGACACCTAACCCCCAAGTGTTACAACCAGAGCATCGACTCGATAAACCAAAATAAAACGGATTATAATCCAAATGCATCCGCTAAGCTAGTGCCTCGCACTACCGTCTTCGGTACCTGAACAATGCCGAAGCAAGAGTTTTCCAACAGAAGAGTAAGAATTCCAACAAACATAAAGTATGTAATTTAAAGCAAATGAAAGGAATTAAATAAAGGAATCTTACATTTTTTCCAACTCTTACATAAACTACATAAGATATTCATTTAATCAAATTCTCATATTCAACAAATCAAAGTAAACAAACACAATCCATTTCATTTACCAATTAGCACATAATGCATAATATTCAACGACACATAAACTCAATAAAACGTGTATGTGCGACTCGACACAACGACACGACTCATGCATGTGGTACCAATCATCTATTATCCTTCGGACTTGCCGATGTCTATCCCTCAGACGGATAATCACAAAAGCCCATTCCCTAATCTTTCAAACCCCCACTCTGAGTTTGGGACGAGCCACTAGCCTCCACGAGACTAACAGACATCGCCTCTTGACACGACTTATGATGCGGTGTGCAATTCAATCAACAACAATATGCAAATCGAGGCATCCCTCTATCTCAATTACAAACATACATCACCATAATTCAACCCTATGGATTAATCTCACAACATTGCACAACAAACATCATTTATTTCAATTTCAACAATTATCCCACAACACCAAAATATTCATAAACCAAACACATCATTTCCGGAATCGGCAATTAACCAAATATCTCGAATATTCAACACATCTACAATTTAATTCATCTCCGGTCGTACTCAAAATATTAAGTTTTACCAATTAATCGTAACCAGTTATATTAATTAATTACACTGTTAATTATAATATATATTAATATATTAATTAAATTATTAATATAACATAATATTTATAAATTAAACAATGTTATTTCTGGAATCGACATTTCACAATACATTTCAAATCTATCACATATCTACGATTTAATTAATCTCCGGTCGAAACCAAAATATCAAATTTCATCGATAAACCGTAACCGATTATATAATTAATCACGCTATTAATTATAATATATATAAATATATAAATATATATATATATATATATATATATATATATATATAAATATATATATATATATATATATATATATATATATATATATATATATATATATATATATTTATATATATATATATATATATATATATATATATATATATATATATATATATACCCCCGCCCCCCGCCCCCCTCAAGTACCCCCTTCTTCTTCTCCATTTCTAACAGTTTATTATTTTATTTTATTTTCTTCTAACAGTCTACAATAATCTACTTCTTAAACTGAAAAATCGGAATCAAATGCAATAAAAATACATTAGATGTTTAGAGGAAGTCTAACCCTTACCGATTAGTTCTCGGAACGAGCTTTTTCGGTTGATTTCCCAGAAATTTCTTCCTCTCCTCTTCAACCCTATTTTTCCCCTTTTTCTTCACTTCTTCTCCTCTACTTCTCTCTTTCTTACTTTCTGATATCTTTTCTTTTCTATCTAACTACCTATTATATAATATATAAAAAAAAACTAACTTATTTTATTATATTACTTACTTATTATATTATATAAAACTAACCTACATAACATATCAATTTATATACTTTACTACTCTAACTTAACATAACTTATATATAATAAAACTAACATTTTATTAAATTAATTTAATATAATTAAATAACATTAATTTATTAGTTTATAATAAATCAATTAATACTAATATAAATCCATCCTCACAAATAAATCAAATAATACATATAATAAAATATTCACACATTAAATATAATATTATCGTACAAAAATAATTATTTTTCGGTAAAACAAATAAACCTAATTAATCACATACCGGACCGAATTACCGATTAAATAATTATCATTTTATTCAAAATAAACATCAACCGGTTATTTTTAGAAAATAATAATATAAATAATATTAATTAAAACGGGGTGTTACAAAGTACATAGATTGCTATTGACCGGCCTCAAAATAGGTGCGACTTCTACATAAGTCCACTTACGATTGCTTAACATAGCGCTAAATTTTGTCCCGATTCGAATAAATGATCATTCGTGGCCCAAACTTATGATTGCAAGCCCAAGTATGTTAATTTGATCTCTTTGATCCAATAACCTTGAGATTCATTGTGTAGAGGCTTTGGTTCTACCAATCCTCTGATGGATCTACAACACCTTTGGTCAACGCGGATCACTTAAACACCGTTGATCATTACATGTTGCCTTGTGAGAATTCCAAAATGGATGATATACTTGACAAAAAGCAAATGCAAGTTGTTGTGTAGAGGCTTTGGTTCTACCAATCCCCTAATGAATTCCAAATGCAAGTTTCAAGATGGTCATCCAACTAACCACTAATTTCTAACAATTGACTTTACTTTATGCTTTTATTTTTTATGCTTTATGTACCATTTACTTTTTGCATTTACATTTCATGCTATTTTCATCTTTGCTCACTTGAGCATTTACTTTTATGTCATTTTTATTTTGCTCACTTGAGATTTTCTTTTCCTTTTAAAGACACCTAATAATCAACATGAACCATAAAAATCATTAATGATACTTGGACTACATGGTTACTATCCTTTGCATTATGGAGTGATGGACTTCTTGGACTTAGGATTAGAGACCTTGGCCTATCTTGGAGACTTTGTGACTTTATTTGATATTTTGTCTGGAGTTCTTGAGGTTTACCTCAAGACATTGGGTTGTTTGTTTGTTTTGTGTGCAGGTTATTGAGATTACGATCTTTGTTTGTAATCTGGAATTCACCCGTATACAGCCGTTACTCTGCCCAATTTTTGCGAAGACTAAATACACTTGAAGTTTGATTCTCTCAAGAGGTCTAGTATCTTTGCTTGCTTGGTTTCAATCCAAAGAATGGGAATTCTACATTGGCTTATAATGTCAAGTATCGGCTTCATGTTGGTTAGACGGTTCTCTTCCTTAGCTTTTACCTTATGCTTTAGGATAGTCCCTTCATCTCCTCCCATCTTCTTTAATTTTCAAAACCTTCTCATCTTCTTTCAAAATCTTCTTTGTTTTTAACATCAAACCACTTTCATAATAAACCTCGACCTTGTCGAGTGCCTTTTCTTTCAAAATTTCTTTTCTTTAAACAAACTTCAATACACTTAATCATACTTTGACATTTTTTCTTCAAAATTAACAAAACAATTCAACACATTCAAACTCTTTTGTGCGCCCGAGCACCTTTTACATTCAAAACTTTTTTCAAGATGAGACATGATTCATTGATAGTCGAGCAACATTCTCCTATCTCTATGGTTATATAGGTGTCGACTTTTCCACTTGAGTACTAGAGGCGTTCTCAAACCCTCACTCTTGTTGACGCATGGTCCATCTTTCTTACACCTTGTGGGCGTTAGTCGAGATTTCTCTCCTAACAATGACGACTTGTCTCTTTGTTTAAAAACAATCAAAAAACAAGTCTTTTCTAGATGAACTACGTGTACCCTGATCCCCTATTCCACGAAAGTTGGTACGTAGGCACTAAAGGTTCGCAACCGCGGCGGGTGCAAAAATCACAAAAATATTTCTTTTCTCACCTCCACCATCCATTTTATATACAACACATTTTTATAGCCAAAATATACAGATTTTTCAAAGAGGTTCCTGCGGAGTACCGTGGATGTTTAGGGTGCTAATACCTTCCCTTTGCATAACCAACCCCCTTACCTTGAATCTTTCCCCCTCTTTTTGGGTTATTCACTCTTTTCCCATTCCTTTGGAAACAATAAAGCGCGGTAGCGATTTTTATTTTGATTTGTATAAAGTCTAGTCAATCCAATGGCTTAGTCTTGCACATTTCTACCGCTACATTGAGAACATCATCTCACACTGCATTTCATGCATCACATATAACTAACCCTGATATCTTTTCAGGAAAAGAGGATTAGCTTCAACAAATTCAGCAGTTATACAGATCACATCTACAGACGACTAGTGGAAACTCAGTTCCCGAAATCAAACAAGTCAACTAATCTATACTATCACTTTGAAGTAACACTACGACCCAGTTTCCTTCTCACAGCCCTACTATCCAGGCTTTCATATCAAAGTAACCCTACTATCCAGGTTCCTTCTCACATCCCTACTATCCCGGCTTTCATATCGAAGTAACCCTACTATCCAGGTTCCTTCTCACAGCCATACTATCCCGACTTTCATATAGAAGTAACCCTACTATCCAGGTTCCTTCTCACAGCCCTACTATCCAGGCTTTCATATCGAAGTAACCCTACTATCCAGGTTCCTTCTCACAGCCCTACTATCTAGGCTTTCATATCGAATTAACCCTACTATCCAGGTTCCTTTTCACATCCCTACTATCCAGGCTTTCATATCGAAGTAACCCTACTATCTAGGTTCCTTCTCATAGCCTTACTATCCAGGCTCTCATATCTAAGTAACCCTACTATACAGGTTCCTTCTCACAGCTCTACTATCCAGGCTTTCATATCGAAGTAACCCTACTATCCAGGTTCCTTCTCACAGCCCTACTATCCAGGATTTCGTATCAAAGTAACCCTACTATCCAGGTCCCTTCTCACAGCCCTACTATCCAGGCTTTCATATCGAAGTAACCCTACTATCCAGGTTCCTTCTCACAGCCCTACTATCTAGGCTTTCATATCGAAGTAACCCTACTATCCAGGTTCCTTCTCACAGCCCTACTATCCAGGCTTTCATTTCGAAGTAACCCTACTATCCAGGTTCCTTCTCTCTTATCTCTAGACAACAGTTTACAACACTAAGACCGGGATCTGATCAAAGACGATTGGTTTCGCATTTCCCCAGTAAGTCGTAGTGCCGCATATACCCTGACCGAATATGCAGTTCAATTCCGCTTCCTCAAGTAAGAGTTATTTCCCCAATAGAGTAACGGATAATTGAAGCTCCTAAAATTATATTTCTCCCAAGACAGATACCAATGTTCCTCAGAAGATTCCTCATTAACAAAAGCAACAGGAACTCTCATCGAAGGAATGTCTCAAGAAATCAACATCCTCTAGATGTCATCTTTAAGCCCATCTCCGACAGTACTCCGCCACATCTTCGATGGCATCTTTAAGCCCATCTCTGAAAATTCTCCGTTGCACCTTGGATGGCATCTTTAAGCCCATCTCCAACAATTCTCTAGCATCTTCTGAATGGCATCTATAAGCCCATTCCTGATATCACAAATCAAGTATTACTTCACGCGAGTGCAAATTTCTGGGCACTCTAGTGTTCAATCATCTTCCACCTTCAGATCACGAAAGGCAGACGGGCCAATCTACATCCTCAGGTTTAAGAAGATTGAACAGGGGCAGATGTTGTACCCCAAAATTTTCCCTCTCATTTTACTCAATGCATGCCCATTGGAGTCCTCAATTTTCTCAAGTTTGCTCAAGAGTTAAGCAGACAAACTCTCTCATAAGGCAGGGTGTCTCAAATTAGGGTTTCCATTTTCATCAATATGGGTGAACCACAAAGGCCTCATATGCACTCCATGGTATTAATATGTTCTCAAGACCCTATATGTCAAGTTTCACTCCTTGCACAAGAAGTTTGCTCAGTCAACTACTGAGATGCTTGAGAATCGACTGTATTAGGTCAAAAGTCAACTGTGACCCACATACAGTCAAACTTAAAGATTTTTGGTCAACATCAACATTTTGAAGTGAATTTCATCATTTGATCAAGGTTTGATCATGATTCCCCAAGGAATGCTCCAAAATCATCAAAACCTAAAAGTTGCTAAATTAGGGTTTTTGAGTAAAAGTCAACCAAACTTTGACCAAGCATAACTTCCACATGCTTTATCAGAAATTTTCCATACAAAGCTCATTTTGAAGAGGATTTAATTACCTACAATTCATCTTCATCCCACAAGTTCAAAATATGCACTTATAAAAAGATAGGAATTTCTATATTATGGGTCCTTTTGAAAAGTCAACAAAAACACCTTTTGGGTCAAAGCTTATTACATGAACATGGAAGACTCAATTGATATGAGACCAAAAAGGTTGCTTAGGAGACATCTTAATCTTTCTAAAAAGTCAAAGAGCACCTCTCTAGGGTTAAAATTGGAGGAGATATGCCTTGTCAAAGTTGACCCTTTTTTGCAAAATTGCCAAAAGTCAAATGTGCTCAAAAATGCATTTTTTGCTAAATGGGCCTAACTTTTTATGCTTGCACCTCACTTATAATATGGTCCACGACCCATAAAAACATCCATGCATTATTGTCTTATTTATTTGATTTATTTTGGTTTCAATCATTTAAAAAATCAAATTAAATTAAATAAATAATGTGGATTTGCTTTGATTTGATTTTTGCATTGAATGATGGATCAAATATGCTGAAAATAGACAAGAAAATAGTGCCATGCTATGAAAGGGAAGGAAATATTTGAAAATGAAAAGATTTGAAGCAAAATTAAAAACTCCATATTTCTTTTTATTTGATCCACAAATGTTAACCTATTTGTCGCCTCATACATAAACAAAGGAGGCTGACCCTAAAGAGAGGAGAATTAACACACGCAGCCGGCCTCAAGGGAGAAAGAAGGTTCCAAAAACTTCAAAGAAGTGGTGCAATCTTCAAACACTCTAGCTAGCCTCTTTCCCTCGATTCCAATCGCTCCATCATCTTTCTGAGATTTCCAGGAGTGGAACCAGACCATTTGCAAAGCCTGTAGCATCCTCAAATCAGCAGATCCGTGCCTCACCATTGGTAAAGCTTATTTGACCTCAAACTTGCGCAATACTTGATTTAAATCTATATTGATTATATACATGTGTTTCTACTGATGTTTATGTGTGTTTAAACATATCACATGCGAAGTTAATGCGCAGGATCACGTTATGCCATTATTGACCGTGGTTAGAGTTCCAAGTTCGAATCCAGTGATGCGTGAGGAATTAGTGAATTTAGAGGCCATAATCGTGATTAGGGGATCTTTTTAAGGAAGTTAGCATCATTTGTTTTTTTGTTTGGCTAAGATTTCCAGGTGACCCACCGGAGAAGACGGTGGAAACCACCGGCTCTAGTGGTTGGACCGATCGGTCTTTGGTCAACCAGCTTGCGTGGCTATTTCTCATGATCCCATTGGCTGGATCAAACGATGATTTTCTCTCACCACATCTAATTGGCTCATGCTTGTTGACGCATGCAATTATTTGATGACCTGGATCTAGCATCTTATTTTCCTTTATGGTTTATTTGTTTTATAATAATCATGATTAATATTCCAACACAGTTTGCAAAGGGGAAAACCTATAAGGTACACGTCCTGGGTTTGACCCCAGGCGTGTTACTTTTGCATTTTCTTGATGTTTTCTATAGGTTCCAATGCATCATGTCCCATGAAGTCCATCGTGAGACCTCAGATATAACCCTCAAAGACCTCATCACATCCAATCCAACATCCCATACGCACAGATGTACCATGGACCATCAGAAGATCAGCGCATGGGATTCAGCGCAGGGTTTGGGCCATCAGCCTTGGGACCAAAATTAATTCAGATTTGCACCCCCCTGGACATTCAACACATGCCCATTTCTTCCTTTCTTTTATTCTTCTTATTTTTAATTCTTTTATTATTTTCCTTAACTATTTTAATTAACATCAACAAATCATTTTTTTTATTTAATCAAAAACCACATTAACACAAAAATTATTTTTCTCATGAAATACTTATTTCTTTAATTAAGTTAATTAGAAACTAGGATGATTTAATTCTTTTTTGTAAATAAAACTAAGTAGAAATTAGGTTTTAAATTTTGTAATTAAATTGTCTTTTCTCAAATAAAAAACCACAAAAATACACAAAATCTTTTTTACAAAATATTTTATTTTTCTTGAAATTATTTAATTTGGTATAGGTTAGGTTAATTTTAATTTCTTTTATAAATAAAAATAATTAGAATTAGGATTTTAGTCGTACATAACTTAATTAATTATTTTTCTTAAAAATAACTTAATTATTTTTCAATGAGATTTTAGGGTTTTCAATTTCTCCTCGCACTTAATTTGCGCGCGAATTTTAATTTGTTTTATTATTATTGTAACTGTTTCGAGTTTGTAATAGTTTTAATTAGGGTTTTAAAATTCATCACTTTTATTTCCCGTCAAGACAATTATGTAACTGTCAAAGCCTTGTAATAGCTAGATTTATTTTTCGCACTTTAAATTCCTGCAAATATTTAACTGTCTAGATGTATGCTAATAGGATTGTATGGCAAGAATATCTTGAAATTAAAACAGTAGATCACCTAATGTGCAAAGATTAAATAACTGAAACAATTCATATGCACATATTCACTCCTAGGGTTTACCTCACTTCGGTTGCCTTCGGTAAACAATCATTAAGCATAGGAGATTTTAATGGTTGCCCTCCAGTCTAAAAAGATCAAAATGTCTCATTTGAATGTTGCCTCAGAAATGTCGCCTCAGAAAGATCTTAAGACTTTAGGGTTACTACTAAAGTTTTCTAACTGTTGCTTTAGTGATTGTACTTGTCCCTTTCGAACGTCCCTTATAAACTCCAACGACGGTGCTACCTACTCCTTCATAGTGGGGTAACTCTGTCTAAAGGAAACGAGAACAAACAATCTTTTTTCGAGTAGGTAGAATCTTAAGTACTTGCTCAATAAAAAAATTTCACACAAACACCTTTCAAAACAAATTTTCAAAACAAACTTCGTCACATCCTTGAGGACTGGTTCAAGGGTTATCACGAAGTAAAACATTTTCAAGACAAACACACACAAGAAATTTGAAAAATGAGCAAGTACCTAAGAGCCCGTAGATAACTACGGATAGAAAGGGTGCTAACACCTTCCCTTTCTATAATCTACCCCCGGTACTCAGAATATCTCAAAAAAAGGTTTTTTCTTTTCTTTTTCCTTTTCCATGATTGGATGAAATAAAAGTCGGTGGAGACTCTTGCTTACTGCGACATTTTGTGAACAAAAAACGCAAACCAGTATTAAACAGTCGGTTCTTCCACCGTATCACAGTTGCCGTCACTCTTATTACAACCCTTCTGGCCGTATATAACATTGGATTATTTCTTACCATTGTATGACTTCTTTGCAGTATTCGAAGATGTAGCCACCTGAATTTTACCACTTCCGATTCCATTCTCAACATATTCCCCTGTCAATATCAGTTTAGTGAAACCGGATGAAGAACTTTCAAGTAGGTGATTATATAAAGGATTTGTTAGCGTACCCATGAACATGTCAACCAATTCCCTATCAGCCAAAGGAAGTTGAACTCTGCCTGCAAGATATTTCCATTTCTCTGTGTACTCTTTAAAGCCTTCCTCAGAACCCATGGACATAATCTGTAGTTGCATGGGGGTTGGTGCCAAATCAAAATTATATTGATACTGTCTATAGAAAGTTGTAGCCAAATCTTCCCAGGTATGGATATTGGTACCTTCGAGTTGATAATATCATTCCAATTATGTTCCATACAGATTTTCTTGAAAGAAACGCAACCATAATTTCTTGTCAGCAGTGTGTGGTTCAATTTTCTGAACATATGATCTTAAATGCAACTTCGGGCAAGAAACGCCATCATACTTAGAAAAGGTATGAGTTTTGAACTTAGGAGGAATGACGACTACTGAGACTAAACCCAATTCATCAAAGTTCAAGCCAAGAACCTTCTGGATCTCCATAGCTTTCAGACGCTCTTCTAACAGCTTATATTTCTTGCCAGCAGGGGGATATTATTCATCCAAATAATCCTCTTCCTCTTCATTATAACACTTGTTAGAACCATGATTGTGTTTTTTTCCAGTTTTAGCACTCTTACTATCTTCATTCCGTTTATCATCTTCGTCCAATGGGATATCAAGATCTTGAGCTCGCTTGACTAGACCTCTGAACTCCCCCCCCCCCCCCCCATGTTAAGGATGTTGTTTGGCTTCTTTGTATTATTCTTCTTCTCGTTGGCGATGAGCGCCTTTAGTTCTTCTTGACCCTTGGCTAAGCTTAGGAACATCTCTTGGAATTGAGCATTCTGAGCCTGGAGATCTTTGAATGTCTCTTTGAGAGCCATTTTTGTTGAAATAAACAGCAAGAAGATGAGAAACTTGTCTTGGAAACCTGTTATATAATGATATGTATGGCATGTAGATGTATATGCAATGTTTTCAAGGACCTCGTGGGATTTAAATTTGTTAATTAAAAGGGAACAGAAAAAATAATCTTATTAGTAAGTTCAAATTATAACTGCTTCTTAGGCTTACAAAGAAAACAAAAAGGGTTACAAGGAAACAAATTATGAACTCCTAAGACCTAAGACTCAAGTCTCCCATGGACGCTTCCTCTCTGTGTTGACATATGCATTAAGGCTCTGCTCTTCGTGAAGTCTTTTTGTCAGATCCAACAATTTCTTCTCACTAGCATAGAATTGAGTCTCAAAGGTGTCCCTTTCTTCTTTCAATTGAATCCAAGAATTTTGTAGCTCTTCAAGGTCAGTAGGAATATCTGGATGAAATATGGTATGAGGAATATCTCCTTCAACAACATGCTCCACAATTATTGGTAGGACAACAGAATATGGCATTATAAGATTTTGAGCATGAGATCGCACCCATGTGAGGTAGGGCTCCAATGGGAAGGAGTTTTTCTGTCCCAAAGTCTTGCTATCAATCTTATTCACCATGCCCCAAGTACGTATAAACTTTTGATGGTAACCTTGAGGATCATTCTCGTAATCGAATACAATACCCTGGATGAGCATATCATGAGGACCGTTTCTTCGAGCAAAACGAAATTGACATAGAGATAGAGAAGGGTTGTAAGTAATACCTCCCTTTATGCCAAGGAATGACACATTATGGAATTACCCATATCAGTCAATAATAGTGATATCCTCCTGAGATCGGGAACACCAATGGATATCTAAATGAGAGAGTGAGATCATCCTTCGAGACCACTTCAAACCTTGTTCATTCTACATCACTGATTGAGGAAGGTGCAAAATAAATGACCTGGATAGTAAAGGTATACAACACATGAGAGTCCCTCGCTCTCTCATAGTACGAGTGTGAAGAGAGTGCAAAATATCTCCAAGCAAAGTAGGCACATGATTATGAGTAAGAAATATTTTGATGGTGTTCACATCTATGAGTTGGCTTGAATTTTAGGGAACAGTACCAAACCATAGATCAACAGAGCCAATATCTCCTCAAAAGAATGAAAACTCATAGCATCTAGAAACAACTGAGCTTTCTCTATCAGAAATTTAGCAAGAATAACTTTAACTACACTTCTTGTTTCCCAATTAGACACAATGTCTTACTGCTTCAAATGTAAGGCTGCTGCAATAAGTTCAGGTTTTGGAACTTTCTCTAAACCGGTGAAGGGTGTATGATCAAGAATAGGTACTCCAAGTAGCTTAGAAAACTCTTCCATTGTGGGTACCAACTGATAATCTGGGAAGGTAAAACAATGATGCTTAGGATCAAAGAACTGGAACAGAATATGTCTTCTTCAAAACCTGAGGTAACCAAACTAAGTAGATAACCATGCCTCTTGGAGTTTTCGGGAATCTTTGAGACTAACTCCTTAAGCTTGGAAGGTGCCCTTATAAAGTTGATTCAGATGGTATTTCTACTAGCGGAGGCCATAACCTGTAACAATGAACAAAGATAAATCCCTAGGTCCTTGAAATGGTTAGTGAAAATGTTATGTTATGATGATATGATGTTATGATGTTATGTTCATGTTAAATAAGTAGCAAACACAAACAAGTCATACAAGAGCCTTAAGTTTAAAGGCTTGCATGAAGTCAATAGGTAAATACCATTCCCACAACCGAAGTTTAGTTAGCTCCACATGTCCTAAAATAGTAACCAGGTTCTAAGAATTCCATATTACAGATCTTTCTCGAAGACTTTATTTTAGCACGACAGCTGACTTGCCACCAAAACATCCCGAAAGTCGAATCTCAATGAGCATAGCCTCGAGTATCAACCAACTTCTGAGTGCACCAAATCCGGCTATCTCACTACTTTCTAATGGCTAAGATGGGTCAATTAAGGTTCTAAAAGTAAGTTAGTGTTAACGACACCACACAGAAGCCTAATGTTGTCCTCCACTGACTCAAGGAACATCAGTACAAACCAAAGTGTCACACTAACTGTAGATATCATGTTAACCATATCGGTATACACCGTACAATATTTATGATCTATTACTACTTACCTAAGGAATCAATAGATCCGACTGTAGGATCTTTCATACAAGCAATAATAACCAAACAAAGCCCTTAAATTTAAAGCAAGCAATTCAAACAATTAAAGCAAGTAAAAATGATCTAAACTCTAAGGTAACCCCTCTTTTTTTAAGTAAGTCCCCAGCAGAGTCGTCATTTCTATAATACGGTGGGAGAACTGACTTTTTTGGTTTTATCGCAAATGTTGCAGTTAGCAAGAGTCGCCACCGACTTTTCTTTTATCAAACAATTAGGGAAGGTGAAAAGAACAGAAAATACCTTTGATAGATTTTGATTTATGGGGGTATGTTTTGAAAAGGGAAGGTGTTAGCACCCTTTTCATCCATAGTTATCTACAGGCTCTTAATTGCTTAGGTCACTTTTAAAAACCTTGCTTTGTGTGTGTGTGATTTGTTTGAAAATATTTTGAAATGTCAATGTAAGACTAAATTTTGTAATAATCCTTATGTCGATCCTCAAGAATGTATACAAAGTGTTTTTGAAAATATCTGTTTTGAAAGTGATGTGTAAAAGTGTATTTGTTTGTGAAAAAGGTTGTGAGTAAGCATTCAAGATTTCTTACCCACTAAAGTATTTCTTGTTATTTTCCTTATCCTTTGGAGATAGTATTATCCATACCATTAGTTGGTAGGTAATCCTATCTAATGGATGTGAAGGGACAGGCATAGGGTCATCGTATGGTCATCAAAGGCAACATGTAAGGATACTTTAGCAATTGTATCAAAGGGACTATCATCATTTTGCTCGTAGGGTCATCGAAGGGACTAGATCATTTTGTAGGCAACTCAAAGTATCACCGAGGGATTATGATCTTTATTTGAAAGATACCATGATAATTTGATCGAGGGTCTTTTTCTAAAGTATCCCTACTTTCGAGGGACGAGACCAATATTCGTAAGGTAACAAGAGAGGTTACCCTAGAGGTGAAGTGTGCAAAGTGTATTAGTTTCAGTTATTTAATCTTGAAAATTAGGGTTATCTAGATTTGCTTTTAGTCTTGCCATATAAACCCTATTTTACTAGTAGTTAAATATGTACAAAAAATTAAAGTGCATAATGTAAGGTTCCTACGCTATTACATGGCTTTGGGGAAGATACATAAGTATAGAAATTGCGGGAAAGTAAATCTATGCTATTACATCCTCGGAGCAGATACATAATAGAAAAAGATGCGAGAAGATAAATCTATGCTATTATATTGATAGTGCGACCTATACACTTGATCTATGAATTTAAATAGCAAAAGAAGAGAAAAAGAATGTTAGAAAAATGTTAAATTCCCTAAAAATTCTATATGTTAGAAAAAGATATTTTTGGTGTTTTTTGTAGAAATCAATTTGAGTGTTAATAAATAGTAATTAAAACCTAATTTTAATTAATTTTAATATTAAGAAAAGTCTAATTAAATTAATTAATTAATAAATAAAAATATGTCAAAAATTTAATTACTAACTAAAAACTCTAATCCTAATTTGTTATGGTTTTGAAAAAAAGTTTAAGGTTTGTAAATGGATAATTAGAAAATTGATTAATTAAGAAAATGGAATAAGAACTAAGGTTAGTAAAATAGAAGGAAAAAAAAACAAAATGCATGGGGTGGGAGTTGAACCCACTCCCTCAGCCTCACAAGTATGCCCTTTTATCCACTGCGCCATAGTGTTGTTTATGATATGGAATAGGAATGAATCCAATTGTAATAATCTTGTGTTGAAACCTGAAAAAGTAAAAAAAACATTTTCAAAACGTGGGGATCGAACCCATGCCTCTCATATCACAGGTCTCCGTCTCCAACCATCTGAGTTATGCTGGTTTTGTGTTATTCAAACACAAATTAAACATTATATAACAAAACAACTGGATCAGAGAAGCGTCGGAACCCTAGCTCTGGTCATCTTCTCCGGTGAGCTTCAACATCAAACCTGCAAATCACGTAAAATAGAGACACAAGATGAACCTTATCCCCCTAATTTGACCCTTGTGAATCCAATGGTAGCATTGGCTTGACCTGAAAATGCTTATAGAGTGAGTTTTGAAGAAAGTATTTCAAACTGCCCTAATAATGACAAATCTCCATTACTACGTCAAACCTCACAAATAATGCGTCAAAACCGTTTCAAAACATCAATATGAACATGAATGTATACATCAAATCATTCAAAAATGTGTATATTAAAAGTTTGAAATTAAAGAAGGTTACCAAACTGGTGCAGTTGAGATGTGATGTTCTGGCATGCTTCAAGCTTGAGTGATGATTGGTATGACTTCCTGGGAACCTCAGGAGTGTGATAGAATGCTTGGAATTGATTGATAAAGGCTGCATACAAGGGTTTGAGTTTGACCTAGTTTCTTGAAAATTTGAAGATTTTAAGGTTGCTTCAATGATGTAGCACGCGTCCCCTTGAATGGATAAAGGTATTGTGTTTTTATAGGAGAAGAATTAGGTCAACAAAAGTGGATAAAATATTTGTAATTCATGGTGTAATATTTGATTTGGAATTTGCATGAAAAGTTTCTTTTTCAAGCTCAATCTTGTGCCAATCATCCTCACACGATTTTGGCAAGTTGTCATGAGCTTTTTGGGCTCCAATTTGATCAAAACAAAAATCCACACGCCTAAGTCCAATGCTTTCATATTTTATTTAATTGAATTTTCATTTTAATGAATAAAATCCAAATAAAAGAAATAAAAATCATAAAAAATTTGTGAGTTTATTTAGGGGTCCTTTATAAGGTTGTGAACACGTTTGAACCTAAGAACTTAGGCCCATTAGCCCAAAAATTCAACTTTGCTCAAAGTGGACTTTATGCATTTTTTTCAAACTTTCTCAACTTGCATCAATCATAAATCTCTCATTTTTTGTCATATGAAGATGATCTTGGACTTTTTGGAAACCTCAAGATGTCTTCTACAACTTTCGTGTTGGTCATTTTTTTATTTGAAGTATTTAACTTAATGTAAATTGCTTTGACAAAAGATGTCTTTTTGTTGAATTTTAAAATGACATGTAAAGTTTTGGCTCATATCTCTCAAATGAAGCATTTTTGGCCTTGAGCTTAGAGATACAAAGTTATAGAGAATTGAATTTACTTCAAGATAGGCTTTGATTGAGAAATTTATGATGAAGTATGTGAAAGTTGTGCTTGGTCAATGTTCAGTTGACTTCTCCTTAAGAAAAACCCCAATTTAGTAACTTTTGACTTTTGATCAATCTTGATTTTTCTTGATGAATCATGGTCAAACCTTGATCAAATGATAAATGTGAGTTAAAAATCTTTATGTTGACCAAGATGATGAAGTTTGACTATAAATTGGTCTATGTTGATTTTTTGTTCAATACAGTTGATTTTCAATCATCTAATCAATTGAATGAACAAACTTATACTGCAAGACTTGGAATTTGGTATGAGGGTACCTTAATACATATGAGAAACCATGAGGTCCGTTTGAGGCATTGACAACTCAATTTCCTTTGATAAAAGCAAAACCCTAGTTATAGGTTGGTTGCTTAGGAGGAGAGTCCATCTGATCAACCCTTGATAAGTCTTGAGTGTTTGAGACCTTCATGAGCATGAGGAGGTATCTTGAACCATTTGTCTCAAATATTGGAGGGAAAGTTTTAGGGTACAACATGTCCGTTTTCACAAACAAAAGGAAAGCAGGACCTAGAAAGAAGAATCACGTGAATGGAAGAGGTTTTTCGAAGTCTCTTACTGGAGAAGTTGGGCCTATTTCAGATTCCTTTTAGCCCGACGTTGAAGGGGATAAAGGAAAAGCCATTGTTAGCTATCCTAAGGCCCATGTTAATCATCTGGCCCATGTTAATCATCTGGCCCATGAGGAACCTTTTCATAATTCTGAGCCGATCACGTTAGATGTGTTTATCTTAAAACCTTAGTATGTTTTAAAGATTGAACCCCTAAATGTCATCCAAATTTGTCACCAAGTCACCTTCTTCTTCTTCCTAATCCATCTCTAAATTCGTAAGGTTTTTTGAGGGAGAAGCATTGTCCTACGAGTTAACTACTGACTCTGATTTCCTCCAAGGAAACATTCATTTCTGGAAGTCTCGGGAGAAGATGGTGTTGACAAAAAATCAGAGAGAAAATGGTCAATTTAGACATCAGAAGCATGGATGATGAAGACATGTAGATGCGATTGCTTGCATGGATAAAAGAACCCGTGAGGGTGGAAGTCACGAGGAGAAAAAATAAATATTAGAGGGGCATGAAACTCAATAAAGAAGAAATATTTGAATCAATTAATTTCCAAAGAGGGGTTTGATATTTGTTTATTGTAGGAGATAAAACTTTAGAAGTCCAAGAAGAAGGGTTTTTTCCGTAGTTGGGTGGAAGAGAGGTTGAGGGGACAAGTAAAGAATCTCAAGGAAGACCAGATGGTCTTCTCATCATGTGGAAATCAGGTTTTCTCAATCCTATCTTTAGCTTTAAAGATGAGGGTTGTGTAGGGATTCATTTTAAATGGAATGGCATGTTAATTTCCTTGGTCAATGTTTACTCTTCGTGCTTGATTCAAAAGAAGCATATGTTGTGGAATAAATTGAAGGACTTCAAAAGGTAGATGCCTAAAGGTGAGTGGGTAGTGGTAGAGGGATTTAATTAAATTAAGAAGGAGTGTGGAAGGAAGGTTCAGAACCATCATGTGAATAAGGGAGAGATGAATATATTTGGATCATTCATAGGGGATATGTATCTTGTGGATATTCCAGCCATTGCAGGGAAATTCACTTGGCATAAGTGGGATGGGAGTGGTATGAGCAGAATTAATTAATTTTTATGTCTGATTATTTACTCTCTGCTTAGAAGATTGATTGTTAATATCTAGGAAATAGGGTTATCTTATATCATAATATTTGGATAAAAGGGAATGCGAAAAATTGGGGTCCAAAACCCTTCAAAATTTTCAAATGTTGGCTGAATCATGAATATTTATTGTTGTCTATTTCTAATACTTGGGCTTCTTTCTCTATTCAAGGGAAATCTTCCTTTGTTTTAAAAGAAAGGTTGAAAGGATTTAAGACTCATTTGAAACTTTGGAATAAAGAGATTTTTGGTATTCTAGATCTTAATGTAGAGGAGACAGTGAAATCTTTAAATATATTGGACCATAAGGTAGTCGTGGAGATGAATCTGTGATAGGGACAAAACAAATATATGTTTATGCAAGCTTCTTCCAATTTATGGCGATCCATGGCTACTAGGAAAAGCGTTTTGAGACAAAAATCAAGGCATGTGTGGATAAAAGAAATTCAAGGTTTTTTTTCACACAGTAATGAAGCATAGATTCAGAAGAAATAATATTGTGGGTTTCCATTCTTATACAGATAGGACAAAAAGGTGGAGGAAGTGAGGAATTGTGTCAAAAACCATTTTTAATCAATGTTCAAAAAACCAATAGTAAATAGGTCATTTTTGGAGGGAGTGAATTTTAACAGATTAAGCATTGATGAAAGGGGATTGCTTAATATTCCTTTTAGTGTGGATGAGATAAAAGAGGTGGTATGAGTTGTAACACTAGAGGCCGGCGAGGGTGGGGAGTGGTTTTCGGTGCACGAGATATGATAATGAGTGGTCTTGGCAGGTTCTAGGGAAAAATCAAATTCACATTGGAATGAGAGGAGGCTTATAAAGATTTATTGGTACTGCCTATACCAACAAGATGCATCCTATTTTCGTTAGCCCAACGAATAATAACTCCATAGTTAAGAAGGCTTAACTTGGAGTAGTATTTGGAAGGGTGGCCTTTTGGAAAGTTTCCCGGAAAATGTGTGAGCAAAGACAAAGCATTCTAAAAAGACCCGTGTTGGTTTGTGGGGTCAGTCGGTAATCTTGAACATAGTTTAAAGTGTTACAAATGGTATTAGAGCATATCTCTCCCAGTATGATGTGGTTTGAAGACGAATCAAGTGAAAGCTGGTGGGCATGTAACACCCAAGACCGAAGAGGGCGAGAGTGGTTATCGATGCACGAGGCATGACAATGAGTGGCTCCTGGTATCTTCTAGGAAAAAAATAGAATTCACATCAAAATGAGAGGGATCTAGAGGCTATACATATATGAGATTACATGGTTGAAGGAAGGCTTATAAGGATAGATTGGTACTACCTATACAACCAAGATGCATCTTCTTTTCGGTAGTCTAACAAATAAGAACTCCATAGTTAAGGAGACTTGACTTAGAGTAGTATTTAGATGGGTGGCCTTCTGGGAAGTTTTTGGAAAAAAGTGTGAGTAAGGAAAAAGCATACTAAAAATACTCATGTTGGGTGGTAGAGTCAGTCGATAATCCTGAAAGAAGTCGGGGGCGTTACACGAGTCAATGCTAGTGATAAAAGCCCAAGCCCATGTGACTTTAATTTCTAATTTTTCAAAAGTTATTGGGAGATTGTAAAATAATTTCATTTTCAATTTTGTTAGTGAATTTCATTTTAGTCCTAAACTACCAAGAGCTGTTACAACATCCTTTATTGCTCTTATTTCAAAATCAGAGTGTCTTGAGAGGTTGGAGGATTACATGCCGATTTTTTTAATGTCAAGTTTGTAAAAAATTCTCTCAAAACTTCTTGCGTATAGGTTGAAAAAGGTAATGCCTAGTCTGATCTCTACCTGCCAATATTATTTCTTGTCTCAAAGGAACATCCAGGATGGTATTTGTTAATTAATGAAGTTATGGATTATGCTCTTAGATTTAAAAAAGAATGTTTGTTGCTGAAAGTGGAATTTTAAAAGTTCTATGATTGTGTGAATTGAGATTATTTAATATTAACCTTGAAGAATATGAATTTTGGAGCTAAATAGTTTCAATGGATGGAGACTTTAGTTTTCAATAGTTCTATGTCAGTTCTAATCAATGAGAGTCCGATAAAGGAGATTCAAGTCAAGAGAGGATTAAGGCGGGAGACCTTTTCTCCAATCAAAAGAGGATGCATATGATTAGTTTGAAAATCGTTTGTAGAAGTAAGCAAGAAGGATGATGTTGTACCCCATAATTTTCCCTCTCACATATCAAGAATTTGCTCACAAGATCTCCCTTGACTCAAGATTGCACTAGGGTTTGATCAGCTCAAGACACCTCCTTGAGCACTGATAACCAAAATTAGGGTTTGAGTTTGCACAAGTATTTTTGGACTTCCAATACCCCATATGACTTTCATGGATCATTATGTGCCCCTAATATTACTCATGTCAAGTTTCAAGCTTTGGATCACACTTTTGCTCAGTCAATTGAGCATTTGACCTAAAAATCAGCTGTATTGGGGAAAAAGTCAATTATGGCCAATTTACAAGCAAACTTCATAATTTTTTATCCACATCAACATTTTAAACTCATATGTATCATTTGATCAAGTTTGGATCACAATTCCTCAACAAATTTGATCAAATCTCCAAAAGGGCAAAATGGTCAAAATTAGGGTTTTGACTGGGAAAGGGCAATTTCTGATTTTTGACCTAGCAAATGATCAATTGTTTAAGGAATGATCTCAAGATTCCAATTGCATAATTTTTACCTAATGACATAGCTCAAAACATTGCAAGTCCATTGGACTGACAGATGAATTTTTCAGTCAACTGATCAAAAGTCAATTGTATACTGAAAAGTCAAACTTTGACTTTTTGGTCAAATTCAAGTGCCAAAGATCATAATTCATCAAAACATGTCAAAATTTAAACTTATTCATCAAGAAATCAAAAAGTCAAGATTTCATTTTGAAAAGTCAAAATTTCTAAACTTAGAAATTTTTCTAAGTGTTGGAAATTTCATGTTTTTTTCATAACTTTGAGCAAACTTTTCACCAGGATGCAAGATGATTCAAGAGAAACTTCCAACATGAAAGTTGTAGATCTCCATTAAATCTACAAATTTTATTTACACAAATCCTTCCAAAAATGCTTAGATCTCAACTTTTCTTGACCCAATTTCATGGAACTTTTTCATATAGTTCCAAGGGGAATCTTCAAAAGAAATTCAAATATGGGTTGTATAGCACATTGCAAGCTTTCCAAAATGTCCAAGAACTCCTTGAGATCATTCTTGAGTAGGGAGAATCTAAGAGATGAAGTTAGGGTTTTATCACTTTAATTACAATTCATTTTAGTGATGAACAAAATTCAAATTCAAACTATGCTGCATAAACGCTACTTTGCAGGCCTCAAACTTGTTAGGCACTCCATAATTAATGGTTTACACAGCTGTTAGAGGCCTCACTTCAAGCATTCAATGCATGGACATGCTTTATATCCATTTTTGGAAGAAAGGTTACATTGCCATTTTGATAAAGTGACTTTTTGTACAAAACTTGTTCTTGAGCCTTGCACTTGTTCTCTTATGATCAAACAAGTCCTATAACTCATGAGAAATGTCTGAAACACTTACAATCACCCATCCCATGCTTGTACCTCTTCTTGAAACTTGTTTCCCTCTTTTCTTCAAAATCAAGTAACCTAGCAAAAAGCTAGAAACTGGTACTTCTGATGGTCCAAAGCTCTCAAACACTTTTGTTTATACATACACAAACCTTTTGACACAAACACGCGAATGCCCATGCCCTGAAAAGAGCTAGAACTCAGAAACACATTTCATATTTCCATTTTCACACGAACTGACCAAAAACATGAAACTCATAATCTACTCGTGCGTTTCTTGGCCTTTTGGTTTCTAAAGCTTCTAAACATCATATAGAGTTGATCCCACACCCTGTTACAGAACTGTAACACCATTAACACCATCCTCCATTTTCAAAAGCAGAGCTATGCACATTAACTTCTCCATACCATTTCAGCCATCCATTGCTCAAGCTAATCATTGCATTAGCTTCCTGGGACCTCAAGGAAGCTAACCTGATCATCACCATCACTTGAAACAAGCTCAAACTCAAAACACGATTTCCAGTTTTGAGGTAAGTTTTCTTAACCTTGAACTCTTCATACAGGAATCATCAATGATTTATTTGTGAACAAAACATGTAGATATCATTACCCTAAAGCTAACCATGTCCATAGTTTCCATTAATTGTGCTTGAGCTTAGAGAATTTTGAAACTGAAATTTCTGAGATTTTTAGGGTTCAGATTAGGGCCATTAAAATTCATGCTTATCTTTAATTTATAGTTTTAATGCTTTACATTTCTGAAACCGTGAGAAAATTTGCTACAAGTTTCATGTTTACAGTTTTCATTTTTGATGAGAAATGAGTAAGTTACAGTTGGTCTGGCTGGAGGTTAAAGATGAAGTCATAATGGCGTGTTTTGCCTTATATATTTATTGATTTGTCTATGTTAACAGATGTATAGCCACCCCAGTGGTAGAAGCGCGCGCCTGTAACCTTTGGGACCTGGGTTCGAGCCTCAGTGATACCCTTTTAATTTTTTCACATTTTGCTTTCTGATTTTTGTCTTTTTGGCAGGCGCTGGGCCTCTTTGGGTCTGGCTTGTTTTTATTTTTGCTAGCTAACCCCTTGCAGGCTGTATGCGCCCCTGGCCCAAGTTTGTTTATTTTTCTTTTTTTTTATTTCATTTTTATTTTCTTAAACATTTTTCCTAATATTAAAAAAATCACAAAAAATTAGATTTTCATTTTAACTTAGTTTTTTTTTTCCACAAAAGATATTTTATTTAACTATACTTTATTTATTTTTATTAACTAGTCTTGTAAATTTAAATTAAAACTAGGTTATTATTTATTTTATTTTACACCTATTAAAATATATTTATTTATATATGTTGTACCCCAAAATTTGCCCTCCCATATTCTTCAAAGTTTTTGGCAAGCATTTGCTCAAGTCTACTCAAGGGTTGCACAGTCAAACCATCCTCCTAAGCCAGTCAAATTAGGGTTTTGGTTCTTGCAAAGAAGTTGAGGTTTTCAAGGGCTCAATCAAGTCCCATATGCCCATGTACATTGTCAAGCATCTCCATGTCAAGTTTCAAGGCTCACAAGGTCAAGTTGCACAATCAAAAAACCCTAATTGCCTCACAATCAACTGTAGGGGCAAAATGGTCATTTGGCAGTCAAAAGCCAAAAAATTTGGTCAACATCTTATTTTGAAGCCACAATCATCATTTGGTCAAATCTTGACCATGATTTCACAAGAATGGCTCAAAAATCATCAAGATGCAAAAGTTTCTATTTTTGGACAGCTGAAAAGTCAACTGTAACTTGACCAAGGCATAACTTTTTCATGGTTCATCAGAAAAATCCCATCCAATGCTCATTTTGAAGGGGAGGACATTTCCTACAACTCATATTCACATTCCAAGTCCAAGAAATGCTCTCACAAAAAGTTATCAATTTCAACATTATAGGTCATTTTCAAAAGTCAACAAAAAGGCACTTTAAGTCAAAGACCATAACTTGAGATTGGTAAATCAAAATGACATGGGACCAAAGGCATTGGTTAGAGGACTTCAAGACCTTTCCAAAATGTCCAAGAACATGTTCATATGATCAAAATTGAGCAAGATATGCATTGGAGAAGTTGGGAAATTTTTGTGAAATGGCAAAAGTCAACTATCCTTGAAACTTCAATTTTTGACAAAAAGGGCCCACTTTTCCCACTTGGTTCAGCTTTGCCATGCCTCCCACGTGTCCCATGATTTATCTCAAGATTAAAAATTAATTTTTCTATTTTTATTTAATTTTATTTGATTTAATTCATTTTAAATCTTTAAAATTCAAATAAAAATCAAAAAAATTAATTAAGGGATATCTTGTGGCTTGAATGACTTTGATACATCATGATCCACCTACCAATTTCGTGTAAGGCCTATTTCAAGCATGAAATTCAAAATTGAACAAAAATGGCAAGTTCTTTAAATGGTGGTTATGGAGAAATCTCAAACTTCATTGCATTGGTTAAAGGTTCATTATAGTGACTGATTCTCATTGATAACCATATATGCAAGCCTCCCACATATGATTCACGACCTAGAAACCTCTGAGGCAGCAAAACCAAATTCAAAAATTCCAAAGAAAAGTGTGAAACTGAAACCTCACTTGCAACATAATTCAAACCTTCCTTTTGATCCAAACACACTCCCAACACTCCGAGAAACGATTTGCAGTCATAAACCAATCCCAACACTCAAGAAAACGGCCAAACAGAACCACGGTTTGAGCAAACTCTTCCATAATCGAAACTCCATTTTTACACATCATTAATACATTTTGATCACTGTTTTGCATTGCTGACATTCATACGAAGCTTTCTATATAGTTTAATTTGATTATGATGCTCTAACATGAAAGTTGCCATTGTTAAGTTCTAGGTTTTCAAAGCTTGTGATTTGGGGGTTTTCCCATACTGTAAAATTAAGCCTCCAAACATACATGGTTGAAATCAGCATGACAAGACGAATCTAAAACATACCTCGCGCCCTTTTTATATGCATTGAGCGCCTAGTCGCTATTTTCTGCAGTTTTGTTTTGTGGGGGTTTAAAACCCCCGTTATTTGTCTGTGTTTTTGTTTCAGGAACGAAGACGATGATGAGGTGTCCATGGGTGGTTGGTTTATTCAAATCACGCGCGCTCCTTTTTTTATTTTCCAGCATGTGACGCGTTTATTCAATATAACGTTACTTTCTTATTATTATTACAATTGAGGCGTTTGGTGTAGTGGCAGGGCGAGAGAGATTTGAGCGCTGGGACCTGGGTTCGATTCCCAGGTCCCCCCATAATTCCATGTTGTTTTTTCTAACGCTTTCTTGTGCAGCATTCCAAAGAAGGCATATCATACACCTCATCCAGGAGGGCGCCAAGTGGCCTCAGAAGCAGATCCAAGGGCTAGAAAATGATGAGCACCATGCTCATAAGTCAACACAGGCGCAGGCAGTCCAGAAAGTCAACGAGCTGGATTCAAATGGGCCTCACAATTCAATTCAGAACACCCCATTTATGGCCCATACCTCCCTTTGGTTTTATTATTTCTCTTTATCTCTTTATTTTTCTTTTCTTTTATAACCCTTTTTTTTTATTATTAATTATTAGTATTATTAACTTAATTAATATTTTCATAAAAAATCAAAAAAAAAAAGAACTAACATTATTGTTATTATTAATTTCATTTTATTTTTGTAAATAAATATTAACAAATAAAATAGTTTAATTAGGTCAACTTTAATTTCTTTTTCTCTACAATCAATAAAAATAATTTAGAATTAGGTTAACTTAGAATTTTAATTCTTTTATTTTATTTCATTAAAAAAACATAAAAACACAAAAAATATTTTCTTTTAATAAATTAATTAATTAGTAATTAGGCTTTATTTAATTAATTGCATTTAATTCAAAAAAGACAAAAAAAATTTATTTCTTTTCTTAAAAGGGTCAAAACCCTTAAGACATTCCCGATTAATTTTTATTCGCGCGCATTTATTTTATTTTGATTATTATGTAACTGCTTCAAGAATGTAATAGTAATTAGGTTTATCGCTTTCTCTACTTTCCGCACTTTATCAAAACGGGTCTTTGTATTTTTGGCGATGTATAGACCCGTGCCTTGCAATAGCGTAGAATTTATATTTTCGCATTTTACTTTCCGTACCCCTAACTGTTAAATGCATGAAAGAATGTATGTAAATAAAATTAATCCATAGCTCACAAATAACATGTACAAAATAACCTTAATTGAAACACAACACACAAAGCACATGCCACTCCTAGGGTACGCTTCACTCGTTCCCTCGAAACGTGGTCATCAAGTATAGGACGTCTTAGAGGTCACCCTTTGTCTAAAGATCCAGTTTCCTCGAAACGGTTGCCTCGGATAAAAGGATCTAGGACATTAGGGTTACTTCTAAGGTGTCCTACCATTTCTTTGGTGACCACACATGTCCCTTAACCGAATTGACCCGAACACCTCCAACGACGGTGCTACCTACCTCTCAATGGTGGGATAGCACTATCTAAAGGACTCTTACACAGCTTAATTCCTTAGGGTAGGTAGATGACTCATGGGTACTTGCTCTTTCCAAAACAAACAAAATACTTTTCACACCTTACACTTTCAAAAAGTTTTCAAACAATACTTCATACACTCTTGAGGACTGATACAAGAGTTACCTAGAAGTTTTCAAACGAACTTTTTCAAAACCCACACACACTTGAAAAGCAAACAAATTTTGAAAACATAAGAGCAAGTACCTAAGAGCCCGTGGATAACCACGGATAGAAAGGGTGCTAATACCTTCCCTTTCTATAAATCTACCTCCCGAACCGAGAGAAATCTCAAAGAAGGAATTTTGCTGTGCTTTTGTCCTTTCCATGTTGGAGAACATAAAAGACGGTGGCGACTCTTGCTTACCGCGACATTTCGCGAAACCACCTTAAAAAACAGTCAGTTCTATTCCCACCGATCACAGAACTGGTGACTCTGCTGGGGAACACTAAAAGTGAGGTGTACCTTAGGAATAGTTCATCATCATGTTTTCAATTGCTTTCTTTGCTTGATTTACTATTGTGGGCCTGTTTCGGGAGTTTCATAGATCCTAACCTGGATCTGGGGGATACCTTCTTAGAAAGTAGCAACAACACTGTGAGGGAACTGTGTGGGGTATACCGACACAGTTGAAGCAGTTTGTTACGTTGATATGGCACTTTGGTGAGTACCGGTAACCCTTGAGTCAAGTCAAGGAGAGTACGGGGCCGCCGCGTGGTGTCGTGAAGCATCAACTGACCTTAGGAACCTTAATTGAACCATCCTGGCCTCTTTAGGGGTAGTGAGATAACTGACTTTGGTGCAGTCTGAAGTTGGTTGATACTCGATACTACACTCATTGAGGGTTGTTTTCTTGGAATATTTTGATCGCCAGTTCAGTGGCTAAATCAAAACAATGAACACATAAAACAACCCAATGATATTGAGCTCCTTAGAACCCGGTTACTTTTGATAGGACAGGTTTTTGAGCCCACCAACTTCAAGAGGGTAGTACCCCAAACTTCATGCTGGCCTAAACTCTAAGGGTTGTGGTGTGACTTGTGTGCCCTATCATGTTTGCTTTTTGTGAATACTTGTGGTGTGCCTTATCATAGCATCATAACATCATACATCATCATATGCATCCACTAACCACTTCAGGGGTTCGAATCTTCATCTTTGTTCTTGTTTTGTAGGACATGGAAACTATCCGTAGAAAGACAATTCAGGTCAACCTTGTAAGGGTCCCTCCTCAGCTTAAGGAACTTACATCCAGGATTCTCGAGAACTCTTCATTCAGTGAAAGGCATGGTAGACTCATCATCTTGGTCAATACCAACATTGAAGAGGATATGGTGAAAGTGTTGTTCCAGTTCTTTGACCCTCTGCACCACTGTTTTACTTTCCCGGATTATCAATTGGTGCCTACTTTGGAAGAGTTTTCCGAGCTTCTGAAGATTCCTATCCTTAGTCAACTACCCTACAGCAGTACAGAAAAGGAGCCAAAACTTGAAGAGGTTGCTAAAGCATTATGCCTACAACCATCTGACATCAAGGGACATTGGGAAGTTAGAAGTGGTATCAAAGGGTTCTTGGCCAAGTTCCTGTTTGAGAAAGCACAAGAATGTTGGAACTCCCTTGACCTACAAGCTTTTGAAGAAGTTGTGGCACTCCTCGTCTATGGGTTGGTATTGTTCCCTAATCCAGATCAGCTCGTAGATATCAATGCTGTCAAGATCTTCATGTCCAGGAATCATATACCTACGTTACTTGGGGACATCCTTCACTCATGTTACACTCGAACCATGAGAAAAAGAGGTGTTCTCATGTGCTGCACTCCTCTCCTGGCAAGGTGGTTTATTTCGCACCTTCCACAATCAGTTTTGAAGAACGAGCGGGGTTTGAGATGGTCACAACGATTGATGACTCTTACACATGCTGACATACATTGGTGTTCTCGGTCCAGAGAGAATGTCACTATCATTGATCGTTGCGGGGAGTTTCCTAATGTTCCTTTACTTGGAATCAGAGGAGGTATTACTTACAACCCCTGTCTGGCTTTGAGGCAGTTTGGATATGCTCGGAGGGATGGCCCTCATGATATGTTGATTCCTGACATAGTTTTTGACTTCGACAACGATGCACAAGGACTTCGCCAGAGATTCATCAGAGCTTGGAGGATGCCCAACAGGGTAGATAGCAAGACACTGGGGCACAAGAACTCCATCCCCCTGGAGCCTTATCTCAAGTGGGTACGAGCCCACTCCCAGAAGCTGGTGATGCCATATCCTCATGTTCTCCCTGTGATCAAAGAGCGAGTCTTGGAAGGAGAGGTGCCCTACACCATTCAACATCCTGACATGCCTACATCCTGGGAAGAAATGCAGAAAAGCTGGATCCAACTCAAGGAAGAACGAAATTCTCTTGAAGCCAGTCTACATGCCAGTGAGAAGAAAGTCTTGGAGCTCACCCGTCTACTCCACGAGGAAAAGACCCTCAACACCTACATTGCTCCAAAAAGGATGCGCAGTGTCTTTTGGGATTAATTATATTGTAATGTTTTGCCCATGAGGCCCTGATGTACTGAACAAATTATTTCCTAATAAAAAGTGTGTTCTTCTTTGGCTACAACGAATTTGAACTTTCGAACCCTTGAGTGCATTGCATAAATAGCATATAATGCATCATGTGCATAACAGGTACCCTTTTTTCTACAGGTTGCTTAATCTTCTTCGCTGTTTATTTTAGCACTCAGTCATCATGAATCCTGAACCAACTACCGAACAAGCTATCAAGGCCCTCCAGGCCCAGAACACCCAGTTTCAGGAGATGGTCATGAACTTGGCCCAAGGACAACAAGAGCTGAAGGCTTTGCTCCTGAAGAAGAAGAAGAAGAAGAAGAGGACTGTGCTGTTTAACACTGGGCGCAGACTCGGGAATACACTGCAGAATGAAGCTGAGAGGACTACTCCATCTGTGGGGGAAGGCAGTCACCAAGGGAGAGAGGTTCCTAGTCCTGTGGTCTCTGACACCGAGATAGATTTCAATGATGAACAGTACCCTCCTGCTGAGGACCGATATAAATAGCTGGAGGACAGGTTAAATGCTATGGAGATTCAACGTGTGCCTGGGTTGGATTTCGGAGACTTAGGGTTATCTTCTGGGGTGGTGATCCCACACAAGTTCTAGGCGCCTGCCTTTGTGAAGTATGACGGGGCTTCCTGTCCTAAAATGCACCTCCGCTCTTATGTAAGGAAGATCCAGCCTTACACTGCAGACAAGAACTTATGGATCCACTTCTTCCAGGAGAGTCTTTCAGGGACTCATCTCGAATGGTTCTATCAGCTGGATGGAACCAACATTCGTAACTGGGAGGATTTGGCTACTGCTTTTTATAAGCAGTATCAATATAATTCCGACCTCGCTCCCACGCGTACCCAACTCCAGGGTATGTCACTGGGAACGGGTGAAGGTTTTAAGGAGTACGCACAGAAATGGAGAGACCTGGCTGGCAGGGTGCAGCCACCGTTGACGGATTGTGAACTAGTGGACATGTTCTTAGAGACCCTATCTGGTCCATTCTTCAACCATCTCATTGGTAATTCCTCTGCTGGGTTTACAGACCTGATCCTGACTGGTGAGAGGATCGAAGCTGGTATCAAATCGGGAAAGATACAGAAGGGTGCCTCCTCAAGTACTGAAAAGAAGCCCTTCAAGAAGGAGGCCAGTGTTGTGTATGGTCCCAGGAGACAGAACAAACTGGAACGCCGCCAAGCTGTCAACGCGGTGGTAATTTCAAAGCCTGCTGCTGCTCCTCAGCAATACAACCAGCCAAGAGTTGAGAGGCCCAAAAGACAGTATACTCGGCTCAGCATGACTCTCTCTCAGATCTTACCGCAACTGCTGTCAACCAGCCTGGTAACTGTCAAGGAAGCTCCGAAAGTGGTAAACACAGCATCTCCGAAGTACAACCCCAACGCCCGTTGCGCTTATCACTCTGATAGCCCGGGACATTCTAC
This sequence comes from Vicia faba, assembly GCA_948472305.1. Lineage (NCBI taxonomy): Eukaryota > Viridiplantae > Streptophyta > Magnoliopsida > Fabales > Fabaceae > Vicia > Vicia faba. Next base: position 242,746,285 of record OX451737.1, read on the forward strand.
TGATGATTGTTGGGCCCTAAGGAATAAGGTTCAGGACCTTATTGATGCCAAGGAAATACAGTTCGAGGCGCCCGAAAGGCCAAATGTTGTGACCGCTCCCATGCCCCAGCATGGAGTGAATGTTGTTGAGGAGGATTTGTATGTAGCTTCTGTGGATGATGTTGCTACTCCGCTGCTGACCGTCAAGAGGAACCTGTTGCTAGCCGGTTTATTTCCGGGATGTAGTAAAGGTTGCCATATATGTGTTGCTTCACCTGCTGGTTGTCCTTTGCTGAAATCAGGCGTCCAAAACCTGATGGATAGCAAAGAGATCTTGTTCAAGAAGATTGCCGTTCCTGCTGCCCCTGTTGAAGAAGTTTAAATTGTCACCATTTTCAACAACCCTTCCAAGGCTCCTTCAAAGAAGCCTATCAAAAATTATGCCTGTTCACAAGATTGCTCCTATAACCATTATTGTTCCGGGGCCCATCCCCTACAAGTCTGATAAAGCTGTCCCATGGCACTATGGGGCAGATGTTTATGTTCTGGGAGTGAAACAAGAGTTCAATAATGGTACCAGTGTCACCAACATCATCGGGCCTGCTAAAGTCACTCGTAGTGGAAGACTGTTCTCACCAGACATTGCACCTCCAGCAATTCAGAGGCCTCTTATCATCACACCTGCCAGTGTGCCTGCTTCCCCCCCTGATCAAGTTTCTACCCCCGCTGCCGAGTCATCTGACGCTCGGGGCAAGGGGATTGCTACTGATGTGCCTGCCCGGACAGAGGCACCGAAGACCATTGTCGAGGCTTCCAAGCAAGAGATGGAAGAGATCCTCAAAATTATCAAGAAGAGTGATTTCAACGTCGTTGAACAGCTGGGGAACACCCCCTCTAAAATCTCTATGTTGTCCCTGTTGCTGTGTTCAGAGGCCCATGCCAAGGCCCTGATCGCTTTCTTGAAGACGGCCCACGTGCCCCAAGAAACGTCTGCTGATCAATTCACCGACTGTGTGGCCCACTTAACTGCTGATAATGGTCTGGGTTTCTCTGACGCTGATCTGACGGCCAAGGGGAAGAACCATAATGATGCCCTGCATGTCTCCATTGAATGCAGGGGCACTACTCTTGCTCATGTGCTGGTTGACACTGGTTCTTCGTTAAACGTACTACCCAAAAAAGCTCTAGACAGGCTGGACTGTGAGGGTTTAGAGCTCAAACCAAGTAACGTCGTTGTCCGGGCCTTTGACGGGTCCAAAAGGATGGTACATGGTGAGGTTGACATCCCAATCAGGGTTGGTTCACAAGCCTTTGATTCAAAATTCTATGTGATGGACATCCGTCCATCCTATTCTTGTTTGCTGGGTCACCCATGGATCCACAAGGCTGGAGCTGTGACTTCAACTTTACATCAGAAGCTCAAATACCCGGTCAGGGGGAAGATCGTAACAGTGCAAGGGGAAGAGGAATACATGGTCAGCCACCTCAACTCGTTCCGGTACGTAGAAATGGATGGGGAGTTCATTGAGACCCCCTTTCAACACTTTGAAGAGGTGCCTCAAACATTGGCAGCAGTAGAGACAGTGACTACAGAAGACTCTCCTTTGAAGATGGCTTCCTTGAAGGATGCCCGGGATGTGATTGAGAAGGGTGACTGCACAAACTGGGGAAGACTTCCTGATTTCACTCCAAAGACTAACAAATTTGGCTTGGGTTTCACTGCAGAGGCTCAGAGGGTTGTGCGCAAGGCAAGAATTGGAAGACCTCCTGTGCTCATCACCAACCCGGGAGTGAATGCTATTGAGGACGACGTAGAGGAATCTGAATTTGACAGCTGGATCTACCCAACGACCAACGGTGGACCTAGCAACTGGACTGCAAAAGACTTTACACCTATTACTTTTGTCACCCAGTAATGAACTCCTTTGTTTTAAATTTTTAACGAACAATAATTTGAAACTTTATGGCCCGGTGTCTTACCCGGGGCACCGTGGCGTCATTTGTGAGGGCTTGTTATTTGTCACTTCCATATATCATGAATAAAAGCATTGGACGTTTTTTACATTTCAAATCTTGTGCTCCCTTTCTTTCTTTATATATTGCAAAACAGCTATATTTACACACACTCACTTATACAGGTTTCAATCCACTCTGGATCTCACTGGTAACGACTCTGCTACTGCCAGTTATGACTTTGAAAATCCGATCAACTTAGCCGAAGACGAAGGTGAAGATGATTGCGAAGTGCCTGGTGAGCTTGCAAGACTTTTACTCCAGGAAGAGAGGGCCATTCAGCCACATGAAGAACCAGTGGAAACGGTAAATCTGGGTACTGAGACAGATAGAAAGGAAGTCAAGATTGGTGCTAATCTGGAGCTCAGTGTGAAACAGCGGTTGATTCAGATGCTGCATGATTATGTGGAAATCTTTGCCTGGTCCTACGAAGACATGCCTGGGTTGGATACCGACATTATGGTTCATCATTTTCCTACCAAGGAAGACTGCCCTCCGGTAAAACAGAAGGTCAGCCATATGCGCCCAGAGATGTCCGAGAAAATCAAAGCTGAGGTTATGAAACAATTTGACGCCGGTTTTCTAGCAGTGACTTCTTACCCTCAGTGGGTTGCCAACGTGGTTCCAGTGCCGAAGAAGGATGGTAAGGTCCGAATGTGTGTTGACTACAGGGATTTGAATAGGGCCAGCCCTAAGGATGATTTCCCTCTGCCTCATATCGATGTTCTGGTTGACAACACTGCTCAGCATAAGGTATTCTCCTTCATGGATGGGTTCTCAGGTTATAATTAGATCAAGATGGCTCCTGAAGACATGGAGAAGACCACCTTTGTTACTCAGTGGGGCACCTTTTGCTACAAGGTCATGCCTTTTGGGTTGAAAAATGTTGGGGCAACCTACCAGCGTGCCATGGTTGCTTTATTTCATGACATGATCCATCATGAGATAGAAGTATATGTTGACGATATGATTGCAAGGTCCCAAACCGAGGAGGAACACCTTGGCCATCTACAGAAGCTGTTTGACCGTCTGAAGTTGTACAAGCTAAGGTTGAACCCAAACAAGTGCACCTTCGGAGTAAGATCTGGAAAACTGCTAGGCTTCGTCGTAAGCGACAAAGGTATTCAAGTAGACCCTGCCAAGGTAAAAGCCATACAAGAGATGCCAGCTCCCAAGACAGAAAAAGAAGTCAGAGGCTTTCTAGGACGGCTGAACTACATTGCCCGATTCATCTCACATTTAACTGCTACCTGTGAACCAATCTTCAAGCTACTGAAGAAAGATCAAGTAGTACATTGGAACGATGAATGTCAGGACGCTTTCGACAGAATCAAAGAGTATCTCCAAGAACCACCCATTCTTATGCCACCGGTTGAAGGGAGACCTCTAATACTATACTTGACAGTACTTGACAACTCAATGGGGTGTGTGATGGGGCAGCATGACGAGTCTGGCCGAAAAGAGCATGCTATTTATTACCTTAGCAAAAAGTTTACCGACTGTGAGACCCGATACTCACTGCTCGAGAAAACTTGATGCGCTTTGGTATGGGCTGCTCGCCGGCTGAGACAGTATATGTTGACTCACGCTACTCTTTTGATTTCAAAAATGGATCCAATCAAGTACATCTTCGAAAAGCCTGCCTTGTCCGGAAGAATAGCAAGATGGCAGATGATCTTGACAGAATACGACATCCAGTACACGACTCAGAAAACAATCAAGGGAAGTGTATTGGCAGATCATTTGGCACACCAGGCAGTGGACGACTACCAATCTATGAACTTTGAATTTCCAGACGAGGATATCATGGTAGTAACTGATTGTGAAGTACCTGGACCGGATGAAGGACCTGAGGAAGGATCCCGATGGTCTATGCACTTTGACGGAGCCTCCAACGCTTTGGGTAACAGTATTGGAGTTGTGATCATATCCCCAAAAGGCACTCATACTCCACTTACCGCCCAGCTATGTTTCAACTGCACCAACAACATGGCAGAGTATGAGGCATGCATCATGGGTCTTCAAGCTGCAATTGACTTAAGGATCAAGTTTCTGAGTGTCTTCGGAGATTCCGCTCTCGTGATCAATCAGATCAAAGGCGAGTGGGATACGAAACACCCAAATCTTATTCCTTACAAAGAGTGTGTGTTGACGTTGATCCCCCATTTCACGGAGATAACTTTTGAACACTTCCCAAGAGAGGAGAATCAGTTGGCGGACGCGCTGGCTACAATGTCTTCTATGTTCAAAGTCAAATGGGTCAACGAGGCTCCCCGGATCATTATCTGGAAACTGGATGAACCTGCATATTGCTGTGATCTTGAGACTGAAGAGGTAACTGAAAAACCTTGGTATCATGAAGTGAAGAGGTACTTGGAAGCTCAAGAATACCCTGAGGGTGCATCTGTTAACGACAAGAAGTTCCTAAGAAGATTCGCTGCAAAGTTCTTCCTCAGCAATGGCATTCTATACAAGTGAAACCATGATTCAACCTTACTGCGTTGTGTGGATAAGACTGAAGCAGAAAGGATCATGGCATAGCTACATGAAGGTACCTTCGGGACACATTCCAGTGGACATACCATGGCAAAGAAAATCCTTCGGGCAGGATATTTCTGGTCCACAATGGAAACTGATTGTTACCAACATTCTCGGACGTGTCATAAGTGCCAGATTTATGCTGATAAGGTGCACGTTCCTCCAGTACCTATGAATGTCTTGACAGCACCTTGGCCTTTTGCAATGTGGGGAATTGATATGATCGGCGAGATCAGACCTACGACATCAAACGGGCATCGCTTCATCCTGGTAGCGATTGATTACTTCACAAAGTGAGTTGAAGCAGCTTCCTATGCTACGGTAACCAAGAACGTCGTAGCACGATTCATTCGGCATAACCTGATCTGTCGATACGGCGTCCCGGAAAGGATCATTACGGACAATGACACCAATATCAACAACAAGATGATCACTGAGCTCTGCGAGCAATTCAAGATACAGCACCACAACTCTTCTCCCTACCGGCCGAAGATGAATGGGGCTGTAGAAGCAGCCAATAAGAATATCAAGAAGATTGTGCAGAAGATGACAGTGACCTACAAAGATTGGCACGAGATGTTACCGTTTGCTCTTCATGGGTACCGTACCTCAGCAAGAACGTCAACAGGGGCAACCCCCTTTTCTTTGGTCTATGGCATGGAGGCAGTCTTGCCTATCGAAGTCTAGATACCCTCTCTCCGGATAATGAAGGATGCAGGTTTGAACGAAGATGACTGGATCCAGACTCGACTTGATCAATTAAACCTAATTGACGAAAAGAGACTCACCGCTATTTTTCATGGTCAAACATACCAAAAACGGATGATCAGGGCTTTTAACAAGAAAGTCAGACAACAAGAGTATCAAGTCGGAGACCTGGTAATCAAGCGCATCATTCTTCCTCAAAGTGATCCCAGGGGCAAATGGACCCCTACGTACGAAGGGCCATTTGTGGTTAAACATATCTTCTCAGGAGGAGCTATGATTCTAACTACCATGGACGGTGACGACCTTCCTCACCCCGCCAATGCAGACATAGTAAAAAGATACTACGCATGATCAAAGACCCGCTAGGTTGACACACCTAGGAAAAAGCAAGGGCTTCCCGGCGAACCAAAAGGGTTCGGGCAAAATAAGGGATGAAGTGAAAAAAATCTGTACACCCGACAAGTCGAAAACCTGAAAAGGCGGCTTGGGCAAAAATGGGTATCCCGGTGGACTGAAAACCCGAAAGGGCAGTCCAGGCAAAAGTTAGGGATAGGCGTAATACTATGTCTCATTGGATCACCTTGCATCCATAATTCGGTATCGACTATCAGGTTCAGACGGCATCAATCAATCAGATTCCTCTTCAACTAAGCAGCAAAGTGATGAGACGCTTGAAGACATAAAGGCGATAGCAGAGTTGGAACCCAGTGGGATCTTTCACATAGCTGTTTTGTTTCCCTTTTCAAAATTGTATAAACTCTATATTGTTCGGCGGCGTTCTCTTACTAGGACGTCATCCTCTTGTACATAAACGCCTATTTACAGGCAAATTCAAAAATCAATACAAATTCACTTTTCAGACCAATTGTTTTTCCTTTTTCTGTTTTGTTTTGTAAAGAACGTCCAATATTCAATTTTTGATATATGCATTTGACACTAATTGCTAGCTCATAAATATTTGAATACGAAACAAAGGATTAATTACAGGTGACATCAGAAACAGGGGCAATAATGAGTTGTCTAAGCGATCTAGTTGCTCTGTCCACCAAGGTACCAAGGTAGGTTCGGCTGAAGAACGTAACCAAGATACTTTCACTCCCCGCAGAGTAAGACAGGATTCAATAGTACTCTCCTCCGAGCAGAGTTGGTCTCCAATTAGCCCTGAAAAGGCACAGTATCTCCAGCAAGTCAGTGACACTCTCCCCAAACAGAGTTAATATACTGTCAGCCTTAAGGAAGTAGGGTTACCCCCAGAAAATCTCAACATTCTCCAGCAGAGTGTACAAATATCCCTTAACAAGCATCCCCGGCAGTCTTAATATAAGATTGTTCCCCGGCAGAATACCAGACACCCCAGTGGAGCTATTTCTCAGTACAGTCTCAAAAAGTCTCCCCAGGAGAGTTGAACCATCTCCCCAGTAGATTCTGGAAGCTTATCCCCAGTAGATTATGGAAGCTTATCACCTGCATAGTATGAACGCGTCTCCCCGGCTCTATTCAAAGGTTATTCCCCACCAGAGCTTTTAACTGGGTTATCCTCAGCTAATTACCACGGAAAGATCGTCATCGGCGAAGTTCTTCCTATCCCCAGCGGAGTTCATCAAATTCCCTAACAAAACTCATCAACGGAATCCCCAGCAGAGTTATCATCAATTTCAAAACCTCAACGAAGTATCTCTTCCCACAGAGTATTTCCCCGCAGAGTAATCTCTCCAACAAGTTTATTCCCCAACGGAGTCATCTTCTCCTACCGGTTTATTCTTGCAACCATCATCCCCAGCGAAAACAAAGAACGCTACTCCCCAACATCAGCCCAGGATTCAACTTCCCGGCATTCGTCAAGGATTTATTTTCCTAGACGAAAATACATTCATAAACATATCACATTTCATACATCCTGCTTACATACATGACAAAATACATACAACACAATCTCATTTCTCCCTGAGAACATCATGACATCATGCATTTCATACATCATGACGTTGCATACAATTGATGTTTTGCCTTTTCAGGAAAAAGGTCAATCCAAAGATAATTACTATCAACCGTCGTAATTCCATATTCGATTCCTGTATCCAGCCAGGGCACGTCTGAAGAGTTTGAAGATTCGATTCATGTATCAAGCCAGGGCATATCTATTGACGACTAATTCCATATTTGATTCCTGTATCCAGCCAGGGCACGTCTGAAGAGTTTGAAGATTCGATTCCTGTATCCAGCCAGGGCATATCTGTTGATGACTAATTCCATATTCGATTCCTGTATCCAGCCAGGGCACGTCTGAAGAGTTTGAAGATTCGATTCCTGTATCCAGCCAGGGCATATATGTTGACGACTAATTCCATATTCGATTCCTGTATCCAGCCAGGGCACGTCTGAAGAGTTTGAAGATTCGATTCCTGTATCCAGCCAGGGCATATCTGTTGATGACTAATTCCATATTCGATTCCTGTATCCAGCCAGGGCACGTCTGAAGAGTTTGAAGATTCGATTCCTGTATCCAGCCAGGGCACGTCTGAAGAGTTTGAAGATTCGATTCCTGTATCCAGCCAGGGCATATCTGTTGACGACTAATTCCAGATTCGATTCCTGTATCCAGCCAGGGCACGTCTGAAGAGTTTGAAGATTCGATTCCTGTATCCAGCCAGGGCATATCTGTTGACGACTAATTCCAGATTCGATTCCTGTATCCAGCCAGGGCACGTCTGAAGAGTTTGAATATTCGATTCCTGTATCCAGCCAGGGCATATCTGTTGACGACTAATTCCAGATTCGATTCCTGTATCCAGCCAGGGCACGTCTGAAGAGTTTAAAGATTTGATTCCTGTATCCAGCCAGGGCATATCTGTTGACGACTAATAGTTTCAATGGATGGAGACTTTAGTTTTCAATAGTTCTATGTCAGTTCTAATCAATGAGAGTCTGATAAAGGAGATTCAAGTCAAGAGAGGATTAAGGCGGGAGACCTTTTCTCCAATCAAAAGAGGATGCATATGATTAGTTTGAAAATCGTTTGTAGAAGTAAGCAAGAAGGATGATGTTGTACCCCATAATTTTCCCTCTCACATATCAAGAATTTGCTCACAAGATCTCCCTTGACTCAAGATTGCACTAGGGTTTGATCAGCTCAAGACACCTCCTTGAGCACTGATAACCAAAATTAGGGTTTGAGTTTGCACAAGTATTTTTGGACTTCCAATACCCCATATGACTTTCATGGATCATTATGTGCCCCTAATATTACTCATGTCAAGTTTCAAGCTTTGGATCACACTTTTGCTCAGTCAATTGAGCATTTGACCTAAAAATCAGCTGTATTGGGGAAAAAGTCAATTATGGCCAATTTACAAGCAAACTTCATAATTTTTTATCCACATCAACATTTTAAACTCATATGTATCATTTGATCAAGTTTGGATCACAATTCCTCAACAAATTTGATCAAATCTCCAAAAGGGCAAAATGGTCAAAATTAGGGTTTTGACTGGGAAAGGGCAATTTCTGATTTTTGACCTAGCAAATGATCAATTGTTTAAGGAATGATCTCAAGATTCCAATTGCATAATTTTTACCTAATGACATAGCTCAAAACATTGCAAGTCCATTGGACTGACAGATGAATTTTTCAGTCAACTGATCAAAAGTCAATTGTATACTGAAAAGTCAAACTTTGACTTTTTGGTCAAATTCAAGTGCCAAAGATCATAATTCATCAAAACATGTCAAAATTTAAACTTATTCATCAAGAAATCAAAAAGTCAAGATTTCATTTTGAAAAGTCAAAATTTCTAAACTTAGAAATTTTTCTAAGTGTTGGAAATTTCATGTTTTTTTCATAACTTTGAGCAAACTTTTCACCAGGATGCAAGATGATTCAAGAGAAACTTCCAACATGAAAGTTGTAGATCTCCATTAAATCTACAACTTTTATTTACACAAATCCTTCCAAAAATGCTTAGATCTCAACTTTTCTTGACCCAATTTCATGGAACTTTTTCATATAGTTCCAAGGGGAATCTTCAAAAGAAATTCAAATATGGGTTGTATAGCACATTGCAAGCTTTCCAAAATGTCCAAGAACTCCTTGAGATCATTCTTGAGTAGGGAGAATCTAAGAGATGAAGTTAGGGTTTTATCACTTTAATTACAATTCATTTTAGTGATGAACAAAATTCAAATTCAAACTATGCTGCATAAACGCTACTTTGCAGGCCTCAAACTTGTTAGGCACTCCATAATTAATGGTTTACACAGCTGTTAGAGGCCTCACTTCAAGCATTCAATGCATGGACATGCTTTATATCCATTTTTGGAAGAAAGGTTACATTGCCATTTTGATAAAGTGACTTTTTGTACAAAACTTGTTCTTGAGCCTTGCACTTGTTCTCTTATGATCAAACAAGTCCTATAACTCATGAGAAATGTCTGAAACACTTACAATCACCCATCCCATGCTTGTACCTCTTCTTGAAACTTGTTTCCCTCTTTTCTTCAAAATCAAGTAACCTAGCAAAAAGCTAGAAACTGGTACTTCTGATGGTCCAAAGCTCTCAAACACTTTTGTTTATACATACACAAACCTTTTGACACAAACACGCGAATGCCCATGCCCTGAAAAGAGCTAGAACTCAGAAACACATTTCATATTTCCATTTTCACACGAACTGACCAAAAATATGAAACTCATAATCTACTCGTGCGTTTCTTGGCCTTTTGGTTTCTAAAGCTTCTAAACATCATATAGAGTTGATCCCACACCCTGTTACAGAACTGTAACACCATTAACACCATCCTTCATTTTCAAAAACAGAGTTATGCACATTAACTTCTCCATACCATTTCAGCCATCCATTGCTCAAGCTAATCATTGCATTAGCTTCCTGGGACCTCAAGGAAGCTAACCTGATCATCACCATCACTTGAAACAAGCTCAAACTCAAAACACGATTTCCAGTTTTGAGGTAAGTTTTCTTAACCTTGAACTCTTCATACAGGAATCATCAATGATTTATTTGTGAACAAAACATGTAGATATCATTACCCTAAAGCTAACCATGTCCATAGTTTCCATTAATTGTGCTTGAGCTTAGAGAATTTTGAAACTGAAATTTCTGAGATTTTTAGGGTTCAGATTAGGGCCATTAAAATTCATGCTTATCTTTAATTTATAGTTTTAATGCTTTACATTTCTGAAACCGTGAGAAAATTTGCTACAAGTTTCATGTTTACAGTTTTCATTTTTGATGAGAAATGAGTAAGTTACAGTTGGTCTGGCTGGAGGTTAAAGATGAAGTCATAATGGCGTGTTTTGCCTTATATATTTATTGATTTGTCTATGTTAACAGATGTATAGCCACCCCAGTGGTAGAATCGCGCGCCTGTAACCTTTGGGACCTGGGTTCGAGCCCCAGTGGTACCCTTTTAATTTTTTCACATTTTGCTTTCTGATTTTTGTCATTTTGGCAGGCGCTGGGCCTCTTTGGGCCTGGCTTGTTTTTATTTTTGCTAGCTAACCCCCTGCAGGCTGTTTGCGCCCCTGGCCCAAGTTTTTTTATTTTTTTATTTTTTTATTTTTTTATTTCATTTTTATTTTCTTAAACATTATTCCTAATATTAAAAAAATAAAAAAAATTAGATTTTCATTTTAACTTAGTTTATTTTATTTATTTATTTTCACAAAAAATATTTTATTTAACTATACTTTATTTATTTTTATTAACTAGTCTTGTAAATTTAAATTAAAACTAGGTTATTATTTATTTTCTTTTACACCTATTAAAATATATTTATTTATATATAAAAAAATACAAAAAATATTTTATAATACTATAAATATTTTCAAGACAAAAATATCAAAAATACTTTTTCCTAAACTTATTTTCTTTAATCAATTAATAGAACTAGGATTTTATTTAAAATCTTTTTCTTAATAAATTTAAGTTTAATTAATTATTTTCCTTTTAATTAATTATATTAAGACAAAATCCCTTTTCTCATGAAAATCAAACAAAGATCCAGTTTCTTTACATTGTGCATTTTTGTACATTTATTCATTTTATACATTATATTCATTTAATTTCTTGTACATTTGTATCCATTCAATTTGGTTGTAATAGATTAACTAGGTTTACATTCTTGCAATCCCCATTCAATTTGTACACCCCCCTCTCACAAATGTTGTAATAGCGTAGTAACTTTAAATTCTGCAATTTATCGCTTTTATATACAAATGCTAGTAATTAGGGTTTATATGGAAAGACTAAAACCAATACTTAGAAAACCCTAATTCAAGACAAAAACAAGCATGAAAACAATACACTTGCACACACGCACCCCTAGGGTTACTCCATTTGGTTGCCTTATACAAAATGGTCATATTACGCATGTAAGGTATCTTGGCAAGAACAAGCAAATACAGGATCATAACCCCTCGATGACGCTATCTAAGTTGCCTTTCAAATGATCTTAGTCCCTAAAAAAGAATGCTAAGATACCTTGCAACATTGCTAATCATGGTTATACGATGACCCACGCCCGTCCCGTTTGTAATACCCCAAATTTGTCCTACCCCTTTGCTTTTACCTAGCTTACGCATCTTGCACTCTTTATTTCATCTGCATATACTACATTAGGTCATTTGACGTATCATGCATTGTTAATCAATAAATTTTTGGCACGTGATCAAGGATCTTGAAAATTAGGGTTCCTGTATGGCTTTGAGGCTCTTATCTTTATTCAAGAGATTCTAGTTGTTTCTTCAATATTCATGGATGGATATAGGATTTTGATTCGTGGTTGTTATGGACTTATTTCTTATCAGGCTATAAGGGTATCTTCCCCCAGGTTCATCAAGGGATACAGTCGTTTGTATCGAAGTTACTTCAAGAACTAAGTGTGTTAAGATTGTGAATGCTAGGGTTTCATCAAGGATTCAGATAAAGATATTTTGAGTTAAATCTTGGTTTCTTATCAATATCTCGGTATCATTCAGTCACCAAGGTACATCTCAAAAGGATTAAGGTTCTTATCCATGGAATTTGGATGTGTTAATTCATTCATTCAAGTGATTCCATGAATTCAACCTATTCAAGGACATAAGTTTGGATTTGGTTCATGCTAAATTTGGAAGGTTCAGTCATGTGGTTTGCTTAAAATATAAGCAACAAGTAAAGTGTAAAATTCAAATTTCAAAGCATTATTCAAGTCCATATTCCAAGAATTCTATACCTTTCATCATCAATTTCGAACTCATTCAAGATCAAAATCATTCATAAAAATTCAAGTTCAATTCACCCAAGCATTATCATGCTGTGTTCGAACATATCATCGTCTATTTGATTTCACTCAAGTATCAGACCAATTTAAACAAGGTTCATCAAATATATTCAAACCGTGTTCATTCCATAAAGACAATTACAACTAAATATTTCTATGTTACATGACCTTTACATCAAAAATAATATGAGAGAACCATTCTTAAACCTTAACGCTCATCCTAAGCCTAGTGATTCCATCTTCAACCTTTATCTAATATTCATGCTCCATTATTTATGGCCAAAGGTTCTACGTTACAATCTTCACCTAACTTTAAGCTTCAACCATGTTTTTGCTTTCACCTTCATCAACTCCATGGCCAAAGCTTTGCTTTCATCTTCACTAGCCTTTGTGTCTAAACTCCTTGCTTCGTCAACCGTCTTGCATTCAAATATCATGTTACGCCTTCACATTTTGACCTACACAAAGCAAACAATATAAAACGATGTGAGGTTTTCCATTCACAAAAATACGAACCATGCTACGGGGACTGCATCCAAACATAACCAAAACTTGCCTATGCTGTTATGCCTCGCTGTCTTACTGTCCAATTTGATTTACTCTAAAAACAATACACTTATGCCACCATAAATATGCTACCTTGTTGTACCTCCTGCCTACCTGCGTAAATCAGTACAGAAACAATCATTAAATCAAAACCAATCCTAACTGTAACAACTTCCAGCCAAGAGAAAAAAACAGATAAATGCAAAAACAGAAAACACAAGTTCACATTGAGACAACCAACTTCCTAAATAATTCATAACTAATCTTTAGACTAACCAACTATACATACAATCCATCCTGTCTTAGCACTAGTTCATATAAATTCGAAAGAAAAAAAACAGTTCTCATTTAACCCGCAATAAAACCAATTTTTGAGTACCCACATCCAATTATCAAGGCTGGTTCATACACCAACAATACCAGCCTGCATCAGAAAACTGTTCAAAACCATTCTAAAATCACAGCAAAACTTCTTATTATCTCAGCTCGCTCAAACAGGAATTATAACTTAACAACTAACCGGTTTCTGTTTTTACCCAACCAACTTCTAAAAAAATTTCATGACAGCTCCCTGTTAAATCTACACCATTCACTCCCTAACCGATTTCTAAAAAAATCAAAGGCTCAGATCTATTTTACTATAACCAATTCAGGATCCATCTAACAGCTGTAACAGAAAATCAAAACCTCTAACTAACATCCAACTGAATTCCAGCTCACCTTTAACTTTCACCCTAACTGTTTCTAACTGTCCATTACCCAACTAACAGAATTTTTTGGTAACTAACCTCAAACCTTCAACCCTTCACAGTTTCAACTAGATCCTAACCAGCTCTAACAAACATCCAACTGACTTATAACAGAAAATGAAAACATGATTCCAACCAACTTTCCTAACCATATTTTCTTAACAGCCCCATAACTAACTGAAAACAATTTTTAAATTCCTAACCACCTAACAGATTTCTAACAGCTCATAACAGTTAACTAACTAATTCTCAACTACTTCCTAACTGTTTCTAACTCCTAAACAGAACTAACAAACTTTCCTCAGAGCAGTGATATAACAGAATAATAACAGAATAAGAGGGGGAGAGGATTCATTCAACGAAGAAAGAAAAAGCAGAAAAGAAAAAACGTAACAGAATATATTTTACAGAGAAAGTTACAGAAACTCACAAAAAAGGATCTCAACCCTCCCTCTCTCTCTCGTCACTTCACAAATATATTCAATCTTCTTCATCTTCTACTTCAATCTTCAAATTCTTGGCACATTAAAAACCTTCAAGTAACATCACCATCACGATCTTTTCTGTAACCACCATAACGAATTCTTTGTCTCTCTCGGTAACAAACTTCTGCAACCTTCAACACAACAACAATTTCGTGCAGCATCATCAAGCTTCTGCAACCTCAAATCATCATCCAACCTTCAAACGTGCAAGAATAACTTCAACACACAACGCCCTCTGCGACATTAACCACATCATCACGTTGTAGCACATGAACACAAAACTGAGAGAACACAGAAGTAGAAGAAAGACGAAGAACGAACAAGAAAGTTCTGGTGCTCACCTGAGTTAGAATCACGAATCGAATTAAACGAAGGCAGCCGCGGTGTGGTAACTGCGGTCGTTGGAGGAAGAGATAGAGATCGAACTCGATGGAGGTGAGAAGAGAGTGAGTTTGAGACGGTGGCATTGAGCACTGAACGGACGAATCAAGGGAGTGAAATATGAGGGATTCACGACTTCGATGCATGTTCATAGATTATTCATCCTCGTTCGGGATTCATCACAGTGTCGTGGTAGGTTTGTTTGAACTGAAAAACATGACACAAAGGCGACGGAGATCACTGGAGAAGAAGGTTGAGTTTGCGCTGTTTGCAGTAGGAGAAGAAGAATACTCCGTGTTTCATGAATCCAATGTCATCTTTTCTCTGAGAAAACCCTTACACTGTGTTTTATGCATTTATTATTCTCCCATTGTTATTTTTTTAATTTTATAATAATAATTGATAAGGGATGAAAAATGAACATGGTTATGGAATGGAGACAAAGGGCTGAACCAAAATTTCTTTCTCTTCAGGCCCATTATCACGTTTTTGGAAGCCTGAATTGCATGTTACAAAAAAAATTGCTTGTGGACTAAAAATGGTTGGGCCTTGCTCCATAATTGACTATTTGCATACCCCTGTATCTAGAACACCCCCTGTCTCTTCTAACTTCTTTTTATTATTTCAGTTTTTTATTCTAGTTTAAGTTTTCTCTTAATTGATAGTAAAAATGATACAAAATATTAGAACGTTTTATAATTTTTTTGATTTTCTCTTTAGAATTTTATTAGAATTTTTTATTATTTTCATGTTTAATAATCATTTTGTTGTCATGTTTTGCTAAGAGTTCGTGATAGTATTGATGTAATCTTTCGCGATTGGGAATATTTGGAGATTAATTTTTTATCACTCATGCGGAGCAACTTCTGTAGAGTTTTCTTATCACTTGTGTGGCTTCTAAGAGGCAACAGACCTTCTCCGTTCGGTATCGTCACAACTCTATTTTATTCTTTATCTCCGTACTTTACCGCTTTCTAGATATCATGAAGTAGGAAATAAAGAGCGTGCGCTCAAAGTCGTTGTTTAAAGACCTGTAGCAGGCATTCCACACTTCATTTGCCATATGTGTTGTGCTTGTGTTTGTTTACTTTCTTGTTGATCGATGAGTCACTCAATTTAGCAATTGAGGTCACGACTTCGCTCTCAGTGCATGCCCCCTATAGGATTTTATCGCTTTATTTTCTTTCTTGTTGATCGATGAGTCACTCGATTTAGAAATTGAGATCACGACTTTGCTCTCATCGCATACTCCCTATAGGATAGTTTTTTAGACTTTTCTTCGACATGCTAACCTAGGCAGGATCTCTTTAGGTGTGCTTTATTTGCTGTCTTGCTTGCTTTATCCTTGTACATACCATGTTCCCTTAGGTTGTGCTTGCTCCATTCAGACGCAAGTTAGACCTTATATCGCAAACCATGCATGCTAACATTAGGTATACGTTTCCCTTTTTGTTCATCCAAATCTTAGGACCACCATTGCATGATAACATTAGGTTTAGAAATAGGCTAGTCTCCCTTAGACTCTTTTCTTCCCCTTTTTGCATCCTTTCATCTAAAACAAAAATATTTTTCTTAGCAAATCAAAAACATGCTAATCTCACTTAAACCCTTTTTCAAGGTAATAAAACACAAACCAATTCAAATCATTTTATGCGTTCGAGCACCTTTCGTTAAAACCCTTTTCAGGTAAGGACATGATTAATTTACTTCTGTGCCAACGCATAAGTCTCCAAAAGTCGAGCTGCGGAAGAAGGCGGGATTAATATTGTCCATTAAAAAACACAAACAAACAAAAAAATATGAGCCGAACTATGGTAGCTCTGATTCCTCAAAACGGATATGTAGGCATTGGGGTAGGGCCCAAGCGAGCAAAATTTTATTTTCCCTACATTCTTTTCTCTTTTCTTTTGCATGCATCCTCACTTTAAAAGTAGTATAGTAAACAGTAAGTATAGATTAAACACACCCATAAGATAGACAACAAGAATGGATACCGTAGAGTACTACGGGCGTGTGGGGTGCTAATACCTTTCCCTCGCGTAACAGACTCCCTTACCTGATATCTCGGTCACAAGACCGTAACTTCTCCCTTTTTAGGTTTTCTCGATGTTTACCTTTCCCTACATGTGGGATAAAATACGTTCGATGGCGACTTTATTGTTTGATGATTTTCAGCCGGTTGTTTCAGCTGGCGACTTCACTGGGGACAGGTCGACCATATGCTGGTCCATCCCAGAGTCGCTCATAGCTCTTGCTTTCTTCTCTTTGGGTGTTTATTTTTATGCTTTAAGTTTATTTACTCATCTTGTATATACTTGAGCATATGTATGCATTGCATTTTACTGTCTTCCATATACTACTGTTGTACTGGATCTGCTTCTTATTGGGTGGGTGCTACTATGAGGTAGAAGGCCCAACACCCAGGCCAGAGTTGTATACCATAGGAACCCTAGGAATAGAGTGGAACATGAATGGCTAGTTGACTTAGGTCTCACTATCTCCGCTATGTCGTCCATGCTCAGATGAGGTACAAATGAGGGGCTATCATTTTCACGTAGGTGATACGGCAATAGTTTTTCAGGAGTACCCTCGATTCTGAGTTACCATTGTCTTACCCTGACCTAGTTTTCACCCGTGAGTGGGGAGGGAATTATTATCACAGGTACAGTTGGTGACTATGTTCAGATTAATTGCTCATATTCAAATGGTGACTATGCTCAGACGGTGACTATTGGTTCTAATGGTTATGTTCTGGATTTCTGTTGGTGACTTATTCAGATGCTATATTCTGTTGGTAACCGTATGGTTCTCAGATTTATTTTCTGAGTCCCTGACTTGTTTACCTGGAGATTCATTCTAGCCTTCGATCTTGGTATTCCCAGCATGTTCAGAAAACGCTCAACAACATCCGGTTCCAGAAGCCTTGATCCTGTATTATTGATGATCCACATGGTACTTGGTTCTTATATGTGCGGAAGCTATGCCAGACCTTTGACTTGATGATACTCACATGGTTCAGAATAGTGCAACAATCATGTTCAGGAATGATGGAACCTTGATCCCATTTGATCCCATGCCTTTGCATACATAATATGGTTAACCACATGCTTAACATACATGTTCTGTTATTTAGAGGGAATCACATTTACAAGCCTTGTGTTGAACCTTTCCATCCCTTCCTTGCGCAAAATCAAAATCAAAGCACGTAAATTCCTTGGAAATGACAGAACATGACATGGAATTCATTCATGCACCCCATGCATATTCATGCATTCATAACAGGTACCCGAAGATTGGGGATTCTTATTCAGACTTGGGGTTCTCTTTAAAGGCTCAACTTGATTTCTCACCGCACATGTTCAGGGATCAGTTATGGAATAACTCTGAGTGGTACATGCAAGCTTTGGCCCGTGGTCAGAAATTTCTTCGAACAGGAAGATAATTGATTGAAGACTCAGATGAACCAGGTCATGGAAGCTCTGATAATGATGTCAACAATCTTGCACTTATTACTGCAGCAGGTTCCCTCTTCTCCTCATCTTTTGGGAATTACTTTCAACCATGGAGTGCTACACAATCTTGATTTCTTGGAGCATCTTATCAGCGGATGGTTCACATTTATTGTGGGATCTTATATCAATGCTTCATTCTTGTTGATACCAACGTCAAACATGGTTACTATGCTAGAGCATCCGACAATTCAATCAGGGGCATTCTCCACAGCTTTGCGTTCCCTGATCTGTTCAACAGCAGTCAATCTTTATTCCCCTAGTGAATTCATGGAAAAAAAGCTTCTAAGAAAAGACAGTAGAAGCCTGATGAGCATGGTGATGCGATCCCAGTGCATTACATCCTGTTCTTTCCAGCTCTGATCTTTGGGATCCTTTTTCAACAAACATCTCTTCTGATTGCAATACACATGCTAGATGTATCCCCTATTCTAAGGCACCCAGTTTTGATATCGAATACTATAGAGGGGTTGAAGTATAAAGCCCAGCACTTGTCTGGCGTCTCTTTCAAAGGTCCAATTCCTATTTGGCTAACTTCCAGAATCTTTCTCACGAGTCGAATGTCTCTGTTGTTCTGAGAGAAGACGAACTGTATTATTTCTTTGAGACACGATATGCTTAGTGATGCAGTTTATACCGATTTGTTGGGCAAGTCATTCATTCGTTCTCCTAAAAGGATATTCTATGCATATTATACTGGGGCACCTGGCCATCCGATTGGAAATAATATGTCATCCAAATACAATGTCCAAGACAGGCTCCATCCGGAGACTACTATGTTCACATCAGATCAAAGGGGAATTCCCTCTCCCATTTAAGCATAAGACTACAGAAAGTCGTCAGAATCAAGAAATCCATACGGAGTCAAGTCTTCTCAACAATGGCAACCATTGGTTCTCTTTAGTGCATTTTCATTTTCATTCTTGCTTGTTTGTTTAAACATTGCTTGTATATAGAAACTTTTCTATTTTTGAATGAAAATCTTAATGCAATGGGTATGCTTGTCTTGAAGTGATCCTTTCATTTTTATTCATCCATTTTTTATCACTCTTTAAATGTTTTACTTGCATATTGATGCCAATTTTCCAAGTCTTATGCTTAGGAAAAGATTGGAGGGAGGATGACGATGATGTAAAAACGCAAAAATTTTGGTTGGTATGCTTTTGAGTAAGACCCTGCTGACGATGTACATGCCTTGTTTCAATCCCTAAACACCAGAGATATAAGGGAGATAGACCCTCGTTAACCCATCTGAGCCTTCTAAGTAGGAGTTTCTTTTATGTTCAGAAAAAACCCTCATTTTAACCTAGGGCAGGGTAGATTTCAGTTAATCTGATCAAGCGTTCAGAACTCGTCAAGAGTATGTATCCAAGGATACGATAATGATTATCCAGTAAGAGGTTGAGGAAAGTCAAAACCACAATGGTTAACCCTCATCTAACAACAATGTGCATCTATTGACAATATCCCAATGGGTATCTCTCGCACATCAGGAGGACGACAAATGGAGATACAAAAATGGCTATCCCTCATCTACTAAAGACTCAGACAGTCACGGTCACTTACGATAAATCAAAGACAACACAAAGATCAATGACTTGTTCGAAATGGAAATGCGAATAAGAAAGAAACAAAAATCCCCACTAAGTCGAAACTTGAAAACAAGTCGCTTAGGCAAAAGTTGGGGCATCCCGCTGGACTTCTAAATCGAAATTCAAAAGAATTTATCCAGGAAAAAATTAGGGAAAGCAAGAAAGAAATTGAAAAGCCTAAAAGGCGAGAAAAGGATTACCAATGAAAATCCTCATCAAAGAACAAAGTCGTCTGATCAGACACCAAAATCAAAAGTTAGTCACTGTTGTGTCCAAGAGGCCTCAGTGGTTCCTCAACCATTGCAAACTCTTCAAGAGAGATGAATGCTTGTATCGGGTCAACTGAATATAGGAATGGAGTACATCATGGAGAACGGGTGGGCACCAAATAATTCTGAGCCATAAATCCTTTTTTCTAAAACCGTAAACCAGGCCACGTTACAACCCTTTAAAAGTCCTAATTGAAGCATGGGTCAATTCGAAAGCGTGCTACAATGAGATAGCGTTTAACGGACTCCTAAGAGGCACGTTTGAATATTTGTGTTGGCATTATATGCTTGGATTATCTTTCATAAAAAGGGAATTTGCAAATGTTGCTCTCTAGCTAGTGACTCATTCACAACAGAGTTGTGACGTCATTTCATTCAAAGTTTTTCAAACTTCAAGACTTACATATGTGTTGCATTAGAATTATCATTCTCATAATAAACATTCTTCTGCATACAAAACAACTGATCGACATCCAGTAAGTTTACACAATGAACAATCAGTAAAGAGCTCAATCTTGTCATAGAAGAGAGGCTCGAATACCCTGTTGAAGCAAGAGTCAGCTGCCACAAGAGAAATGACTTATCCAGCAACACATTAACCGATGATTTTTTTAAGCGAAAGCATATCTTGACACTTTACAATTTGAGTACCCTTCAGGGATAAAGTTAGCAGATTCCACCAATCTGGGGCAATCAAGTCGAGAATCGACCTCTCCAAGCTCGGCCAAATATGGGGCATTCCCTCAAAGCTAGCAATCAGAGGCTATCACGTCGATAAATCTCTTCAAGCTCAACTAATCAGAGGCTATCACATCAATAAATCTCTTCAAGCTCGACCAATCAGGGGCTATCACATTGAGAAATCTATTCAGAATCCATTCAACCTGAGGCAGTTACGTCGAGATTCGACAAATCTCTCCAAGAAAGCTGTAATCAAGAGCAGTTTATTCCGTGACTCGAGACATTGGGGTAGGCCACCTCATATCGTATTGTGGCACAAATCTTTTGGTCTTCTATTCAACATAGATCTTCTCAGAGATCCCTCCAGACAGGGGCATTCCTCATTCGTACTTGCAAAGTTGCTAAAGCCAATTATGTTGTATGAGACGAATCAGCTAAAAGCGTCATAATGGTCACCCTGACTTCGCCAACGCACGAATCCACCTTCATCTCCTACAGACAATTTCAAACTTGATTCCCCAAGTGAATTCAGAAAGTTCGGAGTCATCATTTGACTCAGCACGTGCAAGTGCATCCCCAATGGAGTTAATCAAGAATGTCCCCAGTGAAGCTAAACTGGGGCATTCGCAGAGCTAAACCGGGGCATTCTAAGATCTAAATTGGGGCATTCGCAGAGCTAAACCGGGGCATTTGCAGAGCTAAACTGGAGCATTCACAGAGCTAAACCGGGGCATTCGCAGGTGTATATGTCCATCTCTTATCCCCAAGTAATTTAAGAGATAATTCCCCAGTGTGCGTAAACTTGGGGCTTGTATTAAGAGAGATTCACATGGTGTTCAGTATCCATTCTTTGGCATATTCAGCTCTACCATCCTCTCAACAGTTCAGGATGTATGGAAGTCTGGCCCGATTACCTCTTCCCCAATAACACAATTCAGAATTCAACAGCGTATCTGAAGACTCGCTTTGTCAGCAATTCAATCTTCAACAGAGTCATCAACAATCTTCGATATCATGGGCTCCCCAATTCAATTCTTATCAGTATCCCCAACGACCTTCGGTACTGTAGGCTTCCAGTGCCGATATGTATTGACATCCCCAGTAATGAGCAGCGGCTCCCAATGGGCCTTCTCTTATCCCCCATGAAGTTTATTTCTTTGCATTGCATATAGTTATCATTACATAACATTGCATCTTCAAAAGTGCGTAGCTGGTCCATCAGAGTGGGTATTTGCGGAAAAAGAAATTCAAACATGCATACGAAGCATAAGCCAGATCAGGTACCTTACACAAAAGACCTGAATTATTCAAGGACAACTATACATCCCTACAAGAGGATATCATCCCCAAAATCCCCAGTTGATGACCCTCACTTTTTCAAATGCCCAACAAAAGCAATACACTTTTTCATTCTAGACCCAGTTTTCGTCTGGTAGCCAACTCTTGTCTGACAACCAATTCAAATTCCTAAATACTCGTCTGTATTGATTCAAACACTCGTTCGTGCTTACCCTTTGATACTCGTCTGTATCTTCTTTCAATACTCGTTTGTATTGATTCAAACACTCGTCTGTGTTTAACCCTTTGATACTCGTTCGTATCTTCTTTCAATACTCGTCCGTATTGATTCAAACACTTGTCTGTGTTTAAACTTTTGATACTTGTCCGTATCTTCTTTCAATACTCGTCCGTATTGATTCAAATACTCGTCCGTGTTTAACCTTTTGATACTCGCTTGTATCTTCTTTCAATACTCCTCTGTATTGATTCAAACACTCGTCCATGTTTAACCTTTCTTGATACTCGTCTATATCTTCTTTCGATACTCGTCTGTATTGATTCAAACACTCGTCCGTGTTTAACCTTTCTTGATGCTCTTCCGTGTCACTTATCTAAACAATCGTCATGTCGTAACCCATGTTTCCTTCTTAGAACCTGAGATCGCCTCTTGGCTAGGGTCTTCCCATAGATCACCGTCGAACCTGAGATTACCTCTTGGCTAGGTTCCTCCTTAGATCACCGTCAAACCTGAGATTGCCTCTTGGCTAGGTTCTTCCCATAGATCATCGTCGAACTTGAGATCGCCTCTTGGCTAGGTTCCTCCTTAGATCATCGTCGAACCTGAGATCGCCTCTTGGCTAGGCTCTTCCCAATACCGTCACCGTCGAACCTGAGATCTCCTCTTGGCTAGATTCTTCCCAATATAATCATCGTCGAACCTGAGATTACCTCTTGGCTAGGTTCTTCCCTCAAATTATCGTCGAACCTGAGATCGCCTCTTGGCTAGGTTCTTTCCATATATCTTGTCTTAGAACCTGAGATCGCCCTTAGGCTTGGTTCTCTGTCAAATCACTCTCATGTTTCACCTTAGGGTCGTAGGTCGCCCGTAGTCCTCGCCTGTTGTCTTTTCATACCAACCATTTTTCTTGTATTGGCATCACGCCACATTAGAAGTCCAATCTCTGTCTCTTCACTGAAAAACAAAATAAATTCTTTCCCCCTAGCAGATATCACAAAAATAAATAAACACTCACGCTTTCTCCCAGAACAAATTTTTGGCATTGGTATTTAATCATCTTCAGCCTCGAACTTCCGAAAGGCACGCGCCAATAGTACTTTCAGGTTTAAGACGATTAAATAGGGGAAGCTGTAATACCCCAAATTTGTCCTACCCCTTTGCTTTTACCTAGCTTACTCATCTTGCACTCTTCATTTCATCTGCATATACTACATTAGGTCATTCGACGTATCATGCATCATTAATCAATAAATTTTTGGCACGTGATCAAGGATCTTGAAAATTAGGGTTCCTGTATGGCTTTGAGGCTCTTATCTTCATTCAAGAGATTCAAGTTGTTTCTTCAATATTCATGGTTGGAGATAGGATTTTGATTCGTGGTTGTTGTGGACTTATTTCTTATCAGGCTATAAGGGTATCTTCCCCCAGGTTCATCAAGGGATACAGTCGTTTGTATCGAAGTTACTTCAAGAACTAAGTGCATTAAGATTGTGAAAGCTAGGGTTTCATCAGGGATTCAGATAAAGATATTTTGAGTTAAAGCTTGGTTTCTTATCAATATCTCAGTATCATTCAGTCACCAATGTACATCTCAAAAGGATTAAGGTTCTTATCCATGGAATTTGGATGTGTTAATTCATTCATTCAAGTGATTCCATGAATTCAACCTATTCAAGGACATAAGTTTGGATTTGGTTCATGCTAAATTTGGAAGGTTCAGTCATGTGGTTTTCTTGAAATACAAGCAACAAGTAAAGTGTAAAAATCAAATTTCAAAGCATTATTCAAGTCCATATTCCAAGAATTCTATACCTTTCATCATCAATTTCGAACTCATTCAGGATCCAAATCATTCATAAAAAATCAAGTTCAATTCACCCAAGCATTATCATGTTGTGTTCGAACACATCATCGTCTATTTGATTTCACTCAAGTATCAGACCAATTTAAACAAGGTTCAACAATGATATTCAAATCGTGTTCATTCCATAAAGACAATTACAACTAAATATTTCTATGTTACATGACCTTTACATCAAAAATAATATGAGAGAACCATTTCTAAACCTTAACGCTCATCCTAAGCCTAGTGATTCCATCTTCAACCTTTATCTAATATTCATGCTCCATTCTTTATGGCCAAAGGTTCTACGTTACAATCTTCACCTAACTTTAAGCTTCAACCATGTTTTCGCTTTCACCTTCATCAACTCCATGGCCAAAGTTTTGCTTTCATCTTCACTAGCCTTCGTGTCTAAACTCCTTGCTTCTTCAACCGTCTTGCATTCAAATATCATGCTACGCCTTCACATTTTGACCTACACAAAGCAAACAATACAAAACCATGTGAGGTTTTCCATTCACAAAAATACGAACCATGCTACGGGGACTGCATCCAAACATAACCAAAACTTGCCTATGCTGTTATGCCTCGCTGTCTTGCTGTCCAATTTGATTTACTCTAAAAACAGTACACTTATGCCACCACAAATATGCTACCTTGTTGTACCTCCTGCCTACCTACGTAAATCAGTACAGAAACAATCATTAAATCAAAACCAAACCTAACTGTAACAACTTCCAGCCAAGAGAAAAAAACAGATAAATGCAAAAACAGAAAACACAAGTTCACATTGAGATAACCAACTTCCTAACTAACTCATAACTAATCTTTAGACTAACCAACTATACATACAATCCATCCTGTCTTAGAACTAGTTCATATAAATTCGAAAGAAAAGAAACAGTTCTCATTTAGCCCGCAATAAAACCAATTTTTGAGTACCCACATCCAATTATCAAGGCTAGTTCATAAACCAACAATACCAGCCTGTATCAGAAAACTGTTCAAAACCATTCTAAAATCACAGCAGAACTTCTTATTATCTCAACTCGCTCAAACAGGAATTATAACTTAACAACTAACCGGTTTCTGTTTTTACCCAACCAACTTCTAACAAATTTTCATGACAACTCACTATTAAATCTACACCATTCACTCCCTAACTGATTTCTAAAAAAATCAAAGGCTCAGATCTATTTTACTATAACCAATTCAGGATCCATCTAACAGCTGTAACGGAAAATCAAAACCTCTAACTAACATCCAACCAAATTCCAGCTCACCTCTAACTTCCACCCTAATTGTTTCTAACTGTCCATAACCCAACTAACATAATTTTTTGGTAACTAACCTCAAACCTTCAACCCTTCACAGTTTCAACTAGATCCTAACCAGCTCTAACAAACATCCAACTGACTTATAACAGAAAATGAAAACATGATTCCAACACACTTTCCTAACCATATTTTCTTAACAGCCCCATAACTAACTGAAAACAATTTTTAACTCCCTAACCACCTAACATATTTCTAACAGCTCATAGCAGTTAACTAAACAATTCTAAACTACTTCCTAATTGTTTCTAACTCCCAAATAGAACTAACAAACTTTCCTCAGAGGAGTGATATAACAGAATAATAACAGAATGAGAGGGGGAGAGGATTCATTCAACAAAGAAAGAAAAAGCAGAAAAGAAAAAATGTAACAGAATATATTTTATAGAGAAAGTTACAAAAACTCACAAAAAATGATCTCAACCCTCCCTCCCTCTCTCTCTCTCTCTCTCTCTCTCTCTCTCTCTCTCTCTCTCTCTCTCTCTCTCTCTCTCTCTCTCTCTCTCTCTCTCTCTCTCTCTCTCTCTCTCTCTCTCTCTCTCTCTCTCTCTCTCTCTCTCTCTCTCTCTCTCTCTCTCTCTCTCTCTCTCTCTCTCTGCACTTCACAAAGATCTTCAATCTTCTTCATCTTCTACTTCAATCTTCAAATTCTCGGCACATTAAAAACCTTCAAGTAGCATCACCATCACGATCTTTTCTGCAAAAACCATAACGAATTCTTCCTCTCTCTCGGCAACAAACTTCTGCAACCTTCAACACAACAACAATTTCGTGCAGCATCATCAAGCTTCTGCAACCTCAAATCATCATCCAACCTTCAAACGTGCAAGAACAACTTCAACACGCAACGCGCTCTGCGACATAAACCACATCGTCACGTTGTAGCACATGAACACAAAACTGAGAGAACACAGAAGTAGAAGAAAGACGAAGAACGAACAAGAAAGTTCTGGTGCTCACCTGAGTTTGAATCACGAATCGAATTGAGACGAAGGCAGCCACGGTGTGGTAACGGCGATCGTTGGAGGAAGAGATAGAGATCAAACTCGATGGAGGTGAGAAGAGAGTGAGTTTGAGACGGTGGTGTCGAGCACTGAACGGACGAATCAAGGGAGCGAAATATGAGGGATTCACGACTTCGATGCATGTTCATAGATCAGTCATCCTCGTTTGGGATTCATCACAATGCCGCGGTAGGTTTGTTTGAACTGAAAAACCTGACATAAATGCGACGAAGATCGCCAGAGTAGAAGGCTGAGTTTGCGCTGTTTGCAGTAGGAGAAGAAGAATACTCCGCGTTTTATGAATCCAATGTCATCTTTTCTCTGAGAAAACCCTTACACTGTGTTTCGCAAAATGTCGGGGTAAGCAAGAGTCGCCACCGACTTTTATTTTATCCAACAAGGAAAGGAAAAAAGCACAGAAAAATTCCTTTTTCGAGATATTTTTGAGTATGGGGGTTAGATTTATAGAAAGGGAAGGTATTAGCACCCTTTCTATCCGTAGTTATCTACGGGCTCTTAGGTACTTGCTCATCATTTTCAAAATTGTTTTCTTTGTGCTTGTGGGTTTTGAATAGTTTTTGTTTTAACTTCGATTTAACTCTTGCGTCTGTCTTCAAGAGTGTAATGAAGTGTTTTTGAAAACTCGTTTGAAAAAGAGTGTAAGTGTGAAAAAAGTTTTGTTTTGGATGAGCAAGTATCTAAGAACTAATCTACCTACTCGAAAAAGGAATTGTTCTATGCTTATTTCCTTTAGACAATGTTATCCCACTATTAGTGAGTGGGTAGCACCGTCATTGGAGTTTGAGGGTCAATTCGAAAGAGGGACATAGAGTCACTAAAGCAATGTTAGGATGTCTTAGTGGTAACCCTAATGTCTTAGATCATTTATCCGAGGCAACGATATCCGAGACAACCTTTCCGAGGCAACTTATGATCTTTTAGACAAGAGGGCGACCTCTAAAATAACCTATACTCAATGATTGTTTACGAAGGAAACCAAGTGGGAGTGTACCCTAGGAGTGCGCATGTGCGAATGATTCAATTTCAGTTTATTTATCTTTGCACATTTAGGGTGATCTAACTGTTTTAAATTTAATCATACATTCTTGTCATGCATCCTATTATCATACATCTAACAGTTAATAATTTGCGAAATTTAAATTGCGGAAATTATACTAAGCTATTACAAGGCTTCAGGTATTTACATAGCCAAAAACAAATCCTTTGAAAATAAAGCGATAATGAAAAGTAAAAGTCCTAATTAAAACTATTACAAAATGTGAGCAGATACAATAATTGGATAAAAATAATAATAAAGCGCGCGATGAGAATTAGATCGACGAGAAACTAGGGTTTTGACCCTACTAACCTAATTAAAAGAAAAAATGTTTTTTTGTTGTTTTTAATATTTTTTAAAGAAAAGAATTAAGTTTTTCTAAATTAAATATGAAAATTAATTAGTGATTAAACCGTAAAAATAATTAAATGACCTATTTTTGATTTTTTTTGTTATTTTGGGAAAAAAATAAAATATAATTAAGTTAGTAACAAAATCCTAATTGTTCTAATTAATTTTAATTTATTTACAAAACAATTAAAGTTACCTAAAATTAAATTAAAACCTAAAATTAATTATTCGAGTTTATTATAAAAAATCAAAGGTTTGTGAAAAAATGTTAAGTTTTATGAAAAAAGATTTTAAACAGAAAGAATAAAAATAGGTAAACGGATAAATAGAAAGGAAGAAAATCAAAACCAATAGGGGTGGTTGTTGAACCCACACCATTAACCTTCTCAGGATGTCTGTCTCGTCATGTATTGGTGTCATGCGTAAGCTGTTCTGTTTTAGCCATTTGTGTTTTGGCTTTTGGCCATCTGTATTTTAGCCTCAACGTTCCTTAACCTTCTCAGGATGTCTGCCTCGCCATATATTGGTGTCATGTGTAAGCTGTTCTGTTTTGACCATTTGTGTTTTGACTTTTGGCCATTTGTGTTTTGGCCTCAACGTTCCTTAATGAACCCGCGTATGATCTTGTCTAAATCTGCAGTGTTGAATCTCATGAACACATTAAATAAATTACTATATATTATGAAATACAAATAAAGCCAATATATGAAAAAATTTAATGTTAAAACCGATATGGCATGTATGAATGATTATACCCTTTTGATCATGGAGATCAAATCAGCCTTACCCTTACTGGAGAAGTAGTGATATGAATGCTTTTATGCCCTTTTGATCATGGAGATCAAGCCAGCCTTACCCTTACTAGAGAAGTAGTGAGATGTTGGTTTGTAACAGGGATGACTTGTTTGTAGTGAGATGAAGATTTGTAATAAGGATTTCAAGGTTTTAGAGTTCTTGAAAGAGTTAGATATTTTGACAGCGTTGTGGCAAAAACTTTTTTTTCTCCTCCCTTTGTGTGAAAAGAATGAGATTATATAATAGAAATTAGAGAGAGAGAAAATGGGCTTTGAATGTGCAATTGGGCCTCCAATGTTCACTTGAGTCTGTCACGTTCTAGGCAAAATCGTAGGGGCTTAAGTGCAATTTTTGAAGTTGAAATGTGAAAAAAAAATGTAGCCGACATCGAGAACTAACTCTTGTCCGAAAATGGGCTCAATCGGATAAATGGTGAATTAGTTATGAATTTTTGAAGTTTTAGCTCAGACAAACTTATTTTGGGCTCCAGTGTCGACTCTGACACGTTCTTCAATAAAAAACTGGTATTGATTGGAGCATAATTCGGTCTCGACTTTTGAAGTAAAGTTGTAGATCTGAGTCAGTGACCTTGTGTAAAAAGATGGTCCGATTCGATAAAAATTGACCGAGTTATGAATTTTTGAAGTTTCAGCCCAGATGAAATAATATTTAGCATTCAGGATTTTCGGAGCGTCACACGCACTCTGAGCAAAAAACGAAGGCCTTTTGAATACCGTTCGAACTCGATACCTCCTGTGAAAATATAGCCAATTCAATTTTTGAAATTTGGGCGCTGGAACCAGCTCGATACGACGAAAATCGACCAAGTTATGATTTTCTGAACATGACGCAAATAAATTTCTATCACAAATTTTCTGTACGAAAATACTTGATAAATCTGCATTTTTGAAGACCTTCTGATTGAAATTGGCTTCTATCCATGAGATATGAAAACGTAGATGACGTCAATACGGAATTTTGGCCACCGGAACGGGTTCAAAACGAGCCACAATGTTCAAGTTATGAATTTTTTAGCGCGTAAAAACTGCACTTTCAGCACACTTTTTCACCATATTTCTTTGAGAAAACTCACACATTCAGATACCTTCTTTAAAGAATTGACTCTTGAGCCGAACCTGAATTTGAAAATATGTTATCAAAGATATCTTGGCGAAAGAACACCTGAATATGACGCGTCGGGTTGGACTTGTGAATCTTTGAACCCCGAATCGTTGCAAAACGGCGAACCGATCTTCAGCACGGAAAATACTCTGAGAATATCCATTGACGAAATAAACGTCACTTGTAACCTGAAGAAGCTTGATAAATATACCTTTATTCCATAACCATAAAACCAATAATAGTCGTGTATGAAAAGAGGGCAATTTTTGGGGTACAACAGCTACCCCTGTTCAATCTTCTTAAACCTGAAGATTTAGATTGGCTCGTCTGCCTTTCGTGATCTGAAGGTGGAAGATGATTGAACACTAGAGTGCCTAGAAATTTGCACTCGCATGAAATGGTAATTGTCTTGTGATGTCGGGAATGGGCTTATTGATTCCATTTGGAGATTGATGACGGGAGATGGGCTTAGAGATGCCATCCGAAGGAGTGTCAATCGCATAAGGGATTCCTTAGCGAGAACTTGTATACCTGTCGTTGAGGAAGATTCCGCTAGGGAAGGCTGATCTTTGTTGAAAGAAGTAGAATTTTAGGAGCTTCGACATCCGTCGTTCTGCTGGTTAGTCGTCTCTGCTGAGATTTAGGAACTCGTCTGTAATTCAACTGATGAAATAATTATGCTGAGATTTAGGAACTCGCCCGTAATTCAATTGAGAAAACATCTCTGTTGAGATTTAGGAACCCGTCCGTAATTCAACTGAGGAACATCTTTGTCGAGATTTAGGAACTCTCCCGTAATTCAACAGAAGAAACATCTTCGCTGAGATTTAGGAACCCGTCCGTAATTCAACTGATGAAACAATTATGCTGAGATTTAGGAACTTGCCCGTAATTCAACTGAGAAAACATCTCTGCTGAGATTTAGGAACCTGTCCGTAATTCAACTGAGGAACATATTTGTCGAGATTTAGGAACTCGCCCGTAATTCAACTGAAGAAACATCTTCGCTGAGATTTAGGAACCCGTCCGTAATTCAACTGATGAAACAATTATGCTGAGATTTAGGAACTCACTCGTAATTAAACTGAGAAAACATCTCTGCTGAGATTTAGGAACCCGTCCGTAATTCAACTGAGGAACATCTTTGTCGAGATTTAGGAACTCGCCCGTAATTCAACTGAGAAAACATCTCCGCTGAGATTTAGGAACCTGTCTGTAATTCAACCGAGGAACATCTTTGTCGAGATTTAGGAACTCGCCCGTAATTCAACTGAGAAACATCTTTGTCGAGATTTAGGAACTCGCCCATAATTCAACTGAGAAAACATCTCTGCTGAGATTTAGGAACCCGTCCGTAATTCAACTGATGAACAATTATGCTGAGATTTAGGAACTTGCCCATAATTCAACTGAGAAAACATCTCCGCTGAGATTTAGGAACCCGTCCGTAATTCAACTGAGGAACATCTTTGTCGAGATTTAGGAACTCGCCCGTAATTCAACCGAGAAAACATCTCTACTGAGATTTAGGAACCCGTCCGTAATTCAACTGATGAAACAATTATGCTGAGATTTAGGAACTTGCCCGTAATTCAACTGAGAAAACATATCTGATGAGATTTAGGAACCTGTCTGTAATTTAACTGGGGAACATCTTTGTCGAGATTTAGGAACTCGCCTGTAATTCAACTGAGAAAATATCTCTGCTGAGATTTAGGAACCTGTCTGTAATTCAACTAATGACCATATTTGTCGAGATTTAGGAACTCGCCCGTAATTCAACTGTGAAAATATCTCCGCTGAGACTTAGGAACTTGTCTGTAATTCAACTGAAGTAAAAGCTTTGAATTTTGTGAGAATCTTTCCTGAAAGGTGAAGGTTAGTTGTATGTAATGCATGATATGTATCAAGCAAATGATGTTTTCAAAATGAATGAGATTGTGTCGTATGATGTGTATGCATGTCATGATGTATGGAAATGTGATGTTTTGAGCTGGGGAAAATAAATCCCGGATTGTTGCTGGAGAAAAGAAATGAATTCTTCGTTTCCGCTGGAGATAGTGGATGAAGATGTTCGTGAGAAATAACCTGCAGGAGAGGATAACTCCGTTGGAGAATAAACTGACGATAGAATGACTCTGTGGGGAAGATATGCTTTGCTAGAGAATTCTGTTGATAAATTCAGCTGGGGATAAATTACTATAGCTGGTGATGATGAATCCTGTTGCGGATTGAATTTCTGCTTGTGAAAGGAATGAACTCTGTTGGGGATGATTTTCCAATAGCGATCTTACTGGGGATAGCCTTTTAGACTCTACTGGGGATGATCTTCAAACTCCACTGGGGATATTTTATATACTCCGTTGGGGATGATAAGACTTTTTAGTGTCGATGGTAGATAAACTATGCTTGGGGAGAATATTACCGATTCATCCACAGTTGTGAGTATCAGTTGGGGAGAGCTAACACCACTATCTTTCTCTTACTCTACGGGGAATGAATGTACTGTCAATTGTTTCTTCTAGCTAGGTCTATCCCTATACCTGGTGGACAGAAACTGTACGGCTTGGAAATTTCTCGTTTGCCCTTGTTTCTGCTGGAGAAGGTGCCTGCGGAGGCCTTGTGGATCGAGTGTTATCCCAACCCATGAGGTGCTTGGAAACTTTCGATCGAAATGATTAATCTTCTTCTGGTAGGCAAGTGACAAGATGACGGGACATAGTCGTACGCTTTGATCCCTAATTTTTGCCTGGACTGTCTTTTCAGATTTTCAGTCCACCGGGATACCCTTTTTTACCCAAGCCGCCCTTTCGGGTTTTCGACTTGCCGGGTGTACAAATTTTTCATTTTTTATCCCTAATTTTTGCCCGAACCCTTTTGGTTCATCGGGATGCCCTTATTTTTGCCTAGGCCAGTCGACCTAGCGGGTCTTTGTTCATGCGTAGTGTTTT
Source organism: Vicia faba (assembly GCA_948472305.1). Classification (NCBI taxonomy): domain Eukaryota; kingdom Viridiplantae; phylum Streptophyta; class Magnoliopsida; order Fabales; family Fabaceae; genus Vicia; species Vicia faba. Next base: position 242,778,989 of record OX451737.1, read on the forward strand.
CTGACTATGTCCACGCTCTCAGGGTGTAGGGAGTTGTTACTATTGGTAGCGTTGTGTTTCCACGATACCAGAAGATGTTTGTTTGATCATGCAAGATTCGTTGTTGGAATTCATGTTCAAAGCCTCAAGTGATTCAGATGGAGATTTGCCCCTGGCTGTTTGGCATCTTTGAGAGATTCCTTGAATCTTGACTCGACTGCCCCAGATGATGGACAATGATCATGTTGTGCCCCTTGGTTGGAAGTGTTTTTCCACTTGAGGTGATCCTTTTTATTGAGAAAATTTTTGTTCACTAGATATCCGTCGTGTGAATTTCTCTGTTGTTGAATAAATAGTCATATGCAAACAATGTTATTTTAAGAATGCAAAGCTTATGTCTGTCTTGAAATTTGAAAATTCATTTTTGGTAAAACAAGTTTTTTGTAAAATGTGATGTCAACTAAGGATTTAGAGCAAGTCCTACAGGAGTCAGGATACCTTTTGTAACAGTATGCTTTCGAACTAACCCATGCTTCAGCTAGGACTTTTAAGGGTTATAACGTGGCATGGTTCACGGTTCAAGAAACAAAGGATAAAGGCTCAAAATTTATTTGTACCCACCCGTTCTTCGTGATGTTCTTCGATCCTAAACTAAGCTAATTGTGCATTTACAACCCCAATTGAGTTCTGGAATATTGTCCTTGATGTTCCGGTGATGGTTCAGACACTGACAGTTTATTTTGAACAGGCAGTCATTTTTGTTGAGAGTTTGTAGGATCTCTTTCTTTTTGATTTTACTATCCCTGTCTTTTGCCTGAACTGTTTCTTTTTGTGATTACAGTCAGTGGGATGCCCCAATTTTTTCTTAAGTCTCCTTCATAGGTTTTGACTTAATGGCCTTTTATTTTTGAGAGATAATGATTGCATGTCTTGACGCTTATGGGGAACCATCATCGTCTTTCGTCTTGGAAGGACGTCTTTGAAACCATTCATTGTGCACATGAGTTAACTGAGAAAACTACCCTGCCCCAGGTTGTGATTAAGGGTTTTAATATGTGTGAAGAGAAAAACTCCAACTACTTTGGCTCAAAGGGGTTAACTAGGGATTATCTTCCTTATAACTCCACTGTTTAGGATTTGAAACAACGCATGTACATCATCAACAGGGTCTGTTCAAAAGCATATTGTAGAGATTTTGATATCATTTTCGTCATCCTCCCTCTAAAGGCTTAGAGTTTTTTTTAATCGAGAGTTAAACATCACAAAAATGAAAGCAATTTGAATATAGTGAATACGAATGGATTGATTCAAAACAGACATATGCAATGCATTGATAAAGTAATAAAGTTTTAACATGACTAAATGTTTGAACAATCAAAAGAAAATTACAAATTGAAAATTCTAATGAACAAAAAGTCTTCTCGTCTCAGGACTTGTCACTTCAAATTGTGAGGAGGATTGACAAAAACATTCCAGTTGACCATCTTGTGTGAATTCCAATGCTCCTTCATCAATCAGGTTTTGAATTTTGTATTTCAACTTCCAACAATCGTCAGTATCATGCCCCGGGTTGTTGGAATGGTATGCACACCTTGCATCAGGATTGTAGTTAGGTGAAGAGATCTTAGGATTCGGATGAGGTCCCACCAACGTCACCAGATTCAATCTCAACAGGTGTTGCAAAACTTGGGACAGCGGCATGTTGAGCTTGGTAAACTGCTTCTTGGGCCTATTCGGCTTACTCTGATCAACCAGTTGTTTATGGAGAGGTTGTTGTTGGACCCGTGAGGTAGTAGCAACTTGGAGAGGTCCATTCTTCACCAAACCATCCTTTTGTCTTCTTGGAGGCTGATAAATGACTTGGTCCCCGGCCTCGACTGTTTGCTTCATACTGTTGTATCTGTCTTGATGAAGCTGGTTAATAATGTTTCTCAGCTCTTCTTGTTCCCGGGCTAAGCTTTAGATAAGGGTCGTCTGCCCTAGCATTTGGGTTCTTATTGCATCTACTTCAGCTTTCAGTTGTTCCAGCTGTTCGTCCTTATTATCTTCATGACTTTTCTTGACCAAGTTCCCAATGAGGAGTGTTTTCAACTCTTCCTTCCCCTTGGATAGGTTTAGGAATATTTCCCTGAACTGAGTTTCTTGAAGATCTCTGGTGTCTTGTTAGAGAGCCATTGCTGAAATAAACAGCGATAACATGAGAGACCTATACTGGGAGACCTGTTATGCAATGATATGTATGATATATGTATGCAATGTTTTCAAGGATCTCGCGGGGTAAACAAGAAACTGTTAGATTTTGAATTTTGCAGCTTTGATTGAAGAAACTTCGTGTCGTCAAGAGTCCTTCTTCAAGAGTCAAGCTCACCATATCGAGTGGGTCATAGCCCCTGACTCAAGTTATCATGTTTTGATCTCTAGATGACATTGGCTAGAGGAAAATAAATCCCCTTTTCCCCTTGCTAGACGTTGGATTTACCATAACCTGCATCACAAACCTTTGAGATCCTTGAAATGGTTAAGGAAATGTTAAGGCATGATGTTATGATGTGTATGTTATGCGTTTAAGAAAAAGTACGAGGTAATGTAAACAAGTAAATCCGGCAAGAAATCTAAGGTATTGGATAAGGACTGTAAACAAAACCTGCAAGGAACTCTAGTTGTTAGGTAACAAACATGTGCAAGTAGTTCAAGTTGAAAGCACACAAGTCACACAATAACCCTTAAATTTCAGGCTGGCATGGAGTTTATGTATTACCCTCTTTCAGTTTAGTTGGTTCAACCTGTCCTAGTAATAGTAACCGGGTTCTAGAGGTTCTCAATATCACTGACCATCCTCGATCGGTCATAATTCCAGTTTAGCAACCTTTTCTTGCAGCCGGAATCATCGCAAGAGTATGGTCTCAATGAGTGTAGCATACTGCTACTTTTCTATGGTCAAGTGGGTCAATTATAGGTTCTAAGGTCAGTTGATTCTTAATGACCCATTAGCAGCCCCATACTCTCCTTGTTGCTCCACAAGGTATATCGGTACCAACTAATGTGCCACATCAACGTAGCTACTGCTTCAACTGTATCGGTCTATGCCGTACAGTTCCCTCACAGTCTATTGCTACTTACCTAAAAGGTATCTCCAGATCCGGGTTGGGATCTATAGTAACTCCGATTCAAACCCACAAAGATAAAGCATACAAATCAAGCAATTGAAAACATTATGATAAACTAATCCTAAGGTACACCTGTTTACAGTGATTTCTGGTAAACAACCGCTAGTCCTCCAAACTATCAAATAATCTTAATGATTGTTATTTAATCTCTCTGGTAACTTGCAGGATCGACTAGATTGATCCTATGGGGTATTGGTCGTTTGGATAAATCTAATTGCAAAATTGATATTCATAGTTAGGATTTGTATTTAGAATGTTTTATAGACGTTCAATTCACTTCGATTACCATGTTAAAAGAATCTAATGACATGATCAAGTAAAGAAATACGAAACTGAATTGAATGAATAAAGATTCGATTGCAAAGAAATGTTTAAATGTAGAAATAAGTAAATGACTTTGAATGTAAAGACTTTAATGTAAAAAGCATGAATATAAAAGCATGAAATGTAAAAAAGTTTCTGAAATGTAAAGGATTCGAATAGAAGAAAAGCGTTTAAATGCAAGAAATAAGTAAATGACTTTGAATGTAAAGGTATTTGAATGACATTGACATGAAAATGGAAGATAAACTGGAAAAGATAAAGAGTTTTACTGAATTATAAATGTTTGGTGTTATCATACGTACATTGTTCGAGCATTCGTTTCCCTATCCATGTGGTATTTTGAATGTTTACTGAATTTTGTACAATAGATATGACACACCTGAAATCCTAACACTAAGACTTCTATTTATACTACTTCGACCATAACGGTCTTGCTTATAAGATTCTGCCACGTTCGGAACATGCAGAGCACTTCTCCTCTCTAGCTTCCACGCGTCTTCGAACGCTCCAGCGCATATATATTTGAATTCCAACATCCCGCTCGCGTTTGAATTTCAAATTCCTTGGCAATCTTCGCTTCGAACTCATTTCACAGACACAGTCTCGTTACCACTTTGAGGCTTCTTTTAAATATATCTTCACAACTGTCACTCGAAGCTCCGAGCTTTGACATGTCCGTTCGAAGAACCGCTTCTACCATTCTGAACTGTAACATTTTGCTTTATTCCAACGAAACATCCATATTGCTTCATTTCGAACTGTATCATCAAAATCTCCAGCCAACAAAATTCCCCTTTAAAATATGTATTTCGATCCTTTGAGAAACACTTATTTTAAATATATTTGCAAGATTTTGATGTGACTTTTGAGTAATCATAACATTTACTGTGTATGACTTCAACCACGTCAATCACGACGCCTCTTGGATTTCTTAACCATCTTGAATCAGTATTCACAGCATGGTGCGGTTATAAAACAATGATTATTATTAATCACGCTTATTACCAATATCAGCCTTTACGCCACCTCCTCCTCAATCCAACCCACGACTCCCACGTATCCTAGTCTCACTTAGTGGATGTTTAAGCTTCCACACTATAAAAACTAATCAACTTAGTCTTTTATTCTTTTTTCACATTCTGAAACTTTTTCTTCCTCTCCTCTTACTAAAACCCTAAAACTTCCAACAATCTTCAACAATGTCTTCAACAACATCATCCCAACTGAAGAAAAATTCCAAGAAGAAAAGCAAGAACACAGGAACAATTATGGAAAGCAAGGTCGGTACTTATCAAGGTCAATCTGTGCTTATCCCTCAAATGATCTCCAAGGAAAAGGAAATGATCTACGCCTCTCAGGTATTGATTCCAACTAACGCTGCTGGAAAGAGGTTTGCTCTAATGGGTCCTCTTACAGTTTTTGAAATCTTGAAAGATACTAGAAAAATCTTCCCTGGCAAAGATTGCAGCTCCCTTTTTGATGTAGGTGCTTTCGTCTCCATTATGGCTTTGGTATTATTTTGGTTGATCTCGATTCCTTTTTTATGAACCACAAAGCCAAGGAAATCTCCAGCCTGCACAAAAAATGCACACTTAAGGGGGTTCATTTTTAAGCCATGTTTTCTCATTTGTTCGAATGATTGGCTCAAATGATGCAAATGGGTTTCTGCAGATATAGATTTGATGACTATATCATCAATATACACCTGCATAAAGGTTTCAATGAAATCATGGAAAATCGAATTCATTGCCCTTTGATAAGTTTCCCCAGCATTTTTTAAACCAAAAGGCATCACTACCCATTCGTAGGTGCCTAAGGCTCCTGGGCAACGAAATGATGTCTTGGCAACATCTTCTTCAGCAATAAAAATTTGATTGTACCCAGAGTATCTATCTAACATACTTAAATATTCGAATCCTGCAGCAGAGTCTATTAACATTTCTGCCACAGGCATGGAGTACTCATCTTTAGGGGTTGCAGTATTTAAATCCCTAAAATCTATGTAAATTCTCAAAGAGCCATTTTTCTTAATAACAGGCACTATATTTGCTAACCATTCGACATACCTTGTGGTTCTGATGAATCTGCAGCGCAGCAACCTTTCGATCTCAGCTTTGATCTTTGTGAGAACCGCTGGTGCGAATCTTCTAGGAGTTTGCTTGATGGGCTTCTTGCCATCCTTGATTGGAAGTCTGTGCTCCACTAACACCCTCTTTAAACCAGGCATTTCATCATAGTCCCACGCGAAGCAATCTTTGTTTCTCTTGAGGACTTCGATCACTTCCTGCTTGAGGCCTGGATTAAGTTTTGCGCTTATGGAGGTTATTCTTTTCGTGTTCTCATCCCCCAAATTCACTTCTTCAAGCGGATCATGTGCCAACATTTTGGCACCTGAGTCTGTGGGGTCCTTCTCGAAGCCTAAGGGTTCTTTATCATAGATGGCATCTAGCCTTTGATCTATTTCGTGTTCTTCAAAGGGTGAGCCTTTCGAACCATCCCCATTTATTTCGTTCACTTCTACAGCCAATTTATCTATTTCAGCCTCTAAGGCCGCTTTCCATTCGTTCTCAGCCATATAGGCCGAAATCCTTTCGAAGAAGGAGGACTCAATCAAGAGCAACGTTGTCGAACTCCCAGCCTGCTGGCCGTCTTTGCATAGTACCTTCGACTCCTTCATCTTCACTGACTATTCTTCTATCCCAATACATGCCATCATGGCGAAGGATCATGTAATAATGCGCATTCCTGGTCTCATTGATTTCGTCGTTAGGGGCACAAGGAGCAATCTTGGCTAAGTGTTTGTCATAATTTCTCTTATCTACTAGATTGACTGCTGTTATGAAGTAACTTTGGTCAGCTTCGATGTTCTCCACAATCCCATCTTCTCTCCATAAAACCAACCTCTGATGCATTGACGAAGGAACTGCTCTTACGCCATGGATCCACTCTCTTCCCAACAACAAGTTGTAGTTGGCTTTGGCTTCGATCACCATGAACATGGTGGGCCTGCAGCTCGATCCTACCGTCAAGTCCAGTTGAACTACCCCCAATGTTTGACCTATTTTCCCTTCATTGTTGGATAGGACCATGTTGTGTGGTTTGATGTCACCCTCGTGTATTCCTAACTTTTTCAGCATGAAATGGGGTATTAAGTTAACTGCAGCGCCTCCATCCACTAAGACCTTATTTACGCCATGGGTACCAACCTTTGCTCGAATGAATAATGGCTTCAGATGATTTTTCATAGCTGGCTCTGGGTGCTCGAAGAAAGCATTCTGCTCTTCGACAGCTCCGTTATCCATTACGTAGTAACACACTGGCCTATGCTTCATCAGATCTATTGTATCATCCTCCTCATGCTCTTCGATTTCAGTTTCCTGTCCAAACTCACAAGGTAGTACAGATACCACGTTGCAATTGATATTGAGTGAAGACTCCCCCTCTGATTCGAATTTGTCCGTTAGCATATCCTCGTCTTCTTCTGGACTTGGTGTGTACTCCTTCGATTCATTTGGTTGTGTTTCAGAGAAGAGTCTCCTACTAACTGGGGGTTCGTCCTCAGGTTGATTATTTGGTGTAGGTTTGTTGGTGCTTGATTCTCCTTGGTTTTTGATCGAAGTTGCTCCTTTATCTGCCATAGCTTCCCGCTCAGCCTTTCGAATTCTCTGTTGCCTTCGCAATTGTGATCTTGACATAGGGTTTCTTCCTTTGTAGTTTTCTAACCTCACTTTTTCCCTCTTCGCCATATTGAACTGCCTTCTATATGTCATGGCGTGGCGTGCGTTTCGTTCATTGTTTCTCCATTTGTCTTTGCCCTTGTCAGTTCTGACTTGCAGCCATTTGTCTGTTGGTATTTCAGCAGGAATTTTGAACGTTACCCTTCAAGCGCCTTTGGGATGAGGACTATCAGGCCTTCGTTGAGTGTAGTTGCTCTCGAAACATTGGCTCATCTGACCAGTCTCTTTGTGGTTCCAGCATGGGGCAAAAGGGATTGTTTCGAAGGCTCCGGCCATATTTTGATCGTACACTGCAGAACACCTTGGGCATACTAGGCATTTGGTTGCCCCTTTGTGACAGCGAACCAAAAATTCCAACAAACTTTCTCCAGCTTTAGGGTAACATCTGAATAACTGGTTATCCTGGCGCCAGTTGATGCCAGTTCGTGCCCTTTGTTTCCTCTCGAAGTCTGCAGCAATTCTCTGGTTGCAGATGATGTTGCATCTAGGGCATAGTATCATTTCGGCATCTCCTTTGTGGCACAACATGAGGTAGTCTTTAAGACTGGCATCCCTAGCATAATTATCCTCCATTTTGTATTTTTCTTTTTCTAAGTATCTTTCCATCTCCTCCATTTCAGAACGAGGTCTCTCCATATCCACCATGTTGATATCTACATCCTCCCCCTTTATGTCATCATCTCCCCATCATGTAGGTTTGACATCTTCGATTTGGATTTTTGAACTTTCTGGGGCAGAATACTTCACCAAGTAGTTAAACTTTCCACTGGGCTCTCCCAAAGTATCCCATATTTCTTTCTGAGGGGAGGCTGGCTTTGTGATCTGGACTTTCTCCAATTTTAACCTCAGGCCTTCAGTAACCTGTGTCAACTCTTGCTTTTGGTTCTCCTGGCCTTCAGTAGCCTGGATCTCTTTCGAAACAGCCAAAGGTACTGCTTCGATCGAAGCCTCTAGTTGCTTGTGGACGTCCTCAGTGACCCCCTTGTTGACTTTGACTAACACAGTTTTTATTCTCAGTGCTTTTTTCTCCTAATGGAGTGTCATCTTGATTTGCTTCCACCATATTGATTTCTCCAATGCATGCAGGCTCGGAGTAATTGGTGTCTGCAACATCCAAAGGGTCTTCATCTACTTTCATTTTTGGTTTGTCAGCGAATTTCAATCTGCCATCCTTAATTGAATTTTGAATCAGATCCCTGAAAAGAAAACACAGTGAGGTTTTGTGGCCTAGGAAACTGTGATACTTACAAAATCCTCTTTTCTTTCTTTGATCTAAAGGTGGTAATTTGAAATTTGATGGCACTATTAGTTGGCCGTCTTTGACAAGCAGATCAAAAATTTCATCACATTTCGTTACATCGAAGGTATAAACCTTCTTTGGGAACTTGTCACTTTTCTCATTTTCAATAATTTCTTTCCCTTTTGTGGGAACTAGTAATTTACAGGAATAAGGGGGAGCCTGTTTCAATTCAGCGAGATCAATTTCGACCTCTTCGAATTCATGGTAATCTTCTGCTTCCTCAGTTCCAACATAGGAGACCCTTTCTTTCTTGTTATTTTTAAAAACTCTGGCCTTCTCGGCTTTTAGTCTTTCGACTTGTCGAACCCTGTCTGCTAGTTGGGCCATATCCCTCAAGTGTTGTGTATCTAATTTCTTTCGAATGGAGTAGTCTAGGCCACCAGCAGCCATTTCGACTAACTCATGTTCAAGAACTACTGTGAAACATCTAGATTTCAAGAGTCTGAACCTATTCAGATAATCATCTATGGGTTCAGTAAACTTCCTCTTGACACTGGCTAACTCTTTCAGGCTTATTTTAGATTGTCCCATGTAGAATTGTTCATGAAATAACCTCTCCAACAGAGCCCAAGTATCTATGGATCCTGGAGGCAAAGTGGTGAACCATGTGAAAGCGTTTTTAGTTAGGGAACTTGGGAAATATTTAATCCTAAGGTCTTCATTGTTTGCTATATCTCCTGCTTCGGTTAGATACCTGGCTATGTGTTCGACTGTTGACTCATTGGTGTCTCCAGCGAACTTTGTAAATTTAGGGACTTTATATCCCCTTGGTAAATCAGTGTGCATCACATAATCTATTACGGGAGAAGAATAGTTTGGTCTTCTAATACCTGTATTGAGACCGTTTTGAGCCATAATCCTTTCTATCATGGTGGTTAAATTATTTTCTGCCAAGATGTTGTCATTTCGAATTCTATGAACGACTTCATCAGCATTTTGGTGTCGACCCACCATGACAACTCCTCTAGGTTGTTCTTCTCGAAACGCTGGGACTTCTAGCCTTTCGACCCTTGCCCCTGGTTCTATAATTCCCCTTTGTGGTTCCTCTCGAATCACTGGGGCATCTAACCTTTCGATCCTTGCCGCTGGTTCTATAAATCCCCTTTGTGGTTCTTCTCGAATCACTGGGGCATCTAACCTTTGTGCTCTTGCCCCCAAATTAACCCCCTCTATGACTGGTCTATAGGGTGGGTCATCAGCAATTTGTTCTATGATAGGTATGTTTGCTCGAACCAATGCCTGGTTCTGTCTATGCCTTTCTGGCGGAGCGAAGAAATCTGCTATTCGACTCATGTTATCCGCGTTTTCTCTGTTTGTCACAGTTACATTTTGTACTATTGGGGCAAAGATCTCTTGCATAGTTTGTGCTAACACTCCTATCATATTATGGTTACTATCATCCATTAATTGCCTAAAAGCCATCTGATTTTCTATGGTTAAGATAGGCAATGCACTATAACCTACTAACCCTTGGTTATTTGTCATAAATTGATTAGCCCCAGATCCAGACCCTAATTGTGGTGACGTATTCGATGTCGAAGTGTGCAGACCCGCCATAAAAGATGTTAGCATCCCATAAGAGGGATTTCTGGGTCTATTACCATCGAAACTGGGTGGTCTAGTTGGTGGTGGGGTGGCGAAATGGGTTTGTGTCCCTGATGGTGGGACGAATCCCCCAGGATAACCAGTGGTTCCTGTATTTCCTAGGATCGAACTGTTAGTCGAAATGCCACTTGTTCCATTCGTGGCTACACTACTGGTAGAGGATGCAACAGACTGTGCGCTCGAAGGAATCGCATTAGACGTTCTCGACGAAGCAAACATATTAGTGCCTGTTCCATGTGGGGCATTTTGTTCCCCTTATTGATTGTTTAGATTAGACATCTTGTTATTACGTTTTCTTCTGGGTAAGGGTTGGTTGCTATTGGTTATTCTACCACTTCTAAGGTTCATATAACAATGAATTTATCACTCAGAAAGAACTTTTACAATGATTATATCCTAACAATCTTTACTTTGTTTTAAATTTCGTAACGACCAATGACTGTCCCACTGGGCGTGTCAATTTGTTTACAGTGATTTCTGGTAAACAACTGCTAGTCCTCCAAACTATCAAATAATCTTAATGACTGTTATTTAATCTCTCTGGTAACTTGCAGGGTCGACTAGATTGATCCTATGGGGTATTGGTCGTTTGGATAAATCTAATTGCAAAACTGATATTCATAGTTAGGATTTGTATTTAGAATGTTTTATAGACGTTCAATTCACTTCGATTACCATGTTAAAAGAATCTAATGACATGATCATGTAAAGAAATACGAAACTGAATTGAATGAATAAAGATTCGATTGCAAAGAAATGTTTAAATGCAGAAATAAGTAAATGACTTTGAATGTAAAGACTTTAATGTAAAAAGCATGAATATAAAAGCATGAAATGTAAAAGAGTTTCTGAAATATAAAGGATTCGAATAGAAGAAAAGCGTTTAAATGCAAGAAATAAGTAAATGACTTTGAATGTAAAGGTATTTGAATGACATTGACATGAAAATGGAAGATAAACTGGAAAAGATAAAGAGTTTTACTGAATTATAAATGTTTGGTGTTATCATACGTACATTGTTCGAGCATTCGTTTCCCTATCCATGTGGTATTTTGAATGTTTACTGAATTTTGTACAATAGATATGACACACCTGAAATCCTAACACTAAGACTTCTATTTATACTACTTCGACCATAACGGTCTTGCTTATAAGATTCTTCCACGTTCGGAACATGCAGAGCACTGCTCCTCTCTAGCTTCCACGCGTCTTCGAACGCTCCAGCGCATATATATTTGAATTCCAACATCCCGCTCGCGTTTGAATTTCAAATGCCTTGGCAATCTTCGCTTCGAACTCATTTCACAGACACAGTCTCGTTACCACTTCGAGGCTTCTTTTAAATATATCTTCACAACTGTCACTCGAAGCTCCGAGCTTTGACATGTCCGTTCGAAGAACCGCTTCTACCATTCCGAACTGTAACATTTTGCTTTATTCCAACGAAACATCCATATTGCTTCATTTTGAACTGTATCATCAAAATCTTCAGCCAACAAAATGCCCCTTTAAAATATGTATTTCGATCCTTTGAGAAACACTTATTTTAAATATATTTGCAAGATTTTGATGTGACTTTTGAGTAATCATAACATTTACTGTGTATGACTTCAACCACGTCAATCACGACGCCTCTTGGATTTCTTAACCGTCTTGAATCAGTATTCATAGCATGGTGCGGTTATAAAACAATGATTATTATTAATCACGCTTATTACCAATATCAGCCTTTACGCCACCTCCTCCTCAATCCAACCCACGACTCCCACGTATCCTAGTCTCACTTAGTGGATGTTTAAGCTTCCACACTATAAAAACTAATCAACTTAGTCTTTTATTCTTTTTTCACATTCTGAAACTTTTTCTTCCTCTCCTCTTACTAAATCCCTAAAACTTCCAATAATCTTCAACAACATCATCCCAACTGAAGAGAACTTCCAAGAAGAAAAGCAAGAACACATGAACAATTATGGAAAGCAAGGTCGGTACTTATCAAGGTCAATCTGTGCTTATCCCTCAAATGATCTCCAAGGAAAAGGAAATGCTCTACGCCTCTCAGGTATTGATTCCAACTAACGATGCTGGAAAGAGGTTTGCTCTAATGGGTCCTCTTACAGTTTTTGAAATCTTGAAAGATACTAGAAAAATCTTCCCTGGCAAAGATTGCAGCTCCCTTTTTGATGTAGGTGCTTTCGTCTCCATTGTGGATTTGGTCTTATTTTGGTTGATCTCGATTCCTTTTTTATGAACCATAAAGCCAAGGAAATCTCTAGCCTGCACAAAAAATGCACACTTAAGGGGGTTCATTTTTAAGCCATGTTTTCTCATACGTTCGAATGATTGGCTCAAATGATGCAAATGGGTTTCTGCAGATATAGATTTGATGACTATATCATCAATATACACCTGCATAAAGGTTTCAATGAAATCATGGAAAATCGAATTCATTGCCCTTTGATAAGTTACCCCAACATTTTTTAAACCAAAAGGCATCACTACCCATTCGTAGGTGCCTAAGGCTCCTGGGCAACGAAATGCTGTCTTGGCAACATCTTCTTCAGCAATAAAAATTTGATTGTACCCAGAGTATCCATCTAACATACTTAAATATTCGAATCCTGCAGCAGAGTCTATTAACATTTCTGCCACGGGCATGGAGTACTCATCTTTAGGGGTTGCAGTATTTAAATCCCTAAAATCTATGCAAATTCTCAGAGAGCCATTTTTCTTAATAACAAGCACTATATTTGCTAACCATTCGACATACCTTGTGGTTCTGATGAATCTGCAGCGCAGCAACCTTTCGATCTCAGCTTTGATCTTTGTGAGAACCGCTGGTGCGAATCTTCTAGGAGTTTGCTTGATGGGCTTCTTGCCATCCTTGATTGGAAGTCTGTGCTCTACTAACTCCTTCTTTAAACCAGGCATTTCATCATAGTCCCACGCGAAGTAATCTTTGTTTCTCTTGAGGACATCGATCACTTCCTGCTTGAGGCCTGGATTAAGTTTTGCGCTTATGTAGGTTATTCTTTTCGTGTTCTCATCCCCCAAATTCACTTCTTCGAGCGGATCCTGCGCCAACATTTTGGCACCTGAGTCTGTGGGGTCCTTCTCGAAGCCTAAGGGTTCTTTATCATAGATGGCATCTAGCCTTTGATCTATTTCTTGTTCTTCAAAGGGTGAGCCTTTCGAACCATCCCCATTTATTTCGTTCACTTCTACAGCCAATTTATCTATTTCAGCCTCTAAGGCCGCTTTCCATTCGTTCTCAGCCATATAGGCCGAAATCCTTTCGAAGAAGGAGGACTCAATCATGAGCAAGGTTGTCGAACTCCCAGCCTGCTGGCCGTCTTTGCATAGTACCTTCGACTCCTTCATCTTCACTGACTATTCTTCTATCCCAATACATGCCATCATGGCGAAGGGTCATGTAATAATACGCATTCCTGGTCTCATTGATTTCGTCGTTAGGGGCACAAAGAGAAATCTTGGCCAAGTGTTTGTCATAATTTCTCTTATCAACTAGATTGACTACTGTCATGAAGTAACTTTGGTCAGCTTCGATGTTCTCCACAATCCCATCTTCTCTCCATAAAACCAACCTCTGATGCATTGACGAAGGAACTGCTCCTACGCCATGGATCCACTCTCTTCCCAACAACAAGTTGTAGTTGGCTTTGGCTTCGATCACCATGAACATGGTGGGCCTGCAGCTCGATCCTACCGTCAAGTCCAGTTGAACTACCCCCAATGTTTGACCTATTTTCCCTTCATAGTTGGATAGGACCATGTTGTGTGGTTTGATGTCACCCTCGTGTATTCCTAACTTTTTCAGCATGAAATGGGGTATTAAGTTAACTACAACGCCTCCATCCACTAAGACCTTATTTACGCCATGGGTACCAACCTTTGATCGAATGAATAATGGCTTCAGATGATTTTTCATAGCTGGCTCTAGGTGCTCGAAGAAAGCATTCTGCTCTTCGACAGCTCCGTTATCCATTACGTAGTAACACACTGGCCTATGCTTCATCAGATCTATTGTATCATCCTCCTCATGCTCTTCGATTTCAGTTTCCTGTCCAAACTCACAAGGTAGTACAGATACCACGTTGCAATTGATATTGAGTGAAGACTCCCCCTCTGATTCGAAGTTGTCCGTTAGCATATCCTCGTCTTCTTCTGGACTTGGTGTGTACTCCTTCGATTCATTTGGTTGTATTTCAGAGAAGAGTCTCCTACTAACTGGGGGTTCGTCCTCAGGTTGATTATTTGGTGTAGGTTTTTTGGTGCTTAATTCTCCTTGGTTTTTGATCGAAGTTGCTCCTTTATCTGCCATAGCTTCCCTCTCAGCCTTTCGAATTCTCTGTTGCCTTCACCATTGTGATCTTGACATAGGGTTTCTTCCTTTGTAGTTTTCTAACCTCACTTCTTCCCTCTTCTCCATATTGAACTACCTTCTATATGTCATGGTGTGGCGTGCGTTTCGTTCATTGTTTCTCCATTTGTCTTTGCCCTTGTCAGTTCTGACTTGCAGCCATTTATCTGTTGGTATTTCAGCAGGAATTTTGAACGTTACCCTTCGAGCGCCTTTGGGATGAGGACTATCAGGCCTTCATTGAGTGTAGTTGCTCTCGAAACGTTGGCTCATCTGACCAGTCTCTTTGTGGTTCCAGCATGGGGCGAAAGGGATTGTTTCGAAGGCTCCGGCCATATTTTGATCGTACACTGCAGAACACCTTGGGCATACTAGGCATTTGGTTGCCCCTTTGTGACAGCGAACCAAAAATTCCAACAAACTTTCTCAAGCTTTAGGGTAACATCTGAATAACTGGTTATCCTGGCGCCAGTTGATGCCCTTTGTTTCCTCTCGAAGTCTGCAGCAATTCTCTGGTTGCAGATGATGCTGCATCTAGGGCATAGTATCATTTCGGCATCTCCTTTGTGGCACAACATGAGGTAGTCTTTAAGACTGGAATCCCTAGCATAATTATCCTCCATTTTGTATTTTTCTTTTTCTAAGTATCTTTCCATCTCCTCCATTTCAGAACGAGGTCTCTCCATATCCACCATGTTGACATCTACATCCTCCCCCTTTATGTCATCATCTCCCCATCCTGTAGGTTTGACATCTTCGATTTGGATTTTTGAACTTTCTGGGGCAGAATACTTCACCAAGTAGTCAAACTTTCCACTGGGCTCTCCCAAAGTATCCCATATTTCTTTCTGAGGGGAGGCTGGCTTTGTGATCTGGACTTTCTCCAATTTTAACCTCATGCCTTCAGTAACCTGTGTCAACTCTTACTTTTGGTTCTCCTAGCCTTCAGTAGCCTGGATCTCTTTCGAAACAGCCAAAGGTACTGCTTCGATCGAAGCCTCTAGTTGCTTGTGGACGTCCTCAGTGACCCCCTTGTTGACTTTGACTAACACACAGTTTTTATTCTCAGTGCTTTTTTCTCCTTATGGAGTGTCATCTTGATCTGCTTCCACCATATTGATTTCTCCAATGCATGTAGGCTCGGAGTAATTGGTGTCTGCAACATCCAAAGGGTCTTCATCTACTTTCATTTTTGGTTTGTCAGCGAATTTTAATCTGCCATCCTTAATTGAATTTTGAATCAGATCCCTGAAAAGAAAACACTGTGAGGTTTTGTGGCCTAGGAAACTGTGATACTTACAAAATCCTCTTTTCTTTCTTTGATCTAAAGGTGGTAATTTGACATTTGATGGCACTATTAGTTGGCCGTCTTTGACAAGCAGGTCAAAAATTTCATCACATTTCGTTACATCGAAGGTATAAACCTTCTTTGGGAACTTGTCACTTTTCTCATTTTCAATAATTTCTTTCCCTTTTGTGGGAACTAGTAATTTACAGGAATAAGGGGGAGCCTGTTTCAATTCAGCGAGATCAATTTCGACCTCTTCGAATTCAGGGTAATCTTCTGCTTCCTCAGTTCCAACATAGGAGACCCTTTCTTTCTTGTTATTTTTAAAAACTCTGGCCTTCTCGGGTTTTAGTCTTTCGACTTGTCGAACCCTGTCTGCTAGTTGGGCCATATCCCTCAAGTGTTGTGTATCTAATTTCTTTCGAATGGAGTAGTCTAGGCCACCAGCAGCCATTTCGACTAACTCATGTTCAGGAACTACTGTGAAACATCTAGATTTCAAGAGTCTGAACCTATTCAGATAATCATCTATGGGTTCAGTAAACTTCCTCTTGACACTGGCTAACTCTTTCAGGCTTATTTTAGATTGTCCCATGTAGAATTGTTCATGAAATAACCTCTCCAACAGAGCCCAAGTATCTATGGATCCAGGAGGCAAAGTGGTGAACCATGTGAAAGCGTTTTTAGTTAGGGAACTTGGGAAATATTTAATCCTAAGGTCTTCATTGTTTGCTATATCTCCTGCTTCGATTAGATACCTGGCTATGTGTTCGACTGTTGACTCATTGGTGTCTCCAGCGAACTTTGTAAATTTAGGGACTTTATATCCCCTTGGTAAATCAGTGTGCATCACATAATCTATTATGGGAGAAGAATAGTTTGGTCTTCTAATACCTATATTGAGACTGTTTTGAGCTATAATCCTTTCTATCATGGTGGTTAAATTATTTTCTGCCAAGATGTTATCATTTCGAATTCTATGAACGACTTCATCAGCATTTTGGTGTCGACCCACCATGACAACTCCTCTAGGTTGTTCTTCTCGAAACACTGGGACTTCTAGCCTTTCGACCCTTGCCCCTGGTTCTATAATTCCCCTTTGTGGTTCCTCTCGAATCACTGGGGCATCTAACCTTTCGATCCTTGCCGCTGGTTCTATAAATCCCCTTTGTGGTTCTTCTCGAATCACTGGGGCATCTAACCTTTGTGCTCTTTCCCCCAAATTAACCCCCTCTCTGATTGTTCTATAGGGTGGATCATCAGCAATTTGTTCTATGATAGGTATGTTTGCTCGAACCAATGCCTGGTTCTGTCTACGCCTTTCTGGCGGAGCGAAGAAATCTGCTATTCGACTCATGTTATACGCGTTTTCTCTGTTTGTCACAGTTACATTTTGTACTATTGGGGCAAAGATCTCTTGCATAGTTTGTGCTAACACTCCTATCATATTATGGTTACTATCATCCATTAATTGCCTAAAAGCCATCTGATTTTTTGTGGTTAAGATAGGCAATGCACTATAACCTACTGACCCTTGGTTATTTGTCATAAATTGATTAGCCCCAGATCCAGACCCTAATTGTGGTGACGTATTCGATGTCGAAGTGTGCAGACCCGCCATAAAAGATGTTGGCATCCCATAAGAGGGATTTCTGGGTCTATTACCATCGAAACTGGGTGGTCTAGTTGGTGGTGGGGTGGCGAAATGGGTTTGTGTCCCTGATGGTGGGACAAATCCCCCAGGATAACCAGTGGTTCCTGTATTTCCTAGGATCGAACTGTTAGTCGACATGCCACTTGTTCCATTCGTGGCTACACTACTGGTAGAGGATGCAACAGACTGTGCGCTCGAAGGAATCGCATTAGACGTTCCCGTCGAAGCAGACATATTAGTGCCTGTTCCATGTGGGGCATTTTGTTCCCCTTGTTGATTGTTTGGATTAGACATCTTGTTATTACGTTTTCTTCTGGGTAAGGGTTGGTTGCTATTGGTTATTTTACCACTTCTAAGGTTCATATAACAACGAATTTATCACTCAGAAAGAACTTTTACAATAATTATATCCTAACAATCTTTACTTTGTTTTAAATTTTGTAACGACCAATGACTGTCCCACTGGGCGTGCCAATTTGTTTACTGTGATTTCTGGTAAACAACCGCTAGTCCTCCAAACTATCAAATAATTTTAATGACTGTTATTTAATCTCTCTGGTAACTTGCAGGATCGACTAGATTGATCCTATGGGGTATTGGTCGTTTGGATAAATCTAATTGCAAAAATGATATTCATAGTTAGGATTTGTATTTAGAATGTTTTATAGACGTTCAATTCACTTCGATTACCATGTTAAAAGAATCTAATGACATGATCAAGTAAAGAAATACGAAACTGAATTGAATGAATAAAGATTCGATTGCAAAGAAATGTTTAAATGCAGAAATAAGTAAATGACTTTGAATGTAAAGACTTTAATGTAAAAAGCATGAATATAAAAGCATGAAATGTAAAAGAGTTTCTGAAATGTAAAGGATTCGAATAGAAGAAAAGCGTTTAAATGCAAGAAATAAGTAAATGACTTTGAATGTAAAGGTGTTTGAATGACATTGACATGAAAATGGAAGATAAACTGGAAAAGATAAAGAGTTTTACTGAATTATAAATGTTTGGTGTTATCATACGTACATTGTTCGAGCATTCGTTTCCCTATCCATGTGGTATTTTGAATGTTTACTGAATTTTGTACAATAGATATGACACACCTGAAATCCTAACACTAAGACTTCTATTTATACTACTTCGACCATAACGGTCTTGCTTATAAGATTCTGCCACGTTCGGAACATGCAGAGCACTGCTCCTCTCTAGCTTCCACGCGTCTTCGAACGCTCCAGCGCATATATATTTGAATTCCAACATCTCGCTCGCGTTTGAATTTCAAATGCCTTGGCAATCTTCGCTTCAAACTCATTTCACAGACACAGTCTCGTTACCACTTCGAGGCTTCTTTTAAATATATCTTTACAACTGTCACTCGAAGCTCCGAGCTTTGACATGTCCGTTCGAAGAACCGCTTCTACCATTCTGAACTGTAACATTTTGCTTTATTCCAACGAAGCATACATATTGCTTCATTTCAAACTGTATCATCAAAATCTTCAGCCAACAACATCCCACTTATTATTTCCCCAGCAGAGTCACCAGTTCTGTGATACGGTGGAAGAACTGACTGTTTTTGGAATGTTGGTTTGCGTTTTGCGTTTGTTTTCGCAAAATGTCGCGGTAAGCAAGAGTCGCCACCGACTTTTATTTTATCCAACAAGGAAAGAAAAAAAGCACAGAAAAATTCCTTTTTCGAGATATTTCTGAGTACGGGGGGGTAGATTTATAGAAAGAGAATGTATTAGCACCCTTTCTATCCGTAGTTATCTACGGGCTCTTAGGTACTTGCTCATCATTTTCAAAATTGTTTTCTTTGTGCTTGTGGGTTTTGAAAAGTTTTTGTTTTAACTTCGATTTAACTCTTGCGTCTGTCTTCAAGAGGGTAATGAAGTGTTTTTGAAAACTCGTTTGAAAAAGAGTGTAAGTGTGAAAAAAGTTTTATTTTGGATGGGCAAGTATCTAAGAACTAATCTACCTACTCGAAAAAGGAATCGTTCTATGCTTATTTCCTTTAGACAATGTTATCCCACTATTAGTGAGTGGGTAGCACCGTCGTTGGAGTTTGAGGGTCAATTCGAAAGAGGGACATACAGTCATTAAAGCAATGTTAGGATGTCTTAGTGGTAACCCTAATGTCTTAGAACATTTATCCGAGGCAACGATATCTGAGACAACCTTTCCGAGGCAACTTATGATCTTTTAAACAAGAGGGCAACCTCTAAAATAACCTATACTCAATGACCGTTTACGAAGGCAACCAAGTGGGAGTGTACCCTAGGAGTGCGCATGTGCGAATGATTCAATTTCAGTTTATTTATCTTTGCACATTTAGGGTGATCTAACTGTTTTAAATTTAATCATACATTCTTGTCATGCATCCTATTATCATACATCTAACAGTTAATAATTTGCGGAATTTAAATTGTGGAAATTATACTAAGCTATTGCAAGGCTTCGGGTATTTACATAGCCAAAAACAAACCCTTTGAAAATAAAGCGATAATGAAAAGTAAAAGTCCTAATTAAAACTATTACAAACTGTGAGCAGATACAATAATTAGATAAAAATAATAATAAAGCGCGTGATGAGAATTAGATCGACGAGAAACTAGGGTTTTGACCCTTCTAACCTAATTAAAAGAAAAAATGTTTTTTTTGTTGTTTCTAATATTTTTTAAAGAAAAGAATTAAGTTTTTCTAAATTAAATATGAAAATTAATTAGTGATTAAACCGTAAAAATAATTAAATAACCTATTTTTGATTTTTTTTTTGTTATTTTAGGAAAAAAAATATAATTAAGTTAGTAACAAAATCCTAATTGTTCTAATTAATTTTAATTTATTTACAAAACAATTAAAGTTACCTAAAATTAAATTAAAACCTAGAATTAATTATTCTAGTTTATTATAAAAAATCAAAGGTTTGTGAAAAAATGTTAAGTTTTATGAAAAAAGATTTTAAATAGAAAGAATAAAAATAGGTAAACGGATAAATAGAAAGGAAGAAAATCAAAACCAATAGGGGTGATTGTTGAACTCGCGCCCTTAACCTTCTCAGGATGTCTGTCTCGTCATGCATTGGTGTCATGTGTAAGCTGTTATGTTTTGGCCATTTGTGTTTTGGCTTTTGGCCATCTGTGTTTTAGCCTCAACGTTCCTTAACCTTCTCAGGATGGTTGCCTCGCCATGTATTGGTGTCATGTGTAAGCTGTTCTGTTTTGGCCATTTGTGTTTTGACTTTTGGCCATTTGTGTTTTGGCCTCAACGTTCCTTAATGAACCCGCATGTGATCCTGTCTAAATCTGCAGTGTTGAATCTCATGAACACATTAAATAAAATACTATATATTATGAAATACAAATAAATCCAATATATGAAAAAAATTTAATGTTAAAACCGATATGGCATGTATGAATGATTATACCCTTTTGATCATGAAGATCAAATAAGCCTTACCCTTACTGGAGAAGTAGTGATATGAATGCTTTTATGCCCTTTTGATCATGGAGATCAAATCAGCCTTACCCTTACTGGAGAAGTAGTGATATGAATGTTTTATGCCCTTTTGATCATGGAGATCAAGCCAGCCTTACCCTTACTAGAGAAGTAGTGAGATGTTGGTTTGTAACAGGGATGACTTGTTTGTAGTGAGATGAAGATTTGTAATAAGGATTTCAAGGTTTTAGGGTTCTTGAAAGAATTAGATATTTTGACAGCGTTGTGGCAAAAGCTTTTTTTTTCTCCTCCCTTTGTGTGAAAAGAACGGGATTATATAATAGAAATTAGAGAGAAAAAAATGGGCTTTGAATGTGCAATTGGGCCTCCAATGTTCACTTGAGTCCGTCACGTTCTAGGCAAAATCGCAGGGGCTTAAGTGCAATTTTTGAAGTTAAAATGTGAAAACAAAATGTAGCCGACATCGAGAACTAACTCCTGTCCAAAAATGGGCTCAATCAGATAAAAGGTGAATTAGTTATGAATTTTTGAAGTTTCAGCTCAGACAAACTTATTTTGGGCTCCAGTGTCGACTCTGACACGTTCTTCAATAAAAAACTGATATTGATCGGAGCATAATTAGGTCTCGACTTTTGAAGCAAAGTTGTAGATCTCTGAGTCAGTGACCTTGTGTAAAAAGATGGGCACGATCCTGTAAAAATTGACCGAGTTATGAATTTTCGAAGTTTCGGCCCAGATGAAATATTATTCAGCATTCAGGATTTTCGGCACATCACACGCACTCTGAGCAAAAAACAAAGGCCTTTTGAATACCATTTGAACTCGATACCTCCTGTGAAAATATAGCCAACTCAATTTGTGAAATTTGGGCGCTGGAACCAGCTCGATACGATGAAAATCGACCAAGTTATGATTTTCTGAACATGACGCAAATAAATTTCTGTCACAAATTTTCTGTACGAAAATACTTGATAAATCCGCATTTTTGAAGACCTTCTGATCGAAATTAGCTTCCATCCGTGAGAGATGAAAATGTAGATGACGTTAATACGGAATTTCGGCCACTGGAACGGGTTCAAAACGAGCCACAATCTTCAAGTTATGAATTTTTTAGCGCATAAAAACTGCACTTTCAACACACTTTTTCACCATATTTCTTCGAGAAAACTCACACATTCGGATACCTTCTTTAAAGAATTGACTCTTGAGCTGAACCTAAATTTGAAAATACGTTATCAGAGATATCTCGGCCAAAGAACACCTGAATATGACGTGCCGGGTTGGACTTGTGAATCTTTGAACCCCGAATCGTTGCAAAACGGCGAACCGATCTTCAGCACGAAAATTACTGAGAATATCCATTGACGAAATAAATGTCACTTGTAACCTGAAGAAGCTTGATAAATATACATTTATTCCATAACCATAAAACCAATAATAATCGTGTATGAAAAGAGGGCAAATTTTGGGGTGCAACAACATGTTACAAAAAAAACTACTTATGGACTGAAAATGGTTGGGCCTTGCTCCAGAATTGACTATTAGCATACCCCTGTATCTAGAACACCCCCTGACTCTTCTAACTTCTTTTTATTATTTCAGCTTTTTTATTCTAGTTTAAGTTTTCTCTTAATTGATAGTAAAAATGATACAACATATTAGAACGTTTTATAATTTTTTTGGTTTTCTCTTTAGAATTTTATTAGAATTTTCTATTATTTTCATGTTTAATAATCATTTTGTTGTCATGTTTTGCTAAGAGTTCGTGATAGTATTGATGTAATCTTTCGTGATTGGGAATATTTTGAGATTAATTTTTGATCACTCATGCGGAGCAACTTCTGTAGAGTTTTCTTATCACTTGCGTGGCTTCGAAGAGGCAACGAACCTTCTCCGTTCGGTATCGTCATAACTCTATTTTATTCTTCATCTTCGTACTTTACCGCTTTCTAGATATCATGAAGTAGGAAATAAAGAGCGTGTGCTCGAAGTCGCTGTTTAAAGACCTGTAGCAGACATTCCGCACTTCATTTTCCATATGTGTTGTGCTTGTGTTTGTTTACTTTCTTGTTGATCGATGAGTCACTCAATTTAGCAATTGAGATCACGACTTCGCTCTCAGCGCATGCCCCCTATAGGATTTTATCGCTTTCTTTTCTTTCTTGTTGATTGATGAGTCACTCAATTTAGAAATTGAGATCGCGACTTCGCTCTCATCGCATGCTCCATATAGGATAGTTTTTTAGACTTTTCTTCGACATGCTAACCTAGGCAGGATCTCTTTAGGTGTGGTCTGTTTGCTGGCTTGCTTGCTTTATCCTTGTACATACCATGTTCCCTTAGGATGTGCTTGCTCTATTCGGACGCAAGTTAGACCTTAGATCGCAAACCATGCATGCTAACATTAGGTAGACGTTTCCCTTTTTGTTCATCCAAATCTTAGGACCACCATTGTATGATAACATTAGGTTTAGAAGTAGGCTAGTCTCCCTTAGAATCTTTTCTTCCCCTTTTTGCATCCTTGCATCTAAAACAAAAATCTTTTTCTTAGCAAATCAAAAACATGCTAATCTCACTTAAATCCTTTTTTAAGGTAATAAAACACAAACCAATTCAAATCATTTTGTACGCTCGAGCACCTTTCTCTAAAACCCTTTTCAGGTAAGGACATGATTAATTTACTTTTGTGCCAATGCATAAGTCTCCAAAGGTCGAGCTGCGGCAGAAGGCGGGATTAACATTGTCCATTAAAAAACATAAATAAACAAAAACATATGAGCCGAACTACGGTAGCTCTGATTCCTCAAAACTGATACGTAGGCATTGGGGTAGGGCCCAAGCGAGCACAATTTTATTTTCCCTACATTCTTTTCTCTTTTCTTTTGCATGCATCCTCCCTTTAGAAGTAGTATAGTAAACAGTAAGCATAGATTAAACACACCCATAAGATAGACAACAAGAGTGGATACCGTAGAGTACTACGGGTGTGTGGGGTGCTAATACCTTCCCCTCGCGTAACCGACTCCCTTACCCGATCTCTCGGTCGCAAGACCGTGACTTCTCCCTTTTCAGTTTTTCTCGATGTTTACCTTTCCCTACACGTGGGATAAAAGACGTTCGATGGCGACTTTATTGTTTGATGATTTTCAGCCGGTTGTTTCACCGTTTACATCCAAAGATAGGGTTACTTACCAAATCAATGGTAAGATAACAATGTCAAAGGAAAAGAAAAATGAACAAGAAAGACTTTTGAGTAGGTAGAATGCTCCTAATTACTTGCTCAATTTCAAACAAACATCCTTGCTATTTTCAAAAAACAAACACTTACACTTTCAAATATCTTACAAACTTGAAAACATTTTCAAAAGATCAAACATCTTTGTATACATTCTTACAAACAAGAATCATTACAAAGATTGCCTAAACAATGACATCTTTACAAAATACTTTCAAAAAACCACACCAAGCACAATTTCAAACAAAAAGCAAGTGATCTAGCAAGTAACCAAGAGCCCATGGAAAACCATGGATGAAAAGGGTGCTAATACCTTCCCTTTTCATAATCTACCCCCCGAACTCAAGAAATAATCTCAAAGGTCTTTCCTGTGCTTTTTCACCTTTCCTTTTAGATAAAAGAAAAGTCGATGACGACTCTTGCTAACCGCAACATTTGCGATCAAACGCAAAATCTTCAAGTCAGTTCTCTCACCGTATCACAGATGATTAGGGGTTAAGAAGTATAGAGCTTTTAACACCGCTCTCATGACTAAGTGATCTTGGTGAATCCTGTCAGAGCGAAAACTAATGTGACTGGATTTGCTTTCATTTAGATATGGGGATGTCAAGTCAAAATTGTTGAGTGTTTCTAAGGGTCTTACATGCCTTAAGGATTTCATTTAGATACAGGGATGTCAAGTCAAAATTGTTGAGTGTTTCTAAGGGTCTTACATGCCTTAAGGATTCTTTGCGGTAGAGAGACATGCTCCCTTTATATGATGTCCATGTACGGTGTTCCATTTCATATGTTTAAATATCATTTTCCTCAATAAAATTCATTAGATTTAATAAATTGTATATTTCTTTATTCAACTAGGTGTGATATATATTTTTTCCAGCTAGATCTAGGTGACCCTTAAACTATGAAAGGATGAGTAACGGCTACTAATCCTAGTTTATATTTAAGGGATTAGTTTAATCAAATCAAATTAATTTATGTTATATTTACACATGCAAAGACATGATCGCGTAGACAATAGACAAAAGAGTTGTCTATTAGGTCCACACTTACATTTGGGCTACATCTCTCATAATTCCAAAATTGTTTGCACTAATTTTTTTCTCACATTGTTTAAATTATAATTTTTTATTAGGAAATTAATAATTTTTATGATAGAGTAAATTTTATTTAATATAGTATTTTTGTTGATAAACTAAATTAAAATATAATAAATAAATATATTAGTGAAAAAATAATTAATGTTTTATTCATAATTTAAAGTAACAAGAAAAAATATTAGTGAAAAAATAAAGAACGAAAAAAATATTAATATATTAATAAAAAAAGGTAATAAATAAATATATTAATGAAAAAATATTAATATTTTATTCTATTATGAACAAAACTGTTTTTATAGAAAAGTAATATAAAGTCTAAAAAATATACTCCACTTTTTTAGATGGATCGTGTATATTCTTTTACTATTTTTGTTTTTGCCAAATCAAGCGGCTTTGATAGTGTTTTCTCAGAGGTATGTTTGTCTTTTGATTAGGGAATCGGTATTTTTTCTGAACACGAAAAGGTATGCGACAAATATGATGTTTGCTTTATTTTGTTTTATAAATTTTCGTTTTCCACCATGAGCTTTCATCTTTCTTTTATCGTTTTTAAGGTAGAAGTACTTAATCATCTAACCATGGCTCCCTCACAACTCCACCCTTCATGTTAGACATACGTGAGACTCTATCAGAATTGGTGTGAACATGTGAAGGGAACACCTTGAGTGTTACTATTTCTCCATCTTTTCCAATGTCTTTGTGACCCGATGTCTCCGGCTAGAGGTAAAGGATTACTCAACTTCAAGTTGGGTCATTCATGGTTTTGAGCCTCTTTTGTAGCTCTTGCCTCTTTTGGGCCAGTTTTTCTTAGTGACCCTCTATTAGCCCAAAAGCTCACGATAGGATTTATGATATCGATACTGAAGTGGAGGGCTAATGTACCAACATGTTTCTCAAGTGTTCGATTGAGGGTCACTTTTTCTTAGGAAATAGTATTTTCGCATACATTGGGAAGGACATTTCTGAAGAGGCTCACTATCAAAAAGATCAGTTGGTAAAGTTCATCACCAAAGTGGTATATATATATATATATATATATATATATATATATATATATATATATATATATATATATATATATATATATATATATATATATATATATATATATATATATATATATATATATATATATATATATATATATATATATATATATATATATATATATATAGAGAGAGAGAGTTATTCCATCTACGAAAGCATAAAAGAAGAGTTTAAAGTGTCTCATTGACATCCCGCTGCTGGTGAAAGCCCATTCTCAAGAAGAGAGAAGAATCATTTTTGATAAACTTCAAACTTTTTGAGTTTTATGACACTTTTACTCTGAATGCCTTAAATGTATACTCTTTACCTATTTTTGTGCTGAGTGCATGGGTAATGAGGAGCAGTTCCAGCTTCTAAGGTGATAAGTGTGGCCTTATGGATATAACATTGCTGCAGAAAACCTATCGCTTTTACCGAAAGTCTTAGGTCATACTATTTTCCCCTTACTGATGGGATATGGCTCCTGCTCTACTGGAAATCGTCAATTACCTCCGTTGAATGAGGATTTTGTTTATTTGGCTAATATTTTTAGGCTCTTTTTTGGAGGAAAAGATGGACAAACTGGCGAGGTATTCTTTACGCACGTCGACCACTCTTGCCATAGGTGTATCTAGCCACTAGGATGCTTTTTTGACCGAGTGGTACCATACTGAAAAGAAACAGATGAAGGATTGCATCCATGACTTGGAGCTTCAACGAGAAAAGTACCTGCATGAAACAAAGGAAACTTCTACCTCTCTCTCTGGAGTGAAGGATGATTTGCTTCCCATGAAAATCAATATCTCTCTTTCCAATCAGGTGGCTCAGTTGGTGAAGACCGTAGTGATGAAAGATTAAGCTTTAGCTGTTGTTCAAAGTAGTTAGGGAGCTACTCACAAGAAAATAGAGGTTTTGCGTTCTTAGAATGCTTTGTTAGCTCGGTAGTTGGTCAACTGTATGTGTTCCACCCTTGAGGCGGTTTCTCAATCATTTGAAAAAGCTTTGGATCAAGTAGAGTTTTCACCACCCGTTAACGCTTTCTAGGGAGCAAATATATTCAGATATAACCATTGTGGACCAGAAGATTGCTTTTCTGCGAAAGTAGGCCTTGCAAGATTCTATTCTGATGCATTCTTTTTATTTCTTTTTATTTTTAATTTATTTTTTAGCACTTGTACGATAGTACTTCATAATGAAAGAGTATGTAGGAAATACATCTTTATTGGATGAAATATGTTTTGTTATTTGTTTTAAGGTGTGTTTTGGTACGGTACCGAGCACATGAAATACTTTTCGGGGTTGACGTAACGTTTCTATTTTACCACTCTAGCATGATCTTGGATATATAGCCTGGCCCTTAAGAAGTTGAGACGTTTTCTCTCGCTGTTAATCAGACGTTGTTATAATGGAAGAACAATAAACTTAATATGTTTTTAATACTTATTTTGAGGTATCCATCACGATTTATAGTGCAAAGCATATGATCTTTTTGAGCTTATGAGGTCTTCCCTCGAAGTTTATTAGACGTCACAAGGGCCGTTCAATTCGGTTCCCCTTCTCCCTACCAGATGAAAACCCGGTCAAAGGTAGATACATCGTCCACCACAATATCAGGAATGTCTAGCTATCAGACGGGGGTGAACCATTATTGCTTGTGGGGAATTGAATTCTTTATCTAGATGTATAAAGCGTCTCCGACATCACACGTGACTTTTTTGGGGGATTAATTGCTTTAGCCAGACGTACAAAGCGAATCCGACAACACCCTTGACTTTATCGATTATTTTAGCCAGGCGTACAAAGCGTCTTCGGCAACACCCCTGAATTTATATAGGGGATTGATTGCTTTAGCCAAATGTACAAAGCGTCTCTGACAACACCCCTGAGACCCTAACAATATGTGCGCCAGTCATCAATGTCTTTGGTTGTACCCGAACTTTCCGTTTCTATGCACATTTACAGAGAAAAGAATGTCTTAGAAAATGTCGTTTCATTTTGTTGTTGCATAGGATAGAAGCATATAAACGATAAATGACTTAAGCATATCATTTGGTACGGTTGAGGAACAAAAAACATAATCAATGGATAACTGTCGCTTATTTGTGCGCTTCTTATGACCTCTTTTAGCCACTTTAGGGAGGATTGATACTCATCATGTTGAGTTTTCCTATGAGGGAAGTGACGTTGAGCGTCATGGCTATGCCTTCTCCCTGATCTTTTTGAAGAGCTTGATATATTCTTCCCGCTCCTTCCAAATCAGAATCGATGGTAGTTGATTCTCCCTGTAGATTGTGGTATTTAATTTTGAGATGGACCAGTGAAGCAACAACGTCTAACATGGTTGTAAAATACCGTCCCAGGATACTCCTGCAAGGAACAACAAGAAAATGATAATTTAGTGTCTGAATGTCTTCTCCATTGTCGACAAAAACTATCAGTTCCACATATCCCCAACAACAAGTTATGGTTCAGTTGAATGCTTGAAGGTTCGAGTCTTCGCAGACTAGTAATTTGCTTCGCTCTAAGTTCATCTTCTTGAATAGCTTTGAGTACATGATGTCACAGGAGCCCCCACCATCGATGAGGATCTGTAACACATTAAACCTCCCAATTATAGCGATAGTCACGAGAAAAAATCTCTTCAAAATATCTTCAATTTTTTGAGTTTCAAAATCCCAGAATAGGACGGTTGGAAATTTTTGCAAACATATTTCATTCTTTTTTTTAAACAACCATCATCTCTACATTTTCCTTTTTTTTAATTCCATTTCATCGTATACTATATTTTTTTTATCTTCCAATTTAGATGGAATGTGAAAATAATTTGATTGTGCTTTAAAATATCCAACCAATAGAATGGTGTCTCTAGTCCGCTCAATTCCATTCTAACGCAATTTATTTTAAAATTACATTGTTACAATTTCTTTTGCATTTGATTATGCAATTGATAATGTTTTGGACAAGAATAGGCCTAATTTCTTTAATACTTTGGACAAGCGTAGGCCTAATTTATTCATCATGGATGTGTATGGATAGGTGGGGTTCGAGTGACTTCGAGAGAAAGATATCATGCTTTTAATACATTCTATGTGATTTAGGTGAAAAATAAACGAAATAAAATACTACTATGGTTAAGATGAGATAGAGATTAATATAGGAGAGATAGCCTCATTCCCCACTAAAGTCGTCTAAACTCTACTCTTGTATTGATGAGAATATGAGATTATTTTCTCTCTTTAGAGTTGAAGCGTATGGTATTGTGCAACCACAACAAAAGATTTACATTCAACTTAGTAATACACGTGGATCGAGATAGTATCCACTAATTGAATGGTTCTATACAATTTTATCCATTCATTTTGTTCAAATGCATATGGTGAACAACATTAATATATTAGTTAATAAATTATGCTGTAATTCAAAAAAAGATACTCTAAGAAACTTCATTTCAAAACTATACATGAAACACACCAATTATACAACTGATTTATGAAGTATGCAGTGTGAGACATAGTTTTGTTGATAATACTAACAAATACTTATCAATAAAACTATTACTTTCCAACATCTAAATTAGTCATCTAGTTCATTGATGATGATTAATCTAACCATAGCATCGAATAGGGTCATTACATCCCTTGGAAGAAGATTGTTTACAACCAAATCTACCACCTTTCTCAAGATACTGCTGATGATACTCTTCTGCCCTGTAGAATTTTTTAGCAGGAAGAATTTCAGTAACAATCTTCCTGTTTAGCTTATTTTGTTGTTGCTCCAACGACTCTCGCGCCGTTTTCTCTTGCTCGGGAGTGTAATAGTATATTCCAGATCTGTATTGTGTTCCCACATCATTCCCCTGAAGCACGGACACGATAAGGGTATCAGATACGATAATCAGATCAATTCAATTAAATAACGAATGTGATATATACCTGTCGATTTGGTGTGGTAGGATCGTGTTTAGCCCAGAATGCGTCAAGCAGAGACTCGTAGCTACATTCTTTGGGATCATAGTGGACTCTGACAACCTCCGAGTGTCTTGTGGTTCCTGAACACACATCTGCGTAGGTTGGATTATGCAAAAGCCCCTGGCTATAACCAACCTCAGTCTTGGTCACGCCAGGTAGCCTCTGGAAGGCCAGCTCGACGCTCCAAAAACAGCCAGCACCAAACTGAGCAAAGTGTTGAACTGATGATGCTGGTTTGTCATCATCTGGTCCTTGAGCAATCGATGAATCCATATTCTCTGTTGCCCTTGTGGTGCTACCAAACCAAAGTCTGCTCAGCCAGTACATGGAGTGATTGTTGATAGCAAATCTAGAGAGTGGTGGAAGGAACTTTGTTTAAAAGGACTTTAAAGAGATGAAGAAAGGAACGCCAGAGTAAGGGAAACTGGTTCTGGCAGTGATGCTGCTGTTTTCCTGCAAGTGAATGGTGCAAAACAGATACCGTGAGGGGTCGCGGATAACTAAGTGTTCTCAGGTTGAACAGTTAAGGGTTGGAGAACTGCAATTACCCATTCTTAACTTAAAATCTACATTCTTAAGAGCTAAGAGTCGGACGGAAAAATGGGAGATATACTGACTCAACACAAGAATTATTATTAACACATAACAAAATATTTGAATTTGAGACTTTGAGAGGAACACATTCTAAGGACCCGGGCAGAGAATTTGATACATGAATACAAATTTCATTTAATTCAAACTCCAGATGTCTACCATGATTGAGATCAACAAAGCCGTCTCAAGTTTTAGAAGATCATGAGTAGGTTAACCATGATTTAGCCGTGACAAAACAATTATAAACCCTATTTAACCATGTTTTAAGGACTAAATTGCGAAAGTGAATCAAACATCAACATTTCAACAAAATATTCCAATCAAACTCTACAAAAATACTGAAAAGTAATCAACAGGAATCTCAAAATAAAAAAATAATTATTTGTATGAAGAGAAGCAATTAGAATTTAGACTTACCAAGTAGTGGAAGAAAGAAAGGGAGAAGATTGAATTGGTGATTAAGGGGTGAGAAGGAAGATGAAGAAGGAGAAAGAGAGGTGAATAAATTGAAAGATTCGGTAATAATGACAGCAAATTAAAACAAGGGTTGTTTTCTTGTTGTTCACGAAACATGGCGCTTTCCTTGATCCGTATGCTCATATTCCGCGGTTGTTTCTACGTTGTTGTTGCTGGCGTGTCAAGCACGAAAGACTGAAAAGCCCCTCGATTCATCCTTATCCCATAACATTTTTTTTAAATATAAAAACTTAAATAAAATTTTCATAATTTTTTTCCGACAAGAAATTTTCATAACTTTTGTATGTAAAATATAGTAAAGTTGTGAAAATAAATATGATTTTTACTTTAAAATAAATTTTATTTACCAACATTTATAATGTGGGATATGATAATTTTATTGAGTTTAAAAATAGACCGACCATAACAAAGCGACTCAAACTAAATATAATAATATTGGTGAATGTCAGAAACGGATTTGATCGTTCAAATTGGCATGGTAGCCCAAACTAAGCTTAGAAGCTAGAAGCGGACCTAACCGTCTAACTCGAACATATTATCACTTATCCATTTTAGATTGTACCTGATCTAAGAGATGTAAGAAGAGACTACCAGTCTTGAATAGATCATGGAGAAACAATTTCTCCAATAAAGGAGGAAATTCCTCCTCCATATTGTCACATACTCCTCAAAGGGGGAAGAATTAGTTATTGGACTAAATCAAACTCATGGAAACTCTTATATATTTTCCTACCTCGGAATTCACTGATCATTAATTAATTTCACAATGGAAAATACACAGTTTCTCACAATCCCTAAGTGAGTAGAATCTCGCAGTAAAAGGTTTGTCCGTCTGCCCAAACCAAATTCAAGAAGGGAGTCAGAACTTGAAATTATTTTATCTAATAAAGATGTCGTCGTCATCCATCATCACATCCATGACACTATGGTCATAATAGTGCAATGTGACAATTGAGATATAAAACGAATATTGATTGACTCGGGGAGCTGAATGCATGTCATATACTAGGACGGATTTCAGAAGCATTATTTGGATACAAACGACCTATGGACGTTCCAAGGTTCATTGGTAGGGTCCTCTAACGAGCAATTATAGGTGAAAGACCATGTAATTATCAAGACAATGTTATGGATGAACAAGAGAGTAAAAAAAGATCAAGGTTGGGTATCTCGTGGTTGTTTACCCTCGAATTTTGGTAAACAACCGCTGATCTTCCAAATCCTTTCACGGATCCAGTTACTTGCGAGATCGATCAGATTGATCTCAGGACACGAGTGTCTTTATTAATCTTTTAACTTGATTGTTGTATTTAACATGTTTTGTATATGAAGACAAATGGCTTCAAATGTCGAATTAAAATGCATATAAAGTGAAAGTAAAATTACTTCTAAACTTGAAATGGTAAAAGATTTAAGTAAATGTTACTGGAAATTCTGCAGAAAGTAAATGCATTTATATTAAATGGGTGTATCATACGTACATCCTCAATAAACTCGTTTCTCTTTAACACTTGGTACTTTGAGTAATTTCTGAGTAATTTGAACAAAGATGTTCACCACCTAAATCGAAATAATAAAACCACTATTTATACTACTTCGACCCTAACGGTCTTCTACACGAACTAATGTCACATTTCTGTTTGCATGTCTTCGACGAACTCAGAGTCTTCCACGCGTCTTTTCGGATAAGATCAAAATATTTGAATTCGAATCTCCTTCTTATCTTGAGCGCCAATCTCTGAAGATGGTCGAACGAAAAAATGTTTGAAACCTTAGCCACATTTCGAATAACAATCTTTATTCAATAATTCGAATTGGTAAACCTTTCCAACAAATTTTACTCAATTCGAATCTCAACCTTTATGGCTTCACATAAATAAAGTAGTGGAATATTCTGAAGTATATTCAAGTCTAACTTTGAAATCCTTAGTCGAAATTTCTAGCTAACAAATTTCCCCCAAGAAATATTCATTTCGAAAAAAGAAATGTATATTTTTTGCAACCTCTTCAAATTTTGACTCCCTGAACATGCTGTCAATCTTTCAACTACTCTGACGTCATCCTCATGATGATCTTTAATCTCAAAATCTCAAATCACAGCATGGGTATCTATAAGTTCCATCATTATCTACAATGACTAGTTCCTGTATTGGAACTCACAAAACCGTTCATCAGCACGCAGGATCATGCTACACGTGTCCCACTAACCTGAGAATTTTAATTTCTCTTTCATCAAAACGGTTCACTTTCTTCCATATAAATAATATTTTTAATCTCTTTTTCCTTTTTTCAATCTTATTTAACCTTCAAGCTTCTTCTTTCTTAAATATTCAGCAAAACTTTCTTAACAAATTTCTTTTCTTGTCTGCATCAATGGCGTCTCAAAGCAAAACCAAATCTGAAAAGGGTAAACGAAACAAAGACAATGCTTCCTCTAAACCCCTTCTTCAAATATCAGCACCATTAATGATTGGGAACCAGGAATTCGTCCCAACACCATCTTTGAAGAATGAACAGATAGCCATATATTCTTCACAGGTATTAATTCCTTTTACTCTTGCCTCTAAAACATTAGGGTTTATGGGTCCAGTCCTTGATATGGAGAAATCACCTAAACTTAAAAA